>CM055061.1:3996335-4133835 GCA_029204045.2 Tillandsia leiboldiana
GGCGACGAAGAGCGGCGGAGCCAGGGCCGCGATGCCTCTGTTTCTGGCGCGGCGGCGACGAAGGAGATGAAGGAGCTGAGTGCTGAGGAGGCTGCCTCGGGGGGAGAGAAAGGGGATTCATCACGGGTGTGGTGTTAGGGGGAGGAGAGAGAGAGTGGGATAAACCGGGGGTGGGATATCCCCTGGGTTTGGGGGATATCCCCGTTTGGCGGGGATATCCCCAAACGGGGATATCCCCAAACCCTTTGGGTATAAAGGGGGATATCCCCCTTTATACCGTTCCCAAACACTGCCTTAGCTACTCCAATATAACGAATACTGTACCTCAAAATAAAAATAAAAAAATTCATGATTTGATCATTAATAATTAATAAATATATTATTTTTTTGAAAAAATAATAATAATTACTACACGCTCCTTGAAATAGTTATAATAAAGAGAGAGAGACAAAAAAAAAAAAAAAAACAAGTTCGATGATTTCTGGGGCATCTAATAAAATATTATACATATTTTCACACTTTTATTATTAAAATTCATTTATTCCTAAACAAAAAATAAAAAACGTATAGGAAAAGCAACACTATAATACTTTTCTCCTCCCAAAGTATTTTTAAAAAAGTTACATAGCTAAGATTAGCGTGTGTCTATATATATACATGATTCTCTAAAATTATTACTATTCAATCAACCACCTACTAAATTTTAGGGAACCACTATCATTCTAACTGCACATCTTTTAATCTAAGAACTAAAAATTTAATAACACCAACAAAATTTTAAAAAATAATTAAATTAGTTAAAATATTATATTAATTAAATTATATTTATTTTAATTAAGTTTGTTTTTAAGTATAAACGAGTTGTTTTAGATAAAAGAGTAAAACAGTAATTTTAAATTTATACCAATTTATTATAAAAAGACGAGAATATATTTATGCTAAAAAAATGTAAAACGTTAGAAACACATGAACTGAAAATGCAATAATTATAATTATATATAAATATTTAGAACCGATTATTCGTATCCAACGAGTATTATTGTTAGTAGGCCCAACCGTTTATATTTTTTCAGATTATTTTTTTCAATAATATAAACTTATCTATTGTTTAAAATTACTTTCCCTATATCAACAACAAGATTATAATCCTTTTCACAGATATATATACAATCAAAACAGTCCCATACGATTATTATACGTACATATGTATGGTGCAAGACGCGTACGGATACATCAGGTGCATGCAGTTTTTTACGGTCTTATAATTGAAATACCATTGAGGGTAAAACTGTAATTTCGCAACCGTAGACTTCCTATTACTAAGTTTTAACCGTGGTCAAATTCCCGTATCTGTTTCTCTTTCTCTCTCTTCTCTTTATATATTCCCATCCCTTTCTCTCTCTCTCTCTTCTCATCGCGTCGGAGAAGAGCGTCGTCCTCTTCGTCGTTGAGCGCTCTCTCTCTCTCTACGATCTCATCTCCTCGTTGCGGCGATTAGGGTTTCGCGGGGGACAAGTTGATCGATCCGGATTCGTCCGTGTTCTACTTCGCATGGGGATCGAGGAGGGGAGCAATAGCAGGGACCGAGGAGGAGGAGGAGGAGGTGGGGGATGGGGATCGGGAATCGGGAGTTTGATACGGAGGAAGCAGGTGGATTCCGATAGGGTTCGAGCGGAGGTGGCGAACCACCACCAACTCGCCAAGGAGTTGTCGATTCCGCAATTGATCGCTATTGGTATGGGTTGATTTTGTTCGTCCTTGCTTTATCTCGTCCCCTTTCTTTACCTTTTTTTAGGGTATGGATTAGTTTTTCTCCTTGTGATTTGCTTGTTTGTTTGGATGTAGTGTGATGCTGATGTAACTTTCTCCTAATTGATTGATGTGGAGTTGTTGAATCTTTGAGCGTTTGCTTGACGTAATTGAATCCTTTTAGATTGATGAATTTTTTGGGAAAAATATGTGAACTTTGCCTACAAAAACTTTTCACAAAAAAGGAGGGAAAAAAAATTTGCTTACATACTTGAATTTTCAGTGGTGGACTCTTTTTTTTTTTCTGCTCATTTTCCCCTATTTTTGTCTTTTTGGCGAAATGTTGGAGTCTAAATATGATTGAGTAATTTTGGAATTTAATTGGTCCCATTTCAATATAAAGAACAGGTTTGTAAGCATTTATATTATCTGTAAACTTGTTCGAACTAATGAAACAATTTTATGCGTGTAATACTTTACTCCTTGACTTGATTTTTAGGGAATTGGGGGATTTTTTTTCTTTCTTTCTTACCTGAGTATCATGTTGAATTTTTCAATTAGTTGACTTTTTATATGATTTGATTGTTTTGTGCCCCAATTTTTTAGTTAGAAGTGGTGTCTATGATAATTCCTTTAAAATAAGATAATTTAGTATTTTGGTGTGTATGTTGGGTGGGTGGTGAGTTGGTAGTTATTTTCTTTTTTTTATTTAATATGGATATGGATCTTCCTATGTATATAATATTGTCTGGTGCATATATTTAGTTATCTACTAGAATTTTATTCTAAGTTTTCTTAATACAAATGGGTTAATCCACATCTCAAAGGGAAAAAAAAAACGAATTTTATAGTAGGCAATGTTTCTCATGTTTCCTTTGTCGAAAGCGTTGGGTGTTTTCCTGTTTTAGTCGTTCTTTGAATTTTCTGTCCTTTGTTATTCTATTAACACTAACTGATTGTTTGCCAATTTGTTCTCCGAATTTCACTCTATGATAGCTTGGCTTCTTACTACGAATTCATTAGCTATACAATTCACGAAATCTTGCTTTGTTTGTTGATAGGTGTTTGCATTAAGAAATTTGTTTTTCTCTGTTCAGGTGTTGGTTCAACGATAGGTGCTGGGGTCTACGTTCTTGTAGGAACCGTTGCTCGAGAGCACGCAGGACCTGCCCTGACCATCTCCTTTTTGATAGCTGGAATAGCTGCTGCTCTCTCAGCTTTTTGTTATGCTGAGCTTGCGAGCCGTTGCCCCTCTGCAGGAAGTGCCTACCACTACTCATACATTTGTGTTGGAGAAGGGTAATTGATTGGTTTGATTGTTGCTAGTTTTAAGTCTCTTTTCTTCTCTAACAAGAAGAAAATTGTGTTATTTACTTAGAAGGAAAAATAGAAAAATGATAGTGATTGAACTGCGTCTTATTTATTTTAGTGTTGCTTGGTTAATCGGTTGGGCTCTAATACTGGAATATACAATTGGCGGGTCAGCGGTTGCGCGTGGTATATCCCCAAATTTGGTATGTGGATTTTCATTTTCTTTTTCTTCTTTTTTTTTTGGCAAGTGACTGCATTTTCAGTTGATAATACATCAGTACTGTGGTGATTTTCTTTGTAAGTTTTAACTGAGCTTACATGTTTCTGAAAGTCTGACAGTCCAAATGTTTTATGTAGTTAGCATATAATTTTATATTTCTGAATGTACCTTTCCTTGAATATTCAATCTACTTTTTCCACGAACTCTGTGTCATACAGCTGGAGTTGGAAGAAGTCACTCATTTTGCGTCTTTATTATTTCTCAAATCACTGGATTAAGCTACTGGCTTCCTATTCTCCTATTTAGGTTGGTCTCAAATAGTCGGTGTACTGCATATTTATCAAGTCTTTTCTGAAAATCCCAGTAGTCAGATTACATTTCTTGTTATCTGTTCTTAGGGGATTTTTGTCCTGGATAGATGATCTCCTGAAGCGCAGTTCAAGAAGAGTTGTTTAGAGATGTGCAAATAGATTTTCTGTTAAAAATTCATTAATAGCTAGCTTTTCACTAAAGCCAGAATTAGAGGCAGCTTTTGCTATTTTCAGGTTTAGTCTCTTTTTGTTTTTTCACTTGAGCCAATAGATCTAGATTCTAGATTCTTTGATTTACAGCAAGAAGCTGTTTTAGAAGCTGGTCAAAGGAACTCACAAGATATGGGTGCTGCAGTTTTCACTATCCAAATAGCCTTTAAGCATGTACTTTACTACGTTCTTGAGTATAGGCAATACTTTTTTTTTTTTTTTTTTTTTTTTTTTTGGCTTTTTAGGTCACACTTTAGGATTTGGGCTGTTCTGCAATTTTATGGAATCTTTCTGTATGCTATCAATTGAATAGAAAAATTGTTTATGTGATCCGTACCTTAGAAGTTGGTTAGAAGATTGGAAAAAGACTGAAGATCTTTTCAGTAGCTAATAGAGTTTGTAATTTTGCCCTAACAGCCTATTAATATCATTTCAGGCCTTGTTTTTCGGAGGACCGGATAGCCTTCCTTCTTTTCTAGCTCGTGCTTACATTCCATGGCTCAATGTTGTTGTTGATCCGTGTGCCTCTGTTCTTGTATTTATTGTCACTGCACTGCTATGCGTCGGCATAAAAGAGGTTATTGTTTCGATCCGAGTATTCATTTAGTAATTCTTGGTTAATGCTATCGTAAACATTACTTGATATCTCTTTTTCTTTAATGCAGAGTTCATTTGTTCAAGCAATTATCACAACATTAAATGCCTGTGTCATGCTATTTGTGATTATTGCTGGTGGATATATTGGCTTCAAGACTGGATGGGTCGGCTACACTGTTGCTGGAGGGTAATGAGAACTCAGAAACTGATAGTAGTTTTTTTTTTTTTAGATTTTTTTTTTTAAATCTTTTAATGTAGAAAGTTCTAGCAGTTACTTCATCCTATCTATTCAATTTCCAGGTACTTTCCTTATGGAGTAAATGGAATGCTTGCCGGGTCAGCAACTGTTTTCTTTGCATTCATAGGCTTCGATTCAGTTGCTAGCACTGCTGAGGAGGTAATTAAGTTGCTTCTAGAACCTCCTAATTGCACTGGAAATTACTTATGTTATATGCATGATGAGCAACTCTCCTAAATTTATTAAGTGCTGCTTATAATTTCTCTTAAGTTGCATGAATAGTCCCTATACTTTCACAGTATTGCAATTTATTCCTGAAGTTTTGTACATTTCATAATCGCATGGATGGTCCTTGTACTTTTGCTGTCCAAAATCATCGCGTTGTTATTCTCATTTGCAGGTAAAAAATCCTCAGCGAGATTTACCATGGGGAATAGGGACCGCGCTGTCTATATGTTGCTCCCTATACATGTTGGTGTCAATTGTTATTTGTGGCATAGTACCCTATTTCGCAATGGACCCAGACACTCCTATTTCGTCGGCTTTCTCAAGAAATGGGATGCAGTGGGCAATGTTTGTTTCTCTTTTCGTTATCTATTGGTACTCGTCCTAGTGCACTGCAGTTCTTGTTCAACCTCTTATTTTGTCATTCAATTATAGGTACATAGTCACAACTGGTGCTGTGCTCGCTCTTTGCTCAACTTTGATGGGTTCTCTTCTCCCTCAGGTATAGTCAATCGAAGGATGTACCTATAAAGCTCCTCCATACATCAGCGAAAAAAAAAAAATCTTGCAGGATAAAGACAACTTTTTTTTTTGGGTTGAAAGTAGTATTTATAATTAAGGGATGAATATCCTGAAAATTGATTCGGGGTATGATTAGATAGTTTCCAGGTTTTATTGGGCATAGCTCTGCTGCATCCAATTCTTACCTTGTTTTACCATATCTTCTCGGTAGTTGCAGTGACTAATCTATTTCTGTCAATCAGTCTTTTCGACCACTATCTAATCTAGTATGGCATGGCATCATAAATTTATAGATAGGAAAGCGGCAGTCAACCGCCACTTCAGGTGTAATTTTGCCTCAGGCAAATCCACTATCATGTTTATTAGCTCCTGAAAAATCCTAGTAGTATTCTACAAAGAGATTCATTGTTAGCTCAAGGCTTACGAAAACCTCATGCTGTTTTGGTCTCTCTCTCTCAGCCTAGAATACTGATGGCAATGGCTAGAGACGGACTGTTGCCGCATTTCTTCTCCGATGTCGACAAACGAACTCAAGTCCCTGTCAAGAGCACTATCTTAACTGGTATCTGTGCCGCTGCCCTAGCTTTCTTCATGGATGTGTCACAATTGGCAGGAATGGTAAGGCATTGCTTTAACCCGATCGCTCTATCTTGTTTATATAGTTTCTTCTAGGTTTAGTTCCTAGTGTGATCCCTAAAGTTTGACCTGTATCTCTGTTACACCCTGAGTTCCACAATTTAGTCCTTCAAATTTGTTTAGTATAACAGTTATGTCCTTCTGATCGTTTAATGCTAAAAAGAAACATTGTGTCAGGCTGTCAGCATCATCTGCTGTTAGGGCTAACCCCAAAAAACTGCCATGCCGGTAACTGTAACAACAATGCTGACATGGTATCTTTTTTCCTTTTGACGTTAGACTAACAAAAGGACTTGATTGTTACAAAGTATTAACTTAAAAGGAGAAAATTGTTAAAATTGAAGCTTTGAGGCTGTAATTGAAAACAGGGATCGAACTTCGAGGAGTAAATTTGTAATTAACCTTTGTTTCTATTATGGAATTATTGTGGAACCTTTTCAACTTTAATAGCATCTTCAATTCCCTATTGCAACCATATATATTTCTGCCATATATATTTTTGTGAGTAGCATTATAACCAAGTTGGCACAACTATTTTGTGCAGGTTAGTGTTGGCACCCTTCTTGCATTCACCATTGTTGCTGTCTCGATCTTGATACTCAGATATGTCCCTCCAGATGAGGTACCTATGCCATCATCCCTTAGAGAATCAATCGATTCGGTGTCATTTCGTAATTCTCAAGAAAACAACAACGAGAAGGCGAAATATGTTGTTGGTTTGGAGGATCATAAAGGCGGCACATCTCGTGCAAAGGAGGATGTTGAAGTATCAGCTGAGTATCCTCTCATTGTAAAGGAAATAGACCAAGGTAATGGCAACAAAGTATAAGTAGCTTCATTCTAATATTTAGGGTGAACTACAAATGGGTGTTGACACATATACCCTTGCAAATGTGAAAAATTGCATTAATATTCTTGCAAATTTGGTTATTGTGTGCGTGTCCCTGAAAACCTTCTTTAGTTCAGCACATGGCTGCTGCTAAGGGATGAATGCAAACAAATACAGTTTTTATGGACGCATTCACATACAAACTTTACGTAGGTATTTGTGCGATCTTGCATGTCTGCAGGGGTATATGCAAATAGAAACCATTTAAAAATTTAGTCCTTGGACGTCTGAACCCAATTTCAGTTGCATCCTCAAAATTTCTTTTTTTAATAATCTAGTCCCTGCAGTTTGTTCGTGCAACAATTGAGTCCTGTCAATCTACCATCTGAAAAATGCCACATCCGCATCATAGTTAGAGTTTGCTGCCGGAGCCAGCATTTGAAAAGTGCCACAGCAATAAACTCTCCATATGATGCTGAAGTCGTAAATTCTTTCCCCAGATCGTAGACTAACGGAGACTTAATTGTTCACCGAATAAACCTCGGAGATTAATTTATTAAAATCGAAACTTTGCGGACATGATTGAAATCAGGAAATTAAAAGATTGAATTTGTAACTGACCTACTATTCAATATCTCTAATTTTCAGCGGTATCTTGAATCTTGCCAAGCTTCTATCATACATGCATTCTCTATTCACATGCTTTGAGGTATTTTTCTTATGTGCTTTATATTGCAGACAAGTTGGACAAACAAACGCGGCGAAAAAGAGCTGCTTTGAGCATAGCATCTGTTTGTGTAGGAGTTGTAATCCTCACTTCTTCAGCTTCGGCCACCTTTTTGCCTGTGTATGCCCAGCTTTTAACTTATAATAATTTGCTCAAAGTGCTATTTTTTTCTGGTGCTTGGTTCTATGTAATGTATATATATAGGCGGAGGGATGATTGAGGCATCGCATAAGCCTGGTGAACATATTTGAGTTATTGCAGTCCTTTGAATTGAGAATTTTGTTAGACTCGAGATTTTGTCAAATGTAGTGACTCAATCAATCAGCTTTTCGGCTGAAATGTGGATTCCGTTAGATATTTCACGGCACATAGCTAATGAAGCTCCTAATTTTTAACAGCCTCCAATTCAACTCAAAAGAATGAATAAATAGCGTTCGGGGCCTGTTTCAAACTTATATTTTGCCTAGTTTCATCTTTTGTGGTTACATTAATTCACTCTCTACTACTATTTGCTCAATGCTGATTCTGATTTCATTTTATTATTTTCCTTCCAGATTTGTTCGTTATTCGGCCTGCTCCGTTGGTGGTTTGCTCCTGCTAGCAGGTCTCGCCGTACTCTCCTGGATTGATCAAGATGATGGGAGGCACAGTTTCGGACATTCCGGAGGTACGCAATTATTTCTTTTACCGATCTAAAATCACGAAAAATAGTTATTCGGGTAAATCTGATTCCTCGCAGAAATTGCTTCTCATTAAAGTGCTTTTGCTCTCTCTCTCTCTCTCTCTCTCCAGGATTCATATGCCCCTTTGTTCCTTTTCTGCCAATCATGTGCATCCTCATAAACACTTACTTGTTGATAAATCTTGGGTGAGTTGTTGAATCCTCTAATCCGTTTTTCTCAGATTTAATCTGATTTTCCCCCCCCCTCAAAACTTGAAGTTTCATGCAGCAATTTGGATAGAAGGATTTCCTACCATTTCGATTTTCGAATAGGCATATTGTTACATCTTTTAAAAGAAGCCTAAGAATAGAAAAAACTGTTTCGAATTTATGCAGAGCGGGGACGTGGTTCCGTGTTTCGATATGGCTTTTGATTGGGGTTTTTGTGTACATATTCTACGGCCGAACGCATAGCTCTTTGACCGATGTGGTATACGTTCCTGCGGCGCATGCGGACGAGATTTACAAAACATCCGCGCAACACGTTGTGTAGAGAACATATGTACTTAGCAGAATTTGCTTATACGGTGTATTGTAATCCCACCGGTTTTTCATACTGCTGTATTTGTATTATTAGAGTTTAATTTATTGTTCATTATATATTTATATGTATAAACATACAATGGTTACCTCTCAGAGCAATGTAAATAGTTTCAAGAAATGGCTTAATTACTGGAAACATTATTTGGTATTGTGTTAATTTATGCTCTCTCTCTCTTTTTGTGTCTCTGCGTGTTTTGTTGTTGTTGTTGTTGTTGTTGTTGTTGTTTAGTCTGATTGTAAGTAAAACTATTAATTTTTCAAGTTATTTGATTTAAGTCATTTGATGGATCCACTTTAATTTTTAGTATCAAATTGTATAATTCGTAAAAATAAGCAACGAATTTAAGTTTAGAAGTTAAAGAGTTATTAATTGACTTAAATTAAATAAATTAAAAGATTAGATAGTTAAATTATTTTTTTGAGCTTTTATATATTTTTACCATGTAATTATAATAACTTAAAATGCGCGAACAGTTGAGAACATCAATAGGGTCATGTTTTGAGCCCATTGGGTTGAAAAAGGTGGCACTTTTAATAGAACCTGAAGTTATTGGATGAATTGGGCCAATATTGGCCTCTAATGTGAAATGGTTCTTGCACTGATAATTTGATATTATTTTCAAAAGTTCACTTATTAGAATAGTATTGATAGCATAAAACAATTCATTTGTTTTGTGTATTGGTCATCTTTTTCCTTTTTGTATATTCGATAATTTTTAAAAAACTAATCAAAATAAATGTCTTCCATTTTCTCTCTCTTTTTTTCTCCGTTTTTTTTTTCTACGCTGGAGATTCGTCTTTCTCCTCCTCAAACGTTCAAATCGTCATCGTCATGGATCTTGCCGGAGCACCGCCCCTCGACGCCACGCCCGATCCCACCTTGCCCGTACCTATGCCCACACATATCTGATGGGCACAACATCGCGGGCGCGAGTGCAGGCACGACGGGAGTGAGCTCGGCTTCGAGGGACGGCACTCTATCGGGGTCCACGGCAGCGGAAAGGGTAACGACAGAAGAAAAAATAATAGAGGGTAAAAAAAAAAATAAAATAAAAAAATAAAAAAAATATATATTTTTTTTCCTAAGAATATCATTATGTATCATCTCCACTATAAAAAAAAAAAAAGCTAAGAACCAGAGAAAAAAAAAAAAAAAAAAAAAGTTGTACTATTTCAGAAAAATTTTCTATTGTTTTAAACAAAAATCACATTTTTTGAAACACTTCAATCTTTGATTTGATGTTCCTTCAGAAGTACTGAATGGTTTAGTTTTTCAGTTTTGATATCAATTGACTCCTTTTTTTTTTTTTTTTATATGAAGAAGAGAATAGTGCCTTATGATCCTATCCAATCACAAATTTTGAATCTAGCAGATGTTGTGGTCAAGTGCTGCATGCTCCCCGTCTATCATCATGTAACAGCTATCATATAGGAAGTGATTAGAGTCGATCAGTTAGCTCAGTTCATTAGGTTCTCAAGCTTAATTTGGACCTGAGCTTAGGCCATTCTTTTGTTTCGAATAACTGATTTAAAATGCTTTTGTTTCACTATATTAGTGCTAAATGATGGACATTAGTATAAATATATGTCCATTAAATGTAAGGTTTGTACCGGAGAAAAGAGTGAACAACAATTAAAACTTGCTGCTCCAAAGGTATTTGTTGGGAAATCCGGTACTCGCCCGGGTATCGGATTTTGTGAATCCGCAATCCGTTCCGGTACCGCAATCCGCTTCGGTACCGCCTAGAGTTGGGATTCCGTAGCGAAAACGTCAAATCAGATTTTTACCATATGTTATAACCTCGGACAATTCGCTGCCTCCTAGGATGAGAATTCTCTGAGGACGGCTTGGCAGAGAGGATGATGGTCTGCGGTGGGTGCAATCGGGACAGTCACTGGGAAGTTGAGACAGGAATTGGGATAGAGAGTTGAGGAGGGGGAAGAAGATAGAGGGGAGTTAGACGTAAGATAGAGAAGTGAGGAAGAAGTAATTATCATTCATGTCCCTTGCTACATTGCTCCTTAGACTACTTAAGCTATTACATGAGATAAGTATACTAATTGCTAAAGCCTACTGCTACTCGTATGGGCCTCCACTGTTGCTGGGTCACTCTGGCCCGATATTTGGATCCCTTCCTCTGTGTGTGCTCCGTCATTGCGTATTTGGCATTGGGCCTTGCCCCCGGCCTGGTCTGACTAGCACCCAGCTGCGGCCCATCTTGACTCCTTATCGGGTTCGGAGTTCCGACCACCCGATCCTTTATCAACTAAGTTATCTACTTACTTGGATTCACTACTCATTAGGCTTCTAGTTGCTTCCTCTCTTCCCAACTGTGCCCTAGCTTCCCCTTCTCCTCGTTACACCCCCCTCCCCTTCGAAGCGATCCTTGCCCTCAAGGATCTAGGTTGGGAACTACTCCTGGAGGGCCCAATAGTCCTCCCATGTTGTTCGCTCCTCTGGCAGGTTGCTCCAACTCACCCGCACCTGGGTTACCGCCTTGTTTCCGCGCCTCACCGATCTTCGGTCCAGGATCTCTCGCGGCTCGGCCAAGGGTTGTCCTTCGTCTCCGGTTGTGGGTGCGGTGTCCGAGGTGGGTTCCCCTTCTGGGGGGCTCCTCTTGAGGACGGATACGTGAAATACCGGGTGTACCTTGGAACCCTCTGGCAGCCGTAGACGATACGCCATCGGACCGATCTTCTCCAATATCTCAAAGGGTCCATAGTAGCGGGACGAGAGTTTTAGGTTGCTTCTCCTTGCTACCATGCTCTGTCGGTAAGGCTGTAGCTTTAAAAACACATGATCTCCTATTTGGAACTCCCGGTCGATTCTATGCTTGTCTGCCACCTGCTTCATCCTGTTTTGAGCCTTTAGGAGATTTTCCCTCAGGTCTCTCATTACCTCCTCTCTCTCTCTCCCCCATTCTTGTACCTCTTCCAAGGTGCTAACCTTCAGGTTGGCAGTAAGGAAGTTCGGTGGTGCCCGGCCGTAGAGTGCTTGGAAGGGTGTTGTCCCTAGAGCTGAGTGGAACGCGGTGTTGTACCACCACTCCGCGTGGGTAATCTATTTGTGCCATGTTCGCGGCTTCTGGAAACAGAGGCAGCGTAGGTAGGTCTCCAAGCACCTATTTAACCTCTTTGTCTGCCCGTCGGTTTGTGGATGGTATGCGGAGCTCATGTGTAGCTTCGTACCCAGCATCCAGAATAGCTCTCTCCATACTCCACTGGTGAAAATTGGGTCGCGATCGGATATTATCTTCTCTGGTAGTCCGTGCAACTTGTAGACAGTGTCGAAAAAAGACCGGGCTACCTCTGTGACGGTGAAGGGGTGAGCTAAAGGGATGAAATGTCCGTATTTTGAGAATCGGTCAATCACGACCATTATCAAGTCTTTCCCTTCGGACTTTGGGAGCCCCTCTATAAAGTCCATGCTGACCTCCTGCCAGATGTGTTGCGGAACGGGCAAGGGCTGCAGCAACCCGGCGTAGGGTTGGTTGTCGCTCTTGTTTCTTATACAAATGATGCAATTTTTCACCATGTCCTCTACTTGCTTCTTGAGCCCTTTCCAGTGGAAGCATTGCTTAATCCTTCGGTAAGTGTTTTGTTGCCCTGAGTATCATCCTAAGGCCGAGTCGTGCATTTGGAGGAGTATCCGTTGCCATAAGGTCCCCCCTGCTCCAATGTGCAACCTCCCCTTATATCTCAGTAGCCCCGAGGTGTAAGTATACGTCACCGAACTACTCGGTTGCACTGTAAGTTGTGTGATCAGCCCCTGGCTTTCTTCATCATCCTTATAGCTTTCCAGGACTTCTGATGTCCATTCGGGAATGGCAGCTGTCACGGCTTGACTGTTGCCTTCTTCGAACCCCCTTCGGGACAGGGCATCGGCAGCTTGGTTCTCTCTTCCCTTCTTGTACTGAATCTGGTAGTCTAGCCCCATTAGTTTTAGCATGCCCTTCTGTTGAATTGCAGTCGTGATCCTTTGTTCAAGCAAGTATTTGAGGCTCTCGTGGTCCGTCTTAATGACGAATTGTCTCGGGCTCAGATAGTGCCTCCACTTGGCGACTGCTAGCAAGATCGCGAGGAACTCCTTTTCATACGTGGACAGCCTTATATTCTTCTTACTAATTGCTTTACTCAGATAGGCAATCGGGCGGCCTTCTTGTGTCAATACAATCCCGATCCCTTGGCCGCAGGCATCGACTTCGATTGTAAAAGTTTTGTTGTAATTCGGCATGGCAAGCACGGGGGCCTCGGTCATCAGCCTCTTGAGGTGCTCGAAGGCCTTGCCTGCAGCCGGGTTCCAAGCAAAACCATTCTTTTTTAATAGCTCGGTCAATGGCTTGCTGACTGCCCCGTACCCCCTTATGAACCTTCGATAGTAGCCCGTGAGTCCTAAAAAACCCCTTAAGCCCTTGGTTGATCTCGGTGTGGGCCAACGTAGCATGGCTTCTACCTTGCTTGGGTCTGTGGCTATGCCCTTGTAGGTGATGATGTGCCCCAGGTACTCGACCCTCTCTTGTCCAAAAAAACATTTGGACCGTTTGGCGAAAAACCAATTCTGCTTCAGAATCTGGAGGACCCTCGCCAAGTGCGCTGCATGCTCCTCTAATGTCCTGCTGTAAACGAGTATATCGTCGAAAAATATAAGTACACACTTCCGGAGGAGGGATGCGAATACCTCGTTCATAGTCGCCTGGAAGGTGGCTGGCGCGTTCGTGAGCCCGAACGGCATGATTCGGAATTCGTAGTGGCCTTGATGCGTCTTGAACGCCGTTTTTGGAATGTCGCTCGGGTGCATACGGATTTGATGGTATCCCGATCTCAAATCGAGTTTGGAAAAATATCTGGATCCTCCTAGCTCCTCCAGCAGGTCCTCGATTATGGATATCGGGTACTTGTCTTTGACTGTTAGCTTGTTCAACTCCCTATAGTCCACGCAGAATCTCCAGCCGCCGTCTTTCTTTTTGACTAGTAGCACCGGGGACGCGTAGGGGCTGTGGCTCGGTTGAATTGTCGAGGTATGGAGCATCTCTCTGATCAACCTTTCCATTTTATTTTTTTGTTCGAACGTATACCTATATGGTCTCAGGTTGACGGGTTGCGCTTCTGCTTGTAGGGGTATTCGGTGATCCTGGGCGCGGGTCGGGGGCAGCCCCCTTGGTTCCTCGAATACGTCCTCAAACCTCTGCAGCACCTCCTGAATCAGCGTCGGTGCGTCGCTCGCTGGGCTCTCCTCCAGGCTCTTCAGTTGGGCCAATGCGCAACATTCCCCTTCCAGGTATTCCTGCTGCCATTGTCTTGCTGTGATGCTCCGGATCTTGGACTTTTCTGTCCTCCCCTTGAGTTCAATTCTCCTTCCTTCCTTGTTGATAGTTACTGTGTGCTGGTGGTAGTCAAAGGTTACCAGCCCATGCAGTTTCAGCCAGTCTATGCCCAGAATCGTGCTGGATCCTTCCAACCTTATTATTCTCAGATCCGTGTTGTAAGTATCGCCTTGCATTTTCCACGAAATATTTGGGCACTTCAGTTTGCTCAACACTTTTTGGCCGTTGGCGACGGTTACCAGCAGGGGTGTAGCTGCAGTAATAGTTGCCTTAACCTCCTTCGCCGTGTTGATGTCGAGGAAGCTGTAGGTGCTGCCTGTGTCCACCAATATCACCAATTCCTTCTCTTTGGCTTCCCCTTGAATCTTGATGGTTTCTTGTGGGTTTTCGGCGTTCAAGGCATGCACTGACAGACTTTCTTCCTCCTCCTCCAACTCTGGCTCCTCCCACTCTCCACTCTCCTTCAGACTTTCTTTGTCGTATATTTCTACTATCTCATTAGCAGCACTGAGTGTATTAACTTCAGGTGGCCTGCACTGGTGCCCAAAGTGGTACTTATCTCCGCACTTAAAACATAGTCCGGCCGCTCTCCTTTGCTCGATGAGTTGTCTATTGTACGGAGCTCTTTCTCCCCCCGGTCTGCTGGCACTACTCTTGCTGTTTTCGATCATCATGTTGGGAGTTGTCGAGCTTGTCCACTTATAGTTGTTGTTAATGTTTGGACCCCCTTGAGTTTTCATCCATGCTTTACTCTTCTTCATCAGTGCGCTTAAGCTCTGTTCTTGTAGCCGGGCCAACTCGAAAGCTTGGGTAAGGTTAGCTGGTTGCAGCATCTTGACTGCGGTTCTTACTTCCTCCTTCAGCCCGCTCAAAAAACTCGATAGGAAATATCCGGGGGCGAATTGGGATTCCGTGCTCAAGAGCCTCGACCGCAGCTCCTCAAATTGCTCTTGGTACTCTTCGGCCGATCCCTGTTGCATCAGTTTTTTAAATTCTTCCACTGTGTCTCTCATTCCGTTGGTCTCGAAACGCTTGCAAACATCCTGGGTGAACACCTCCCAGCGCACCACGCCATTCGCTGTCAAATACCCGTGAAACCAGGTATCTACCTTCGGATCCATGTGTAATGTGGCTAACTCTAGTTTTTGTTGCTCTTTGATGCTGTAGATCTCGAAGTAGCGTTCACATCTCCTTACCCAGCTCCTTGGGTTCACCCCAGTGAACGCCGGAAAGTCTAAACAAGGGAACGGAAAAGTATTGTTTACCCTATTATAGGTTGGGTTCGGGTTTGCATCTTCTTTAGCTAAATGAATGGGTGGTGTTGGTAGTATACCTCTCTTCTCAAGAGATGTTGCCTCTGTTGCCCCTCTCGATGTTGAAGCTTGTTGCTGGTGGGATAGCAGCTCCACCAACTGCTCCAATTTCTGTGTGGTTTGGGCGGCATCTCTGCGCAACGCTTCATAATGGCTTCGTTCTTCTGTTTGCATCATCTCTATCTTCTCGCCTAACTCATCAATTCTTTTGTGGCTTTCTGTCGCCAGCTCCTGGAACCTCATCTCCAAGGATTGGACATGCTCGTCGAGCATCCTAAACCGAGTACCTTCCGCCATGGCCTGCGCCGCCTGGCTGATGAACTTGAAGCGGTTGCCTCTCTTAGACCTAATGCTGAATTGTTGCTCGGAATGGTTGCCTAGTGCCTCAGATATGTGTTGCTTGTAATTCGGTTGTGTTACTTGGTTGGGTTGCCTGTTGTCTTGGTTGCCTGAGAGATGTTTGTCGTAATGCTTGCTGTTGCCTTGGAGTGACTCGCTGTGATGCTGGCTGCCTCGGCTGCCCTGAGCGGTCGCTGGACTGCTTATTGCCTTCGGTTGCTGGTACAGAATGAAGCGCCGATCCTTGGGATCGTGCCGCTCTGATACCAAACTGTTATAACCCCGGACAATCCGCAGCCTCCTAGGATGAGAATTCTCTGAGGACGACTTGGCGGAGATGATGATAGTCTGCGGTGGGTGCAATTGGGACAGTCACTGGGAAGTTGAGACAGGGATTGGGATAGAGAGTTGAGGAGGGGGAAGAAGAAGATAGAGGGGAGTTAGAGGTAAGATAGAGAAGTGAGGAAGAAGTAATTATCATTCATGTCCCTTGCTACATTGCTCCTTAGACTACTTAAGCTATTACATGAGATAAGTATACTAATTGCTAAAGCCTACTGCTACTTGTATGGGCCTCCACTGTTGCTGGGTCACTTTGGCCCGATGTCTGGATCCCTTCCTCTGTGTGTGCTCCGTCCTTGCGTATTTGGTATTGGGCCCTGCCCCCGGCTTGGTCTGACTAGCACCCAGCTGCGGCCTATCTTGACTCCTTATCGGGTTCGGAGTTCCGACCACCCGATCCTTTATTAAGTTATCTACTTACTTGGATTCACTACTCATTAGGCTTCCAGTTGCTTCCTCTCTTCCCAACTGTGCCCTAGCTTCCCCTTCTCCTCGTTACACCATAAAACCCGTCCTTTCAACAAAATTGGAACCAATACAATCATAAAGAGAAGAAAACCAAATAGAAAATATACGGATTAAATAAGATTCATTAACCAAGAAAAGAATTATACCGACGGCTCTTTTCTTCTGCAAGAAAAGCATATATATATATATATATATATATATATATATATATATATATATATATATATATATATATATATATATATATATATATATATATATATATATATATATATATATATATATATATCACCCTTCTCTCGTCTTCTATAAATCTAGAAGACTTCTTTCTTTTCTCTCTTTTTGTATCGTACGATCATCCTCAAGATCATACGTATTTGTATATATATGCTTTCTACATTAGAGATATATAAACTCCGCCCAAAATAAATCTAAATCTACTTAAATTAGGATTATACTCTAATTAATATTTAAATCTAAATTAATTTATCTCTAACAGATTTAAATATTAATTCTAATCCAATTAAGATTTAATTACAAAACTAACCAAATCCTAACCGTATTCGATGATATTCTATATTTAAATCATTGACTTATTAGAAGCATATTCTCGATTCAAGGTATCTAATTTTGGTTTTTTGTTTCTTCATCAACCATAATGTCAGACTCGTCTCGATTTATTTATTACTAATCACCATCTAATTTTGGACTACAGGATTTCAAGATTGAGAACACCAAATTTTCCATAAAACCTTGAGGGCCTTTCTTTGGAGACTCCATGCTTTATTTATGTTCTCTCAAAACATGAAATTAATTTGCTCGTTGAATCGTGCATTGTTTTCATTTTCGTCTTGATTTTCGTATCATAAGGGGCGTATGAAAATGTAATATTTTTTTTTGAGTAAAAAATAGCTTACTACCACTTCATTCAGAACTGACTTGAACCAAGCTACGTGGTGAGAGAAAAAAAAAAAAAAAAAAAAAAAAAAAAAAACTGAAATATATATTAAAACTGATATATCATCTCCTTTGCAATGTTTTGGTCACTGCTTGTAAAGCTAGTGTGTAAAATGCTGGTTTTAAGATTATTAGTATCTAAAGTTTGAGAGTTTTCATTTTACAAACTTATGGTAAGGTACTTTTAAAATAGGTATCAGAATTACTACCTAAAGTTGTAGTACTTGTAATAATTAAAAGGAATTAATAATGTTCCATAATCAAACGAAATATTTTGTTTCTGAATAGAATATCCTATAACTTTGAAATCAAAAGTCACCAAAGGGTTAGTTGTGAAATCATACATCATAAAGGTATTTCTTTCTGAAAAATTCAACCTACAAACTAAGCTAACGCTTATAGGCAAAATAGAGTTGAGGTGATATAGAGATATGCTTCTGTATTTTCTGATGGAACTGCATAAAATATAATGTTACTGGCTCATTGTGATGTGCAGAATACAATACTATATATAAAAATAAATCGAATATTTTCTCATCGTACTTTCTTATCGTACGTAATGAAACCAATAGCATATTTCTATTTATTTACGTGGGGGTATGTGTGACACCTCAATAATCTCACATCGGATAGGAGTGTGGATGTATTTGGATATATATAAGACATGGACATTAGTAATAATAATTGGATTTAAGTATTTTGGGCACAACAAATTATTATTGCTGGTGAGTCGGATCGTTATATTTGATATCAGAGCCAATAACCAGCCGAAAATATATGACGAGTCTCGGCTGAGCCTGGGTCTAGATGACAGGACTAGTGAGACAAATTTTACATCGCCTGGTGATCTTGAGCTGTTGTGTGTGTGTTTGCGCTGACGAGAACGTCAGGTCTAAACTTTGGGTTGACGAGGACGTCAGGCCTAAATGGGCGGATAGGAGTGTGGATGTATTTGGGTATATATAAGACATGGACATTAGTAATAATAACTGGCTTAAATATTTTGCACTGTATTTTAGACCCAACGAGTTATTATTGCTAGTGGGCCGGATCGTTACAGTATGAATTTAGACAATTCAGAAAATTTTCATATCCTTTTGATCCTCACTTGTTTTTCTTAATCTGAATGCATTTGCTTGTATTTTACTTCTGTAGTATAATAAACAAGAACTCTTTCCAGACCAGATATATCAAATGAAGCAACTGAAGACTGTGCCTCTCATTTTCGTTTCGGCAAGATTGTGCTTACTGGAGCCAAGGTGAGCAGAGCCCTCCGTGTCGACGAAAAACTGCAATGAAACATCGTCTGTTCTATATCCGTCCGAATTTACGTCTTTCTTCGATTTTCTATGCAGGTGACAGATGAGACATACACGGCCCTAGAGAATATATATCTTGTTCTCATATAGTTCAGAAAAATGCAACAAGGGTAGGATCACTCTCAGATTAAACTTTTAACATTTTCACTCAGAAATTCTGATGAACTGCTTAACAAACTGAGTTTTTATCACTATCTATTGCTTCATAATATTTTTACAGTGCACGATGTAATAGATAAAAATTATTTTATTAATAAAATAAAAAATATAAAAAAATTGCATTTGATACAAAATTAAATTTATAAAAAGAATAAAATAGACAATTCGGAATCAAATAAGATTAAAAAGAAAAAAAATTGAGAGAGAGAGAGAGGATAGAACGACCTCGCGAGCGATGATCGAGTTCTCGAAGAGAGCTTCCACAAAGACAAAAAAAAGAAAAAAAGAAAAAAAAAATCCTAGTCTCTAATTAAAAACTTCAAAGGAAGAAAATTATTCCATTTAGGTGTCTCCTCTTGCACTATATTGGCTCTAAGAATTATTTATACTCTAAAAAAAAAAGAAAAATATAAATTTTGAATTTCGGCTGTTCGTTTTTTCTACCTCTTCGCGATCGCAATGGTTGGAATTTATTTTCTATTTTTCTTTAGAATTTGATTAGTTGTAGATCAATCATAATATCCTGCATCCCTTTGATTTCCCAAATTTGCGATCGCAGCGGTTGAAATTTATTTTCTATTTTTTCTTGGAATTCTATTAGACGTAGATAAATTATAATATCCCGCATCCCTTTGATTTTCCAAATTTGCAACCTATGCAGGATGAAGAAATATTCCGCGCCCCTTTAATTTTCTAAACTTGTAACCTACGCGTAGGATGAAGAAAGGAGTTGCATCCCTTCAATTTTCTAAATATATAACTTACGCAATGAAGAAATATTTCACATCCCTTCGATTTTTCAAATTTGTAACTTACACGTATGATAAAAAATGATTTTTCAAATTTATAACTTACACATATAATAATAAAAAAAAAAGAGGCACATCCCTTCAATTTCTCAAATTTGTAATCCAGGCGCGAAGGTAAAGGAAAATTTGCCACGTGGCAAAAAAGCATTGGGGATTTCTATATTTGTATTGATTCTTACTACATTTTGCTAAAATTTCGTAGTGTTCCTTATACATGTGAGGAAGATAGGAGCGAGATACTTTGTAGAGTAGAGTTTATATATTTTTAAAAGTACAAGCCTAGCTATACTTGTAAATTTTTTATCATAAAATTTATATTGAGATTTGTACTATTATAAAATCAACTAAAAAAAGAGAAAGAAAAAGTACAAGAACACGAATTTTAAAAATTTTACAAGTATAATTAAATTTGTACTTTTAAAAGTATATAAGCTCTTGTACTTTATATACTCATTCTGAAATACTCTAGGCCCTGTTTGGTTGTGGGATAAAGGAGGAATAATCTTTTTTATTCGATTATTCTTGCCAAACGGGAGTAAAAAATGGCTAGAGATAAAAGTTTAAAATAACCATTACTTAACGGGTTATTCTGGAATAACCCGTTAAGAAATATTCCAACCCCCTGAAATAGGGTTTATATCTCAAGGGCAGTGAATGAAATTTTTTTACATTAAGCACCTTCCAATTTGAGACTATATAAATATGAGGCTATGTAATATGCGGTTATGTAATTATTTTTGTTTACAAATTATTATTTATTAAAATATACTATAAAATATAAAAAACTATTTTGTTTAGGTGAGATATAATTTATTATTTACAATTAAATTATTATTTTAATTAATTTATAATAATTAAAATTAATTTATATATATAAGGTGAGGGTAAAATTAGCATTTTGTTAAAAAAATCTATCATTTTTTTTTTTTACTATTCTCTACTATTTCATAATTTTAGCCAAACACAATTTTTTCTATTCCAGATAATACCAACTTTTGAACCAAACACAATTTAACTTTTATACTTAATTATTTCGAAATAACAAGCTATTTTAGGTATAAAAAGATTTATATCTCTTAATTTTATACACAAACTAAACGGGGCCCAAGAGTCTAATCATTAATTTTCTATTACTGATGTGCAGTTATACTTGATTATTTTGAAATAGCAAGCAATTTCAGATATAAAAAAATTTATGCCTCTTAAATTTATACACGAACCAAACGGGGCCCAAGAGTCTAATCATTAATTTTCTATTACTGATGTGCAGTTATACTTAATTATTTCGAAATAACAAGCTATTTCAGGTATAAAAAAATTTATATCTCTTAAATTTATACACAAACGAAGACCCAAAAATCTAATCATTAATTTTCTATTACTGATGTGCAGCAGTGCAGGTAAGTGAAGTAAACAGAGAATGAGAGCATCTTGCTGTGCTGCTATGGACCAAATGAATTTCTCAAACTGTACATAGGACGAAGAAATCCCTTCGTGCTGCCCGGAGTTTGCGCGACGTGATGATGTTTGTTGTCTTATGTCTGTCTGAATAGCTTTTGCTGAAAGGACTTTTTTTGAGAGTTTTTTTTTTTTTTTTGAGAGAGAATGCTGAAAGGACTTCTTAAAAGCTGTTGCATGTATGCTTTTGGCGCCCTTTTTTGTTTTTTGGATAAGTTCAGTTCATAGGAAGTGTTGAACCTTTGGAAGATGGACATGCAGTTATTCAAAGACTTGGCCACTAGCAATGCATGTTGGATTATGTAAAATTTTTTTTTTTTTTTTTTTTTTTTGAGAGAAAGGTAGCACGCTACCCGCTTCATTCAATCGGTAAATGAACTTAGCACAATAAGTGAGACAACTAGGTCTCTAGAGAAAAAAAAAAAAAAAAAAAAAAAAAAAAGGGTTAGGTTGCGCCCCACTGGACCGCCCAGTCCGTGAGCTCACAGCTAACATTCGAGATCGCGCGGAGTGGATCGGGATTAGCCTGCTCGAAGATTGCTTTGTTTCTAATTTTCCAAAGCACCCACCAGTTAGCAGACAGGTAGGTAAGAGCCGAAACGGGGTCCGTAGGTCTAACCCTCCCCGACCACCGTTCCCACGCCTCACAAACGCAGTCGCCAAGCTCGAGGAAACCAAAGGACTCGCCCCCCATCCCAATAACAAAGCGAGAGAAGACGCATCTTGTGAACAGATGGTCGGCCGTCTCCTCAGTGGAACCACAAAGCATACATAGGTTAATACCAGTCCATCCCCTTTTTGCCAGATTATTTGTCGTAAGAAGCCGATTCCTTAAGGCGAGCCAGATAAAAATCTTGACTTTAGACGGCATACGTAACCTCCACAGTTGTAGAGCATTGCTATCCAGCAATCCCCCGCTATTAAGTAGCCTGTAGGTCGACTTGACAGAGAAGACACCCTTATCATGCCACCTCCAGACAACTCCGTCGCTCCTGTTCCCCGGCGATGTGGCACCCACGAGTTCCTTCAACTTGCGCACAAGCAACCTACCCCTCTGATTCCTCGTATCAACCATTCTCAGGATCTTCCGCCACCTCCAATTGTTGCGGACAAAACACTCGCTAACTCTGAGCGCCTTCCTAACGGCACTGCAATAGAGCTCGGGGAAAAGGTACTGCAAGGCCTTCTCCCCGCACCATCTATCAGACCAAAAATTAATGGACCGACCATCGCCTAAAAGATAGGAGACCCCTCCTTTATAAATCTCTTTGATACTGAGGACATCTCTCCACCATTGTGAGGCTGGCCTAAAAGAGCTTCCCTCCCATAACGGCTTCCTCCTCCCGTAGTACAGGCCCCGGATAAGTTTGGTCCATTGTAAATCAGGAGCCGTACAGAACCTCCACCACCATTTGCAAAGAAGGGCTACGTTCATAACACGCAGATCCAGAATGCCCAAACCCCCCTCTAGCCTACTCCTGCACACGTTGTCCCAAGCAACAAGCCGACCCCAGCCGCGGTATCCCGTGGTGCCGGCCCAGAAGAAGTCCCTTCTAAGGGCCTCTATGCGTTTCGATACCCAAGTTGGGGCCTTGAAAATCGAGAGGTGGTAGAGGGGAATATTAGTGAGAACTGCGTTAACAAGGACCAGCCTACCACCCCTGGATAGGAGCTTAGCCTGCCAACCCTCGATTCTTCTCTGAATCTTTTCGATGACCCCTCTCCACACCTCTTTCCCTAGTCGCGTGATAGACAAAGGCAGGCCTAGGTATTTGGTTGGGAAAGTCCCCACTTTGCAATTCAAGATGTCTGCAAGTCTCATCCCTTTGTTCCTGCTCCTTCCAGTATAGAACAGCTCCGTTTTATCCATGTTGACTTTGAGGCCAGAGGCCCATTCAAACAATTGCCAAATAAATTTCAGACAACGCACTTGCTTCTTTCGGGCTTCGCAAAAGAAAAGGGTGTCATCTGCGTATTGAATAAGCGAGATGCTACAAGCTTCAGCCGGGCCAAGTCCTCTGAGACGCTTGTTCCTGACCGCCTCGTCAGTCAAACGCGTGAGACCCTCTGCCACTAAAAGGTACAGGTATGGGGATAGAGGGTCCCCTTGCCTTACCCCACGCTTTGTCTTGATCCAGTTAGTGGCTTCACCGTTAACGAGCACCGCCACCTTAGCGTTACAGGTACATTGCTGTATCCACTCGCACCAGAGTTTAGCGAAACCCAACCATTCCATAACTTTCCGAAGGAACGACCAATTAAGTCTGTCAAACGCCTTTTCGAAATCAACTTTCACTCCGATGCCCTCTGCTTTAGCCTTGCTGCACCAGCCAAAGAGCTCGCTAGCCGTCACAAAAGCGTCAGAGATATTCCGCCCTTTGAGAAAAGCCGACTGGGATTGTGAGATCAGATTTTGCAAGACCGGTGCAAGCCTGTTAGCCAAAACCTTCGAGATAATCTTCTGTATCCCGTTGAGGAGGCTAATTGGTCGAAAATCGCTCGCTTTCCGGGGTCCCTCTTTCTTCTGTATCAGGCAGATATAAGAGTAATCGATCGGCCCCGTGCAGGTTCTTCCCGCGTGCAGCTCCTGAAAGATTTTGCCAATGTCCCCTTTCAAAGTATCCCAGAAGACATGATAAAAGCTTAGGGGAAAACCGTCGGGCCCCGGAGCTTTGTCCCTCCCAAGTTGAAAAGTTGCTGCTTTAATCTCTTCCAAAGAGAATGGTGCGGTCAGGTTCCCTTGATCCGCAACTGACACACGACGCTGGTGAAATAGAGCACTCCAATCTCCAAAGGACTGAGGCCCTTTTTCGGCTGGAGCGAAAAGCTCCCTGAACTTTTGGGCGAAGTAGGACCTCTTGTCCACATCCCTACTATACGTTCGATCGTCATCCTCGATCGTGCCTATCTGCTTGGTGCGATTCCTACTGTTAGCGAAGGCATGGAAGAATTTGGTGTTCCGGTCCCCTTCCTTTAACCAATTCTGCTTAGCTCGAGCTTTCCAAAGTAGTTCCTCATCATCCAACACCCTGATAAGCCTATCCCTTAGCTCGCGCCTACGAACAAATTGATCCGGAGATAGATCCTGACGTTCTTCCAACTTATCCAGCTCCTGAATCTCCACCAGGAGATTCTTCTTCGTCTCCTTTATACTATAGAAATTAGAGGTGCACCATCGTTTAATCATCTTACGACAGTGCCTAAGTTTTGCAGTGAAATTAAGAACAGCGGACTTTGGATCATCTACTTCTTGCCACCACACAGGCACACTCTTGACGAAGTCCTCGCGCTTGAGCCAAACCTCCTCGAGTCTAAAAGGAAGACCCCGCCCCTTACCCATCTCGCCCGTGGTTAGCAAGATCGGGCAATGATGATTATGTAAAATTATATTTCGATTGTATATGGATTTGATCCAATTTTATTTCTAAAGATTATGGATGATTTATGAATATCTTAAAGATAATTCTTAAGAGGATATGGACGACGATTATAAGTGATTTAAAAACTCAGATGGACGGTGGAGATTGTTTTCTATTAGAATTAGGTTTTTAGAGTTATATTAACTCTTGCGATTCATCTTTTATTTTTTAGAGCTTCATTGAAAAATTCTAATTAAGAGAAAAAACGTGGAGAGCCTCCGTGAGAGAGTTTCTTGTAATTCAATTTTACTCCTTATACTTTTGTGTCGTGGATTAATCGAATAACGCATTGAGGTGGTCTTGCCCGTGGACGTAGGTTGACACATTGTTGGCCGAACCACGTAATTCTTGTGTCATTGCATTCCCTTATTTGTTTTATTTGTTTAGTTATTCTCGTGCTTGTTTTCTACAATCGTTTTCGCCTACTTTCATCTTCGAAAGATTCTGTTTCCGCTGCGCTCGTGTGCTGTGTGGGTTGAGATGTGCTCGGTAACCCCACGGCCGGTCCCCCTTCAATGCATGATCTGAATGTTCATATATACAAACCCTTTAATAAAACTTGAACTATTTTTTCTCGCCTTTTTCGGATTTGAAACTTTTGAAATGTAAATCGGGAAGTTCCGAAAAGTGCATCATGATGATGTTTTCATCTTGCATTGTTTGTGTTTGACATGTATAAATATTTACAAAGGGTAGCAAAAGAAAAAAAGGAAGAAAATTTTAGCAAACTAAATTTCATCAAAAATTTTATTCTAAAATTAGACTTCTCGATCCTTTTTTTTGTTTTTTTTTGCAAAGTTAGACCTGGACAGGTATGGTGGCTCAAGGCTGTGAATCATTCATTGTTTTTCTAAAAACTTTATAAATTTTTTATACTCCCACAAAGATTGTGAATCATTTACCGTTTTTCTAAAAATGGTGAATGATTTGGAGTGGTGCTGGAATACTATCAGTAGTAAAATCTCATTGTTACTACCGATTTTTTATCGATGATGGAGCCTCCGAATCGATAATCGGCACCGTTGAACATGATCTAGATCCCTGGAACTATCTAGAAATTAAATTTTAAATCTTTTCGATATCATTGACCTAATGATTAAAGGGTTGCAAAATTTGTAATTTTAATGGTATATATAAGATGTTTGCTTGTTTAACGGTGTAAAAAAATCTAAATTGATTGAATTTTGATTAGAAAAATCTTTAAATTATTTAAAATAAGATCTATACTCTCGATCTTGATTACAAGACTCATATCATCACTTTTTGAAGGATATTTATTTTCAGTCGTTCATTTTGTGTACACTTGATGGATAAGAAAAGAATATCAAAAAAGTTTGAAATTTGATTTCTAGATAGTTCCAGTAGTCTAGATATGTTCAACGGTGCCGATCATCGAATCGAATGCTCCATCATCGAAAAAAATTCGATAGTAACAATGAAATTTTACTACTGATAGTATTCTAGCACCACTCATATATCGCATTTATGTATTTATATACGTTCGAATTCTAAAGAGATTACGTTATCTACTCTGAGAAAGTACGATAAAAAAATATCTAATATCGCGTTCCATAGATTATGATATATATTGTGATGAATTGATTATGATATATTTTTTGCATTTTGTCCCAACTACATTACATTTTATCTAATAGCATTAAATAGATCTCAATGCCAAACTGACCCTTAATAGCTAGGTTTCATTTGAGATTACGGAGAGATTGCGTTACGTGCAGTGAGAAAGTAAAATGAAAAAACATATTGTTTGTTACATAATATCGTGATGACTTGCAGTATATTGTTGTTGTATATTGTGATGAGTCGTGCGGTAAGCTACATAATATCACTGTATATTGTGATGAGTCGTGCAGTGAGAAAGTATGATGGGCAAATATATTGTTTGTTAAGTAATATTAGTTGGTTATGATATATTTTTTGGGATTTCATTTGAAAATACAAAATCCTTTTACGCCCCAACTACATTTTATCTAATAGCGTTAGATGTACTCAATACCAAACTATCTCTTAATAGGAGTAATGGTTTACCACATTTAAAGATAGTAAACCTATTAGATTTTATTTGTGATTTTGTGATTTAAAATTTGTTTTGACTTTTGGGTCTTCTGGGTAGTCCAATGTCAATAGGCTTTACCTAGATTTAGTCACACATTAAATTCTCATCACATATGATAGTAATTTATATATTCTTTCATTTCCAAGTGAGTTGCTTGGAAGAAGGTGAGAGTAAAACCATCTTCAAAACACGCACACATGAGCCGGGCCGGGTGGGCAGGCGGCGCGAGGTCTTGATTCGGTTCATTTTTTATTTTTCTTTTTTTAATTGACTTAACTCTTGGTTTGGGAAGGCCCTAACAGGACTTACTTTGAGAAAGTCCTAATGGGCTACCCAAGAGCCTTTTCCTCGATACGATCCAACGGATAACCCTTTACTTGACTTAACTCTTGCCTTTTTAGGCTACCCGAGAGCCTTCTCGATAAGGTTCAACGGTTAAGAATATGTTTGTTTCATCCTAAGTGGATAGAGAAAAAGTGATTTTTGATAGAAATTGAATACTTACGTTGTTTGGTTCATCGTAATATTGCTACGATCGAATATCCACTTAATTTAAAATACCGAAATTGGCCTCTCTCGCCATTCGGCCAAGTCAATTATGGTGAAGTGGAGCGAAGGACAAAAAATTAATAAAGTATTTAGGGAGGAACTTAATTACGGTAATGCTAGTTATATTTCATCTAAATATATTTAATTATAGTAGTAATTAATTTTTTATTTAGATTGCATGTTTAAAATATGATGAAGTTTTATTAGTTAAGTTTTAATATATCTTTTAATTAATTTGTATATTTAAAATACGATAAAAATTAATTTGCTAAATGTTAATAATTTTTTAATTCATGATTTTATTTGTTACATTATTATAATTTATGTAAAAAAAATCAATATAATTATTTTAAATTTTATTTTATAATTGTATAAAGTATAATTATACTAAATTTTATTTATTATATTATAATTTATTATTTATAAAGTTACAAAAGAGATAGTAATATCATGTAGGATGTAAGTTTACTGGCAGTGTGGGAATTGAATAATTTTTTATGAAACAAATAGAGAAAATAAAGAGCTGCACTTTTTATGTAATTGACTTACTGCCAAAAAAATAGCAGAACTGGCAAACTTTACTTCCCCAGTTATCAAAATAAACAACAAAAGTAAAATAGTTTTCACCCAAACTCTAGTTCAACTCAAAATTCATTTCAAACCAAAATCTATTTACGTCAAAACAAACGGGCCTTAACCCGTGATCTAGCCGTTGGACCCTTTGCACGAGGCAATTTGAGCGGGTTATATAAATAGAGGGTGTATAAATAGAGGGTGTAAGTGGTTAAGTCACATAGATATACTGTACTATTGGATCATCCTCTGCTCTGAGCTTTAGCATATTTTCATTTTATTTTATTGCTGGAACTCTGAAAGTCGATGCAGTTCGTTCTGCATCATTCCAGAATCGTGCCGACGGAATGAACAGTGATCATTGTATCGTTAGGAGTGGTTGCCAGAGTCTTGTACGTAGAGAAGCAATCTTGCTTATAAGCCTCGACTCCCATACCTCATCTAATCTCTATTATTTCTATATTATAGTATTGCTAAATATTGCATCCAAACCTACAATACTATTTTTCACATTTAAATACTGTTATATAAATACTTCCGAAGTTAAACTATTTTTAAAGTGATATTTTATTAAAAAAAAAGTTGAAAGATTTTCTAGCAAAATCATTCATCACTTTTATAATTTTCACAAGATTTATAAAATTTTGAAAAAAAAATAAAAATGGTGAACGATTCATGGTGAATTATTTACCGTTTATTATTATTTTTATAATTTTCTTTTATAAAAAATTATTTTTAAAATTATAAAATTAAATAAAATTATTTATAAAAAAAAAAATAGCAAAAATAGGACTCAACAAGTTTCTTACCGGAGTAATAGTAGTTAAATCTTGTAAATTTGATCTAAACTTGCAGGTCTTTTACTAACACAATAAGTTTTCAATTAAGTTTATTTAAAAAACAAACGAGAATAGCGTGTTACCTTTCTCTTAAAATATATATATATATATATATATATATATATATATATATATATATATATATATATATATATATATTAGTTTTTGATAAAAGAGGAGTGAAATTAAATGTCTATATAAAATCTTTCACTTTATTTTCAACATTATAGAACTCCTAACTATGATGTAGTGTTTTAACCTAAGTTAAATTTTACATTAATTGATCAACATTTCACATGCTTTGTCTGTACGAAACTGAACTGTTAACTTTGAAAAGTAAACAGTGAATTTCATTTTTGTGTGTATGGTTGAAGTATTTGCCAAAAACAAACAAACAAACAAACAAACCCCAAAAGGGATCTTGACTCCTTTTGTGGTGTATATAAACACACAATATATATATTACCATCTAAATAATATATATAGAGAAAGAGAGAGAGAGAGAGAGAGTCCCACTATTATACTATCGATGGTATCAAGCATTTAGTGCTATACCGTTAGATCTATTTCTTTGATCATTTTTATTTTTTAAATCATATTATTTTTCTAATTATTTACTAAATTTTAGAGGCCTACTATCATTCTAACTGCACATTTTTTTTTCCAACGGTACGGTAAAAAATTCTAATAGCACTAATTTCTTAGTACTATTAATAGTATAGTAGCCTAGTTCAATAAAATCCGGCTACTATGCTATATATATATATATATAGAGAGAGAGAGAGAGAGAGAGAGTGTGTGTGTGAGTGAGTGTCGCTAGTATGTTTTTATAATGACGGAGGCATCCGTGCTTATAAGTTTTTTTTTATGTTGGGACTTCCGAACCGATGATCGGCTCTATTAGACTTGATATAGAGTGTTTGAAATATCTAGAAAATAAATTTCGCGACTTTTCGATATTATTTGCACAGTGATCGAAAGGACCTAAAATCAACAGCTGAAAATAAAAATCTCACAAAATGTGATGATATGACACTAAATTTTAGATCAAATATATTGAACTTTTTTTCTATAATATAAAAAAAAGTTATCAAAATTTCACGCGATTTGGATATTTCTACACTGCTAAACTTGCAAATGGCTCATCTAGACCATTAAAATTATTAATTTTAAGCTTTTTTTATCGTAAAATCGTAAAATTTATTTTTTAGATGCTTCAAATACTGTTAGGTAGTGTTTGGTTCGGGGATAAAGTGGGAATAACCCACTTTATCCTCCTATTCCAGTCAAACACTAGGCTTAATACCGGGTTTAATTTATCATGATCTTAACGGGTTATCCTAAGATAACTCGTTAAGATCTATCTCCTCTACCCTATGGAATAGGGATTTGGGAACCTTTTATCCCAAGTGCAATGGTTGAAATTTTTTTTAACTCTATTTCTAGTTACTCGTCCCTCTCACATTCCTCATTATTTTTATGTAATTGTATGATTCTTTTATTATACTATTGTTCCCTTTTTAATGTGCATATAAATGTTTTTTTTTTTCTGATTTGGTTTATATTTGAATAGAATGTAATTACAAGTGCAATCTACAATTTTATTGTTACTTACTCTTATATGACTTACTCAAAGTAAATTTATTTTCAAAACTTTGGTCAAGTTAAATATTGGATTGTATTATAATTTTATTTACTAATTATTATTTATTAAAATATATTATAAAATATAAAATATTATTAGGCTTCGGGTAAAATATAATTTATTATTTATAATTAAATTCCTTCAAATTTACTATAAAATATAAATAAATTTTTCTATGTACAAGGTAAGGAAAAAGTTAGCATTTTCATAAAAATTATATCATCTTTTTTAACTATTCTCTATTATTCCATAATTTTAACCCAGCACAATTTCATCTATTTCAGGAAATACCAACTTTTATACTTGATTATCCCGAAATAGCAAGTTATCTTAGATATACAAAAATTTATACCTCTTAAATTTATCCTCAAACCAAACGGGGCATAAATCAAGTCTAATAGAGTCGATCGTCGACTCGGAAGTCCTAACATTGAAAACGACTTATAAGCACAAAAAGCTCTGTGCTTTCATAAGCATACCAACCTATTCTAGATTAAGTTTAACGGAGCGGATCATCAACTCGGAAGTCCCAACATTATAAACGACTTATAAGCACGGAGGACTCCGTACTTCCTTAAGTATACCAACCTACTCTTGAATTTAGTAGGTGGTTGGTGGAATAGCATAATATAAGGATTAACATTAGTCAAAGGGATAGATCTAATGACAGAAAATATACAAGCACCAATTACTTGGTATTTTTAAAAGCATAGTAGTCGGACTATATATATATATATATATATATAATTGAGTTTCTGTATTTTTAAAAGTATTCAGTCATTGGTGTTGATAGATTTTTAACCTTTGGATAAAAAGATGTGGAGTTAGGATGATAGTGGGTCTCTTGGATTAAGTGAGTTGTTGGTAAAATAGAATTATCTAAGAAATAAAATTAGTTAAAGAAGTAGATCTAACGATAAAAAATTTATAAATTTCTATATATATATATATATATATATATATATATTAGGAATGCTACATATACATCCCCAATGAGGTGTACATCCTACACCCCCACCTATCTAAGGGTGTGGGCCCTTAGATGGGTGGGGATGTGAAATGTACAAATATATATTTAGTATTTTTCATATATATATATATATATATATATATATATATATATATATATATATATCAAAAAAAATTAAAAGTAAATCAAGTCATCTACATTCAAATCAATAATGGACAACATTAAATTTGACTTTGAATATTTAGACTTCATATATATATCAAATTTTATAATTTCTCAACAGTATCTAATTAATAGGCAGGTAGCCTCCAAATTGACAATTTTAAAAGAAACAAATTTAAAACTACTTAAACCTCACAATACTTTAGAAATACCTTATTTATTTTTACATTTTTTGCGTTTCAAATATAATATATTTCTTCCTTATTCAAAATTATTTCTCCTGTTAGTAATTATTAAGTTATCAAGGTAAAAAAATTAAAATATTTTTAGAGTGTGTTTGGTTCACCCTTTTTTCGTTCAGGAATCTAAATCGAAATAGACGATTTCGTTTATAATTATTTGGTACGCGAGTCTTATTTCGATTTCGATTCTGATTTTCATGTTGATGGTTCCTAATCACCTCTTCTTTTTTTTTTTTTTTTCAATCCGGGCTCTTAGACCGATTGAAAGTTGAATATAAATGGAAAGAATATAGTTTATAAAAATATCTCAATTATATTTTAAATTTTTTATTTAAAATTAAATTAATTTGTTGACTTTAATTTTTAATTTAAATTTAAATTTAAATTTTAAATTCTAGATTTTGATTTTAAAATTAAATTAAAATATAAATTCAACCAAGCATCTGAAATTTGATCTATAAATTTAAATGTAAATTTAATTATAAGTTTGAATTTGAATCAAATTAAAAATTAGTTTTATATTTTACATTATTAAATTTTTTAAAAAAAAGTTAAAATTTTGGCTTATTATTTTAATATTCTGATATAAATTTTAAATATTTAATTTTAAATTTAAATTTAAATTATAAATTTAATTTTATATTTTGAAGTACAAACTCAATTTCAAATTATTTCTATATTTTATATTTTAATTTTGATAATTAAAATTTTTAAATATTAAAAACAGAAATTAATTATACCGATACCGATTCATAATATGAACCAAACAAACTATTTTCGATTTCTGTGTATTCCGATTTTTTTTTTTTATTTTGAATCAAACCAGATCTTGATCTTAAGGGTAAAATAATAATTTTATAAAAATAATGGTTCATGACAATTTATAACCCTAGAAATATAACCCCTTTTTTTTAGAAAAAAAAAAAGAAAAAAAGAAAGTGGATGATTTTTTTATAAAAATTTGCCCCAAATAAGTTGCCCAGATTAGTTTTTCTAATAGTACGGTTTTTATTATTTCTCGATTAGTATAAATATTTTATTTTAATTATTATATTATGTGTGCATGCATGAATTGTGTACACAACCAAAATTTTGGACAGCGGTGCCGCAGCGTATATCATCATCTCCTCCTCTCTCTTTCTCTCTCTCTCTCTCTCTCTCTTTCTCTCTCGCCCCTCTCTCTCCTACTCCAAGAAACTCCCCATCATCTCCCCTTCCCCTCTCTCTCTCTCTCTATCTCTCTCTCTCAGGCACCTCTTCTCCGCCCCATTCCCAAGAAACCCTAACCCTAGGACCGCGATCGACCTCTCGAGCGCCGCGTGATGCCCCGCCCTTACGGTGAACGATCGGACGAGATCGGATTCGCGGAGATGAGCGCCCGATCGTAGGTGAGACCGATTCGATCGTTCCGCCTCGTCTTAGAACTCCGATCGTACGTTGTTTCTCGCATTTGTCGCCGATCTTTTCGTTTTCGATTAAGAAATTTCATTTTTTTTTTTGTTTTGAATGATTTTTGGGTTCGCGATGCTTGGCAATCGTCGTGCTTTTGGATGATCGGTTGCCGTGGAGGTGGTGATCTGATGGGGAAAGTTTCCATTTTGATCCGTTTCATCGGGATGAGATGGAAAAGAGATCGGCATGATCTTGAATTTTGTGTTCTTTTGTGGTATCTTGGTGCCAAAATTAGTAAAAAGATTCAATTTTTTCCTCTGATTTCAGTGAGAAAGAGATAGAGAGATTTGAGGAGTCGATTAGAAATCGTAGAGATGATCGGATCGCTTCTTCTTGCTGCGATTCTTGCGATCGGATGATGGGATTAGCTCTCTTCTTCTTGCCACACTTGAATCCTTTCATAAGCCTATGGTGCTAATAATGTTGGTCACCTATTTATTCATGATTCCTTCTTTCTTGATTTGATTACCGATCAGATGTTCGATAAGACTCTTTATTGGACAATCTGTGAGGTGTTTGGGATTATCATATTTTTCTTCTTGCCATATTACATTTTTGGTGTTATTTTTGCTTAATAGCTAATCTCATTGCCTGATTTCAAGCTGCTTTCTCTTCTTCCTCTTTTGTTTTTCTCCATTGAAGCTAATTAATTTGTGTTTGTTCATGGCATTACCTTTCGGATAAGGATTTAATACGTTTGTCCTCTGAGTTGCATGATCTGATGTTACTTTGATTTATCATCCAGTAATATGAATTTCTATTAACTCTAATATGGCAAAGTTTTCAGTTTTCGCGTAATAAAATGCCTTATTGTTCGACATCTTAGCTGATTGCTCATTTGCGATTGTTGATTTTTTGGGGGTTCTGATTTGTTCATATTTCTTTATGCCATCACCTTTCAGATGAGAAGATTATAAGTGATCTCTATGAACTCAATGTGGGTGTGACTTGCATGGGGGAGAGAGAATGCCAGAGCTTCGAAGTGGGGCCCGACAAACCCGGCAGAAGCCCAAGAAAGAGAACGATCAGCAAGCTGAGAATTTAATATTGCCAGCCACCAATAGAACAGGAAGAAGGGGGAGAGGAAGAGGCACTAGGGCTGCAAAAGGGACTTCGGCAACACCAGCTAGGCAAAGGGTGGGCGGTAGAGGAAGGGGAGTTTCAGTAATCGACTTAGATCCTGAGCAGCCTGGTGAAGCACTTCCTGGAGGTCAAGAGTTGAGAGTAAATAGAGAAGTTGAGGGAATTGGCGGTAAAGATTTGGCGATGGATGGTGGAAGTGCTGGGAAAATTGTAGGAGCTGAGGATGAAGGGACTGCCTCTCCTGTGCCTGAGAGGGTATGCACTTCCTACAATTTATTTCTATGACGTATGGCTTCCTAGTCAGGCTTTTGTTGGGCTTTTGTTGATATGAACATGATGCTTTTCTCTTTCCTGATTGATTCCCTGATATGTTTTATTGGTAGCGCACGTGCTTGTTTCTCATTAGGGTGCTGGAGCTTCTTACTAAATGGATGGGCAGGAACAAGCTAGTACTGCATTATAATGATCTGAAAAATTACTGTCGTATGCTTACGTATTTCTAAAAAATGTTACAAACATGCCATATTTACTTTGAACATTGTAAAAGCCACGATGCTCCCTGATGTGTGACAGTTGGAGAACGCTTGTTGACTGGAGATATCAATTTCAGTCAGTTTCTGTAAAAGAAAGTTCATTTGTATAGGTTCATTTGGTGCTGCTAAGTTCCGTACACCGTGAAATAGAATGAAAGAAGGTGAAAATTTTAGTATTAATTAAAATTTTATTTTTTAACCCAATGTTTTAAAAGCAGCACATGTGCGCGCCCAAATTTAAAACCTAACGTTTTAAAAGGAGTGCATGTACCCGTGTATGCGGCATATTGCATGCAGTCCTATGACAACCTGTGTAGATTGCATCCATTTGGGGCATTCAAGCTAGACGCGAGTACAAAAGGAAGTGACTATTGCCGCACGTTCAGAAGATACAAATGAGCTAAACATTCCATGTGGATGATTAGCTACGTAAAAATGTTAGCATCAAAATTGTATGCAGATTTTGGAGTTTCTTATTGTGATTATTTAACATTTTACTATTAAAAAGTTCTTTCACATACTTGAATCTTGGGCAGTATTTTATAAGATCTAATGCCAAAAGAAAAACTTTATTAGGTCTCGAAAATTTCCTTTTTTGACTTCTTTTTGCTTTTTACGTTCTTTCTCGAAGTTTTCAAAGTCTGCTGTGTATAGTAATTTAATTATGAATCAGCCTATTGAATAGACACTATGCTGTATCTTGGTTGTTGGCATGCCATTTTTACCTTTTAGAACATTGATTTAATCCTTGAGAAAGCAAGCTAGGAATTTGTTAGTTGCTTCGAGTGGTAGGCGGAAATATCTCTAATGCATAAAGGAAATGAGCCAAATCATTACTATGCCATATCATACTTTCCTCTTTTCTTCCATTCCTCCTTACCTCTTCGTTCTCTTTTATCCTTGCCCTCTTCTCTTTTCTTCTTTCCCTTTTATCCTCTCATTCTAGGTCTTCTAGTTAGTATTTTGGAATTCTTTTTCGAATGTTTGGCTTTCATCAAAGCAGTTCTAGTCTAACTTTACTAAGTTGACGAATAATCAACAATATTATTGCAATGGAGCTAAAATTCGTCTCTATTGCAGGTTCAAGTAGGTAATTCTCCTGTATATAAGATTGACAGAAAATTGGGAAAAGGAGGTTTTGGCCAGGTTTACGTTGGCAGAAGGGTATCTGGCGGAACCGACCGCACAGGCCCAGATGCTTTCGAGGTTCACCCTTAATGCTTAGTTTTCCGTAATCGGCCAGAAAATGTTGTTTCTTTTTAATGACACTTCATTTCTTGATTCCTTCCTGAATAATGTGCAGGTGGCGCTAAAATTTGAGCACCGAAATAGTAAGGGTTGCAACTATGGCCCACCATATGAGTGGCAAGTTTATAAGTAGGCACCAACTCATTATAATTTCTTAACTTATGTTATGATGGGTCTTCTACATGTATTTCTGTGGTAAAATTATATATTTGCATATCTAGTCCTATAAATTCTGGAATATATATACCTCATGAAAGCACATTTTCTTAGAAAACATATCATCCAAATTCATGGGCAGAACTTGGTTTTGCAGGGGAGGAAACTTCTTAAGAAGAGTATTTTGAAAAAAAAAAACACGGTATATATGCAATAAATTAAGTTTTTGGAGGGAATATAATATTTCAGATTTATTGGGTGACGTATGTCTAAATAGATAATTGCACAGGAATGTACATGTAATTAAAATCAGTCTGTTTACTTCGTTGATTCTTCTGATCTGATTTCTGGTTTCAAGCACTCTTAATGGATGCTATGGAATACCGGGGGTTCACTACAAGGGCCGTCAAGGAGACTACTACATTCTGGTCAGTACAATCTTCATTGATTTCTCTTAGGTGTCTGGAATTTTATCATTTAATCTAACTATTTATACTTATTCGTTATTTTAGGTCATGGACATGCTAGGACCTAGCCTTTGGGATGTTTGGAATTCAGTCGGTCAAGCGTAAGAGAACATACTATTCATCTTCTAGGGCTGGTTTGGCTCAATTGGGGCTTGTATGTAAATGCTGTCTGAGTAAAGCTGTGAAGAAGCTCCAACAGCTTTTTTCATTAAAGTCCTCGTGATAGCTTCCCACTGCAGCAAAAGCAGAAGCCTCAATTTGCTTTAAATGGAAGCTTCTGCTTTTGGGACCCACTAGCCCATTGCAGATTTCCGCTGCAACAAAAGTGCCAGACAATTTTCGTTTCAGACATCTGTTTAGTTTGCTATTTTTCTCATGCTCAGTAAGTTGCTAATTCTTGCACAGGATGTCGGCAAATATGGTGGCCTGCATTGCTGTGGAAGCCATTTCAATTCTTGAGAAACTTCACTCTAAGGGGTAACTTTTCCATTTTGTGCCTTCCATTTTTGTCGCTAGCTGAATTTTGTTTCCTCTTTTTACTAGTTCAATCCCTTTAATGTTATTTCTTATCCAGGTTTGTTCATGGAGATGTCAAACCTGAGAATTTTTTACTTGGTCAACCTGGAACTGCTGATGAGAAAAAGCTTTATTTAATTGATCTTGGTTTGGGTATGGCTATATTTCAAAGATTAGTTTCATTTTCTTAGTTAATTAATGGGCTGTTTGTTTTTGACGTAACTTGTGGCATGAACTCAAAGATCCAATGTAAGTGCTGAGTTCAGCTCTATGGTTTGGTGAAAATAAGAAAAAGTAGAGAAATAGACCTTCTTTGCAGTGCTTACTTCCCCAGAAGGGACCCTATGGGTCCAAAGAGTAAACTTGGACACGTGAATAATTAATCTGACACCAATCTATTAAATCCAACAACTAGATCTTCTTATCTATGGTAACTTCTAGGCAAACAGACAACCAAGCGTAAGTGTACTGAAAGTCAAGTTTCCTTGAACTTCACTTCCACTTGCTTTTTACTTTCATGATCAAACATTTTGTAATGGTGCTTCTCAATGGAGCCTTCAAGCTTTCAGTCACTTCTTCTATCTGTACTATATAGTAATGGATTTTTTTTCTCCTCAATTTTGTGTACGTGACATATTTATGATGCAGCATCAAAATGGAAGGAAGCATCGTCTGGTCAACATGTTGAATATGATCAGAGGCCAGATATTTTTAGGTTTGTTTCTTTTATTTTATTTTTTTTAATTTTTTCAGTTTTTATTTCTCTCTTCTTCACATAATTTTTTTTTCTTTCTTTCTTTCCCTATTTTGGTGGCAGGGGTACAATAAGGTATGCAAGTGTGCATGCCCATTTAGGCCGGACAGGAAGTAGGAGGGATGACTTGGAGTCACTGGTCTATACATTAATATTTCTCCTCAAAGGAAGATTGCCCTGGCAAGGCTATCAGGTACTATTTTAGCTGCAATATTTACATATACCCCTAACAAAATATCTATTCATGTATGGTCTGTGCAAAATCAGAATTGTATATGCAGGCTTTAAATTTTGGCTTCTTATGATATGCCTTCAAAGTTCCTCTCTACAAAAAGCATGAAACCAACTACTTCCCATAAATTGGATGACTCTCCAACTTCAAATATTTTTGCGAGAAACATCAGTTTCGAGGGTTATACGAAAATTCAAATTTTACATGGGGTCTTGTGTAATATGTATATATGACTTTTTTTTAGCTTTTAATAGTCATTTTTTTTACTGTAGAATTTTTCTTTGTACTTAATGGAACCATCTTCTTATTTTGGTTAATAATGCAGGGAGACAACAAAAGCTTTCTTGTATGTAAGAAAAAAATGGCTACTTCAGCAGAGCTTTTGTGCTGTTTCTGTCCACTTCCATTCAAGCACTTTCTTGAGACTGTGACAAACATGAAGTTTGATGAAGAGCCAAACTATGCCAAACTCATTTCCCTTTTTGATAGTTTAATCGAACCATGCACTGCTTCAAGACCTATCAGAATTGATGGTGCTCTAAAGGTCATTTCAATCAGAATTCTATTGCCTGTTTTGCCCAGCTGGAGCTATTGGTAAAATGGTGTTGAGAAAAATTTATAGAGGAGAACTAAGAACCTTTTCATTATAGCCCTCCGCCCGCCCAAAACAAAGCAAAGCATTAATTTCACATTAGAGCTACTGCTTTGGGGCCACAACTGCTAATTTAGCTTCACACCAAACCAAAAGCTCCAGACATTTCATTTGCCAAACACATAGTTGCTTCTTTTAGGAAGAGAGAAGCTATTTTAAAAGTCAGGCCAAGCAAGTCCTTACTAAATTTGCTTTAATATATTTCCATTTACATATGTAGGTTGGACAGAAACGAGGAAGGTTGGTCGTAAACCTTGAAGAAGATGAGCAACCCAAGAAGAAAGTTCGTTTAGGAAGCCCAGCTACACAATGGATTTCAGTTTACAATGCTAGACGACCTATGAAGCAGAGGTAATTAAACAAATTGTGCATTTAATTTAGAATTTATGTATTTGTCCTTTTAGCTGCCATAAAGATTCATATATGTTTGTGAGTTGCAATTTAATCTATTTTTCAAGTTTAGGTATTACATGTGTTCAATTGGTAATCACTAGGATTTCTTCCATATGTAATATGGATCTATTAAGCTTCATGATGGATGCTAGATTATACTAGATATTTTCAAAAGTTTCTTTAGGTATTTTTTAGATTTTTGAAGTTAGATGAGGACACCTCTCAGGGAGCGACGGTAATGTTTACCTATATTGGCTATTTTATTTGATATTTGGCAAGAGCTCTGTGTTTTGCTGTGAGTTTCCAAGAAAATTGTTGGTTGTAAATTTCTTTTACTTCAGCAGCTTTACGTATCTGGGATATTCTTAATGAAAATTAAGCCTAATCTTAAGAGAATTTAGTTGTTCTAGTTGAAATATTCTGCACAAATTTTGATGGCAAGTATATTTATATTAAATAGAATTAAATATGCAGTCTATGGACTGATAGAACATGCTCTCAGAGATGTGAAATGCTTCATCGTTCATCTCACTTTGAAATTAATGCTCTGAACTCCAGAGTTGGGGATGCAAAAGTGTACATCAGAATTGTTGCTGCCGCTTGTAACATGTGGGCAAAGCAACCTTTATCATTATACAACACTATGATCACATCTTGATCATTGCTTCTGCTCTCTTTCTCTCTCTTTCTCTCCTTTTACATGCTAATAACAATAGAAATTTTGAAGTCAACATCTTTCTTTCCACAGATACCACTATAATGTAGCAGATGCTAGACTTCAGCAACATATACAGAAGGGCAATGAAGATGGCTTGTATATCAGTGCGGTGGCTTCATCAGCAAACCTTTGGGCCCTCATTATGGATGCAGGAACTGGTTTCTCTTCTCAAGTTTATGAACTGTCACCTGTATTCCTGCATAAGGTGTGTTGTAGTGTGTGTGTGTGTGGGTGGGTGCGTATGTGCGTGCGTATTTAGCACTTAACTCCCTTCAGATTTTCCATCCAGTAAATATTGAAATATCATCTGAAACTTCCATCATTCATTTTTATGATATTTGCTTTAATGCGAAAATTTGAAGGAAATGGTTCAAGTGCTAGCAGTCTAAATGTTGAGGGATCTTAGGCGTAGTTTTCTTTTCCAGTGGTCCAAAGTGCAAATCGCAATATTTTTGGCTGGTTTTTACATATTTTAACTTTATTCTTATTTTCTTTTAGTTGCTAGCTTTATTTGTAAGCACTGAGGACTATTTTGGTATGGGTTCTTTGTCAGGATTGGATAATGGCATACTGGGAAAAGAATTATTATATCAGTTCCATTGCTGGTGGGACAAATGGAAATTCACTTGTGGTTATGTCTAGAGGTAAGATATTTTTCTCATAGTATGTAGACAAGTAGAAATGCATTTTAGATTGGAGCATATGATTGTTATGTATATTGATAGTAGCAAATATTGTACTCACATATAAATATACTCATCTATTGTTCTATATAATTTCTGATCCGGTCATTAATTATCTGACAAGGTTGTAAACGCGTAGAAAGCAATTTTATATAGGAGTCTTAGCATGTTTATGTGAAACTTGTTACTGAATATCTTTGCCGTTCTGAAATCATCTATTTACCAAGGATTTAAGTGTTGTGGCACGGGGTCGTGTTGAAAACTTGCCGGCACGATGCGTGCCGGATCGGGCCGATGAGTGCCGGTCACAAAAAATACATGTGTGCCGACACATAATGGCATGAAATATTTATTTTCTTTAGCAACAAAATTTTCTAATTGCTTATTATGCATCTTTATCAAATATTTTGAACTTTATTGAAAAAATTACTTAGTAATTTGAAGGAAGTGTTTTTTAAGTAGTAAACATTTCTAAAACGGAACATATTTTTAGAAAAAGGGTGACACACACATTTTGAGGGATTCCGATCACTAGGCAAAAAATGTCGAAAAATCGAAAATTTTGATATGATATCTAGATACTTCCAATAGTGTAGGTCATGTTTAATATAGTAGATCGTCAATTTGGATGTCCCATCGTTGGCAAGAAAGTGGAAGCACTGATGTCCCATCATCGTGCTTCAGAAAATTTATCTGTTTTCACCAAGTAGTTCTTTTCTTTTGCATGCGTAAGATACATCTGCATTTTTTATGTACCTTTTAATACTTATAAAAGTTTTTCATTTCTCAAATGTGCTCCTGATTTTTGGTGTCAGGAACTTCGTACACCCAACAGTCATATAAAGTCAGTGAATCATTTCCCTATAAGTGGATTAATAAAAAGTGGAAAGAAGGTTTTCATGTAACATCCATGACTACTGCGGGTAATCGTTGGGGGGTCGTTATGTCACGGAATTCTGGTTATTCTGATCAGGTAGTGTTTTCTAACACTTTCATATGTTTGAATATATTTATATTCTTTATTTTTGTAACTTGAAGGAGCCATTGCTTGGTTCAGTGATAAATGTCTTTTGCTTACGGACTAATTAATTTCTCAAATTCATGTTTCTCCTATTGTTCCACTTTGGTGCGACAGTAACTGGGTATTTAAACTTCTTCTCATAGTTTTAGAAATCAGTTTTCAAAGCAAACAATTTATGTGTTTCTTGTTACCAAAATCTCTAGTTGTGTAGCAGCCAACATATTCTTTTTCACTAAAGATGATAGTTCGTGTGAATTTCTCTCCTCTTTTTTTTTTAACTTCTCTTTTCTTTTGAGGCCTTCTTCTCTTCTTCATTTGTACTAAGTATGTATGGGGATTTTCATTTGTGTTTGTAACTAAGATTTAACTATATATGAAACTCCGTCTCTTATCAACATCGTCGAAAAGACCTTAAGGACAGAATTTTGATGTTTACCTGTTAAAATTTCCTCTAAAAATTAGAAGAGAAACAAAATGCCAGTATTCCCATATCTAAGATGAAATTGACAAATTATTTTGTAAATTGAGAAAAGAATGATTTCACGCATATAATTTATTTCTCATAATTTTATGAGTTTTGGAAAGTAGTGTTAAATATTCTTCCGAAATTTTGCCTTTTATCAAGTTCTTCAACCCTTGTTATTAGTGATTTTTATTTTTCAATTTTTAAAGAACTTGGGATTGCTCGATTAATGAATGGCTTGGTTCATGAATGCCCCTGTGATGTAGGTAGTAGAGCTAGATTTTCTTTATCCTAGTGAAGGTATTCATCGCCGATGGGAAAGTGGTTATAGAATCACATCTACAGCAGCCACTCCTGATCAAGCCGCTTTTATTTTAAGTATACCAAAGAGAAAATTGATGGATGAGACACAAGAAACTCTGCGTACTTCCGCCTTTCCGAGCAACCATGTGAAGGTATAACTATTTTGCTTAAATGTCAAAAATAGGTAGTGTTATGTAAAATTTTACTACATCCCCTCTAATGACACTTAGGGGCAGTTTCGTTGCATGCATTTGCAACAGCATTACAGTTGCAAATACATGTGACCTCCATTCATGTGTTTGGTTTAGTAAAGTTGAGTCCAACTGTACGAGGAAGCCCAAATGTTGTAGTTGGAACTACATCCAAATTGGCTGCAGTTCCAACTGCAGCAGTTGGTGAGGGATGGAATCACCAACTAATTAATAATAATAATAAATAAATAGCTAAATATATAATTAATTAATATTTACTTGTATACAGATAAATAAAAATACCTGTAAATAAATAAATGCTAATAAAAGTTTTTAAGCAATACAAGTTTTGTGTAAAAAAAATAATTTTTTTTAAGTTAGTTTTATTTAAAATGTAAAAATTAATTTTATTTCTAAATTTTTATAGAATGTGTTTGGATTTGTTAGTTTAATAAGTTTTAATTAATTATAATTATTAAATTTGATTAAAAAAAGAGAATCATAATAAAATTTTAAAATTTGATTTATATATTAAAATTAAATAGATTGAAAATTTTAAATTGTACTGCTTGATAAGTTGAAAAATTATTAAAAAATATAAAAACATAACATATATCTACTTATTTATTTATAGATAGCAAATTTAAATGATTAATAAAATTATATAATTATAGTCAGCTCAACCATTTAAAAAAAAAACAACGCGTGATTATTTTTCGTACGCATCACTGAATTGATATTCATTTTTTATATTTTATATATACAATCATCTGTAAATACATAATTTTATAAAATTAATTATCTATAAATACATAATTTTATAATATATATAAAATTATATATAAATATAATCTTTTAATTAATAATTAAAAGAACGTATGATTATTTTATATTCAGGGGAGGTAATCTAACCTCTCTATCTAAAAGGTGACAGTATTCACAAATACAAATCTCAACTTCAGCCTACCAAAATGAAAAAGCGTAATTACAGTAGTTACAACTATATAGAACCAAACAAACTGGGTGTCGTTACGATTACAGCATTTACAATTGCATGTATTTCCAACTACACTACTTTTACAACTACATCCAACCAAACTGCCCCTTAGTTGTATCGATGCCCTCCACAAGTTTAAAATATCACTCCTGGCCTTATTTTGTCTGCATAATATGAATTGTACCCTTTAAAGTATCATAAATATTTCTCTAAGAAGAGCCAAATTTTGGTTTCATGAAACAAAATGTGTTTTCATAGGGGTGTTTGTGATAATTTGAACTTTGGAGGGATATATGCATGATTTCATGGGGCTTAAATTGAATTGACTTGATTTAATTATCAACTGATATCTCATGTTTGTAGAGACCATCAGTCTTTAGGGCTTTTTTGGCCCAAGCTAGAGCTTCTTCGGAAGTACTTACTGAGAAGGGAGAAAAAACTAAGGGGTTTTTTTTTTCTCACATTAAAATCCTTCCATGTTTTCTACGTCTATGAGCAAAAGCTTTTAATTTAAGAGAATCTATATTTGGGGTCAAGGAGTTTGTTCCAGGTTCTTGCAACCGCAAAAGCTCAGGATGTCTCGTTCTTGTATCGCACGATATGTTGCCAGTTCGCTGCGATCTACTTTCTTATACTAGTCTTATATTTTATGCAACTTGTATTCTATCAATTATATATCGGCCTCTTCATGGTAGAGATGATCCAAAAACTTTACTAACACTTAATTGGCAACAAATGTATATGTGCTTTTTTTGTAGGAAAAATGGGCCAAGAATCTTTATATTGCATCAATCTGCTACGGTCGAACCGTCTCTTGAAACTCGGCGAGGCATAAGAAGTAGTAATTCGACGCCGCATTCAATTTTGGAAACATGAGGGTCCTGTTCATCTATCAACCATCATATATGTAAGTGCTAAGTTGCATTTAATATTTTCCTATAGAATCGGCATTTAAAGCATTAAAAGAAAGGAGGGGGAGAAAAAAAAAAAAAAAGAAAAAAAAAAAAGGCATAAAGGCCTCTCTAGTATTCTGTTTATCTGTAAAAGGAAGAAATGCTGTACTGAGGTCTCTATACATGCCATGTTGTTTTATTAGTTTGCTTCCCTTTTTTGGCAATTGAAAGCTAAATTCAAGGCTTTCTGCATTGCATAAAGTCTCTTAAATCAGTGCTGGTAGGAAAAAAAGTTTGCAATTATTTGGTGATTGAAACTGCAGCATGTAATCATAATTATATCAAACTCAGATTGCCAGCTACTACCAGATAGTGATGGTTAGTTCTAAAGCTGATGCGGCTAATTTAGCTATAGAGTTTCTGAAAAAATGGGACTCTACCATACTGAGCTTGAAGGCTCCTTCTAGTTCGGTTTGTATTCGATTCGCGATTCGTTGGCACCAGTTCTCGACCCCTCGGCTCTTTGTAGTCATTCGGCTCTTTGTAGTCATTCGGCTCTTTGGTACCACTTGGTTGTTTCGTGCCTTCGTTTGATATTTGGGATATTCTTTAAAAGTTTTATATTGTTTTCTATTTTACTCTGATTATTTGGTTATTTCAAATCAACCTCGAGAGTGTGTGCGCGCGCACGCGGAGTTTGGTTAATTTTATGGAGTTTTAAAAATTGAATAATATTGTTTAATATTTGTCGAAGGATTGGTTCTTCGTGTATTCCTCTCCTTTTTTATCACGCAGCTTTTATCAGCCTGCGTTAGTTGGTATCAGAACTAGTTGAATATTGGAGCGGTGCTTTCGCGAGACATGGCTGGCGGTCAGAGAAGGAACCAGAATGCGAACCAAGACACTGCGATTCAAGTAAGCAATGCTGGTGGGTGCAATCCTGACGTCGTGAACGACGACTCAACGAGATCTTTGTGATATCGAGATTAAAGAATTGAGAAGATAGATTAAGGCTTTGACCACGCGTCTAGCATTGGTAGAAACCCAAGGTCAAGAAGATACGATCTTGATTCGGAGTTTTTGGCTTTGATAACTCCTATAGTCGTGCTCTCTGGAGAGATGCGTTCTTGCAAGGGTCGTGATACGGGTTACATCGATAGATCAGGGTCGTGATACGGGTTACATCGATAGATCGATGGGTCAATTTAAGTATTAAGGTAGAATTTTTTGAGTATTGGGGAGGTCTACAAGTGAAGGGCTTCATTGACTGATTGAACACGATTGAGTGCATTTTCGAATATAAAAATATGTCCAAGGATAAGAATGTGAAGTTAGTTGCCTTCAAATTCAATGAGCGAGCTTCAACGAGGTAGGAGCAGCTAAAGATGACTCGACAGAGGTAAAGCAAGTCTGAAGACCACAAATTTATAGAATATAAAGAAGAAAATGAATTAGCAGTTTCTACATTTCAAAAATTCGTAAGTCTTGTACCATCGGCTTTAAAACCCTCGACACGGTAGTCGAATGGTATCAATTGATTGTTCGGAATAATCTAACTAAATAATAGAAATTACAAGTCGTGAGGTCTATTTGCGGTTTGCGGATTACGGCTGTCGATTCAAGACGTATTGAGTGAGTTTGCATCCGCACTGGACGATTTCCAAGGCGTACCAACGTGCCTTGGTGGTTGAGATACAACAAAGTCAAACTGGGTTGCTAATGAACCGAACTGGTTCAGATGCGAACTACTTTGAGCCAGGGTGACAAGGGGTTCGACCAGAGATCAAACGTGCTTCAGCCGATCCGAGAGCTTATAGAGTAGCACCGAGCAATAAAACTAGTGTTTGTTATTTTCAATGCAAAGAGTTGGGCCACCTAGCTCGAGATTATCGGAAGAATAGTAGCCAACCAAGAAAGTAAAGTAGTTGTACGTAAAGCAAAATTTTGTAGATAATTCGGGTGAATTCGGTGAACCTTCCTATGACGAGAAAGATGATAAGAAGGATCCTGATGGCATCAATGGAGATCAATGCGTGGCTTTAATTATAAAGAAAATATTGTTGGCGCCTCAACAATAAGAGAAAGACGACTGGCGACGTACTAATATATTTCGTATACGTTGTACAGTAAATGATGAGTGTACGAGATGATCATTGACAGTGGCAGTGCCGAGAATATTGTATCACGAGAGGCGGTGAAGAAACTTGGTTTGACGATCGAGAATATCATCGACCCTACAAGTTGATTTGGTTTAAGAAGAGAAGTGAAGTAAATGTCGCCTCGCGGTGCTAGTCTCCTTGTCGATCGAAAACAAATATTTCGATTAGATTTGGTGCGATATATTTTCAATGGATGCTTGTCATATTCTGTTTGGCAAGTCGTTGTAGTTTGACCAAAAGGTGATTCACGATAAGAGACCTTATGGAATGACAACGTGCGGATTACTCTGAAACCTATGAAGGAAGAGAATAATTCAATACCTAAACCAAAAAAAGGTGTCAGTATATTGTCCTTGAAAGGCTTCATGGAGGAAGCTAGGGAATCGGGGGGTTCCGGCGGTGATTGAGAAAATGATTGAAGAACAGCCGAATGTGATTCCCGAAAAGGTGAAACCGATTATTCAAGAATTTAGTGATGTTTTTTCAAAGGACTTGCCTCTAGGATTATCACCAATATAGGATATTCAATATCAGATTGATCTAGTTCCAGGAGCAAGTTTGCCAAACAAATCAGTTTATCGGATGAACCCGAAGAAGTATGAGGTGATACAACGATAGGTTTAAGAATTATTGGATAATATAAGGAATTCATTCAGTCAAGTCTCAGCCCTTGTGCGGTACCAACTTTATTGACTCCGAAGAAAGACGGTTCATGACGGATGTGTGTTGATAGCCGAGCGATCAATTGTGGATCATATACTGAACCAGTCGGCAGATGGACCGATTGGCAGATGCAAACGCATTCTCGAAGTTCGATTTAAAAAGCGGATACCATCAGTTTCGAATCAGATCTGGTGGCGAGCGGAAGACTGCGTTCAAAATTCAAGATGGGTTATACGAGTGGTTGGTGATGCCATTCGGCTTATCAAATGCAACAAGTATCTTTATGCCGGTGATGAATCAACTATTTATTGATATTGATAAATTTGTCGTTATTTATTTTGACGACATCTTAATCTATAGTCCCACAAAAGAGATATATATTCAACATTTATGAGAGGTTCTTCAAGCCCTTCGAAAAGAGGTTGATGTATGCTAATCCGAAAATGTGTCACCTCATGATCGCGATCTTGACCTTCTTAAATTTTATCATCCCTGCAGAAGAGCTAAAAGCAAATTCATCAAAAGTTTGCGCAATAGAAGGAGTGGCCGACTCCGAGCAATATTCATGAAGTATGGAGTTTTCATGAGTTGGCGTCCTTTTACCAAAGATTTATTTGAAATTTTAGCAAATCCGATGACGACGATAACTGATTGTTTATAGCCGGAGGTCTTTGACTGAATTCCAGAGGTGCAGAAGAGTTTCGACATTATTAAGTAGAAAATTACTTTCATACCAATCTTGAGTCTTTCTAAACTCACAAAGATTTTTTAAGTGGACTATGATGCATCGAGTCACAAAGGACGCCCTATAACTTTCTTCGACGAGAAACTATCGGAACAAAAAACTAAGTATTTCACATACGACTTTGAGCTACATGCATTATGGTATTGAAGACACTATTTACTGTATCAAGAGTTTATATTACATACCGACTATGAATATCTTAAATATTCGGTTAGAAACTAAGGAAATGCATTAGACCATACTATATTTTAGATAATTATTCATAGAAAAATATTATAAAAACTTATATTTAATATAATGAATTTAAGAATTTGAATACATAATCTATTAGAAAGAAAGTAGTACGTGATATCATAATAAAAAAATTAATGATTAGGTTTTTAAAACTCATTAAAATGAGCATATAGATTTAAAATATTATATTAACTAATAATTTAAATAAATATGAAAAATTTAATTAACAATGCATGATAGACTTGAGAATAGAAACTTGATTTCGGATACTCAGCCGCTCTAACTTCGTCGATAATTTCGGAGTTTGTAAATTGTTCTTGATGGATGCGATTTTGACATAGGATGCAACTTCGTTAATAATTTCAGTCTGTAAATTATTCTTGACGGATGATGCGTTTTCTTGTACCCAACATCATCTCATATATGGACCGGCAGCCTAGAAACGTACTCCGTAAGTAATTTTTGTAACGAGCCTGCAAATTGTCCTTGTCGGTGTTTGCCTCTTTTGGGGTAGGCATTTGCTTGTAAATTAGCAAGCATTTTGACGTTCCTGAGCTCGAAACACTTGATCTCGTCAGATAGAAAAGGGAATTCATTCAGAGCTAATTTTAATATTGCTACAATAAAAAAAAGTCTTAAATCATGACTAAATATATATATATGTTGTATCTATCTGCTCTCGCAATTTTAAATCTAGCTCTGAAAATATTAATTTCATATAGAAAAATCTACACAAAAAGTCCATAAAATAGTATCAAAGAGAGAAAAAAAATAAAAAAATAAATACCCTTCCAATGATTTCTGCAAACACTATTCCCAAATGCAGTCTTATTATATATATATATATATATATATATATATATAGTAGTGCTTATATGTTATTAAAAATACAAATTCATTCATACTTGTAAATTTTTTACTATTAAATTTATATTAAAATTTATATTTTATACTTTTTTTTTTCTTTTTTTTTTAGTTGACTTTACAATAACGCAAATCTCAATACAAATTTAATAATAAAAAATTTATAAGTATAAATTAACTTATAATTTTTAATATATATATATATATATATATATATATATATATATATATATATATATATATATATATATATATATATATATATATATATATATATATATATATATATAATTCACCTACTATATTCTTATAAATACGATCAACTAAGTATTCATTCATAAATTATTTCCGTTGCTAGAATTTTCGAATCAATAAATTATAGCGTTGAGCATAATTTAAAGCATTTAAAATTTTTAAAAATTAAATTTCATAATTGGTCAACATTATTTACACTACGATTAAAAAATTTCAAAATTGGTCATTTTTTACGACCGATATAAAATACTTACTAGTTTAACCGTGTAAAAAAATTAAAATTAAATTAAATTTTTGATAAGAAAAAAAAATATTTACTATCTAAATAGAGATCTATAACTCTAAGTACGAAGAAGTTTATGCTCATCAAAAGTACAGTAGCCTACTCTATGTACATATATTATATTATATTGATAGATTGATGGGCAATAGGATAACAAAAATAAAAATCGACAATTAATTAACGCCATTATAAGACACTCTCCACATTTCAGTGTGTGCAAAAACAGACAAGAAGAGCAACAAAAACATGCTTTTACAAGTTCATCACCAAACAAAGATGATTTCAGAAGTCACGCAAATGAGAGACTTATTGAGACGAGAAAATTTGAAAGGAGGGTGGAGATTTAGAGCACTCACCCCGTTAGGGCTCAAAAACCATGCTCTCAGCTTCTTTCTTGATCGATTGGAAGAGTGGCGTGGACAGATAGCGCTCGCCAAAACTCGGGATCACAACCTGCAGCATAGTATTTTAATAAAATGAGTGCACCGTTCTCATACATTAACATGGCGAACATTTGGTACCGCAGTAGTTTAGCATTTGATCAGATCATTAAACACGTCGTTTTAAGACATAAGAGGATTCTAAATGTTGTCTTCTAAGTAGAGCTATTTGAAGAATCACCAATAGTTCTTCCGTCAAGATCCCATCGTTAGTTCCACGCTGAAGCTCCAAGTAAAAGCTTCAAACTCCGGCTGCTTCTTTTGAGACAGGTGAAGTTCATATCAGCCTCCTGCTCCGGCTGCTTCTTAGAGGTAACTGGTGACACTTCAAATTAATTTCAACTAATTCTGTGTTTCGCTGAAGCTGTCGTCGTTTATTAGGTACACAGCCATTTCAAACATGATTTCCACCTTAGCTATCAAACTTATTTGGAACTGCCGGAAGAATAACTACAAACTAATACGAAAAACTTGAATACTTGTGATAAAAAATCGACGAAGATTTCTTAGTGACACGAGTTTTTTTTTTTTTTTTTTTCTTGGCAATACTTAGAGCGATCCAAAGTGCCCATAGGCCAGGTACGGGTCACGAGACAGGATCCAGTAAATTTCAGGTTCGGGTGCAAATCATGCCCCAAGTTTAGTGAGTGATACGGCTTTTCTTTTCCGGGCATTATGAAGAGAAAGAGTATAATAGGAAAATAAAGGAAAATAAAGGACAAGGAACACAGGATTGAATAGTGAAAGCATAAGCACTCACAACAATTAGTTTCCCTTCATTTTCTGCTCTCTGTGCAACTCTGATCGCTGCAGCAGTAGCAGCTCCAGATGATATTCCAACCTGCAATGGTTGGGCCATAATCAGCAATACATCAGAAGCTTGGCAAAGAAGCACAACGTCGGAATTTTCCTCGAGCCTAAATGATGAAATGTCGCAAAATAGAGAAGGAAATGTCGCAAAATAGACAAACTCACCAACAACCCTTCTTTGAGAGCAAGTGTTTTTGCTGTTTCGATTGCTTCCTCACTTGAGATCTGATCATGATGACCGGCACATTAAACAAGAACAACAGAACTTGGAAAATGATATCATGTATATATAGTGTTATAATCTAAATGCTATGCAAGATGTGATCCAAAACTAAGGGCCTGTTTGGCCTGCTTGGAGTTTTTGCAGTACCGCTGCTATCTGACCAAAAGCTTTTCAAAGAAGCACTAATAGTTGTTTCATTCAAATCTTCTCAACTTTTTCTTATATTGTGGAAAAAACAAGAGTTTCAAATTAGAATTTCCGTTTATAGACCCCAAAAGCTCATTTTAGCATCTGCTTTCTAGACTAGAGAAGTAGGTCCAAAGCTGGTTGATGAAGCCAATAATGATTAACCAAACCAACCAAATTTAGCCGAGAGGGAGCGCATAATTAAATTAAACAAAAATGAACTTACTTGGATAACTTCATCAAGGAGATCTACATTCAAAACACCGGGTATAAAACCAGCTCCTATTCCTTGGATTTTATGCGGACCTGGCATATTTGTGAAGCATATTAGTAGAAGTTTGTTCAGAACTACCATCAACAAGAACCATCCTTTCTGAAGAAAGTAAATGCAGAAAAAATACTAAATAAGTAAATATGCTAAGATGTGAATAGCAATGAATGAATAAAAAATGGTAGCCATAATGGGAAGAAATAGATCTTTTATGTGAAATGTTACTACAACTTCATTTTGTCCTAGTGTTACCCAAAGGCATCTTGAAAGCGTGTGTAGGTCATGTCGTGCTATCAAAAACCAAAGTGGCTGCAAGCTGAAACAGGGAAAAAGGGGAAAAACAGATATTTATTTAAAAAAACACACTTTTTCTTAGGAAAAGAAAATTGTTATTTTACGTAGGGTGCATAAGAGAATGTTGAAAAATATCTCTTTGAAGGAAGGAAATTGAGAGTTGTGTATACAAAAAAACAGATGCCCTACGTCATCAAAATAATATAGAATAATAGATGAAGCATACCTACAAACTTCTATTATCACCAGAATCAAGTATCAAGAAATAAGAATGATTTCGATCAAATGCAAGAATTCACCGAAATATGACATAAATGAAAAAAAAAAATTCTACAATAAATTGGCGCACAAAGTCTTCCTATTCCTTTTTCTCTGATCGTAGATACAAAAACTATGAGCGGTGAAGTATGAACATGAAATTTTTTAGTTTATAAACACGTAATCTTTTTACAATCATGCAAACAATTTATATATATATATATATATATATATATATATATATATATATATATATATATATATATATATATATATATATATATATATATATAGAGAGAGAGAGAGAGAGAGAGAGAGAGAGAGAGAGAGGCAGGAATACTATTAATAGTACCAAATCATTGGTGCTATTAAGTTTTTAACCTTTGAATTAAAAGATGTGTGGTTGAGATGATAGTAGGCCCCTTGGATTTAATGGGTGGTTGGGAAAATAGTAAAATCTAACGGATGAAAATAATTAAAAGGGCTGATCTAAGGGTAGAAAACTTGAAATGCTTGGTACTATCGATAGTATAATATATATATATATATATATATATATATATATATATATATATATATATATATATATAGTACATATGTGAGTGACTGACTGTTTCATATAGCACAGAAGCAGTATGGTAGAATAAAGAGAATTATAGGTGGTTATATATATATATATATATATATATATATATATATATGTGAGTGACTGACTGTTTCATATAGCACAGAAGCAGTATGGTAGAATAAAGAGTATTATAGGTGGGGTGAGGTTACCAGGTTTTCCACCAGATAAGACAGGACTCTCAGTTGGTTCCACCCCATATAGCTTAATGGAGGAAACATAAACCATAAAAAGTTAAATGTTAGTTTTGAGTGCAGATTACAAAGGCATAAAAAGCAGGAAATTTAGGAGAGCTCACCTTGATATTAGGGTTTTGATCTTTGAGATACCTTCCTGCTCCAGTAATAGTACCGCCGGTACCTATACCAGCTACTAGGGCATCAACTTTGCCTGCAGTTCCTTTCCAAATCTCAGGCCCAGTTGTCTCATAGTGAATCTAAATTGCATAAAAGAATAAGGGTTAATTAAGAATCAACTTTGCCTGCAGTTCCTTTTCAAATCTCAGCCCCAGTTGTCTCATAGTGAATCTAATTTACATAAAAGAATAAGGATTAACTACAAAATTTATTCCCAAAAATTTGATCGGAAATTCAATTCCATCCTCTAAATTTCAATTGTAACAATTTAGCCCCTAAAGCTTCAGCTCATATTTCAATTTCTTCCTCCTAGTATCAACCCTTAAAAGTTAGTCCTAAAAATTTTTTCAATTTTGCCAAAGCAGAGTCTAAAGACAGCAGCTAATAGGACTATAATAGCTATGCTGACTGATTTGTTACCACTAAAAACTTTGAAATGGAATTCAAATGGAGGTCAAACTTTAGATACTAAGTTTCTCATTATCTAAGAAAATAAATATAAACCAGGACAAAAAAAAAAAAAGAAAAAAAGAAAAAAATTCCAACACTACTAATTTACCTTTGGGTTAGCGGCATTTTCGAACTGCTGAAGGATAAAAGAGTTGGCCGTCTTTGCCGCCAATTCCTCTGCCTTTTGGACTGCTCCTTTCATGCCCAAAGTAGGATCTGTTAAAACCAATTCAGCACCAAAAGCCTTAAGAATGATCCTTCTTTCAAGGCTCATTGAGGCCGGCATCGTGAGTATGAGCCGATAACCCTTTGCAGCCGCCATAAAAGCCAGTCCAATTCCAGTGTTTCCGCTTGTGGGTTCTATGAGCACGCTCTGAAAAGAAAATAATCACAAGTATCAATCAAGTGTTCCATGAAATCTTCCTATTAGAATTATTTCAAGAGCTTGCGTGAACATCCAAACATGTCTATACGGGGATAACTCGGCGTTTTTAATGGTGCTACATAGGAGTTTGACTTTAAATAATTTCAAAATCCTGATTATCGTAATTTTCCAAGACAATGCATTCCGACTACGCGGTGATTTATCATAACCATATCCTTAATAGTTGGGCTTACTTGTTCGTTCTTATGTGACATCTCAACAACAATCCTATGGTAGGAAAGAGGAGAAATGCTATGTAAGTTATTCTAGCATCCAAATATGCTCTTATAGTACCAGGGATCATTAAGTAACATAAGCATTTAAATTTACAAAATTGGTGACAATTTTCATATATATGCATTTAACTCAGTAAATATATTGTTTCTTACCTCCAAATCAAACTTTTTCGTATAAATGAAAATCAGAAACCCGTAGAAGAAACCCAAGAATCTAACCCACTCCTAATCTTGAAAATTGAGTCGATTCCAGCCTAAATATCACTCTATTTGTTATATATATATTGTTGCTGTTGTAATAATTAGACTAACACTCATACAAAACCCACGAAAGTTTATCATAATTCCGTTCAAGAAAATTAATTTTTTTTCTAATTCAAAATCAAATGAAGTGCAAGAATTAAGAAAAATCTTTAAAAAACCGACCCTCCCAGGTGTGATGAGCCCTTTCTCCTCCGCATCAGCGATCATGCTGTATCCAATCCTGTTCCATTCGATTCAAACTCATCAAGAAACTCCCAAAACCCCAAATAAAAACAACAAAAAGAGACGATCGATAGCTGAAATTAGGGTTTACTACCTATCCTTGACGCTGGAGCAGGGCTCCATCATCTCCAACTTCGCCGCGACACGCGCGACGCACCCCGTGGTCACATTGTTGAGGTACACCAACGGGGTTCTCCCGATCAACTGCGCATCAACAAATCGAACACCAAATGCTAATAAAAATGAGCAGATGCAACGCAATTGAATCCAAATCGAAGCAAAAAAAAAAAAAAAAAAAAAAAAAAAAGGGAAACAAAATCAAAGAAAAGAAGGGAGAGATCGATCGATTCGCACCTCAGTAACGTCCTTGGCGATCGTGGGAACGGATTCGCCCATGTTGGAGAAAAGGCGAAATGATAATTAAAAGAGAGAGAGAGAGAGAGAGAGAGAGAGAGAGAGAGAGAGAGAGAGAGAGAGAGGGTTTGAAAAGGAGGAAGAAGAGAATGGCGAACGAAATTCGACGAGGAAGACGCTCGTTATATATACACGGTTACATTTGCAGATTAGTGTCCAATGTTTTATGTTATTTCAACTAAACCCCTTGACTATTCTTCGCACAATTGTCAAGGAGTCTCCTTTTCTTTTCTTTTTTTTATATTACTTCAAAAACCTCTCAGTTATAGGGACGAATCTGGGAGCGGTCGAGTTCTTAATTCTTTCTCTGATCGAATCCGATTTGGAATAATTTTTTAATAGATCGAAACATGTGAAAAAAAATAAAAATAAAGAGTCTCTCGTTTTCTGTTTTAATTTTTTCATGATTAAAATCGATTTTAAACGAATTACTGCGAAAGCTCTGTCAATCGGAATTTATTACTGTAAAAAATAAAAAAATAAAAAAAATTAATCGGCAAAGAATTTGATAGTTACTAATAAAAATATCAAGTTTAAAGTATAGTTAAAACAATGTTCATATTATACATTTTTTTTTAGAGTGTATAATATTAAATTACTTAAGACTTAAACTAAGAGATCAAATTGTAATTATATTATGGTTCAGGAGCTACGAGAAAAATTAACCCTCGAATACAATGGGTATAAAACCGGGTTCTCCAAGCAATTGAATTACCAATATAGGAAGGAACAAAGTAACAGCAATTAATGAATGGTTAATGGACTTGCTAATCATGAACAGTGCCTATGATCTGATCAAATCCATCCGATCAATATGGCTCTTTATGGTCTAATAATATAATAAACATTATTATAAGGATAATAAATAATAATGAAATGAAATAATTAAAATATTTAAAAAAATGAAAAATACAAATGTTTGGGGACAAAGTTGCAATGTGGCCCTCTTTATTGCGGCGAACAATGGGCGGCATCATTTCGGAGTTTGCATGGAACAATTAATGGCTCGAAAATAATAATTAATCATCTTTCTATTACACTAAAGAAGGGTTGGGGAAAAAAAAAATATTTTCTTTTGTATATTTCGAGTCTATATTTTATTAACACTTCAGAAACAAATAAAGATATTATATATTTTTAATATTGAAAGAGAAAGGACAAAATCTAAAGCGTGAGTTATTGAAAGGTCATTTTCGTCTCGCCCTCTGTCGACCTACGACCTAAGCCTTATTCGGCCTAAGCGTCCTATATTGCTCTATTAGACCATCACAGCGGAGGAGGCGGTGGATTCAGAAATGACACGGTTGAGATGGATTCAGAAATGACACGGTTGAGACGGTGGATTCAGAAATGACACGGTTGAGAGAGACGGTGGATTCAGAAATGACACGGTTGAGAGAGACGACGAAATCTAAAGCACGAGTTATCGAAATGCCTTTTTCGTCGAAATGCCTTTTTCGTCTCGCCCTCCATCGACCTAAGCCTTATTCGGCCTTAACATTTCATATTGCTCCATCAGACCCTCAACGCACTCCATTCTAAAACAAGGTGTGACGCCCCACTTCCCAGGGGGTCATCCATCCTAGAACTACTCTAGCTCTAGCACGCTTAACGCTCCATTCTAAAACAATGTGTGACGCCCCACTTCCCAGGGGGTCACCCATCCTAGAACTACTCTAGCTCTAGCATGCTTAACTCTCATGTTCCTCTTGGATCTTGCTACCATCCAAAATGGTATAGCCAGGTTAGAGATTTAGTCCTATTATATCATTTATATATAGGACTAATCCAAATTCCGGAATGTCACATTCTTCCCCCCTTTAAGCCTTAGCCGTCTCGCTAGCCTTAGCAGGCTCAAGCACACTCACAAGCACCAGGCGATGTGAGACTCGTATCGCTAGCCTTAGCCGACCTTGTAGGGAGCTGCACTCCAGCTACAACGGTCATTAGCCGGGGAGCCACACTCTACCCGCTATATAATCCTGGCTCAGCCGAGACTCATCTCACATTTCCGGCTGGTGAATGTCTCTGATACCAACTGTGACGCCCCACTTCCCAGGGGGTCACCCATCCTAGAACTACTCTAGCTCTAGCACGCTTAACTCTCATGTTCCTCTTGTATCTTGCTACCATCCAAAATACTATAGCCGGGTTAGAGATTTAGTCCTATTATATCATTTATATATAGGACTAATCCAAATTCCGGGGGTGTCAAGGAGAATTGAATTTACATGGATTAAAATAATCCCTCACACTGCACCCTCAACACACTTCATTCTAAATTAAGAAGAGTTAGGTTGGCGTGGATTAAAATTTGAAGAACTTGCTTGTTTTTTTTTTAAATTCTGAATTTTAAAGAAACAAAATTATAAGGTAGTCTCAACTCCATTAAATAAAGAGGATGGAAGGAAAAAGTAAAGTTTTATCAAACAAAAAGTTAATGAGGGTGAAAAAAAAAATTATGAAATAATTAAAGAGCTAATTAATTATAGGAGTTGAATAAAGAGAATGGAGAGAAAAAGCCATAAGTTTTATCAAATAAGAGTGGGCAAGGATGAAAAAAAATTGCTAAAAAATATATTGAAGATATATATATATATATATAAAATTAATTTTATTAAATTATTTTTTATTTTTTTATTTTTTTATTTTTTTATTTATTGATTTATTTAAATTATTTTAATAAATTTCTCTCAAATCTTTCTCACACAAATTTTTATAAAATAATTTAATTACTAATAAGCTATTGTAGAAATTTATGTTGCACATGTAGTAATTTTAATTATTTTTATTTAAATAGATTTAATTATAAAATTTTTTTATATAATTTTATTTAATTAATAAGTAAATTAATAAAATTATATAAAAAATATTAATATATACGTCTAAAATTTATTATTAAAATATTTTCCTATCCGCACTGGTCTTCTACCAGTTAATCATTAATGTTGAGATGGATCGAATCCGTATTAATTTATTAATTCCATAGCAGCTTCAGTTCAGTATCTTATTATAAAATGTTAATTCACAGAATAGTAAGAAATTAAATGTTTTTGTGGGTACATTCGGAATATATATTTTACATCTCATACATTTTAGGATGAGATATATTTTAAAATAACGAGTGAATAAATACTCATTCTAGAATGAACATAATATAAAATGTACATTCCTCTATATATATATATATATATATATAGAGAGAGAGAGAGAGAGTGAGAGTTGTGCTGGAATGCTATTGATAGCACCAACCCAACTTTACCGTTCATTTTGTAATCTTTGGATCACATTGAGATTCATGGAGCCTCTTTAATAAAAAAAAAAAAAAAACAAGTAAAAATAAAAAATAAAAAATAAAAAACTCTCTTTTTTAATTAAAGAGCTTGTAGCGATTCAAGGGCTATAAAATGAATGACAAAGTTAGGCTGATGCTATCAATAACATTCCAGCACAACTATATATATATATATATATATATATTTGGTTTTTTCCCAAAAATAATCCTTAGGTTTTCCAAGTTTATGATTCTAATATATAATTTTTTTTATTGCATCAAAAGAGAGAGAACTAATCATACAATATGCGAGATACTGAGGGACTGGGACCAAAAAAATCCAAACAAAGAGTGTTAGAACGGAGGGCACGTGGCAACCTCGGTTTGAACAAAAACTTGTATAGTAGAGAAAAACAAAATGAATACTCATAGCAAGCCGAAGAACAAAGCAGGTAAAAGAGATATATATATCTAATAATTAGCTTTACACAATATTATAGATAGGGTTTGAATTTTGATTACAACATGCTAGTGCCGGCTTAGCAATAGTTTTGAAGTAGTTTCATATACGTCCAGAATTTAAGTGGCATGGGATTAAAACATCTCAAATGCCTCTCTCCTCAAATGAATTACAACCATTAACAACCGGAGAGGCAAGATAAGATACCGCTGATCTAACTTAAATAAGAAGAACTAATTAACCAAGCATCTAAATTAAAAGCGCACACAACAAACAACCCTACCCTTTTTAGTTTTAGTCAGTCGCTACGACAAAGACCGTTCAGTAAAGAGACAGGGTCATTAGAAGTAATATAACTAGTAAGCCATCACTTACCGGTAATAAACCTGCTGAAACGCCGGCGCGAAACCATTGTTGTACCCGGCATAAGCAGGATAGGTCATGGGCGGAGAAGGATACGGCACGCCAATAGGAGTGTTGGATATCTCTTCGGTCGGGTACGCATATGGCTCCATCATAGCTGCTGGGCTTCGGCTCCCGTAAATGCCAGGGCCTGCGGGACGATCATAAGGGTAATGGGTCGATGACGGCGAGCGCATGAAGGCGGGAGGGGGGGCCTGGGGAGCAGGGAAAGAGGAGACGTAGGCATTGGTTGTTAGACGGCCGGCCTTGGCAGGAGGCATCGGTCCCGCGTTGTTCGCCCTAGTTCGTTTTGCGGCAGGAGCGTTGTTTGAAGAGGGGCTGCTGCTGCCCCCAGCCGGCTTCTTCTTCTCGGCCTTGGCCTTCTCTAGGTTCTCAAGACGCTTCTGAAGGCCCTCCAAGGGGAACTCGGCCTCAAGCTTGTGGTCCTCAATGCATTTCATTACGGCACGGATGGCCGACTGCTGCTTCCGATTAGCATTGTTCTGCTAAGGAGAAACAAAAAAATGTAAAATTCATTGCCTTGTGAAAAGAGAAGAAACGTGGAAAAAAGGTACCGACCTCACCCGAACTATAGCACGATAAAATTTTGATTTTACTACCAAACCTTTCTCTACTTTCAATTTCAGAAAATACAGTCAAGTTCTGCCACAACTTAAAAAGGTATCCATCACAAGTGCAAAATACAAATGGTCTTCCAATAAAAAAACTGGTAGAAGGATTTAATGGTTCAAAGAGTCGTCAAAAACAAAAAAAAAAGTCAAATTTACCGCCAAAAAAAATGGTGCAACTGAGAAGAACAATAGGCACAACAAATTGAAAGCACTAACACTACAAAATAAACATTCTAAGAAAGCATATTTCGGTAGATTGTCCAGTAACAGCAATAGAAACTAAAGATGATACTTGCTCAGTCTCAACTTACAGTGGCTCATGTTCATACAACATCAGAATAGTTAATCTACATACCACAGCTTGCCCGGTGTTGTTGTTATCCTCTGAATTTGAAGATTGGAACTTTTTTGAGTCTTTCAAAAAGGATTTCAGCAGAGGAACAGGGGGGAACTTGTCCTGAAGACCAGCCTCATATGCGAAATTAACAGCATCAAGATGTTGTCCCTTGGTGATGAGTTCCTCGATTATATCTGCAAATTGATGCACGTAAAAACGTAAAAGAAGAGTTTGCACATTGACATCTGGAAGTAGCATGAATAGTTCAGAGAGGGCATTCTTCTCAGGCATTTAATTCACACTAGAGAATCACACATAAAGTATGCAGAGACAAAGGGAGGGGGAAGTAGGTTAGAATGCTTCAGACATAATCTGCCCTCAAAATCAATCTTGTCCTCTGAGTTACTGAGTACTTATATTGAAGATCCTTACCATTAAAGATGATCTTGAAGAAGGCGGCCAGTAACACTTTAAAATAACATCATGAATTTGGAAAATTTAGAGAAGGCCGGTTCTTTATCCGTGTTTATGATTGTTTACCCAGATATTTGTAGGAGCTTATATAACAACTACTATTCAGTTCCAGAGAATGCCAGACCATACTAAATCTCCACTCAACAAGTGGGTACAATTTCTGAGATATATAACTTTCATTTAGAAGTTCTGAAAAGCCTAAAATGTTATGCAAGCAACCAACCTACCTCATAATGCCCATGCAGTAACAGGTGAATATGCAGATGCATATGTATTGACTGCAATCCATATATGGCATGATTTATGTACTTCAAATATACTAGAAATGTGCATGCAAACATTCAAAGGGCCCAAATAAAGGGATCAAAAAGAAAATGTAAACTATACTGTTCTCGAAGACCTACTAGAGCATATCCTAAGACATTATAATGTAATACCAAAATTACAATTTGAACAAAACATCTGATCACTAAAACACTAAAAAGCAAAAAAAAGTATTAAGGAGCTATTTGGTTCAAGGTTTGTAATATTCCGAAAATATATTTTATATTTTATTTTTGGAATGTCAGGCTTGTTACAAACTTATCGAGCCACTTGTGTTGGGAAGTTGTTAGGAATTAGTACATTTTTATTAACGGACTACTAATGATTCCCATCAAGTATGAAAATGAGAATACCTCCTAATCTATGATAATCTAGTAATACTACCATCTAGAAATCTACATTGATTCCCACTACTTTACCAACACCTTTTACATCTACCCAGCTTGAATTGAATGGTAATAATTTGAATATTTTCAATAGAAAATATGGAAGATTACTGAAATATTATATACTGTGAACCAAACAGGCACTAATATCTACGTATACAATTTGATGTTCCCGAGTTTAAGTAGCTAATTATCAAATGCAATGCATACAAATATGTAGCTATGGAGTACATCTTAGCGCGATAACAGATAGCCCAAGCCCGCATAGCCCGAGGTTTGACACGCAATTGAAAATGATACACGACAAAAGCATAAGCCCGTATGTTTGGTCTTATTAGCACATATCAACCCTCCAGTCCCTTAGTGTGATTTTTTTTTTTCACTTGCAAAGTTCCGAATATCAAATATTCAACACGACTATACTCTCCGCCGGTGCGGACTATGAGGAGCAATCTAGGGAGTGGTTCTCTTCATTAGGGGGATGCATGCACTACTCTCTAGAAGAGCAGTCATCTTGATTTGGATGGTTCGTGAATGATACAACCCAATCAAACAACAATCAGCACAAAGCAACAAGTTTGACCATAGTGTCTTTTTGCACCCTAAAAAACACACTATAATCAACTGACTTACAAAATTAAATCTCAGTTTACCTCTGCATCTTACATTTTTGGAACATTTTAGCTGGCTTAAATTAAGTATGCGACCGAATTAGCATGACGAAGGAAAAAATAAAAAAGACAAAGACAAAAATTTTATCAAAAGGGTCCTACCAACAAAACCATTTAAGGCATTGATGATCATCAACCAAGCTTATTGCATATGCTGATATGTCCAAAGAACAGGTTTAGTAGCACTATCCGCAGTATTAGTACAAGTAAACAATAGCAAAGATTGAAATTTTATAAATAGGTTTCATAGAGGAAAGAATTCCATATACCAGTCATTCTATCCTCAAGCCCCAAAGTGAGGGCCAGCTTCGGCATCTGTCTCCTCCACGAGAAGCTCACAACAATCTTTTCATATAACTCCCTATCCTCCTTTGCGGCGATCCCGAAGGTCACAACGTGCTGTGCGAAGGCGTGAGCATCCGCAGGCTTAGCACTCTCTATCCCACCGCGCTGATCCAAACCTTCCTTCCACCCTTCCGCCATTTCCTTTGCTCTCTCCTTCATGTCACGAGTCACCAGCGGCCTCGCCGCGCCAAGCTCCGGATCGGCTAAGGAGGGGACGAGAGATTCGAGAATAAGCACGCAAGCCCACCCTAGATCATTCGGCGACTTCACCTCCCTCTTGTCGACAGGGAAAACCCTAGAAATGGCGTCTAGAACGAATCTGGCCGGATCTATGCAGCCGGCGAGGGCCAGCGGGATCTCCGAGCGGAGGAGCTCCGCCTCCTTCCGCTTCGACACTACGAGATCTAGGAAACCCTCGGAATCCATCTTCGCGCAGAGAGATCGGAGGCTCGCCGGGAGATCGGGGGCGGCTAGGGCTTCGACAGCGGCGACGCGGCGCTCGTCGAGCTTGGAGAGGGCGAGGTCGACGGCGGCGTCGATGGAGAGCTCGCGGCGTCGGAGCGAGTCGACGGCGCGCTGGGCCCTGAGGTCGAGGGAGCGGCGCTTGCAGCGGAGCGACTCGGAGCGCTCCTCGATCCCCCGCTCGAGGGAGGAGAAGTGCTCGGAGAGCTCCTTCCACAGCGCGGTGCAGCTCGTGATCAGCTCCCGCTGCCGCTCCAGCTCCTCGAAGCTCTCCCACACCTGCGAGCACGTCACCGCGGCGGCTGCCGCCGAAGCCATGGACGGAAGCTCAACGATACCGCCGCTCCGGAGATGCGATCGCTTGATCCAGAGAGAGAGGGAGCGAGATGGACGAAGACAGAGGAGAAGAGAAACCCAAACCCTAACCCTAACCCTAGCCCTAGATCGAGAAGGGGGTGGGGGGGGGGCGAAAAGGGTAAAGGGGAGTGAAGGGGGGAAAAGTAGTGGGGAGAGGAGGGGGAAGGTACGGATGGGAAGGAGGAAGCCAATGGAGGGAGAACACGTGGCGGGCGCGCACTGTAAAGGGCAAAAAAGCGGGAGTAGGTTATAAGTGAGACCGGTAATAAAAAATTGGGAAAGAAAAGGGGTAGGAACGCTGGGTGTGGTCACCGCAGGTGAGGATAACTTTTTGTCGCCTTCATCACGACATTTTTACAACTGGATAAGGGAGTGGGGCTTGGTTTCACTTAAAATCTCCTAAAAAATGTTTTTTTTGTAAATTTTTTTTATATTTTTTATAGTGTTTAATTTATATAAAAAAAATTAGTAATAATTTTTTTAGTAATATTTATTTGGTTAGAAAAGAACAAAAATATATATATTTATTTCATTTGATAGAAAATAATAAATGAAAATAAAAATCGGTGAAAAATAAAAATACTTTATTTTTTCAAATTCGTAAAAAAAAATTATGAAAAATAAATTTATAAATAAACAAATACGCAAAAAATAATAATAATAATAAACCGAAAAATAATTTTTGATATATTTTACAGTCTACCAAATATACCCTAAACTTAAATTTATTTTGTTGCAGTTTTGCATGACTTTAGGTATAATCATGAGTTTAAAAAAAATATTTTTAACTAATGAGAGTATGAGGAACCGAACCGACCGAAAGAGTTGATTTCTTGTGAAGGAGGTTGATGTGCTACTTCGGCTCATTGCTAGGTGAATTGGCTCAATTTGGATAAACCGACCATTTGTGAGATTTTGGCAAAGCAGATAAGCCAAGCTGTGATCGTCACGACTCATTAATGCGGATAGAGAATGTGGCATGTCATGTACACTGATCCTGCCGCGCCATGCCGCACCGCATTGCATCACCACGCCCAGTACTGGAAAGTCATATCGACTTTTCTCTCACTCTCTCCCACCCCTATTTGGTCTTCCTATAAATAGTGGAGGATCCGGATCTATCCGGAGAAAACCCTGAACAAATGAGAGGAAAGAACGAGCCTAAGCTGAGGAGTGGCTGGAATCTCCAGATCTTACCTTTCTTCCGAATCGGCTCACTGCAAGAAAAAGATCTCCTACGTTAGTCTCAGAGATCGAGAGCCGCCCTACAGCAAGCAAGCTCAACTAAAGGTAAGGAATATCACAAAGTAGGGGTGATTTCTTATTTTGTCTACTGTTCTTAAAATTTTGTACTTGCATGCTTAATCTCTATTGTCCTTATGTGATGAGTGGAGCACTTGAAAGTGTCATGTAGATTTCCTTGAGACTTGAGAGTTGGACTCATAGGAGTTTAGGAACTGAAGGATATGCTGTCTATGTTTTGTGGACGTCATGTTTGAACCGAGATGGGTTGTGGGAATCAATAGAGTGGTAGAGTAGCGATACTTAGCTTCGGACTCAGGTATAGCCTAAGGGAAACCAGAAAGGTGAGTTCTAAAGTGCATCCAAACTAGATAGCTGGTCATTTGAGCTAACAAGGTAAGCAAGTGCGACTGACTAGAGAGTAAGTCAAACTTTTTCAATTTTCCAGAAAATAGGTGTACAAGCTAACGATAGGAAAGTAGTAAGAGGATGACTCAACTCGTCAGGCAGAATTTATGGGTATAGCCTATCGAAGAGTGGCATGAGCATGACTCGGCTCTTCTGGCACTGTGACGCCCCACTTCCCAGGGGGTCACCCATCCTAGAACTACTCTAGCTCTAGCACGCTTAACTCTCATGTTCCTCTTGGATATTGCTACCATCCAAAATGCTATAGCCGGGTTAGAGATTTTAGTCCTATTATATCATTTATATATAGGACTAATCCAAATTCCGGGGGTGTCACAGGCACCGCACATATTATGGGTATCTATAGTTCACCGGAGAGTGGCGTGAGTAGGACTCGGCTCTCTTGGCAACATGTTGTTTAACCAGATGGTGGAATAGTGTGATCTCCTTCGGCTCCCCACTTAGTAAACATATATAGATTAATCGGGTGGAGAATAGTCCGATCATCCCTCGACCTCCACTCGGTGCTCGTACAGGTCGACCGATCGGGATAAGTGAGACCTCTTCGGCTCTTGTGAAGATTAGTGTTGCGCTCAGCAGATCCGAGCTAGGGCTACTCGAGAGTGTAATGAGCTTATAGTAAGTGGGTAGGTGAGGCATCCGGGTATTATGACCTTTCTCAGTGGTGCAAAGTTGCACCCACTAAAAACTTTTAGTAGTTTTCACTTCATTTAGTTTACTCTTTTTCAGGTGTAAGTGCCATCGATGAAGCGCGGGATCGCGACAAAGGTGTGGCCTACTAGAAGTGCTAGTGGTTTTGTAGTGCCGTCTTTAGCATTCTGGTTATGAGCATAGAGAAGTGTCTGTTGTATTTGATGTAATTTTGTTAATATTGTAATAATAAAAGTTTTCTTTAATGTTCTCTATCCCATACTTTGATGTTATGTGTGTTCCTCTAGCTTTGATATTAGAGCAATGATACTCATACACCCCAAAAAGAATGTATGATGCACATCCCGTCCATCTAAGAATAGAGTGTTTTTCACTAGTCACTTCGAAGTGACCAATAAAATTTATCTCATTCTTATATAGATGAGATATAATATATACATATTTTTTAGAATATATAAAAAGTATTTTCCTATTATGTGTATATCTCTAGCATCAATTGGGACAAGTGAAAGTGATTGACCATTTAATTTGAATTAAGAAGAGCTTGCCTATTCGGCGGGGTCACTTTGCGTGCTCGAGCCGTCCATTTGGAGTGTGACAAAAAAAACTTTATTTTTATTTTACAATCGTAACTTACAACAAAATAAAATAGTAAAATAATATTTTTTACAAATTATATGATAATACAAAATATTAATTTTGACATTGCCATTTTTTTCTATTTGTACTTGGCCATTTTAGCCACTTTTGATATCTAGGTTATTTTTTTCCCTTTTGTAATTTTAAGTTAGGTCGCAAGGCTCTCTCTCATTGGATGTTAAAAAAAAATAGCAAAATATTTCGCCTTTTAAATTGCTAATTAAATATTACTATGAACATGAAATTTATTTGTAAAAAATTAAAATTGGCAACAGTACTAGCACCAAATGAAGCATTTAGCTTGAATTTTCATGTTTACTGCACACTCCAGAAAGAATTTATGTTGCTTATGTAATTCTAGTATTAAAAAAAAATAAATATAATTTTAAATAGTAATTATTTATATTATTGTTGGTTAAAACTTTAAAAAATAGCATATGTTGGATTAAAAGGACACAAAACAATACAAGAGCTAGCATCAAATTTCTACTATAAAATATATGCTTAAAATTATAATTTTATTATATTTTAATATATTATAGACAATCGATCTAATTGTTAAAATTTATTATGCCTTCCATATATTATATATTTTTTTTATCTAAAGTGAGATTATTATTTTCACTGCTGTATATTTTAAGTGTGACACTCTAATCCTCTGTCAATTTGATTTAAATTTTTTTATAAAAATTTATGTTTTGAATTTGGATCCCTCGTGCTATCTTCAGGCACTATAAAATTAACTTGTTCACGAAAGGAGTATAAAATTTACACACACTTTTAAGTATATAAATAATTTTTTTTTTGAAATAAAAAAACTTTATGTACACCCTATATAGGGTTTTTAGTAATAATAATAATAATAATAATAATAATATAGTCTAGATAGTATTGGTTGGTTGAATATAAATATATCTCGCGTACTATTCTTTATTATCTTTATTAAAATTATTAAATAAAATTTAAATTATTCTAGAGAATAAAAAAATTTCAAATCAAATATAAATTCTTTCAAATATTGTTTCGTTATCAAACGCAATATAGGTGTATAAATAACATTATTTTTTTGAAATGGTTCAATTTTTTTTTTTTTTTTTTAAAAAAAATTAGCTTACGATTGAACAATACATTTCTTTTTAAGATATTATACTAGTTGATAGCAAAAAAAAAAGGAAAATGCTATGTGTACACCCCTTTCGGGGTGTACATCATACACCCCACCCATCTAAGGGTGGGGGTGTGATGATGGGTCACTTGATGTGACCCGTAAAAAATATCGCCACCATTAAAATGATGGAGATGTATGATGTACACCCCTTCGGGGTGTACATGTAGCATTGCTCAAAAAAAAAATAATATTTTAAAATTTTATCTTTAACTACGCAAATCCAAAGAACAATTTGGGTGAAAATAACATCGGATGAAGTCGAAAACGAAATCCGGTGTGAAGTCGCAATTGCTGAACGCGACAGGGCCGCATCACGATAAGTGGTTGCCGATCATTTTGTTTTTTGTTTTTTTTTAAAAAAAGAAAATCAGTACTGATATATATATATATAGAGAGCAATGCTATATGTACACCTCGAAGGGGTGTACATCATACATCTCCACCATTTTAATGGTGGCGATATTTTTTACGGATCACATCAAGTGACCCATCATCACACCCCCACCCTTAGATGGGTGGGGGTGTGAGATGTACACCCCTTACGGGTGTACAGATAGCATTTTCCATATATATATATATATATATATATATATAGAGAGAGAGAGAGAGAGAGAGCGTAGTGCTACTATATATACTCTTATGAATATAAACCTTTTTATACTCAAAACTTTTTCACTTTTGGATGAAGAAAAACGTACGGTTAGGATTATAGTTGATACTCCTAGGTATCGTTTGGTAACGGAATAACCAGAACTAGCTATTCTGGGGATAGGTATAAAGTACGGAATAAGAGCGAAAAAGCGTTTGGTTCGGTTCCAGGGATAAGAGATTGTGTATTTGGTATGAGAATGAGGAATAAGAAGAATAAAGAGGTTGTGATGATGAGAGTGTATTGGGAAGGAAAAGAGAGAGAGAGGAGAGAGAGGGATTTGTGATGATGAGAGTGTATTGGGAAGGAAAAAAGAAAAAGGAGAGAGAGGAATTTATGATGATGAGAATATATTGGAAAGAGAGAAAGGAGGGGAGGAGGAATAGTTTAATAAAAAAAAAAAATTATAAAATAATAGATAAGAACTGTTGTTCCAGCTTATTCTGCTTGTACTAGAACTACTGTACCGAATAATTCTTGGTGCGTTTGGTAGAATAAGGGAGATAAACCTCTTATTCCCGGTTCTAGCCCCGAAACAAACGGTGCCCTAGAGTTTACTGGGTTGTTGAGGAAATAGTATAAATTTTAGGGACTACTATAATCCTAACCGCACATTTCTTCATCCGAGGGATGAAAACTTATGAGTACAAAAAAATTTTACTCATAAAAGTATAGTAGCCGGACTCTCTCTCTCTCTCTCTCTCTATATATATATATATATATATATATATATATATATATATATATATATATATATATATATAGACAAGGAGAGAGAAGAGTTTATATACTTTTAAAAGTATAAGCTCATTTATATTTGTAAATTTTTTATTATTGAATTTATATTGAAATTTGTATTATTGTAAAGTTAGAGAGAGAGAAAAAGTAAATAATATTTTTATATTATTTTAACTATTAAAATTTTTAAAAAGACATATTTAAAAAAATAAAACTGACATTTCACATATATCTGTTAAAAAATAAATAATAAACCAGATTGATACATATAAACAACTTAGAACTTTTAAAAAAATAAATATAAAAAATTATATTTTATAATAATATATTTATTATTCGATATGTTCATATAAAACTGTATGAAATTAACTCATTTTCTTTCTTCTAGGTAATTGAGTAGGGAAACAAATGTCTTTATTTAAAATACTCAATGTTATTTAGTTATTATCAGCATAATGTAATTGTTTGTTTTTTTTGTCCTGATTAGTTAACTCGCAATGCAGCTTAGCAAACCAACGGATGAGAAATTTTTTTCAAAATTCAAAAAAAAAGAGAGAAAAAGAAGAGCAGCAATGCTTTTAAATTTTAATATTTTATAGTAAAATTGCTTCCAAAAGTTTTGATCTGGAAATGAGAATTGGAGAAATGTTTATGTTTTGATTGGATAATATTTCATTTCAAATTTTATGCAAGGTAAAATGTGAATTTTATATCATCCGTTTTTAGTGGAAGTGGCAAAAGATTTGATGGTTGATATTCGTGACCGAGTTCGAAAGCTAGTTGATTCACATTTCTAATTAAGTTTATTTCAAAAATAAACGAAGCGGATAGCATGCTACATTTATCTTAAGAAGAAAAAAAAAAAAAATCTTCTAATTCCCCCATTTTAAACCCAACCTAATCGAAAGCATGGAGGGAAACTAATAGAAGTCTAAGGGGATGTTTGAAGTAACTTCCAAAAAGAGAATTTTGAATTCAAAAATAATTTTTGACTTAACAAAGCGCTTTATAATATTATTTTTTAAAATCTAAATCTGATTTTTTAAATTAATTTTTTAATTTTTGATACTCAAAATCAGAAACAGCTAATACATATTTTTTAAAAGGGATAATTATCTGTGTACCCCTGAAATATGAAGAAATATATGATTTACCCCTCTTATTTTTTTCTTTTCAATATACCCTTTATACGTTCCACCGTTATTAAAAAAATCCCTACCGTTTCCCTTTGTTAAGTTAACTAGGGTTAAACTAGAGTTAAATAATAATCGGAGTTGAAAACTATCAGATATACCTATTTTGCCCGGGTTTAGGGTTTAGGGTTTAGGATTTTTTAGAGGTTTAGGGTTTAGGGTTTAGGATTTTTTAGGGTTTAGGGTTTAGGGTTTTAGGGTTTAGGGTTTAAGATTTTTTAGGGTTCTAGGGTTTAGGGTTTTAGGATTTAGGGTTCTAGGGTTTAGGGTTTAGGATTTTAGGGTTTAGGGTTTAGAATTTTTTAGGGTTTTAGGGTTTAGGGTTTAGGGGTTTAGGATTTTAGGGTTTAGGATATATTTGAAAGGGCAAAATAATAATTACACACAGATAACGGCAGTTTCAAACGGTACACTAACAGAATTTAACTTCAGGAGTATTTTAGAAAGAAGTTGGAACGCAAGAAGGGTAGTTTTAATATTAGCCTTCTAAGAGGGGTAAATCTGAAAACAGGCAAATTTTTAGGGGTACGTAGGAAATTGCCCCTTTTTAAAATCTTATTATGATTTTGAACTTAAATTTTAAAATTTAATTTTAATTTTAAATTTTAAATTTAATTTTAATTTTAATTTTAAATATTATATTTTTCATAACCGAATTTTTAAATTTTAAATTTAAATTTAAATTTTCAAATTTTTTAAAATTAAATTTTAAATTTTAATTTTGAATTTTTAAATTTAAAACTTAAGTTTAAAAATTTAAATATTCAAATTTGAAGATTAAATTTCAAATTTTTAAATTCAAAATTTTAAATTCCAAATTTAAATTCCAAATTTAGTTTTAAAATTTGAAATTAAAAATTTATATTTATATATAAAAAATTAAACTTTAAATTTCAAATTTATATTTTAAATTAAAATATCAAAATTTATAATTTAAAATTTAAATTTAAATTCAAATTTTAAATTATTTTAAAACAAAATTTAATAAATAAATATTATTTATAAACAATAAAAAAAATTGTAAAATAATATTATAAAATTACTTCAAAAAAATTATTTTTTATCTAAACTCAACTAAATACTCTACCATTTTTAATTAAAATTAATTTTTAAAATAAAATCAGATATCAGCACTCTACACGTTGAGTCCTTATATACCAAAAGAATAATTTTTTGAGGAGAAGTGCTAGGTGTACACCCCCAAATGGGGTGTACATCCAACACCCACCCATCCTAGGGGTGGGTATTTATCCCCTCGTCACTCGATGTGACGAGTGGAATTCACCCACCCCTAGGATGGGGTGGGTGTAAGATGTACACTCCATTTGGGATGTACAAGCATTTTCCATTCCACTCGTCACATCGAGTGACGAATGAAATTCACCCCACCCTGGGGTGTAAGATATACACCCCTCAAGGGGTGTATACTTATATATATACCCTAAGGTCCAGTTTGGTTCCGAGATAAATTTAAGAGGTATAAATTTTTTTATATCTGGGATAGCTTGCTATTCCGGGATAATGAAGTATAAAAGTTAAATTGCATTTGGTTGAAAAATTTGTATTATCTGGAATAGTTAAAATTGTGTTTGGTTAAAATTATGGAATAGTAGAGAATAGTGAAAAGATAAAATTTTTATAAAAAAACCAACTTTGCCCTTAGTTTTTTTTATAGAAAAATTAATTTAATTATTATATTAAATTCGAAGCAATTTAATTATAAATAATAAATTATATATTACGTTAAAAAAAATATATTTTTTATTTTATATTATATTTTAAGAATATAAATAATAAATTATATTTTATATTATATTTTATATATTTTTTATATTTTATATTATAATTTATAATTTATATTATAATTTATATTATAATTTATATTTTATATTATAATTTATATTTTATATTATAATTTATAATTTATATTTTTAATTTTATATTATATTTTATATTATAATTTAATTATAAATAATAAATTATAACTTTGTCCATTCACTGTCCCAGGAATAAAACCCTATTCCATAGGGGGAAGGAATAAGGCTTAATGGGTTATCTCAGAATAATCCGTTAAGCCAGGGATAAAAAAAAAATTATCTCATGTCATTTTGTAACACTGTTTGGCAGAAATTAGAGGATAAAGGAGATTATTCTCCCTTTATTCCCCAACCAAACGGGCCTAATTTTTTTTCCGTATCCGACGTAATAGTACTGGGGTGTCACAAATCTGGAGGCTCCTTTTGTAAATCTGTTTAATATCTAAAAAAGTGTAAAAAAAAAAAAAAATTCAAAAAAAAAAAAAATCATGGAAAATTTCTTTTCCAATTGTTTGCTTTGAAAGAAAACAAGCACTTTTAGAAATCTGTTTTCCAAATTTGGAGAAAAACCAGCATTTTTATTTTTCAGATTAAGAAAAAACAAAAACACTAATTTTTCATAAAATATGAACAAAAAAAATCATAAAAGTTTATTTTTCTTATAACGGACAGAAAACTGAAAAATATTTTTCTCAAATTTTGTTTTTTTACACTTTTTGGAAGAATTAACCAAACAGTCCCAAAACAAATAAAAAATATTTATCTAGCCATAAAACTATTTTATCTTAAAGAAAACACCCCCAGAGAATCATAAATTCTACTATAACAAAAACAGAACTTCATTTTGGAGCATGTAGTACACAATATCAGAAGGTTGTTTCTGCTTGCTGCATAATAGAAGCTCCTAATTTGACGAAAATTGATGATACCTAAGATAAAAAGTCTCAAAGCAAAATCATACTTGCATGAGCAATGTAATAATAACATGTAGAGCCATAGATTAATTAGGTGTAAATCTTATCTTACTCACCCAAAGCCCACTACTAATTACCTACTAATCTTATCAACTTTATTTCTTTAATACTAAGAAGAAGTTAAAAAGGATTTTTTAGAATTCTAGGATTATAAGAATTAAATCTATATACAGATGTGTTCGGCCATACTTGCTAAATAATAATAATAATAAACCATGTTTTATAATATCTGCTACCTCTTTAAAAAGAATAACTTTGTCAATATTGTGAGCATGTTTTCACTTTTTCTGGATATGGCATACTAGCTCAATCCGATTTGATGATCCTTTCAAGACAAGGGGTGTGATTTGGTAGTCTTGCCAGCAGAGTAAAGCTGTATTTTGCAAAGAGGAAAAATGACTGCCAGCACAGTAAGATTCTTCTTATAGGAGGAAGCTACTCCTCCAGACTAATGTGTTTTGTTCTTATATAAACTAATACTGCTTATTTCAGTGATAAATACAAGTTCGAGAACAAATAAAAACAAATTTAATTTTAAGTTTGAATAAAAAATTAAATTATTTTTGAAAATAAGAAAAATAGTGTTGGAATAATTAGATTGTAATGGTGAGAATAAAAATAATTATAATTTTATAATAATAATATTTTAATTAATTAATTAATATAAAAATATTAATTAACTAATAATTTAGTTTATTTAATTAATTATTACTTGATAACACTAAATATTAATTAATAAAATAATTAACAATAATAAATATTGTTAATAAATAATTTAATTAACTATAAATAATTTAATAAAGTAATAAATTAATTATCTAATAGTTAATTAATTAATTAATTAAATTAGTTAAAATATTAAATTAATTAAAGAGTTAATATAATAATTAAAATTATATTTATTTTCATTAACCTTATTCTCTTGGAGCAAGCTTGTTTCAGGAAAAAAAAAAAAAAAAAAAAAAAAAAAAATTAGAATTGTAGTTCCAGCCTTATACCGGCTTATTCCGGAAAAATAAAAATTACTGTTTCCGTCCAAACCAAACGCGCTTGGAAACAAAGCTGGAACAAAAACTCATTTCCGGTCTTGTTTTCGAACCAAACATTGTCCTATAGGCTATAGTCTAATAATAAGGGCTACACATATTTATCTATTTATTTAATTATTACTAATAGATTTCTATAACAAATCAGAGATAATAAATTTCGAGTCAGAATTTTATTACTATCTACCTCTGCGCTATACTAAATGCTGTAGTAAAAACTTCGGGTTTAGAATGATTACTATCTACCTCACTTGTTTTAGAATGTGAGAATAGTTCCATTTAGAATGATTAATAAAAATAAGAAGGGCGAATGTAGGCTATAGGATTAAAATTTATAGACAAACACTGCTGTAATGTAGCAATTCGATTCATTAGTAATAATAACTCTTTAAGTTCAAACCACAGTCCAAAATATTTAAAACCAGTTATTATTATTAGTATTTATATATCTTATATAATACAACCATAATTTCATTCTCACTTAGGGATCGTTTGGTAACGGAATAACCAGAACTAGCTATTCTGGGGATAGGTATAAAGTACGGAATAAGAGCGAAAAAACGTTTGGTTCGATTCCAGGGATAAGAGATTTTGTGTTTGGTATGAGAATGAGGAATAAGAAGAATAAAGAGGTTGTGATGATGAGAGTGTATTGGGAAGGAAAAGAGAGAGAGGAGAGAGAGGGATTTGTGATGATGAGAGTGTATTGGGAAGGAAAAAAGAGAAAGGAGAGAGAGGAATTTGTGATGATGAGAGTGTATTGGAAAGAGAAAAATGATGGGAGGAAGGATAGTTTAATAAAAAAAAAAAATTATAAAATAATAGATAAGAACTATTGTTCCAGCTTATTCTGCTTGTACTAGAATTACTGTACCGAATAATTCTTGACGCGTTTGGTAGAATAAGGAGGATAAACCTCTTATTCTCGGTTCTAGCCCCGAAACAAACGGTGCCTTAATATATCTTATCTAGGGTGTCAACGAGCCGAACACGAGCGAGATGGGATCAGCTCGTGTTCGGCTCGTTTAATGGCTCGTTTAAATATCGTGTTGAAAAATTCGGCTCGTGTTCGGCTCGTTTATTCTCGCGAACAACAAGTTTGATTTTCATTTCTATTATTAGATGTAAAACTGAATAAAAAAAATAAAAAAATAAAATTTATAAAAAATTAATAGCTTAAAATCTAAATAGTAATATATATATAGTAATATATATTCGAGCCGTTATCCAACCGAACACGAGCGAGCTGATCCCAGCGAGCTGACCCCAGCTCGTGTTCGGCTCGTTTATTAAACGAGCTAAAAAATTCGGCTCGTTTACTAAACAAGCGATTCGATCTCAAGCTCATTTCGAGTCAAACACGAGCTGGCTCGCGAACAGCGAGCTGGATTGTCATCCCTAATCTTATCCATATGTTCACTGTAGAAGAAAATCCAAACTTAACCTACAGTTATTATTATTATTATTAGTGTTAATGTCTTTTGTATAACCCAATCATAATTCCATTCCCTCTTAATATATCTCATCCATACGCTCGATGTAGAAGAAGATCGTGTGCGTGTGTTGGAGATGGCCTCTCTCTCAAGTTTCAACTTTTCCCAAACAACTCAATTGAGAATGAATGAATAAATAATTAGCTACCACATGTAATGTGTTTTCAACGTGAGACTAAACATCACATTTGCAGGGTAAAACAAAATATAGACTCTCATATAAAGTGTATAAATATTAGGCCACCTAAAAAGCCTAAAAGTAAAAAATAAATTTTAAATAAAATAAAATATAACATGTTTTACCTTATATAAAGTGACGAGTTAACAATCTACAGTAGTAGAACTCAGAGCGACATTATATATGCATGTAGCTAATTAATCTGACTCCCAATATCAGTAAACAACAACAACAAGAACAGCAGTAATCGAGAGTAGCCAATTCATATAGCTGCATATATACTCAAAAATTATTATTCGAATAAAATGCGGAGCAACATGATGCACATATATAGCAGGAAAATTAATCGATCTACACAACTAGCCACGCTAATCCTACGCGAGCAAAGAACAACTCGATCATCCCCCGAAAAAAGATCGAACGAACAAATTAGGGTTGGTTTCAAACCGAGGAGAGAGGGGGATTAGGGTTTCGTACCCATGTCAGTCGTTGGCGGTGGCGAGCTGGAGAGAGAGGAGCTCGTCCTCGGGGATGGTGCGGATGCGGCAATCGGAGCGGGGGTAGGCGGCGCAGAGGAGGGCGTAGCCGCGGGCGACGACGTCGTCGGAGAGCATGCCCTCGCTCTGGTCGACGGCGCCGGCGAGGAGGCGCGCGGGGCACGTCATGCACACGCCGAGCTTGCAGTCGTGGGGCACGGAGAGGCCATCCTCGAGCGCCCGCTCCAGGATCGTCTCGTCCGGGGCCACGTCTAGGGTTTGCACCGAGCCCTCGTGCTCGATCGTCACCTTGTAGGAGGAGGAGGAGAGGGGAGGGGCGAGGGTGCGGCGATGGAGGTGGAGGAGGGTGAGGGGGCGAGGGAAGGGGCGGTGGTGGTGGGGGAGGAGGAGGAGATGGGTGGGGTAGGAGAAGGGGAGGAGGAGGGAGGAGGAAGAGGACATTGGAGGAGGGTTTGTAGTTGGGTTCTGAGAGTGGAGTGGGAGAAGGGGAACGGAGATGAGCGGAGAACCGGAGATGGATAAGGTGGGTTTTTTTTTTTTTTAGCCCTTGTACTCTTTCTAAATTGCAATCAAGCATTTAATCTTTTCTCCTAAATGCATTTTATAAGACAAATACCAAATTACATTGATATTTAAATTTTTACCAATAATACTATTTATACGCGGTCTTAATATATGGATTTTTAAATTATGGATCATTTTTTTTTTTTCGTAGTGCGTTTATATGCGCTACATGATGTGGATGGCATCGAAAGATTTGAGCTATGAAAAACTCAGACACGATATCAGACGAATTTAAAAAAAGTGGACGATACGTTGTGGGCTCGAACATATATAAAAAAATATATTTGCACTGACAGTCATATGGTATGAATTTAGACGGTTAGAAATAAAATAATTTTGCATCATACAAGTACTAATCCTCTGCATGCAGTCAGCTTGGTCAAAAGCCTCGTTATGTAATAAGAGATGATCGAAGGACGAGTTGGCAGGTACAATCATTATTCTGAAAATGCACCTATCCACGAATAACACCTTACGATGTATTCATTGTACATTTGGGATGTACATCTAGCATTTTTCTCTTTTTTTTTTTTTTATTCTTTGGTATAATTTTTGGATAAAAAAAATGAACAAATCATTATAGTTTTTTCATTTTGCTCTCTATATTTTTTTTTAGTGCTAAATTTATAATTTATAAATAGGAAAGATTTCTAATATATTTTAAAAAACTAAAATTTTATCCTGAAGACCAAAATATGCTTGCTAATTTCAAAAAATTGATTGCATTATAACCATTTTCTCTAGGATTTACTAATGAGATTTGTTTTTAGAAGAATATTTTAGAAATTCGTCGATAAATTTGTAAATTTTTGAAGTAAATAAGAAAAAAAATTCTTATAAATATATACGTATATTATTGTGTAAATAAATTCGATTAAGAATCACATATTTTTTTTTAGCAAGTATTAAGATATTTTTATAAATAATTTTTAAAAATATTACTATTTTAAAAATAGTCCACTTATTTTTTTTTTTTATAAAAATAGATTTTAGTATGTAATCATAATAAAAATATTTATTATTATAATTATAATAAAACTATTTTTATTATAATTATTAGTATTATTATAAAATAGTTTTCTCTCTTTTATTTCTCTCATAATCAGCAATAAAATACTGATTTTAGTATTTTTTGTGTAATAATTCAAATAAGGAAGTAGAAATATTTTTAAAATGAAGGCCAGATAGGATTTTTTTTTTCCAAATAAAATTACATTATTAGCATTTTAGAAAAATAGTGAATTATTTATTATTTTTTTTTAATTTTTTATTATATATTAAAAAAATATTAGCACGTGTTTCTTTACTAGTACATATTATAGGACAGTAAAAAAGTGCATTGCATTGCTACGATAGATACTAAAATAAAATTATAAAGTATCTAATTGTAATTTATTAAATTATAAAACGGTAAAGTAAAATTACTTTATTAATGATAAAATATATTATTTTATATATCCAAAATTAGAGATGAAGTAAAATTTACTAATCATTCGAAAGTAACCAATAATTTTTTTTTTATTTATAAATAAATAAAATATATATTATACATGAAAAATTGAGCATCCGTGGCATTGCTCATAAATAATATAAGGGTAAATTGAAGTGTTTTTTTAAATTAAATTTTCGCGATATGCGACTCATAGGATCCGTTACTTTCCGTCTACCTAAAATCCGACCCGAAAAATGAGGCCCTGTTCGGGTCCAGGCCACAGTCCACCCACCCGTTAACGCTCTCCTATTACACGCCACCCCACCCCACCCGACCCCGCCTCGCCTCTCCTCTTCCTCCTCCCCCCCCCCCCCCGCTTCCTATCGCGATCTCGTAGTAATGTCGCTTCGCTCTTCTTCTTCCCACGGAAACCCTTCCTCCTCCTCGTAGTTCGAGCTCTACCAAACCCTAATCCTCCTCCTAAACCCCCTCGATCTCTCGCTCTCCCTCTCTCGGATCGGAGGAGCCGAAACCCTCGTCGGAGCGAGGATGGCGTTCATGCCGGTGCTCGAGGCCGATCTGCGCGCCCTCTCCGCCGAGGCGCGGCGCAGGTACCCCGCGGTGAAGGACGCCGCGGAGCACGCGATCTTGAAGGTTTCCGATCCCTTTCCCTCACTCGGATCTCCACTCTGATCTGTTTCTTTCTTGCTTCCTTCCTCGGTAGATTCGTCCAACTTTGATGCGATTGGTAAAATTCTGCATGGTCATGTCGAAATCTTGCTTTTCTTGATCCGTTTTGGTTGTGAATTGTGTTGGATTAAAATGTCGCAAGATCAACAGTAAACTGATTTGGTTAGCTATTTCGGACAAGCAAGAGATCTTCTTGAAATATGATAGTTTCCGCTATAAGACTGAGCACCTGTTTTGGATGCGTGGACTTCTTGTTCGGGATATCTCTTTTGTGTACTAAAGAGCATGCAGTAATCGGTAGATGAGAAGCGTGATTAGATGTTTACGTCATTTTCTTGCAATAAAATCACCTCGTAGATGGCATTATCCTAGAAAGTCATGAAATGCCAGGACCTTGCAATGGACCAAAAGCAAACTTATAGGTGCAATGACACACAAGTTATCTCCAAGTAACTTGTTTGAACATCCTAACAGACCCTAACCGATTTTGTTGGCAGAGTAGGAGCCTTTTCTTTCAGCATATAATCAACTGGAATTGCTGGCTAAACATAATGATGGTGGTTATCTTGCCAAATATCGAAACTGCTATTTCTGTCTCTTATAAGTTATCACTAAAATTGTAGACGGATACCATAAATATTTCTCAGTTTGAAATGGGCACCTGAAGTTTGGAAATTTTGTATTTTACTATTCATCCTTACTGGTTTTTAGATTTCAAGTAGGATATTTCATTAAGTCACATAATTCTGCGAAATAAGTTGAGAGCACTATTATTAAGTTTTGATGGAGGTACTTAATCAAAATCACTCGTAAGGATAGGTAGTAAAATCAAAATATCTCGAGTCCAGGTACTCATCTGAAAATGCGGTATAGTTTAGGTAAGTTCTATACATTTTTGCTTTTTCTCCCCATTGTTATGAAATTGAGAATCATACTTGTATTTTTGATATAAGAATACACTCTTCTCTCTAGCTACGCTCTTTGTCCAGCCCAAGCGAAATTGCGCAAAACGAAGATATAGTGCGGATATTTCTGATGGCCTGTGATGTTAAATCGGTAAAACTGAGTGTCATTGGGCTCTCTTGCTTGCAAAAGCTCATATCACATGATGCGGTGGCACTGTCAGCTCTGACAGAGATACTTTCCACGTTGAAAGATGTAAGTTTCTGATCACATCTGTATCCAATATGTAGCTAGACAAAGAAACAATTATGAATTATAACAAAGAAACAATTATGAATTATAAAATTTGATTTGTAATGCTAGTATCTCATACTTCCATTTCAACAGCTGTTTGTCTAAGATTTTTGAACTTTATATTGATCTTTCACATGAGGAGAAATCATGTAATCTACAGGCTGCCATGTAATTTTGCAATACTATTTTCATTGTAATTAGAATACATAATCTCTAACTTATAATTGTTATTTTATTTAGCATGCAGAGATGGCTGATGAGAGTGTTCAACTCAAAACCTTGCAAACTATACTGATCATATTTCAATCCCATTTGCATCCAGAAAGCGAGGTAATAGACTACGTTTTTGTACCTTCTTGTCCAGGGACGACTTTAATATTCTTTACGCTCAGTTGGTTCTATTTTTGAGTCCTTTTACCCAAATTGAAGGGTCACAGACACAACAATTATTAAGCCTTCGGCCTGACTATTTGGATTTCCTATCAACAACTAAGATTTTAGAATGAACTTCTTGGGGTTGGCCAAATAATAGATATAAAAAATTATGATGTTAGATGTCTTTCTAATGGTTGCAGGTGGTAAAATACTGTTGTATTTGGTTTGCAAATTAAAAGATAAGATTCTTCTATTAATTTATGCTTAAAAGTTCAATTTGGGAACGGCCCAAGTGGTTGAACTGGACTGAGTGGGACCCTTCTCACTTTGGTTACTGTAGGTTTTGGGTAGGTGTTTGTTTTGGTTTTGACAATGGAAATCAGTTTTTCTTGTTCAGTCTGATTTTCTCCCAGAAACTGATCGAATGGACTTAGTGCACTAGATAGGTGGCAATGAGCTATTTGGATTGCTGATTTAGATGTACTATAACATGTTATTCCGAGGTAACTTCATGGTCATCTCCTTCTTATAACACTGTTGTCTTTTTTGGTGTCAAATGTGTAAGTAGCATCTGTAGTTCCTGCAGCAGTGAGTACTATTATTCATACTCACCCACTAGAGATGGTTTTCAGAGGGGTATTCTTCTGGGCTTCGAATCATAGCTCTCATATTGTACCACAAAATAAATTGACAATTGAGTTGTTAGTATTATTTGGTACGTGCATGTTTTATGTTGCTTCGACCTTGCAAATCTTGGGTTTTTGCTACTATTTTGTCGAAGAGTTCAAATCCTGGTCTGAGTAAATTAATAGTTATTGCAAATTGCACATTTTACTATTTTTTCGGGTATTTGTTTTCTTCATTGTACGGAACATATATAGAAAAATATCATTTCTTGAAGCTTAGCAAAATACAAGAACTGGGTGGATTTCTATTGCCACTTTCAATATTCTTTTCTACAACTTCTATTTCTTGCTTGTAGGTGAACGATTTGCATTTCAAATGACAAACTAATCAGTACAAATCTTGTCACAAGGAAATACACCATTGACATCACCCACGAGCCATGGCCTAGCTATTAAATATTGTTTTCTTTCTAAAAGAATAGAAAACTGCTTTAAACAGCTTTTGCAACTTGTTTCTAGCAAATCGTTATATCACTTTTCTCGCACAGACCGCAGGGTGTGAACGGTGAGTAGTTGGCCAAAACAAACTAGCAGCATATCCACAATAAACAAGAACATTCAAATGAACAATTACAAGGATAAGAAACAAACTAGATAGAAGAAAGGGATAGGAGACCTGGATGAAATGAGAGTAGATAGAGAAGAGGGAAGGAGAAGAGGCAGATGAAATAGGTCTAACATATTCCACCAAGATTAAGTGGGAATCACTTACTGCCCCAGAAACGATTCCCATGGAAGAGTAGCTGCCCACTTCTGCTTTTGCGCCTTATTTTCATTGTGTGTGAATCTGTAGCAGATTCTCTGTGCACGTACCGAATGTGCTAGTTGCTGCTTGCGTCACCAAAGACGATATTGCACACATCTGAAGTGTGGTCAAACAGGTCGTAGGAATAGAATACTTTGTTCTATTAAAAGTTTATTATAATTGATGGCTCATCCTCGCAGGAGGAAAAGGTGATTATTTTCAATTTCATATTTATCCATATTTTTCAACATTTTTTTTCATATTTATCAGATAAATTTTGTCAATCTAAATTTGCTTGAGGTCTTACAACTCTCGCAGTCTTACCTTTGTCTGGTAAGATCAATCTTGGATTTGAACTTTAAGCAACCCTTTGGTTTGGTTGAAACTAGACTAACAAAGACTTGATCCTAATTCAATGAAACCCTAGTCATTGAATAGTAGTGTTCAACTTATTCCTAAAAAACACAATCAAACTAATGCTTCTCTCTATAACAGGAGAACATGGCACAAGCTCTGGGCATCTGTCTTCATTTACTTGAGAGTAATAGATCTTTGGATAGTGTTCGCAGGTAAGTGTTTTGAAATGTTATAGTCAATACTCTGAACTATAGATGTCTTTTTTGTGCCATTCTTCTAAGCAGTATGTTCTTTGCTATAGCACTGCTGCAGCAACCTTCAGGCAGGCAGTTGCTTTGGTTTTTGATAACGTTGTTCGTGCTGAATCACTCCCGTCTGGCAAAATTGGTTCATCAAGTCTCATCTATCGTAGCTCTGTCACCGACATTGTTACCCGTAGTTTCAGTCAGTCAGTGTAATTTTCTTGTTGAACAATTTTTCCTGCGCGTATAAATCATCTCTATGTTTTTTTGTATATTCTGTAGTTTTTCTTTCGTTTTGCCTTTATAAATATCAGATGATTTCACTTAGCATTGAGTCATCTTATATTGCCTATGACAGGACTCTGGATAGTTATTCAATCTCGGGGCGGCCCCAGTTGCGGGAAGGTCTTAGTAAACCAGGAAAGCTTGGGCTTCGTCTACTGGAAGACCTGACAGCACTTGCTGCAGGTGGATCCGTATGTGCGAATGAGAGCCAATGACATATACTATCAAAACTTTAACATTCCTTTCATGATATGAAATAGTTTTATCATCACCCACAACATTAATGACCCTGGACTTGCATTAGACAAGCTAGCTCTTTTTTTATATTTTTATATTTTTAATTTCCTGTTGAAACATAGATAAAACATGCTATATCATTATGTTAATAATCATATTCCTTTTAATCCAGGCTACCTGGCTGCGACTTCATTCACTCCAAAGGACATTTACTCTTGATATACTTGAGTAAGTACTCTATTGTATTGATAACATATTAATACATATTAATTATAGTTCAAGATCTGGATTACCTTATTTACAAGTTGGTTGTCTCTGTGGTGGTTAACCATAGTACCTGGCTATCATCTTACGTGTCATGATGGAGACCAACGTGAATTCATGACATTTTTTTGGTACTTGGTGCCAAACTCGAACTTTATAGATGGAAAAATGCATGATTTGATTGCTTTCCCAATTGATACGGATGTGACATGCAATTAATTTATCATCGTTTAGTGTTAGTATTAGCTGTTTTGGTTTAGTAGTCGATTAGGAATGTTATTTGATTTAATTTGGTTTTTAAAGTGATGTTTCGTTTCCATTTTGTCAATTGTAACCCTAGATTGAAAAATGAACTCGGCACTTTTGTTAACTGTCTGACATTCAAACTTCGTCAAAAAGGTACGCATACTTTTAGGTATTAATGATGCTTAATCAAGAGAATGATAAGATGAGCCATCCTGTGATTTTTTTCAATGATTTCTTTTGTGTATTGACCGGGCGCCAGGGTGCTAGATCTTAAGGTAGCGTTTGGATTGGGGATAAGCCGGAATGAGTTATACCAGGTATAAGTATAAAGTAAGGGATAAGCCTGGTATAAAGTAAAAATTTGTTTGGTTGGGAATGAGGCTTAAACCTGGTATAAGTAAAATAGTGTTTGGATTGTGGTTGAAGAATAAGGAGGAATAGAGAGTTGACTTTTGTGGTAAAAGATTAAAATATTCTTTTTTTTAATAATATTTTTAAAATTAAAATTTTAAAATTTATTCAAATTTTTATCTTTATTAATTTTAATTTTTATAAAAATTTTAAGTGGGAGTAAAAAAAAATGTTAATTTTAAAATGTTAAGTACGAGTAAAAATTTTAATTTATAAATTTATATAAATTTAAAAAAAATTATAAAAATATTGTATAAATTTTAAAATTAATAATTTTTAAAAATAAAATAAAATTTTTAGATTTATTAAAATATAAAATTTAAAAAAAATTAAAATTTATAAAATTTAAAATTTAAAATTTAAATATTTTTTATAATTTAAAAATTTTAATTTTTTTTTTTAAAAAAACTCTGAAGCATAAAAGAAAAAAAAACGAAAAAAAAAAGAAAAAAAAAAAAAAAAGGAAACACCCCTTCCCAAGGCACTGCCTTGGGAAAGGACGGGGAGAGAGAGAGGGAGTAGAGGGGTTGGCTGGTTCTGGGGTTTGGGGGGTGGGGGGGGATATCCCTCCCCCAATGTGGGGATATTCCCGTTTGGGAGGGATATCCCAAACCGGGGATATCCCAAAGGTGTTTGGGTATAAAGGGGGGATATCCCCCCTTTATACCCGTTCCAAACAGAGGCTAAGAGTGAATTCTGGGTTTTTTTCTTTGAAAACCACAACTAGTCCTTGAAGAACCTGACACCCTATTTTGTCTGTGTCCACTGCTATAGTGATATGTTCTAATACTGGACAAACTTCTGTTTTCTGCACCTGTAAATTAGGTACCGTTTAGTTGAAGGGATAAAGGGAGAATAAGAGATTTATTTTCCTTATTCTCTCAGACGGTATTAGAAATTGTTAGGAATTACTATTCTCCTCTTAACGAGTTATTCTAGAATAACCTGTTAAGAGAAGAGAATAGTAGTTCCACCCATTGGGTGGAACAAGCTATTCTCTATTTTATTCCTCTACTAATTGAGTTATAAATAATTATAAAATATAATTAATTAATACGATAATTTTTTTTAATAATTAACTAACTAATCATTTGATTTATTAAATTAATAAATTTTTAAATAATAATTAATTTATTATTTATAATTAATTATCTAATTAAATAGTTAATTATTTGATATGCTTATTCAAGAATGAACTGATATTTACATTATTTAAATATTTAATATTTTAATTTATCTGATTAATGTATTAATTAAAAATATATATGATTAAATAATTAATTAATATTAACATATTGTCTTATTTTTTATAGTTATTCATTATTTAACGACATTCTTCATCATCTCATATAGTATTTCTAATTAATTAATTTATTAACTTGTTAAAATATTATTTTACTAATATTTAAATGCTTATTATTTAGATAAATTATTTTTGTTCTCAATCATAATTACTTTTATTCCTACTATTCCAACCCAATTATCCAAACAGAATTTTTTTTATTTCTTAGAATATCTCGATTTTCGTCAAAACACAAAATTGATCTAATTCTTTTCTATTCCAGAAGTTATACCTATTCCAAGAATAAACAAAAATAACTTGTTCTCGAACCAAATGGTACCTTAACTTATTGACGTCTTTCTACCCCTTTATTCTGATATTAACTTTATTTCTTCGTCACGTCATATTTTAGTTTGATTCTCAAAACTTATTTATCACATGTTTTAGGTCATCCTTTCTAACTTTGTTTTAGTATAATTCTTTTCTATTAGGTATATTTTTTGTTCTATATTTTATTTGGCTGGTCATCAGAACTGATCTTTTTCTGTTATTAACTCAGAAAATTGAATCTGAATGACTAGTTAATGGCTGTAAAAGTATGTTTTAGTTCCGTGATGCTTTAGTATAAATTTTTGCTTCGATCCACATTGTAGTAAGTGGTGATTTGCACTCGGTACAGGTTTATTTTATCCAATTATGTTGCCGTCTTCCGAACCTTGTTGTCCTATGAACAGGTATTTCTTGCCCGTTTGATATGGACATAATTGGCGATGCTTGTTCTAGTATGTTGTTCTCATGTATCACTTAAAATTTACAGGTCTTGCGCCACCAAATATGCTCGCTTCTTATGACCTCACTTCGGACTAACGTGGAGGTAGTTTCTACTAACGTACACAGTTGAGAAAAATGTCAATTGCTGGCATCTACTATGCACTTGTGTCAATATTTTATGTATCGAAGGAGCTTATACAGTTGTATCCTGCAAAATTATCTATTTTCTTATACATCCTGGTAAAATGTGAAATTTCATCTGTACACCTTGCTAGTGCAATTTCTTGCAAAAATACCCTTACCTTAAGTTGGAGAATTATCAAATTCATGGGGTGAAGTTTGTTTTGTATACAAAAAGCTTTTAAAGATAGTTGTTTTGTAATTTCAAGGGTATATGTGTGAGAATTTAAGTTTTTGAAGGATGCATGTGAACATTCAGATTTCGCTGGGATGTGTGCCTGCATGTGTGAGTGCAAGTCAACAGATAGGTGTGGGTGTCAAGGCGGAGCGGGTGGTGTGGGCGTGAGCGTGGGCGTGTGGTTGTGCTGTGGATATATGTGCGCAAGTGCGCTTGTGTGCTTGTGCGTGTATAAATATGTAGTCTTATGGTTACAGGACTATATACATGTAGATAACTCTATATCTAATCTTTTTTTTGATTTTTAAGCTTGATGGTGAAGCTGGGGAACCAACCTTCCGTCGGTTGGTCCTTCGTTCGGTTGCTCATGTCATCAGGCTTTACAGCTCGTCCCTTGTTACTGAAAGTGAGGTATTGTTTTGTCTCCAAAATCTCTTCTATGTAAGTGTACCTAGCTTGTTCTTATTGTCCATGTATCACTTTTTGCAAAATATTGGTTTATTTATACCATTGTCACCTTGGTTGCACAGACACTGCTCCAAGGGAGCCGCGTCTGTGTCTGACGCATTTGTTAATAACATTATCACTTTAGTTATACAGACACAGTTTCAAGGGAGTTGCGTCTGCGTCTGACTTGCATCAGAAGCAGGATGCGGAGTGGATGCGCGAAGACGCATGTCCGCTGCACGTCCAGGATTAAAATAAAAGGGAGATGCAGAGAGGACTCATGTGCGTCACGTGAGCTCTCTCTGTGTAGGAAGAGTTCCATGCATCTTAATAATGGGAAATATTTTTGCCCCACAATCAATATTTGATTAATGCTTTAAAATTTAAATCTAATTTAACATATATGATCTATAATATTTAAAGATATATGTATAAAAATAATAATTTTGGAAATTCTAACACTTAGATATTAAATAGTTCCAAGAATCAATGTTATTAAAAGGACTGTTGTTCAATTTATAAGAAATTAATATTCAAAACCTTATAACTTTTGATATATAATTTTTTAATGTCATATAATACATCTAACAAATTAAGTTCAAAATTTTGTTGTGCTGTCTGTGGTGAACGAGATCTACTTATAAATCTGGTACAGGTAATATATCTCTGATTTATGCACCAACTTTGTAGGGCATATAATTAGAATATATTTACTAATTTTAAAACATTATAATATTTTGTACATAATTAAAAATAACATTTTATTGTCAGCCTTGTTGTGTCCGTGCCGTAATTTTTTGGAAGTTGTCAATTCACCGTGTCTAAGTCGTGTCATGTCTTGTGTTCCATGTCCGTGTATGTGTAACATAGATTGTCACACCTCTGTTAGGCATTTTTGTAACTTTTAGGGATTGTATTCATCTAAATATTTTTTTGAGGTTAATATAGAAATATATTTCTTGTGCATTCTGTAATAGAAGAAGAAAACTATCAAGCTTGTTTTGTTGGTTGAAAGTTTTCACTCTTTCATCTTTAATTGGGTAAATTGCACTATTAGTCTATGAACTTTTAACTCAGGATTCATTATAGTCCGCGAACTTTTAATTTCAACCTTTGAGACCCTAAACTTTCAACAACATATCCATCTAGTCTCCCTGAACTTTCAACATTGTTTCATTTTAGCCCTTACCCTTTAATAAAAGTTGTTGGCTGCAGCTAGTCAGTCCATCACAATGGTTAGTAAGGTTGAAATATGAGAAAAAATAAATGGACAATAAATGCATGGTACATAAATGTATAAGTCTAGGCAATACTTTGCCTCTTAATAGTAAATATGAATAAGGAAATTTTTATGTGAGTTTAGAGCAAGAATTTAAGCGTTCATCGTCACGGGTTGTATCCACCGTGCCGTATCGTACCAACAAGATATCGGCATGATATAATTTCCGTATTGATGGCACAGCTCAAAACCCTATATTATTTAAATTAATAAGTAATTTTCTCAATAAAGTTCAAAAGATTTGATCAAGATACATAATAAGCAATTAGAATATTTTGTTGCTAAATAAAATAAATATTTCATACCATTATGTGTCGATACACATGTATTTTTTATGACCGGCACGGCTCGGCATGCACTGTGCCGGCAAGTTTTCGGCACGACTCCGTGCCACGACACTTAAATCTTTAGTTCAGAGCAAGGATTAAAGTGTCGTGGCACGGGGGTGTGCTAGCCGTTGCCTGGCACGGTATGGCACAGGCACGCTTGCGTGCCGACACATGGCACGCTTGCATGCTGACGGGCACGCACAACCTCCTAATGACACACTTTGGCACGGTCTTATTTTAACTTTTTTGGGTCTAATAAATCTTTATAATATTATTTTAAAAGTTTTAGAGTAATAATTATAAATTTTGGTTATGTATTGATTTGTCTTTGATCTAATGTCAATAATAACTTACTAGCTTTCTAGTTAATAGCTTAATATAGTAGCACTCTTCTTTATATGTGAAATAAAATACAATTATAGTTTATAGAAAAAATATTTTTTCTTTAAATTTTTATGAAGATTTGCAAGATCTATTCGTAGTGATTCGATAACAGACTGTACGATGACTAGACTAACTATTATAGGACCACAAGTGGTTGATAATTCCTTTTCATTTTCAATTTTTTAAAAATATTTATGAAAAATTGAAGAAAATTATTTTTCTAATTTTTTTTTAAAATATTGTTTGATCTGTCCATGAAAAATTTAATAATAAACCATACGATGAATAAATTAAGCAAGTTTATGATAAAAATTGATTAACTTTTAACAATTTTTTAATTTATCTTTTATCTTTTTAAAATTTTAAAAGTTATAAAATATAAATCGGAGAAAATTATTTTTTTTAAATTTTTATGCAAAATTTGCAAGATTCATGCAAGAAAATTACTTTTTCTTAAATTTAAATAAAAAAACTTGCGAGATTTATTCATGAAAATTTAACAATAAACCATATGACATATACATTAAGCAAATTTAAATATCAATTGCTTTTATTTAGTTTTCAATTTAATTAGAATTTTCATGTTTCTAAATCCAATAATAAAATTTTCAAAGTTAAGAATATCTTAAATTTTGCACAAAATGCTAAATCCATCCAAGAAAATAAAAAATGGACCATATAATGACTAAATCAAGTGAATATATTTTCAGATTTTTGTAAATTGTTAATCAAAATTAGTATAAGGAACTTTACAAGTTAAATATATTCTAAATGTATGAAATAAAAATTAATTTGTAAGTTTCTTGACTTACCTAATAAGTAGATCTTCAATTTTGCTATTTCTTTGCATTTTCTTTTAAGATCAAAGTGATCAAAGAATAATAAGACATTGAAAGAAAAAATTAAAGAAAAAATTATGACAAAAAAGGGGAGGAAAAAATAGAACGAGAAAAAAAATAGGTAAAGAGATGTGAGAGGAAAGAAAAGAGAGTGTAGAAGAGAATAAAAAGTAAAAATGAAAAGAAGGAAAGGTAGAAGTGAAGAGAAGAAAAGAGATAAGAGAAGGATAAAGGTTTATAAGAGAAACCAAAAAAAAAAAGGTCGAAGTAAAAAATAAAAAAATAAAAATATTGTGTGCCTATGTGGGCACACACTGGCATGTGTCGTGATACCCTTTGGGTATCGTTCTGTCTCATTCGATACTCAGAGGGTATTGCGGCACATAGGGGCCAAAAGAGACCCCCCTGTACCGTGCCCCCTAATTGGTGGCACGATACGTATCGGCACGGGGAGATACTTAATTCCTTGGTTCAGAGTATCTAATGCTGAGCATATAAGTTTATATATAGAGAGGTAGGCTAGAAGCCTAGAATACTATCGGTAGCAAACGGGCTCCGTTGTTATCGATTTGTTTTCAATGATGGAGCCTCCAAATGAACGATCAGTATCGTTGAACATAATCTATACCACTTGAAGTTTCTAGAAACCAAATTTCAAATTTTTTTGACATTGTTAACCTAATGATCAAAGGGTTGCAATTTTTATTATTTTAATGGTCGATATAAGGCGTTCTCTCGTTTAACGGTGTAAAGAAATCTAAACTAATTGAATTTTGGTTGGAAAATTTTTTAAAACACAAGATCTATATTATGGATCTTGATTATAAAACTCCTATCAGTACTTTTTGAAGGATATTCATTTTCAGTTGTTCATTTTGTATCTGGTTGATGGAAAGAGAACAATATCGGAAAATCATGAAATTTGATTTCTAGATAGTTTAAATGGTCTAGATCATATTTTACGGTGCCGATCGTCGATTTGTAGGCTCTATCATCGAAAACAAATTGATAGCAATGGTGTCCGTTTGCTACCAATAGCATTCTAGCTCATCTCTCTCTCTCTCTCTCTCTCTCTCTCTCTCTCTCTCTATATATATATATATATATATATATATATATAAAGCGACATTTCTGTAGAAGCTGGCCAAACAGAGGCTTATTGAGCGAGAGGATGAATTACACCCAAAAGTTTACCTGTCTGACTCATCCACTTTTTTGGTTTGCTTGGACCATTTACATAGTTGTTTGTAGCTTCAGGCTTCTACTAATAAGCACTATTTTGCTGGCAGGTCTTTCTTAACATATTGGTGAAAGTTACTCGTCTTGATTTGCCGCTATGGCATCGTATACTTGTACTTGAAATTTTGCGGGTGAGTTTCATCGACTTAAGTATGACTCTTGATGGTGACTGGTGCCAAGTGAATCTTGTTTCCTTTTTTCTTTTAATCAGGGTTTTTGTGTAGAAGCGCGTACGCTGCGTCTGCTTTTCCAGACTTTTGACATGTAAGTTTCTTATAATTGTGTCATGTTTCTTGTTAGTGGATTCTTCACTAGTCACTCATGCTTCACCCTACAATACTTTGTACTCTTTTAGTGTTCTATTTTATTTTATCTTCCTAATGTGCTTGTTAAAATCAATCATTATTTTATACTTTCAGGGACCCGAAAAACACTAATGTTGTAGATAATATGGTCAGAGCACTTGCTCGCGTGGTTTCTACTATTCAGCTGGTATTGGTTTTCTTTCTTCACTTTTAGTATCCGCTAGCACTAAATGCTGGGTTACCCATGTGAATCAGATGGATTTTTTTTTTTATTTACCTGCAGTATGAGATTGCATCTGCTCAGTCTTGCATACTGGCCTCCTTGTTTAATTGATTGGTGCTGCTAATGGGAGTAAAACTGTGAGGGAAACTTTGCAATGTCATACCAAAAATTCACAGCCATAAGTGAGAATTTGTACATCTATGAACAATTATTGGGCCTTCAATTCTTTTCTGAACCTTGACTTAGTTATCACTTTCCAGCGGATGGGTATCAAATTGGAGGTGGAAATTCTGGAAATACTTTTTCTACTTGTCTGCATAAACAAATTAAGAGACTTCTCAGGATTTCAAACAATATGTTCTTTCTCCTTTGATATTTTCTGTAATTCATAGACAAGTGTTTTCGGTTTAAAAATCATCTAACTCCTATCCAGATCCTAAATATCCAAAGATTCGGATCCTTACACTTTTTAGCAGAGTCTTTATCACTAGATATGTGAATCTCCTGTGATATTTCTGCTGTGTGGCTATTCCATATTATGCTCTCTTTTACCCTTGAAACTTATTTCTTGTCTTTCTGTTTTTTATTTTATTTTATAAGATATTTGTATAGATCTTGTCATCTTATGTGTTGATGTTAGGTTTTTTGAACTCTCTTGGAAATGATACATCTTTCTGTTCTAGGTTCCAGATTCAAGTGAAGAGAGTCTCACAGCTGTTGCAGGGATGTTTAGCAGCAAAGCTAAAGGTATCTTCTATTGTAATATAGTTTGAAATATCAATATCGGATGCTTTAACAAGGGAGTGAACTTGTGAGTTATAGGAATACTAGAATTTAATATATGAGAATCTCGTCGTTGTCTCCTCACTGGCATGAAAAGAGAAACATTGTAATATTTTGTTTGATTGAGTTACACTTATCAATCATTGTTTCGTAGAAATACATTTTTTGTGTTGAATCTGGTTGATGCAATAGGGACAAATTCTGTTCATTTTTTTCCTAGTAGTTGATTCTTGGTGATTTTTTAGCTGTTCATCAATGTTTGTTGTGAAAATACTTTGACTTGCCATGCTGTATATAGCGACATTTTCTATTTTCATCGAAGATACGTATTTTCTTGCAGTGTCAGAATTAGTAATGCGACAACTTTGTGCATGTAGCTTGTGTCGGATCGTTGGCGCTAACCATTAATCCCAAAAGCTCGAGCTATTAGAAATACGCAACCAATTCACTTAAAGTGTACAGACACAACGCCCACGGATTTCGACCGGACTCAACCCACTTGGATGTTAAGTCTATTATTGGGCCTCTTGCCGTTAGGTTTATTGTGGACCGCAGCCCCACTCAACTTATTTGGCTCACCTAACTCAACTTATTAGTCTCTAGGGCTTATTGTCATAGGGCATGAAGTTGGACCTATTTTTAACCCATAAATAAATGCCAACAGCTTGTGATTCACTAATGTGGTGCTGTTGTTAGTGAAAATGCAAATCTGCCATAAAATATTGTGATTTTCACTGTCTTTCTGAAATCCTTATGAATTTATGGAGGGTAGATGTCATATTAACTAGCATTTGCAGAATTTTGTTACTTCCAAATGCATTATCTCTCAGTTGCATTAGCTGGCTACATATATTGGGAGAATCATGTGATTTTATTTCTAGTAATTAAAGGACACATAAGTGGTAGACAGGATCTGAATGGAACTGCTAATGTAGTTACTAGTTACCCTGATTAATTGGCAGTGATGGTCTCTATTTCTTGCTTGTGTTGTTTCCAGTCCTGTTATGATTTTTTTTTTTAAATATTTTATTAGTATTCACGGCTTTTGGAGCATGATATTAGTTTGGTTTTGCATTATCATCTTTAAGTGCGATCTCTGCAGGAGTTGAATGGAGCATGGATAATGATGCATCAAATGCAGCTGTTCTGGTTGCGAGTGAAGCCCATGCTATCACTTTAGCTGTCGAGGGTCTTTTAGGTGTTGTTTTTACAGTTGCTACTTTGACCGATGAAGCTGTCGATTCTGGTGAGGTGAGATCAACTAATTTTCTTTCACTGAAAATGACGATTTACGTGGAATGTTGAGTAATGCTTGACTTATCTTTTGCTTCACATGCAGCTTGAATCCCCTAAATGTGATGCTGACCAATCAGCTGAATGCACTGGAGAAATGGCTCTTATCTGTATATCAATGGTAAATTCAACATGGTTGACCATCCTTGATGCTCTCTCTCTTATTTTAATGAGGTAGGTGGACATCTTCCTTTGGGAGTCTTATTACTTACATCATTTGCTAGTCTGTTTTTTTTAATGACGTGAACTGCCATTGGAAGGTCGCAAGGGGAAGCCATAATATTGGAAATACTGAAAGGATATCAGGCATTTACTCAGGTGATTAGGTTTTTGATGTACTCTTCATGCGCATATGATTGAGGCTAATTATTTCTGGCATATTCATCTTATTGTATAATGATATATGTCTTTATTTACTTTGTATGGAGAAATGAGTTTTAATGTGCTACTTAGGGCTCTTGCATCTATTTTGCATTCCTTTTTCAATACTGTTCTTCTAGAACCACTCTTATAGCATATGAACTCCTAGCTGTTTGTTTGAGGCTACATGTTTACATTTTGGAGGTGCTTATCTGTATGAATACTGTTTCAGGCATGTGGAGTTCTTCGTGCTGTAGAACCATTAAACTCTTTTCTGGCATCTCTGTGCAAATTTACAATCAACATTCCAAATGAAGGGGAGAAGAGAAGGTAGTATACATCATTTTAGTTGTCTTGTTCTGTGTTATAATGTCTAGATTTTCTCCAATGTGTTACTATCGATTTTGAATTGACTTGTTAGTAGGACTGACATTATTATACAGTAGATAATATGCTTTATGACACTTTTAGACCAAGTGCTTTTTTATGATCATATGAGAACTTTCTCGTACCTCTTTCCATTTGAATCATATTTCCAGATATATGTGTGTTTCTGTTAAGAATTTGGATGTTTTTAATCCATGAGATGATGACTTTTTCTATTCTTATTTTGGGTGCAAATCTGAGATTAAATTGCCAATTTACTGTTGTTATTATTTTTTGAAGCCTAAATCTTAATGTTCTATTGCTTTTTCTTTAAATTAGCGAGTTTCTAGAAGTTGTAGACTTGAACTTTTTGTCATATTTTATTTGTTATTGCTTCCTTGTTTGACTTAAAACTATAGATAGTGTGTGCTGATAAAACCTATTAGTATGAGCTCTTGCTTTGTTGGTTTGTATTGTTGATACAAAAGCTATTCTAGATGAAAGCTGGCTATTAAAGTTGTTGAGCTGCCTTTTTCTTTATTAGCATGGTATGATAGTTCAACTTAGTATGGCAAAGATGGAGCAAAGCACAATTTGGAAGTATAGAAATAGAAGTAAAGCTTGGAAGCAATTGCTTACTTCTCTCTTTGTCTCTCTCTCTCTCTACACGCGCGCGCGCGTGCGCACACACCCACCCACACACACACGCACTGAGTTTTTTGTCACGCCTTGGCGTGGAAGCTCGACTAAGCATGCGCACAGATCTGCCACACAAATAGAGTTTTTCTTGTATGTGCACAGCAGTGGAGTACAAAGCACCTGCTTACAATGTGGAAGTAAACCAAAAACTATAAATTTCGATTTTCGAAGTACTTTTAACATTTACAAAATAGAATGGGATTTCCAAAAGCATCCATATCAACTATAACAATTTTCATCTTTCCAAAAGGTTACATTTTGACAATGTCCCGAAATACAGTATGAGCATCTAACTATTGTTGGCCGACCGGCACTCTGCGTCACAATCTTCACCTGAAAAAGGTCTCACAATAAAGGGTGAGAAACTATAAAGTTTCTCAGTGGGTACACCAAGCCGACGAACACACACTTTCCCATCCGGTTGATAGGAGAAGAGTAGCAGCATAATAAGTTAAGCAGATAACTGGAAAGCAACAGCAATATGATATCTCTACAACTACAGTCATCATATACCATGCGAGATTCAATGTTGGCGATGAGTGTACCAATGAGTCAACAACTAACCCAAACATCTGCCCTCACTAGGAAGAGTCCCGAGTGACTCATACTCAGTGCCCTGTCTAGGAAGAGACTCGGGTGACTCACGTCTTCCCAACCTGCCAATAACAGTGTAATAGTAGCACTACTAACTATGAGGGAGCAAGCAACACGTGATGAGAACAGGCAATTGAAGGAAGGGGCTGCGTACGGTCATTGAGTTGGGCTTGATCCCACTATCATTCAGCCGTCACAAGGACCGGCTCAGATTTGCTATTGTGGACAGAGCTGGGACTGACTACTTAGTTTCCACGCTGTCGCTAGAGCCGAGACTGGCTACCTGATTGCTATTATCTTATGGGCAGAGTTTGGACTGTTTGTCAAGTTGCCTCCTTGTGGACAGAGTCAGGACTAACTACTTGATTGCCGCCCTGTTATGGACAGAGGCGGGACTGACTATCCGGTTGCCATTATCCTGTGGACAGAGCTGAGACTGGCCACTCAGTTGTCACATTCATGATCCATTCCGGAAGGGATCTTAAGAAATGACCACCCAAAATGTCTATAGCTATTGTCATACTTTGTGAATGATTTGCACATACTTGTGTTTGAACTCATGACGAGTTATTCAATACTTCAACCATGTTATTGGTGAAGGCCATTATGGCCAAACTTGTGTTACTGCTACTCTAGGCCCAAAAGTTGACATGTACATATTCAATCTCAACTAGTATGTTTTTTACATTATATCACGGGAATGGCGACCACGATCATTCAACATGTAGTCACTAAACACGGAATTACTATCATGAACTAGTAAATACTATGTGTATCATCACGTGTATATCAAGGTTTTACCTAGCATGCTTCTACGGCAATCAATGGATGAACCAATCATGAGCATATATATAGGTGTAAGTATGCGATCATTAACTAGGTTACCCCTACCTAGTTACCATGTGGATTAAGGATAGTTAACAGGTCAAGAAGAGGGGTTAAGAAGGTAATAGGCTGAATCGTTTACAGGGTATCAATATACCTGCTTCGGTTTGAGCGCCCACCTTGAATAGTTCACTCGGTGATTACGGAGTGTCCTTGGCTCCGCGTCCCTTTATTGGACCTAAGGAGAGGACATTCAGGTCATACATGACACTAGAATGTGAGCCTCAACCAAAAGAACTCATAAAAATTTATTATTGAAGTTTTTGGAATGTCAGGTTCCTGAAGCTGATATTGAGGTTCTGGAACCAGAACCTGCACCTGGTTTCGAAAGTTGCCGGTAGGTTCCGCTGAACCAGAATAGTTTTGCACTATTTTGTTGTGTAGGTTCCGGAACGTGGCCCCTAGTTTTGGAACTTGACCCCCAAAATACACTCCCAGAAGCTGCAATTCTGGAAAGTTCGCGCGACTGGCGTTGATTCAACTAGAATCAACCTTAATTTGTCAGAGGCACCAAAAACGTACTGCGGCGAGATGAAAGAAACATAGGCAGTCCAAAACCCTAGGTTGAATTCTAGGGTTTCCAAAACAAAACCAAGATCTATGGATTCTTCCTAAAATCTCCCAAAAAGCTTTGATCGACAACTAAGAAAGCTCAAAGGAGGCAAAAATAGCCCCAAGCAAGCATAAAAGCTTAGCCATTTGCAAACTCACTCCAAAATGGCTTGGGAAGCTTGAGGTTTATAAGCTCATGTTCCAAAAATCAAGTTGAAAACACCAACCAAACCCACAAATAACTTGAAATCCCCTATAACTTCAAAAATCTATTACCACTCACCTAGGGTTTTGGATTTTTCCCAATAACGTAGTGCAAGGTGGCTGAGATTTCCCTCGAAGAAGCTCCCAACTCGATCTCTCATTGCAAAGGCTCGAGAAGAAGGAAGAAGGAGCTCCCACACTCTCTAGGGCTAGGAGAAGGGGGCGGCTGAGGAGGAGGGAGCAAGAAAGGAGAAAAAAGAGTTTAGGGCTCAGGTTATGGGGTATATATACATGGGGATAGGAAATATTTTCAAGTTTGCCATTGTTCCTAGCTGTTGCCTAGCCAAGTTCCGGAACCATGAGCCCTCGTTCCGGAACGCAGTCAGGTTCCGAAACCTCCCACATGGTTCTGCAGATACAGAGGCCTGGGCCTCACTGTGCTTTGTGTCAGGTTCTGGAATCGCACGTTTCAGAACGTGACTCAGGAATTGGGAAATATTGGGTATTACATTTTTATGCCTAAACATGTAGAGAATGAATTAGACTACTTGTATTTAGTCTAATATTTCCTCCTTAGATTGATGTTAGGTCAAGTGGGAAGACCAGTGCCGCCTTAAGAATGATATAAACTTTATGAAGCAGAAGCTGAAATTCACAGCTTTTATCATCATATTCATATTATCCATAGGTGATTTCAGGCTGAAAGGTGGCTGTTTAACACATGTATCAAAATGTTGTATAGTTTAATTGAGAATTGGATACATATTCTTAACCTTGGAAGTTGGAAACATTAACAAAAGAAAATTAACTGAGATTATTTTGAGTTTCATTCCTGTTTTTTAATCTGGTAAAAGTAGAAACATGAAATGAAACATGTCTGAAGGTAAAGATTTCCTGCTTTGTAGCTCCCTATATTTATTAGTCAGTATGTCATCATCTTCTCTTTAAAATGCTTACATGGGTCGAAAGTATCCCGTGCGCTCCTCTTTCCTAATCCAAGAAAACCTATGATGGTTATGTCATTTGTATTGATATACTTCATTATTTAATTTTCCTGTTTAATTTTCTTTCCACTTTTAATCAGCCCTTTATTATCTCCTGGATCAAAGAAGCCAGAACCTTTACAAGATCAGCGGGATAACATTGTTCTGACACCAAAAAATGTGCAAGTAAGATTAGTCAGATGGTTGTTGATAATTAATATTTTACAAATAGTTTGCCGAGTTTCGTGAAATGATGCTTAATTCAGTGAAATTAATGTTTTTAATTTTAATTGGTTGTTTGTATTTTTTTAGGCTCTGAGGACACTTTTTAATGTGGCACACCGCCTACATAATGTTTTGGGTCCATCCTGGGTTTTGGTAGGCTTACACTTTGCTCTGTATCGCAATCTTTTTATTTAGAGTACTCAGTACCCTATTAATCAAGCTTTTCTTGCTGCCAATGTCTAGGTGTTGGAGACCTTGGCTGCGTTGGATCGAGTCATCCATTCTCCACATGCTTCTACCCAGGTTGTTTTGTGAATCAGCAATCACTTCCGTCGCTTCATTCCTAATTTCTGCAATATTTTGAGAAACTTTGTCCTTATTACTGTTATTTTATTTCATCAACCAGTTAAGCATGAGAAAAGCATATTTTGTTGGATAGACTGATGAGATTAGCTCCAATTTAAGTTAAAATCGAAAATAATTAAGCTTCTTTGAGTGGTGGCCATTATTCAGATTTCAGATGACTTTAAATTCATGGTAGTTATGTACATGCCTTCGAAATTTCACATTTGCCATTAAAACTATGATAAAGTTTGCTCAATGATTTTTTTTATTTTTGATTGTTGATAGTTAATAAGTTTTTACTCAGTAGGCTGCTAAAATTTACTTGAATTTTTAATTCGTCTCAAATAGAATGTTTCTGAAGCAGTATTGTGGTCCGTTTGCATGTTTAGGAAGTTTCAACTTCTGTTTCGAGGGTTACAAGAGAATCGTCTGGACAGTACAGTGATTTCCACATATTATCTTCTCTAAATTCTCAGGTCAGCAAACTAATATCAGTACTAGTGATACAAATTTTATTTTTTATTATAAATTCTGATATTGCTCTTTTTTTTGTTTGTTTTTTTAGTTGTTCGAAAGCTCAGCAATGATGCATGTTTCTGCAGTAAAATCACTTTTATCTGCATTACGTCAGTTGTCAAGCCAATGCTTATCCGGAAATTCTCAATTATTAGGTCAACACATTGGAACAGTTGCATTTTCGGTGGAACGCATGGCATCAATACTTGTTAATAATTTGCACAGTAAGCATTTAGTTTTTAAACATCAAAAGTTAAGTGCCTCTTTATACTGTATTTATTTTATTTATCAGATAATAAGTAAATGTAAAAGGACGAAATGAAATATTGAAAATAAATTGTTGACAAAATAATGGATATGCCACATTTGTCCCCCTTTGTCTTCACCCTAAGTAGCTATAATTTTTAGAGTATAAATTTGGGATTATTTATTATCGATTGTAAATAGCAGTTTGTAGTTATAGATTGTAGATTCTAGTTATGTCATAAGGTTATATTATTTATAAAAATATATATAGCAATAAGAATATATATAGTAATTTCATAAGGTTATATATGTAAATTGATTATTATAAGAATATATACCTCGCACGGTTGGGTAAGGGCTTGATAATTGGTATTCAAGGTTCCAAGTTAGAAGCCTAATTGCTTACATTTCTGGCTGCTTTTGTTTCGAAAAAATGAACGAGGTGGGTAGCTTGCTACCTTTCTCTCTCAAAAAAAAAGAATATATACGTAAGAGGGTGGAAGGGTACATTCAGGAGCATGGGCTGCTGAAGGTAGGAACTATTGTTCTCTCTGATACTAAGTTGGGTATGTTATGTATTTACTAGTTCTAGTTCTATCATTTTGTGATGATGCTATTTTCCTAATTTGAACCTTTTGCCGACAATGATCAAAATCATCAAATCCTTTACTATGACCTGAATTTCTCTCTCCACTGCCACCACCTTGTGTTTGCCGGTATATATGTATATGAATATACATGAGCTCTTTCAATAGTAAATTGCCAAAATAACACCGTCCAGATAGATATCAAATTCTTACACTCTAATTACTGTGAACTGAATTTCTATCTTTCCAGGGGTGGAGCCCATATGGGATCAAGTTGTTTCTCATCTTCTTGAGGTGCTGTTTACTGATATTTTTTATGTCACATTTGTTTTTTTGTTTCTCTAGTGGTAACATGATCAAGTATTGCAGCTTTGATGTTTTTGATGTCACATTTGTTTTTGATGACATTTGTTTATATGTTTCTCTCTAGTGGTAACATGATCAAGTATTGCAGCTTGCTGATTGTGCCAATGCACAATTAAGAACCATGGCTCTGGATACATTGGATCAATCAATTTGTGCGGTGTTAGGTTCTGATCATTTTCAGGGTGTCAGTAGTTCTTCATGTCAGCTACCCAACTTCGAAGTGAGCAATCTTTCTTTTAAGGGTAGAATGTATGTGTACTCTTGTACTATCACAATATTATGAAATTAATCCCTGAGCTTTTCACATAAACTGTTAAATACTCTTTTATTTTGGATAATCGGGAGCTTGGCCTCCTACACCAGAACCCTCAAGCCCCCCATTGGGACTCGAGGGCGTGTCCCCACCCTTTTCCTCTCTATGGCTTAATTGTAGTATATGAGAAAGTTCAGGGACTGAGTCGCATTATGAGTATAATGCATGGACTATCCATAGATAGTACCCTTATTTTCATTTTCTGGTATGATCTTTTATCTGTTGAAGTGATTGGCCTTCTGCTTAGGTGGCAAAAGAATGTCAAATGGGATTATTCGAGTCTGCAGTTTTGTCTCCATTAATGGTCCTTTATACTTCTAACAAAAACCTTGACGTCCATGTTGGGTCGTTGAAAATTCTCTTGCATGTTTTAGAGGTAATGTTATTCAATCAGAGAGCGACTAACATTTTGTTAGTTTTGAAATTACGGTTAAGTCAATTTGACAGTTGTTTGCTGCCTTGAATCTCAGAGACATGGAGAGAAGTTGTACTATAGCTGGCCCAGCATACTTGAAATGTTGAGGTTTTTTTTCTTGGCAGTCCACTCTATTACTCATTTTTGGCTTTATTGGTTAGATATGTGAAAATCAGACTATTTCCCTTTTCTTTCCATGATTTTCAATGCATAGGGCGGTTGCTGATTCAGCAGAGAAGGATCTTATCCCACTGGGGTTTCAGGTGAGGAAGATATAATTGGTAGTTATAGATTGATATAGTGCCTTTCATGGAGGGCAATGAACTTATTGGGTTAAATATTCCTTTCTTGGCTTAAACTTGCCTTCCTGTATTGCAATTTTTGTCAGGATATACTCTGATTGTTTTAATCTTAGCGCTTTTCTTTGGCTTTTATTATGCAGAGTGTCCGTGTTATCATGAACGATGGATTATCAACCATACCTGTAAAATGCCTTGATGTGTATGACTCTTTGCTGTTTATATTAATTTAAATTTAATGCTGATCTAGTCATTTTTGTTGGCAGCTGTAAGTTTTATTATTTTACTCCTATGCTTCTAGCAGATAAAAAGGAACTTCATTGGATGCTATATGAAAGTTATTCGTTAGCTAATTTATTAAAGGAACCTATTATGTTTTACTTGTTCTTTCCCACACAAATTTGATTATCAATTTTGGTGTAGTTTTGGGTTAACTATTTTGGCCCTGGAAGTTGAGCTAAGTTGTTACAATTGAAACTTTGACTATGAAAATTGAAAAGTAGGTCTAACTACTGACTAAATTTGTGATTAATTCTTTTTTTTCTTTTTTTTTCCCATATATCGCCTTCACAAATTCTGCAGATGTATAGAAGTTACTGGGGAATATGGTGCTCAGAAAACAGAGCTAAATATAAGTTTGACTGCAATTGGCCTCCTCTGGACTGCAACTGATTTCATTGCCAAGGGATTAGTTAAGAGCGCTGGTCAAGAAGCTGGTATGACAGAAAATGATAGATCATCACTAGCTTAATATGTATCAACACTTTAAATCTGCCACTTTTATGCTTATCATTAATTGTTTCATTCATCACTTCATGGTGTGATATGTATGCTGATAACTAATAATTTGGTTTTGTACGTTACAGAGCTAGAGTCTGATTTGGAACCTGTCAAAGGACAGGAGAAAACATATGAAACTTGTGAAGATGAAGCCGTTAGACATCCCACTGATGAAAATTCTAATTTAGTTCCTGTGAAATGTGCTGTTGATCACAAGAAATTGCTGTTTTCGGTTTTCTCCATACTTCAAAGACTTGGTGCAGACGAGAGGCCTGAGGTACTCTTTTCGTATTAACTAGCATCTCTGAACATGTTTGCGCACATCCTTACCGTGTGTTTTCACAATCTAGTTTTTTGATGGTTAAGTTTGGAGAAATTATTGCCTGCACCCAATGCACAACATAAGGTAAGCTACCCAGTGAGACGCCATCGTCCCTTCTCATTCTTCAATCCCTTCCATCCCCTGTCTACGCTTTCCTCGTTTGGAATTCATTTTCATCATAAGTGAGTTGGATGGTTGTATTGAAAGTATGACATGGAATGTACCAGGGGGCATCGGCAGTATACTAAACTATTGTTTGTTGGCTTCTTGACCTTATCTCTAATTTTTCATGTTCTAATTGTTAGACTTCCATTCATTATTTGTTATATATATCCTCCTACATCTTGTTTTATTCGAAAAGTAAAGAAAAAGCTGTTCAATCAAGAAATTTGATATACTACTGCTGTGAGGAAGGTTTTTGAAAAGTTTTGAACTTTCCTCTTCAACATGTGATTGTTTTTATAGTTTTTTACATAATAAAACAGCAAAAGACCATTACTGTGACTTGGGAAATTTCAAAATTAATTGTTCTGTCAAATTTATTAGGTTTGTTAGGTTTTCAGCATTGCAGCCTGCAGAGTTCTGACTCTAATTGTTTCATTAAGAAGTTTTATTCTGATAAACAAACAAAAATATCTCCCTATTGATCTTAAGTGGTCAAATGAAAACAATAAATTCTTAGCCATTCAACAAAATTTATTGTGAAAAATGGGGTAAGAGTTCTAGTAAAACCTTCTGTGCTCATATCAATGCGGTCTACTCAAGTCTTGTAGTAGTACACTTTTTTCTTGTTTGTATCTCTGTTTTGTTTTAAAACAACAAAAATCAGATTAACCTTTTTTTTTTTTTAGTGGCAAAGATATAAACATCTGTGTGGTCGTTGCTTCATTACAGGTGAGGAACTCGGCAATCCGGACTCTTTTTCAGATCCTGGGCAGTCATGGACAGAAAATTTCCAGAATCATGTGGGAGGATTGCCTTTGGCACTATGTTTTCCCCATCTTGGAACGTGTTTCTCACTTAGTAAGTTATTTACTCGTAACTCTAAGGTTTGTGATGAGTCTTCTGTTCTTTTTTCCCCCTGAATTCTCTAAACACTTCCTCAGGCTGCCACCTCATCCAGAGATGAGTGGCAGGGAAAGGAACTGGGGACTCGTGGAGGAAAAGCTGTTCACATGCTCATACATCACAGGTATGTACATTCAAAATTGAATATGCTGGTTCTATCAGGAGAACTCATTCCCTGCAAAGGTGCGCCACATCAGCGGTGCACTGCTGATGTGATATGCTGTCTGTTCTATCTCATATTCCTTGGTTGGATTGATATGAGATGTAATTGAGGATAGAACAGTGAGCAGTGCATGTGCGGCGCATGTAAATTCTGTTGTTTACTTTCTGTCTGATTAAACTTCTAGTATTTGACCATACCTGGTTTTGCAGCCGTAATACAGCACAAAAACAATGGGATGAAACAATTGTATTGGTTTTAGGTGGAATAACACGACTGTTGCGATCCTTTTTCCCTTTTCTTCAGAGTTTGGACAACTTTTCTGCAGGTAAGTTCTCTTTTGGCAAGTTTGTGTTAAAACTTGAATATATATATATATATGAGCTAGGCTTGTGTGCTTTTAGAAGCACGAAAGCTCCCATGCTCCCAAGTTGTTTTCGATGCTGAGACTTCCGAATAGACGATCGGCTCCGTTAAACTTGATTTAGAGTATTTAAAAGGCCTAGAAAATAAATTTCGCAATTTTTCGATATCATTTGCCCAATGATCAAAGGGGCTCAAAATCAGCAATTTGAATGGTTGTAGTGAGTTGTTTGCAAGTTTAACGGTGTAGAAATATTCAAATCACATAAAATTTTGATAGAAAATTCTTTATACTATATAAAACAAGATCAATATCTTTGATCTAAAATTTTAGTATCATATCATCACATTTTGTGAGATTTTTATTTTCAGCTGTTGATTTTGAGCCCTTTCGATCACTAGGTAAATTATATCGAAAAATCACAAAAAATATTTTCTAGATATTTCAAATATTCTAGATCAAGTCTAACGAAATCGATCGTCCATTCGGAAATGCCAATATCGAAAACGACTTGAGAGCATGGAGGGCTCCGTGCTTCTAAAAGCACACAAGTCCTACTCTTTCTATATATATACGAGAGGGAGAGAGAGCTAGGCTGGAATGCTATCGAAAGCAAACGGGCTCCGTTGTCTTCCATTTGTTTTTCGATAGCAAACGGGTTCCGTTGCCACCCATTTGTTTTCGATGATGGAGCTTCCAAAACGACAATCAACATCGTTAAATATGATCTAAGACCATTTAAGCTATATGGAAATTAAATTTCATGCTTTTTCGATATTCTTTTCTTGTCCATCAAGTGATGATAAGAGTTTGAAAATGAACTGCTGAAAATGAATATCCCTCAAAAAGTGATGATAAGAGTCTTGTAATCAAGATCAAAAGTATAGATCTTGTTTTAAATAGTTTAAAATTTTTTTTAACCAAAATTCAATTAATCTAGATTTCTTTATATCGTTAAACGAGCAAAAGACTCACATCTACTATTAAAATTACAAATTTTGCAACCATTTCATCATTAGGTCATTGACGTTGAAAAGATTTGAAATTTAATTTCTAATTTCTTCCAGTGGTCTAGATCATGTTCAATAGTGCCGATTATTGATTTGGAAGCTCCATCATTGAAAACAAATAGATGGTAACGGAGCCCATTTGCTACTGATAGCATTCCAACTCAACTCTCTCTCTCTCTCTCTCTCTCTATATATATATATATATAGAATTAGGCTACTATACTATTTATAGCACCAAGTCATTGGTGTTATTAGGTTTTCAGCCCTTGGATGAAGGGATATGTGGTTAGGATGATAATGGCCCCTTAGGCTTCGCTTGGTTGTGGTATAAGAGATAATTAGTAGTATCAGGGATAAGTATAATTTTTGGAACAAGCTGGAAGTATTGTAAATTTGTGTTTGGTTGGGTTTTAGGTTAGTAACAGGTATAAGAAAAATAGTGTTCGGAAGTGATTGAAGAATAAGAGGAATAGAGAATTGACTTTTGTGTTAAAAGACTAAAATGCCCTTCCCTTTTTAGTTTTTTTCTTAAAAATTAAAGTTTCAAAATTTGTTCAAATTTTAATTTTTATTAATTTTAATTTTTATAAAAATTTTAAGTGCGAGTAAAAAAAAGTTAATTTTTAAATTTTAAGTGGGAGTGAAAATTTTAATTTTTAAATTTGTAAAAATTTTTAAAAATTTATAAACAAATTGTATAAATTTTAAAATTTTAAAATTAATAATTTTTTTTACAAAAATGAAATGAAATAAAATTTTTAGATTTATTAAAAAATAAAGTTAAAAAAATTAAAATTTATAAAATAAAAAAATTTAAATTTTATAAATTTAAATATCTTTTAAAATTTAAAAATTCTAATTTTAAAAAATAAAAAAATAATAAAGTCTCGGGAGCATGCAAAAAAAAGGAAAAAAAAAAAGATAAAAGAGAGGGCTCTGCCTCGGGAAGTGAAGGGGCACAGTGGAGAGAGGGGGGCTTGTTCGGGGGGGGGGGGGGGGGGGGGGGGTGGGGGGGACACCTATGCCCCCCTGTTACCGGGTTGTCCTGATTTTGACCGGGACAACCCGTTAAAGGGGGGAACAGGTGTTCCACCTTGTTCCCCCCTTTAATCCAATTGTGTTTGGGTACAAAGGGAGCTTATTCTTCCTTTGTACCCCAACCAAACAGGCCCTTAGGGTTTAGTGGGTGGTTGGTGGAATAGTGTGATTTAAGGAATGGAAATGGTCAAACGGATAGATCTAACAGCAGAAAATTTGATAGTACCAAGTGTTTGGTACTATTGATAGTATAGTAGCCAGACTCTCTCTCTCTCTCTCTCTCTCTCTCTCTCTCTCTCTCTCTCTCTCTCTATATATATATATATATATATATATATATATATATATATATATATATATATATATATATATTATATATATATATATGATTTGTGATCCACCCAGGTTATTAACTACCTTGAGTAACATAACATGCAGGCTGGGAGCTGTTGCTCAATTTTGTCAAGAATAGCATCTTGAATGGTAGCAAAGAAGTTGCTCTTGCTGCAATAAGCTGCTTACAGACGGTCGTTATTTCTCATTGTCCGAAGGTATATTATGTGGAGGGTTTTTACGTTTATTTCCCTGCAAAGTCATCTATTAACTTTGATTAATGTAGATGTCTCTGCAACTTAATTTCTTATCTTTGCGTTCTTGTACTTATTTCCCTCTTTAAAAATCCTTTCAGAATACAAAACCAACTTTCCCTATGAAATTATGAATAAAATTACTCTCAAACTTAAAGGGTATTTTTGGTAATTCGCAAGATTCAGCAGTTTCAAGGTCAGGTCATACAGGGGTACAACATATATTCAAATTATAAATGGATAATTTTGTAGGGATATGTATGTAAAGGCCTCTTCTCGAATGGCCTTCTGTTTGTCACTTTTGCTTTGTTGTACTTTACAGAAGTACTTTTCCCACTACTGTTGCTACTATTATACTAAGTCAAAGACCTGGACTCCAATTGGAAAATTCTATTTCTGTATTTTACTTTTCTGAAACTGCATTACTGTAATACCTATAATTTTCACTATATCATCTTTGAGTTGACCAGGGAAATCTCGATATGTCATATTTAAAGTCCATGCTTGAAGTTTATGAGCTTGTACTTCAGACATCGCCCAGTTATAAGAGTAATTCAGCTGATAAGGTGAAGCAGGAGATTCTGCATGGTCTTGGTAATGCAGCTGACGCCTAGTAGTTTGTAGAAGTCCTTAAATATTGGGTAAAAAGCTCAAGTAGTCTTAGTACTTAAACAATATTGTGACTTAGTTGTTAATACCGGTGTTTACAGCTCGGTTCCAAACCGAACACTAAACCAAATCAAACCAAATAAGACAATTTGGTTTGGTTTATATGGTTTTCAGTTCAGTTCGGTTTTGGAAATAATTAAAATTCGGTTTTGGTTTTGGTTTTGGTTTGGTTTGGTTTTAACACTTCTCTCAACCGAACCGATATGAAAATTGAATAGTAATATTACCCACACTTTTTAACTAAACCATATATTGAAATTCTACATTTATAATTAAATTTTGATTACATATCAACACACTTTTCAACATCCTATGTTTATAATCAAAATTTGTGTGTAACTTTCATCATGATTTAATTTTGATTCTTAATTTATGAATTTATTCAGAAGAAAAATAGGAGTTCTGAAAACTACTTGTAAAACTGAACCAAACCGTACTAATTGAATTAATTTGGTTTGGTGTAGATTGGTTCCAAGAATAAATCGGTTTGGTTCGGTTGTGAATTTTTTCAAACAGAAAATTTTGGTTCGTTTTGAGACTTTCCTAAGAACTGAACCAAACCGAGTCGAGCGCACCGCTAGTTGCCGAACTTTTAACTTGAACACTTAGTCTTTGGAATCCTTCTACATAGTAATCACATCCCCAGCATTACTCAGTACATGAAGACTGTTAAGTCACATGCTCAGCACATGACCCTTACCTTAAAACGACCAATTTACCCTTTTCCATAAATTGACTTCATTATATCAATTTGTTTGAAATAGGGGTAAATGGTATCTTACAGAAAAAGTGCCATTTGCTCAGCATGTGACTTTATGGATGTTAGGCATTCTGAATGGCCTACGATGCAATTGCAAATCTATAGGAAGGTTTTGGGAGCAAAGTGTTTAAGAGGAAAGTTTACGAACTAAGTTGCAATATTGTGCAAGTACATGGACTATTCATACATTCTACCCTTGGAGATCTAATGGTGATTGCAATTTTTATTGTGTGCAGGAGATTTATATGTCCAAGCAAAGTCAATGTTTGACCCTGACATGTATCTGCGACTTCTTGCTATTCTGAAATTGACGATTAGAAGTTTGAGAAGTTCTTGTGATTCTGAAAGTGAATCAGTATGTTCATACATCAACTGGATCTGGCTTATTTTTATTTTTGCTCTGCTAATTGCATGCTTGGCCTCACTATTGGGGCAGCTTCTCTTCTTCAACAAGTTGAAGTCTGGTATTCGGTAAACCAACAGTCTGAATGTTTGCCCTAGTTGGGAAGCTTCTAGGCTCCAAAAATTGAATTTCCTGCTACAAAGTAGCATGGCAAACTAGTGAGGAACTTTAAAAGAATAGCTGTTTGTGCTTCTTAGGACAGCTCTATGCTAGCATCATGAATTTCACTTTCTTAGAAGCTCCAGCTGGACTAGCACAAGCCTTAAGTGTATTATATCTGTTTTTTTTATCTCTTTCATATTACTCAAACATGAACAATGTGTTTACTTCTCTCTCTTATGTCGATTACATAGAATTTCTTTTCTTGTTTAGCCTTTCTGCTAACACATTTTTGCTCAGGGAAATGTTACCCTGGTTCAACGCGCTGTCTTGGAAATTATACCTCTGCTGCGTCCAACCGATCTTTTACCTTCAATGTGGTCCCCACTCCTTCAGGAACTCCTTTGTTGTCTTATTGGGTTTTCAGCTTCCCCAGAGAAAGTGAAGAATCAGATAGATGAAGACCAAAATGGGATGGAATCAAATGGTGATACTAACAATAATACTGGTAGGTCTGATTGCTACTAATGTTTAGATCCTTTGTGGCGAGTTTAACCCTTCAAAAGTTTGAAAATATCGTATATAGCCCTTGAACTTTGAAAAATATCACAGGTGCTCTCATGCCTGTATAAAATATATAGTTTGGAAGTGCTTTCTCCATGATAGAAGTCAGATCATGATCTGCCCAACTCCATGCAAAATGGATGAATTTATTAAAAAGAATACCCTTTTCGATTTTTTTTTTTTTAAAATTATAACTTTTTATTTAGGGCATTTATTATATTTACATTGGCATTTTAAGTATTATAGGCATACATTAATATATACAAGGGCATCACTAACTATTTTCAACTAGTAGAGGGCATCTATGGTACTGTAGGTCACTACAATATTTTTAAAAGGAAAATAATTTTGGAAATAGATTGTTTTCCAAGAAAATAAAATGGAGAAATAGAAGCTTGAAAGCGTAATGTGCTGAATGGTCTTGTCTTTCTCTCCATAACAGAAGTGGAACCTTGTTCTCTTCATTCTGGTTTTGGCCCTTGTGAGGGTACCATTGCGTGTGGCTGGAACCATCCTTTCGAGGAAAAGCTTGTCCCTATTATTGTGGAGCTTTATTTAGAGGCGCCTGCAAATGAAAGGTTCAATGTATCTCCACAAATAATTCAAGGCCTCGGAAGGTTACATTTGCTCCTTACCACTTTTCTTTCATTTTAGAGTACATCATTCTTAAGTTAACATGCTACTTCAGCTGAGCACATTAGATTTCCATAAAATAACTGTAATGCCTTTATGGGCCATATCAGTAGAGTGAAATTCCCAGTAAAGTGAAATTCCCTCATGGTGCACCTGTGAATCTCAATGTGAAAGAAAGGCCTCTCTATTCCCTTCCCCAAGACCTTAAGTGAATAAGCAGAAACGTGAATAAAAAGAATGTAAATGGTACGGCACCCTATTCCAAATTCTGAGTGGAGATTAAAGCGTGGGGAATTTTTAATTTTGTTACTTGTTTAATACTTATATGCTTACTTTGTGTCGAAAATAGGAAAAAAAAAAGAGGGAAAAACAGGCTGATCTGGACTTTATTATTATTATTTTTGTATGTTAGTTCTTGTTGGTTCAGATGAATCTGTAAATTAATGTAATGTAGGGATCGGAGGAAGAAGTTTTTTTTAAGAAAAAAACAGAGTTAAGTTACAGACTAACATCTGCACTTGTTGGTTTCCTCTTTCTTCCTTTCACGCAAGCATTCTTCTCCTTTGAGGGGAATGGCTTTCTCTACTTTTATAATGCGGAAAATGAAATATACTGATGACATAAGGGTCGGTACTATCGCCAAAGCCTCACCGACATGTCCCGACATCCCAACACCCGAACGACCTGAAAAACAGTCACCCAGGGGGTGTGAGATACATCGACAGTGTATCCCAGTGGGCTCGACGAGCCGAGAAATAGCTAATCGTACCTACTGGATACAATAATCTGCGGATAGTAAATAGATCCATAGGTAAAGCTGAATAATCAATAAAATATCTACGGATAATCAAGATATACTGAGCAGATATGGGTACAGAAACAAACAGTAAACCATGCAAGAATATGGAAATATAAGCTATGCATCAACAAAAGAACAGCCAGTACCCAACCGATGCCACTATTGGTCACGGGGACCTCAGGCGAAGATATCTATGCAGAGCCAACCACAATCATACTGGATTCCACCTAGCCGAGCTGAACGGCAACCCCGTACCATTGATATAGCCAAGAGGATCCTCGTACCAAACGGTACAGCCAAGAGTTTTCCTCATATCGGTACAGCCAAGGAGCTCCCCGTACCCAGTGATACAGCAAGAGGGGATAGCTCACGGGTCAACCAAACCCTTTACCAGTAAAGAACGCAATGTGGGTGATCAATCCCACAGCGTACGCGAGTGAACAGCAGGTGCACAACCATCACAATGCGAATGCTCCAGCTCACGATCCACGGACCGGGTAATCGGCAACATGCCGGAAATCCCCACAGGGATGCAAATGTCTGTATATCAATCATATATCATGCAGTCTGGAATACGAGAAATATGTATCTCTGAATAAAAGCAAGTATAATGACCAAGAAGGCATGATAAGTCCAAGCATATGCTACTGTACTGAGATCTGAATAGAAGCAAGTCTATGTAGTGATCGAGCAAACATGATATATATGTCCAAATATGAGCTAATGAACTGTCATTTAACTAATGACCAATCAAGCAGGTATATGTCCAGGTATAAGCAAGGGATACTGAATCAATAGAATAAAGCTCATAAACATAATCTGGGCTAAATAGAAGAACAGATGTCCGACTGGACTAAAGCAACCAGAGGGCCGAAAAGATAAAGCCCGGACCGAAGATAACCCACCTGAGTGTAGGCGGTCCAACGACTCCAACAGAAGGCTCGTGGGCCGGAGTCGGACTGCAAGGACCTGAATCATGAAATACTGATCAGGGACGGACTCACTAATTAAGCCACTTTACTAAAATCAATGCTCGATCGGAACCATAATCACTTTAACACTTCCGGAAAGGCCGATTTGGCACCGGAAGCCCCCGACTTGAAACAAGAGACACTGAACCTACCAGGGCAGCGTTGGAAATAACCAGAGACAGGTAACAACGTCCATTTATCATTCTATTGCATCAAAGTACGCGAAACTCGCGCCGAAAGCCGTTAAACCGCCGATTTCGCCGATTTACGGAACGAGATCCAATTCCCGCCCAACGAGAGCCCACGGAACTCTAACAAAATGCCCAGTAAGTGTGAAAATACTGTCTAAAGACAGCCAGCGTGTCCCAATTGCATTTAGGTCCTTAATAAATCTTAATTTTGCATAAAACATCAAGTTGGTTATTTGTTTCGACCCGTTCTCACAATCCGGGAACCCAAAAACAGCACTGTAAGTTCTGTCGCGTCCGTTTCGACGAGACGAAGCTCGTGCTCACAAGCTTGGGCTGGCACGGGGCCCGAGGGCAAAGTTGGCCCAACAAAACTAAGTCCCCAAAACCTCACTTAGCTAACCAACCTTACAACTCGATTTAATCAGTATTTAGCATGAGCATCATGTACAGAGGGATGAATAAGGTTGAGGGCTCACCTCAGGTGCGCCGGAGGGTGGCCGGAGAAGTCGCCGGAGCGACCCCACACTTGGTTCAAAGCTCGGGTTGGCCAAGTCCAGATCCACTCCTGCTCAAACTGCAACAAGGGTGAGCACCAGTTAGATATGGGTCCCAGAAGGTGGTTGGTCCATGCTGGATCAAGCGCCGGCGGCCGGAGGCGGCGGCGGCCGGAGACAAGCCCGAAGTTGCATACTCGGGTGTAATTGTTGGAACTTAGTTACAGGAGCCTCCTCGACCCAAAATAAAATGACAGGAAACTCAGAGAGGATGTCTAGGTCCTACCTGGGTAGATGGCCGGAGCCCGGGGGTGCCGGAGGCGGCCGGAGGTCGAGGTCGGGTGCAACTACAGAAATTTTCATCCCGACGTCAAAGACTGCATGCAACCCTATGAAACGCCTAGAAATGATCAAATGAGCTTACCTGCACGGTTGGCCGACGTCTGGAGGCGACGGCGACGCGCGGCGGCGGAGCTTGGTCGAGCTTGATGGCCTCTAATGGCGGATTCCGGCCGGCAGCCTCTGGGCCGGCGCAACTTGGACCAAGAGCTTCCCCCCAACTCCACGAGGCTTGCAGAGGTGGTGGCCGGCGACGGGGGCGAGCGGCGGCGCCGAGCGGCGAAGATCGGCCAACGAGAAGGAAACTCCGATTCTAGGGCATACCCGTACGGCGCAGATCCTCACCCGATGGCGTCCAAACTTGTTGGGCTTCTAGTAGTCGCCGAGAGGACGAGATCCACCGGTCCTGATCTCCAGTTCAACAGCCGGATGAAGGCGGCGCCCACGATCGGCCAAGAAACGATAATTCCGGCGACTGGGAGCTCCCGCCGGCGATCGGGACGACGGCAACAACCCCTACTTCACAGAAAAAGCCTATGCCATGTCAGGAACCCACTGGAGTGGTCCTTGGGCCAATTAAAAATAAAAATTTCCATAAACTCACCTCGCCGGAAAACTGCAGGAGGAAGGTTGCTCCCGCGGCGGCGGCTGACGGCGGCGCCACTCGGGCTCGGCTTCTCAGTCACAGGGGAGTCCTCAGCTGCAGCTCGGAGTCACTCTGGGTCTCTGGGAGAGATCCACTAACCTTGTAACCGAGTTGGAAAGAATCTTTGGTTATCCTTCTTCTCCGGCGACGAGGTGGCGGCGGCCGGTGCGCTACCTCCATGGAGTGCGGCAGAGGGAGAGGGTGCCGTTGGGAGCTGGTGGCTGGGGCTTAAGCTGCGGGGTTTAAAAGAACCCTAAGCCGCGTTTGATTTTCAAATAGTGCTAGTTGCACAATTGCCTTTAAACCCCTCTACTCTTCATATTTAGAGCTTAGTCCTTCACAGCAGCTCACTTTCACACTTAGGTCCCTCACCAAAGAGCAGCACGCAAAACGGAGCATAAAATATAGGATATCTTGCGCAAAATACGGCATTTTTCGCTGTTTTTCACGCTTTTCGAGGCATTTTAGTCGTCGAATCGAAAAATGGACTTCGCCACGACGTCCGGCTCGACGAAACCTATCAGGTAGCGATTTTTGTTTTTCGAGAAAATGCCCGGATAAATTCTCGGTCCATCAATACTGTACAGAAATACAGTTTATCACGCTTTTCGAGACTCTAGGGTCGTCAAACGGAAATTCCGTCAGCGCCATTGCGTTCAGATCGACGAAACCGATCAAAACGACTACATGGATTACTATGATCGGAGTCCAGACAGCGAATTAGCTAACGTTGACACTACGGGGATTTAAAATAGGGGTTACTATTCACCCACTGTTCACACCACTATTCACTTAAGTCGCGGGTCCCGCCCACTTCTTCACTGATTTCTGGAAGATCCGACCGTTGGATTTGAATTTGATCAATATCATTTACGGGGTCACTACGGGGATTTAAAATAGGGATTACTATGATCGGAGTCATTCTATTGCATTCGATCACCAGTGATGATAAATCCGAGATCACCAGTGCGACCGTCTCGTCGAACTGATCGAAAATGATATTGATCAAATTCAAATCCAACGGTCGGATCTTTCAGAAATCAGCGAAGAAGTGGGCGGGACCCGCGACTTAAGTGAATAGTGGTGTGAACAGTGGGTGAATAGTAACCCCTATTTTAAATCCCCGTAGTGTCAACGTTAGCTAATTCGCTGTCTGGACTCCGATCATAGTAATCCATGTAGTCGTTTTGATCGGTTTCGTCGATCTGAACGCAATGGCGCTGACGGAATTTCCGTTTGACGACCCTAGAGTCTCGAAAAGCGTGATAAACTGTATTTCTGTACAGTATTGATGGACCGAGAATTTATCCGGGCATTTTCTCGAAAAACAAAAATCGCTACCTGATAGGTTTCGTCGAGCCGGACGTCGTGGCGAAGTCCATTTTTCGATTCGACGACTAAAATGCATCGAAAAGCGTGAAAAACAGCGAAAAATGCAGTATTTTGCGCAAAATACCCTATATTTTATGCTCCGTTTTGCGTGCTGCTCTTTGGTGAGGGACCTAAGTGTGAAAGTGAGCTGCTGTGAAGGACTAAGCTCTAAATATGAAGAGTAGAGGGGTTTAAAGGCAATTGTGCAACTAGCACTATTTGAAAATCAAACGCGGCTTAGGGTTCTTTTAAACCCCGCAGCTTAAGCCCCAGCCACCAGCTCCCAACGGCACCCTCTCCCTCTGCCGCACTCCACGGAGGTAGCGCACCGGCCGCCGCCACCTCGTCGCCGGAGAAGAAGGATAACCAAAGATTCTTTCCATCTCGGTTACAAGGTTAGTGGATCTCTCCCAGAGACCCAGAGTGACTCCGAGCTGCAGCTGAGGACTCCCCTGTGACTGAGAAGCCGAGCCCGAGTGGCGCCGCCGTCAGCCGCCGCCGCGGGAGCAACCTTCCTCCTGCAGTTTTCTGGCGAGGTGAGTTTATGGAAATTTTTATTTTTAATTGGCCCAAGGACCACTCCAGTGGGTTCCTGACATGGCATAGGCTTTTTCTGTGAAGTGGGGGTTGTTGCCGTCGTCCCGATCGCCGGCGGGAGCTCCCAGTCGCCGGAATTATCGTTTCTTGGCCGATCGTGGGCGCCGCCTTCATCCGGCCGTTGAACTCGAGATCAGAACCGGTGGATCTCGTCCTCTCGGCGACTGCTAGAAGCCCAACAAGTTTGGACGCCATCGGGTGAGGATCTGCGCCGTACGGGTATGCCCTAGAATCGGAGTTTCCTTCTCGTTGGCCGATCTTCGCCGCTCGGCGCCGCCGCTCGCCCCCGTCGCCGGCCACCACCTCTGCAAGCCTCGTGGAGTTGGGGGGAAGCTCTTGGTCCAAGTTGCGCCGGCCCAGAGGCTGTCGGCCGGAATCCGCCATTAGAGGCCATCAAGCTCGACCGAGCTCCGCCGCCGCGCGTCGCCGTCGCCTCCAGACGTCGGCCAACCGTGCAGGTAAGCTCATTTGATCATTTCTAGGCGTTTCATAGGGTTGCATGCAGTCTTTGACGTCGGGATGAAAATTTCTGTAGTTGCACCCGACCTCGACCTCCGGCCGCCTCCGGCACCCCCGGGCTCCGGCCATCTACCCAGGTAGGACCTAGACATCCTCTCTGAGTTTCCTGTCATTTTATTTTGGGTCGAGGAGGCTCTGTAACTAAGTTCCAACAATTACACCCGAGTATGCAACTTCGGGCTTGTCTCCGGCCGCCGGCGCTTGATCCAGCATGGACCAACCACCTTCTGGGACCCATATCTAACTGGTGCTCACCCTTGTTGCAGTTTGAGCAGGAGTGGATCTGGACTTGGCCAACCCGAGCTTTGAACCAAGTGTGGGGTCGCTCCGGCGACTTCTCCGGCCACCCTCCGGCGCACCTGAGGTGAGCCCTCAACCTTATTCATCCCTCTGTACATGATGCTCATGCTAAATACTGATTAAATCGAGTTGTAAGGTTGGTTAGCTAAGTGAGGTTTTGGGGACTTAGTTTTGTTGGGCCAACTTTGCCCTCGGGCCCCGTGCCAGCCCAAGCTTGTGAGCACGAGCTTCGTCTCGTCGAAACGGCCGCGACAGAACTTACAGTGCTGTTTTTGGGTTCCCGGATTGTGAGAACGGGTCGAAACAAATAACCAACTTGATGTTTTATGCAAAATTAAGATTTATTAAGGACCTAAATGCAATTGGGACACGCTGGCTGTCTTTAGACAGTATTTTCACACTTACTGGGCATTTTGTTAGAGTTCCGTGGGCTCTCGTTGGGCGGGAATTGGATCTCGTTCCGTAAATCGGCGAAATCGTCGGTTTAACGGCTTTCGGCGCGAGTTTCGCGTACTTTGATGCAATAGAATGATAAATGGACGTTGTTACCTGTCTCTGGTTATTTCCAACGCTGCCCTGGTAGGTTCAGTGTCTCTCGTTTCAAGTCGGGGGCTTTCGGTGCCAAATCGGCCTTTCCGGAAGTGTTAAGGTGATTATGGTTCCGATCGAGCATTGATTTTAGTAAAGTGGCTTAATTAGTGAGTCCGTCCCTGATCAGTATTTCATGATTCAGGTCCTTGCAGTCTGACTCCGGCCCACGAGCCTTCTGTTGGAGTCGTTGGACCGCCTACACTCAGGTGGGTTATCTTCGGTCCGGGCTTTATCTTTTCGGCCCTCTGGTTGCTTTAGTCCAGTCGGACACCTGTTCTTCTATTTAGCCCAGATTATGTTTATGAGCTTTATTCTATTGATTTAGTATCCCTTGCTTATACCTGGACATATACCTGCTTGATTGGTCATTAGTTAAATGACAGTTCATTAGCTCATATTTGGACATATATATCATGTTTGCTCGATCACTACATAGACTTGCTTCTATTCAGATCTCAGTACAGTAGCATATGCTTGGACTTATCATGCCTTCTTGGTCATTATACTTGCTTTTATTCAGAGATACATATTTCTCGTATTCCAGACTGCATGATATATGATTGATATACAGACATTTGCATCCCTGTGGGGATTTCCGGCATGTTGCCGATTACCCGGTCTGTGGATCGTGAGCTTGAGCATTCGCATTGTGATGGTTGTGCACCTGCTGTTCACTCGCGTACGCTGTGGGATTGATCACCCACATTGCGTTTTTTACCGGTAAAGGGTTTGGTTGACCCGTGAGCTATCCCCTCTTGCTGTATCACTGGGTACGGGGAGCCCCTTGGCTGTACCGATATGAGGAAAACTCTTGGCTGTACTGTTTGGTACGAGGATCCTCTTGGCTATATCAATGGTACGGGGTTGCCGTTCAGCTCGGCTAGGTGGAATCCAGTATGATTGTGGTTGGCTCTGCATAGATATTTTCGCCTGAGGTCCCCGTGACCAATAGTGGCATCGGTTGGGTACTGGCTGTTCTTTTGTTGATGCATAGCTTATATTTCCATATTCTTGCATGGTTTACTGTTTGTTTCTGTACCCATATCTGCTCAGTATATTTTGATTATCCGTAGACATTTTATTGATTATTCAGCTTTATCTATGGATCTATTTACTATCCGCAGATTATTGTATCCAGTAGGTACGATTAGCTATTTCTCGGCTCGTCGTGCCCACTGGGATACACTGTCGATGTATCTCACACCCCCTGGGTGACTGTTTTTCAGATCGTTCGGGTGTTGGGATGTCGGGACATGTCGGTGAGGCTGTGGCGATAGTACCGACCCTTATGTCATCAGTATATTTCATTTTCCGCATTACAGTTTAAATTATTATAAATTGACTTTTGCTTGCGTAGTTTAGACTACTCTGGTATTGACTGTAAGTGGTTAGCCGTGCATGTATAGGAAAGGCTCTGTCCAATTGGACAGGAAATTTACTACACATGTGGCGATCTGTTCTCGCCTGAAATGATTTAAACTCTGATTTCAAAAAAAAAAAAAAAAATTAGCCTGCTTTCCAAAACTCGGGGCGTGACAGTTAAGTTACAGACTAACATCTGCACTTGTTGGTTTCCTCTTTCTTCCTTTCACGCAAGCATTCTTCTCCTTTGAGGGGAATGGCTTTCTCTACTTTTAAACCCTAGTTTACTCTCGAAAAAACTTCTTATTAAGCAATGCATTCCAATTCAAGTTAACAAAAAATGAGGATGGAGTCTGTATATATAACCTTGTATTTATAACCTAAATCTTTAATATGACTCCTAATTTGGTAAAAAAAGAGAGAACTCCCAACTGGAAATCAGAATGTAAAAAGAAAATAAAATAAACTTTACTGAAATGGATCATAAGGCTTTTTCACTTTTTCCTTTCAAACTAGGTTATTGTCTTTGCTGATGGATGTATGCAAATAAATTTTTTTCTTCTAATAACTCAAATTAATCTTTTCATCCGATTAGGTGCATGAGTACAAGAAGAGACAACCCAAAAGGTTCATTGTGGAGGGTTGCGGTTGAGCGCTTCAACTTTGTTGTTATTGATGATCTTAGAATAGTAGTTTTGGATCACAAAGCTGACAAACATGCATATAAACTAGCTAGGGCACGTTTATGGAAAGAAGTTGCAGATGTGTATGAAATATTTCTTGTTGGTTCTTGTGGGCGGGCTTTATCAACTGATGCTCCTTCGGCAGATGCTCTCAAGGCTGATGAACAAAGGGAGATGACTCTTCTCAGTGTTCTGGGTGATGTCCTCAAAGGTCAAATAGATGCTCCCGTTGAGGTGAATTCACTATCCTCGATTATCTCCTTTGTCCTTGTTTGGCCTTACCTTAGAAAGATCTCTTCTCCGGTGTTTGGCAAACAGAAATTTTGGGGCTCTTGCTGTGACGGGAAGCTAGAATGAACTTTTGGGCTTCAAAAGCAAAAGCTTTATTTTGAAGCTTCTGTCTCTGCTTCTGCTTAGGAAGTTGCTTGGGTGAATTTAATGCAAGGATTTACGTATCCATCGGCACTGGCCGTATCCACCGTGCCGTATCGTGTCAACCAGATACCGGCACGATACAGTCCCCGTGCCGATGGCACAACTCAAAACTTTTTTTAAAAAAAATTATTAAGTAATTTTCTCAATAAAACTCAAAATATTTGATAAAGATATATAATAAACAATTAGAAAATTTTGTTGCTAAAGAAAATAAATATTTCATGCCATTATGTGTCTGCACGCTTGTATTTTTTGTGACGGGCACTCATCGGCACGACCCGGCACGCATCGTGCCGTACCGTGCCGGTAAGTTTTCGGTACGACCCCGTGCCACGACACTTAAATCCTTGATTTAATAAAATTTTTGTTTACTGTTACTTCAAGTAGCTCTATCTGATCAGCACTTCCACGGAAGTTCCAGCTGCTCCTAACAGGCCTTTCTGCCTTTTTTCTTTCTATCCCATACTCTGTCTAAAACTTTGCATTTCCAGGTATTGCAACGGTTGGTGACGACTCTTGATCGTTGTGCTTCTAGAACAGGCTCTTTACCTCTTGAGAGCGTCGGGCTTATGCCTTCCCATTGCAGCAGATTCTCACTAAGCTGCTTACAGATGATATTCTCTTTATGCAGGTATCATTTTAAATTGTTTGCTCTGTTTCGAGCTTAAACCGAAAAATGGATCTGTAGGCGTGGAAAAATAGATAATGTTTATGTTTTTGCAGTTTTACTTCTACAGATAGTTGGCATCCAAAAAGATCAGAAGTTAGCAAAATCTCAATTATCATTCTCATGAGGAGATGTGAGATTATATTAAACCAGTTCCTAGCTGATGAAAATGACCTAGGTACGTTTTGTAGTTGTCTATCATAATAAACCTTAAAGTCTTCCCTTTTTTTTCCCCCTCTTCATAACAACCGAGTTGAGTTATCCTGTTTTTCTTTGATTAGTACTCTGAATTCTGTTATGTTGTTGTTCTTCTTTATTTATATATTTATTTATTTTCCTCTTGTAGACGAACATCAATTGCCTAGCGTAAGAACTGAAGAAACAGTTTTTGTCCTTCAAGAGCTTGCCCGTCTAGTCGTTCGTTCTGAGACAGGTGCTGTTCTTCAATTACCGCCTTTTCTGAAAGAAGCTCTGGAGAAGAATGAACAATGCAGGCGCCGTCATTTATTGGTTTTATATCCATCTTTCTGTGAACTCGTAATATCAAGGTTCGACGATTTCTGCTATTAGTATTGCATAAATTTCCATGTTTTTTTTTACTTCGCCTTGCTCGCTTTAACCGTCTCTCATAAGTTGTTACACTCTGCCTGCTCAAAAAGTTTTTACGACATCTACAATCACTTAATTTGCGGTCTTTCGTAGGCATGGTAGATACTTGGACAAAAGTTTTGATTTTATCACACGACATTTCATATTTTTGTTTTGGTCTCAGCACCTCATTGTTACAACTTAGTGTTTGTAACTTTTTTGACGGAATGTTCTATACCCTCCTGGGATATTCAATTACGTGATGGGATAATGTATTCTTCTCTTTTGACAGAGTTTTCTAAAATAAAAAACGATAAAAGGTTTGGAATCAAAATTGAAAATTTTTAGTCTAGGTACCTATTTCAAGATGCACTACAGTTCAAGTTAGGTATGTGAATCTTGTAAAAAAGGAAAAAAAAAAAGAAAAACACGAGAATCAACTTCTTAAATCTTTTGCATATTAACTTGATTACTTCTTGGTAATTCAACAGGGAAGCTAGAGTACGGGGGCTTGTGCAAGTGCTTCTTAGACTTATTGCATCTGATCTAGGGCTACGACGTTTGGCGTGATTTTTTTTTTTAAAAAAAAAAAAATCCCCTTCACATGTAATCTCTCTGTGCGTATCCTTTATAATGTTTTCTCTGTTTGTTTTCTGTTATTTGTATCCTCTATGATTCTTTGTAACATTATAGAAGAAATGCAGTGGATGATTGTTCTTGCAAATCCAAATCACTCGCAGTGTATTCCATCCTTTTTCATCTCATCTTTTTTCTTTTTTCTTTCCGTTCCATTTTTCCTCATCAGCGAGCCCAAGTTGTGAGGAATGAGGGAACGGTTTATCTGCCAAATTGGAGGCTAGATGTTATGATTTCTGGTAATTGTGCAATGCAAATGAAAGCTGTTTGCAGATGTTATTTCTTAGAACAATCTGGAGACTTCAAAAAGGTTGGTATTGTTTTGTGTCTTTATATTTTCGCCTTTTTCTGCATGTCCTTCAGAACGGACTTGGTTTTGCTGCTTTGTAGTTATTGGGAACTCATATGATGAAAGCTATTATTTATTATTTGAGATAATTGCCTGTTTACCCCTGAAATCTGAAGAAATATCTGATTTACTCTTCTTATTTTTTTCTTTCCAATATATCCTTCATACGGTCCACCGTTATTAAAAATATTTCTACCGTTTTTCTTTGTTAAGTTAACTAGGGTTAAATTAGAGTTAAATAATAATCGGAGTTGAAAACTATCAGATATATTTATTTTGTCCTTATCTATCAAAATTATTGAAAATTTTAAGGGTACATAAGAAAAGTTGGTTATGGTAGAAGGGAATATTTGAAAGGGCAAAATAGTAATTTTACACAGATAACGGCAGCTCCAAACGGTATACTAACAGAATTTAACTTCAGGGATATTTTAGAAAGAAGTTGGAACGTAAGAAGGATAGTTTTAACATTAGCCTTCTAAGAGGGATAAATCTAAAAACAGAAAAATTTTTAGGGATATATAGGAAATTGCTCCTTATTATTTTTTATGGATGCAGTGAATGGTTCAGTAAACTATCTGTAAGTCTATTTTTATAAATAAAAATTTGAAAAGTTAATAAATAAAAATTTAAAAGCTCTAATTTTTTAATAAAACTTTAATTTAAGAGGGTTAGTGAGGCAAAAGCATCTTCTAAAAAAATAGCTTTTCTCTCATCTTATATATAAAAAAAAAAGAAGAAGAAAAATATGATCAAATATGATCACTAACTTGGGTGAAAGTGAGAAATATATTTTTCGAAAATGATCCAAAAGCTTCAGCAGAGCTCACCTATTCCAGATGGTTAAATTTTTAAAAGCAATGTTCATCAATATGATCATTAGTTTAAAATGTTGTAATGAATTTATTGAAAAATAAATGGAATATTTTACCATTATACGAGTGTAAACTTACCATTTTGATTAGTTCAAAGCTAATTTTAATATTTATTGGAGACTAAATATATTGCATCTAATTATGATTTACATTTTTTTACCTTTTTTTTTATATTTAGTGAAATAATCTTTAAAAAATTTATTTGATAAATTAACTTTAGTTCCTCCAAATTATTTTGCCAAATAAATTTTTTTGACTTAAATATTTGGTTATATATATATATATAGAGTTGGGCTGGAATGCTATTGATAGCACCAACCCAACTTTGCCACCCATTTTGTAGTCATTGGATCGCATTGAGATCCGTGTAGGCTCTTTAATGAAAAAAAGAGAAAAGAAAAAGTAAAAAGAAAAAGTAAAAAGTAATTTTTTTTTTTTTTAATTAAAAGGCTTGCACGAATCTCAATGCAATCCAATGGCTATAAAATGGATGGCAAAGTTGGATTGGTGCTATCAATAGCATTTCAACCCAACTATATATATATATATATATATATATATATATATATATATATATATATATATATATATAAAATCGTTTCAAAATCGTTAATACTTTCAAATAGTCGAGTCGGATTCGATCCGTTAGCGAAAGTAAAATTTTAATCCGAACCGGCTCTCTTTTCGGTCATCGCCAGGCGCCCGCTCCCCTAAAACCCTAATTAATTGCCCTACTTCCCACCATCCTCCTCCCTCTCCGTGCTCTCTCTCTCTCTCTCTCTCTCTCACGCTCTCTCTCACACACACATACAGCGGGATCCGAGGCTCTCTTCCTCTCTCTCCCTCTCCCTCTCCCTCTCCCTCTCTCTCTCTCTCTCTAACACAGCGGGATCCGAAGCTATGGACTCGGCCCATAGTGGCGCCCATGGAGGAGGAGGAGGAGGAGGAGGAGGAGGAGGAGGAGGAGGAGGAGGAGCGTCTCTTCCGGCGTGGGCGTCGGTGCTGGGCGATGGCGTGTCGCTGGTGCTGTCGCGGTGGACGGCGCTCCAGATGGCGGTGGAGAACAGCTGGGGCGGCAGGGACTCCCGCCTCAAGGCCGACGGTCTCGCCTCCTCCATCCTCTCCTGGTTCGCCCAATCCAAAGGTCCAGATGTGTTAACATTTTTTTTTTTTTTTTTTTTATTCAATATGGATTCATATTATTATTATTATTATTATTATTAATCTTACTGATTTAGTGGTCGAATATATTTTTAATATTCAGATCCACTTTACATTGACGACCTGGAGAACATGATAGACGAATGCATGTTTGTTTCATTCAATGCAGAGATTGAGGACGGGAGCATCGAGGAGGTAATTTTGCTATGTCGAAAAAAGGATCGTACTGAGTCATAAATTGAATTGATCTTACGATTTGGGATTGAAATCTACGAATTCCATTTTTTTTCCCCCTTAGTAGTCATGTTTAGGGTTCATTAGAACTTGAAATAAGTGCAAATTTCTTATCTTTATACCTGAACTTAATGATGGAGACCATTAACTTCTAACTAAGGTTTATGAAATTTTTTGAAACAACATATGATGAAAGTTTAGCTAGTAAATTCAAAATTTTACCTTTGCGTTGTCGAGCCATTTCTCTATCGACAAATTTTTGCTCTTATCTTTTTGCTGTCCTTCGATATTTAATAATCTGGTCTAATTATACAATTTCTCTTCCTTGCTAAGTGTCATTGGATCTGAACTTCGACGTGTGTGTTGGATTGTTGTTTGATGACTCTTAACATTGTTATCAACATTTAACAGGTAGCAGAGCAACTGATGATTATGCACGAAGAATGTCTCAAAGGCAACTACGAATCAATTGAAAAGTTGAGGAATTCGGGTCCTCAAATAAATGCCGTTTCTCAAAGTAGACGGGTAATTGCCTAACTCGCCTGCTACTACGTACTGCATCTTGTTTTCTTTAAATTTATTCATCTTAGCTGATTTGCACAATGTGATAAGCTACTCAACACCACATGCGAAACAAGAAGAAAACATATTATATCAGATACTGCATATGCGCATTATTATCCAATAGTTTCCTAATGATAGAGTTTCCTTCTGTCTTTTACTCTTTTCTTTGTATGGTAAGTGTACATTAAAAGTTATTTTAGTTCATGAATTTGCCAACTGACTAAACAGTAGCTAAGGATCAAGGATTTAAGTGCCGTGGCACGGGATCGTGCCGAAAACGGTACGGCACGGTGCGTGCCGAGCCGTGCCGATGAGTGCAGTCACAAAAAATACATATGTGCCGACACATAATAGTATGAAATATTTATTTTCTTTAGCAACAAATTTTTTTAATTGCTTGTTATGTATCTTTATCAAATATTTTGAACTTTATTGAAAAAATTACTTAGTAAATTTTTAAAAAAAGAATTTTGAATTGTACCATCGGCACATGGGTTGTATCGTGCCGGTATCTTGTTGGCACGGTACGGCACGGTGGATACGTCCCGTGTCGATGGATATTTAAATTCTTGGTAAGGATCCTTATTGTAAAAGGAATGAGTCATTTTCTTTTTGATCCAAGGGAAGGGGAAGATGAAATAATTTGTGCATTTATTATTGCTTTTGGGCACTTATTCCAAGTCTTTCGATATTTTTAAGGCATGAATTGCGCCGGGGTACCCTACATTTAAGTAGGTTTAAGATTTATTCCTAATCTTTAAATCGCTAAAGTTGATTCTAATCTTGATGCAATCTTCCTTTTTGGCCGCATGAGAAGTTTCAAAATTGCTTTAATGAGAGTTAGATAACGATTATTTGGATATTTCCATCCAACTTGATTTAGGAACTTGTTCGAAAGAATAAGATTGCAACAAATTTCAAAGTTTACGGACACAATTGTAATATATTGAGGATTTATCGACCAAATTGAGAGTCTAAAACTATGTGAAAGGTCGGACCATTTGGTGTAATTTACTTTATATTTAAAATGGTGAAAACCATATACCCATTTTTTAAATGGGTACCTAAGACCTCAAAAATTAGGGGTGGCAATCCAGCTCGCTGTTCGCGAGCCAGCTCGTGTTCGGCTCGAAATGAGCTCGAGATTGAATCGTTCGTTTAGTAAACGAGCCGAACACGAGCCGAATTTTTCAGCTCGTTTAATAAACGAGCCGAACACGAGCTGGGGTCAGCTCGCTCGTGTTCGGCTCGATAACAGCTCGAATATATATATATATATATATATATATATATATATATATATATATATATATATATATATATATATATATATATATATATTAACTATTTAGATTTTAGGCTATCAATTTTTTGTGAATTTTAATTGTTAGATTAAAATTTTAATTTTTCAATTTTCTTTTAACTTTACACCTAATAGTAGGAATGAAAATTAAACTTGTTGTTCGCGAGCCAGCTTGTGTTCGGCTCGTTATTACACGAGCCGAATTTTTCAACTCGATATTTAAACGAGCCAGCTCGTGTTCGGCTCGTTTATTAACGAGCCGAACACGAGCCGACCCTAGCTCGCTCGTGTTCGGCTCGTTGACACTCCTACTTAAAAATCGACACGTTCTATTAGAAAAAATTACAGGATAATCTTAAAAATTGAGAGAGCCCTTCAATTCTCAAGTATAGTATTTAAATAAAAATAAAACTGCAAGGGTAGGTTGTAAAACAAAAATGCATTATTAGTTCAGGCAAGCTTTTTATCTTTTCAAATTCCAAAACCTACCAATATTTTGAAATTAATTCAAATGCGTGCGCATGCTGCAGGCGATTGATGACGATGAGGATGAGAGCTCAGATGAGGAAGAGTCGGAAATGGCACTCGATGAGGCCCCGTCAACAGCGATGGCCGAGGACCGACCTAAGCCGGCGAAAGCAGTCCCAGATGAAGAAGGATGGTCTTTCGTCGCTCCAAGGCGGAGCCGAGGCCGAGGTAAACGATCCGGATAAAGTCGAATCCAAGAGAACACAATGATATGTACAATGTCATCATCATTACTGTCATTTTTGAGGTTGAGTTCCTGCCTGGTTATCTTTTGAATTTTCTGCTATATGTAATATGTATACTGAGTTATTATTGCCACCAAATCTTTTCTTGTTTTTATGTAAACCGTGTTGTTGTTTCGCAATTAATCGCCTACAGGCCGTGAAGCGACTCGGCGCCAATTTCGCTCAGCGAAAACTTACACAGAAGTGTTATTTGAATAGAAATGTTGGAAGAAGCACAAACAGTTTTTGTGCTACGGGTTTTCCAACAACTTCCGGGGGCTTCGGTCCATGGCTGTAGGGTGAAGTGATTTTGGATGGTGCTTTATAGTTTAGACATGAGCGGTAAATAATTTAAAAGGGATGTGAGGTGTACACTCCTTTAGGGGTTTACATTCTACACCCCACTCTATTTTGGGGTGGGTATTATTTTATTCGTCACATCGAGTGACGAGTGGAATGTATTCCACCCCAGGATGGAGTGGGGTGTAAGATATGTGAGGTATACACTTTTTTAGGGGTGTATATCCTACCCCCCACCCTATTCTGGGATGGGTATTATTTTATTCGTCACATCGAGTGACGAGTGAAATACATCCCACTTCAGAATGGGGTGGGGTGTAAGATATATATCCCTAAAGGGGTGTATATTTATATATACCCATAATTTAAACTAATTTGTATAAAAAATTTATTGATTTTGTGTTTTTATAAAAAAAAAGAGGGGTCATTATTTTAGATTTTACTGATTTGGTCTGAATTTTTAATAAACTATTAAAGTAAAAATTTATATTGTTTAAAATAAAATTTATATTTCTGACATAAAAACTGTACCATTTAAAATTATTGAAAAATTTATTATTTTTAGAAAAGTGATAAATTTTTAGGAAAATGCTACTTGTACACCTGTAAGGGGTGTACATCTCACACCCCCATTCATCTAAGGGTAGGGTGGGGGTGTGATGAGTGGTCATTTGATGTGATCCGTAAAAAATATCGACATTATTAAAGGGGTGGAGGTGTAGGATGTACACCCCTTCCGGATGTACATGTAGCATTACTCAAATTTTTAGTATAATTAATTCATTTGAATTACAGTTCTTACATTACACCTTATATATATATATATATAATATAATGCTGGAAAGGTAAGAAAACAAAATATAAAAACCACTAATTGTAATAAAACATATTGGGCCGGTCATCATCGCTTGTTGCTGCTCCTTCACCGCCTCTTGCTATTCTTGGTGCCTTCTCTTTCGAATACATCTAGGTCATTACACCCTAAACCCTAAAACCTTATTCCCCTCGTCCCCTCTCTCTCTCTCTCTCTCTCTCTCTCTCTCTCTCTCTCTCTCTCTCTCTCTCTCTCTCTCACTCTCGCCGTCGCCCGCGAGCGACCGTTCCGATCGTCCGCCGCCGCCTCGCAAGAGGATCGATCGTCAAAAGGTTAGGCTTGGTGGGCTGTAAATCACTCTATTCGTCTTTGTTAAAGCATTTGAAGTTTAGCATTATTTGATTCCAGGAGTTGAATTTGATAGGGAGCTTGTGCTATCTATGCATTTTAGGTGTTTGCTCGAATGCCTCAATGACTTGTCCCTTTTAACTATACAAAGAAAGTGGTCGGCTAACTCTAAATTGAGCTATTTATCACTTTTTCTAGCATTTGAAATTGGCATTATTGGATTCCAAGAACTGAATCTTGCGGAGTCGATAGCCGTAATTTGTTTTAAATATGTCTTTTAGGTGTTTGATCAAATGCCTCAACGACTTTATCCTTCTAACTTTTTTAAAAAAAGGTTGGTTAAATCTAAGGCCTTGTAATTTGATACGGCGGCGAAAGGATTTTTCTCGTGTTGTCACAGTTGGTTAGCTTGCATTGGGCCTCGGTCAAGTGAGGAATTACAACTTCTTTTAGAAAAATCTTGTTCCAAGTTTTTGTTTTCTATTACCAAATAAATAAGTTGGATGTAAGGGATTGCAAGCATTTCACCATTCCCTCCCTCACTATTTCATGCAGAAATCCCATTAAAAAAAAAAAACACAGCAACGATACTAGGCAAGGCCTAAATTGCTTTATTTATCACTTTGTCTAGAAATCGAAGTTGGCATTATTAGATTCCAAGAGCTGAATCTAATGGAGAGAATGTCCATGATTTTAGTTATTTATGCATATCAGTGACTCCTCATCCGGTCGATCTTAAAGAAGCAGGATCATCGTAACCAAGTGTTTGTCTTATTTATTATTTTAATCTGAAAGTGGAATCGACAATAGCTATGTTTTGTAAAATTCATATTTATATATGTTAATGATATCGCGCATATCTGGATATTTTGCATTTTCGACCTGTTTTGTTTTGGTGCCATGCAGGTTGATCATGGGTTCACTAAGAATTGGATTTCTTAAGAGCTTGAATGGGGTTTTAAGACAGCCTCGAACTTCATTTGGTGGGTAAATACTTTAGGACTTCTCCTTATGAATTATCGTTAAAACGCTTGCATGATATCCATTATCCTGTCTCATTTATATCAAATAGAAAGGGGCATATTTTTTATATAGCAAATTATCTCGCATAAAGCCTCTACTATAAGATGATATATATATATATATTAACTGAAAAAGTATGAATTGTTAATTTGCATTTTGTAGGCATCCATAGAAGCTTAAACGCATGGAACTCCACCATGTCATTTGATGAGTTTGCAAAGAAGAATGACATGGATGATGATGATGTTCCTATTGTTGACAAGAGAAACTTGGAACCCCAAAGTGTTGATCCAAAAAAGGGTTGGAATTTCAGAGGTGTGCACAAGGTACCACGCTACGTACCAAAAGAATGCTAGATATGAGCCATATATGCAATAAAGGATAGGTTAAAAATAATTTTATTCCTTGAAGTTTGACTCCAATGCATTTATGTTCTTGGAATTTGAGCTTTGGCCATTACTTCCTAAAACTTGTCTTGCATAAGTACTTTTTTTTAGTGTTATTAGGTTTTTCTCATGTGGCGTTTTGCTCATGTGGCATTAGTGGGTACAGAAGAATTGCTTAGCATTTTAAAGATGAAAAATTAGTAGAAGGACTTAATTTACATGCAGAGCAAACTTTAGGGATGAATTGGTTAAAATTTGAAGTCTTAGAGCGAATTCTATTTGGATCTTCAAGGACTAAACTTGTAACATGTAAAACTCTTAACTTGTGTGACATTAACTTTTTCCCTTCTTTTTTAATGGGGTAGGCAATTATTTGTGGCAAAATTGGCAATCCTCCGCTGCAGAAAATATTGAGGAATGGTAAAACGGTGACCATATTCACCGTTGGAACAGGAGGTATGTTTGACCAGAGAATTATTGGAGGAGAGAACCTACCGAGACCAGCTCAGTGGCACCGAATAGCCGTTCACAATGAACAACTTGGTGCATATGCTGTTCAGCAATTAGTGAAGAAGTATGTAGAGTTGTTTAAGAAACTTAATTCGTTTGTTATACTTCTTTCTTGAGGTATCTCTTATTGAGATATCGTAACTAGACCAGAGTAAAACTGACCCTACTTGTCCAACCTAGCCTGGTTGGCCTGGTTTTTTTTGGGTTGGATCAAGCCATGCCAAGTTCATTTGGTCGAGCCTGGTCTCAAAATGAGAGGGCCAATAAAATTGGACTGGGCACGGGTATTCCATTTCTTTATACCTAGACCTGGTTTTTTCACTAGGGTCGGCTAAGGTGATTTTGGACCAGGCTTTGACTTAAAGTAGTTATAAAAAATTTCGGGACTGGCAAATTCAACCCAGCCCAAAATCTTCCCCAGGTTTTGCTCAAGTCTAATTACAAATTTGGAGTTATGAAATAACTGTTTACGTACGCATCCCTCTAAAACTTGAATTTACATATATAGCCCTTGTAGATTGTTACAAAGATACCCTTATATTCAGTGCGGGGTTATTCAATTCAAGAAAAAATTTATTCTTAAAAGGAATTTTGTAGGATATTTATGAAAATTCATATTTTTTTTGGAGATATACACGTAAATAGATTATATATAGGGGAAGTACTTAACTATTTCTAGAGGTTTAATCATATACTTGCTTTTCATTTTCCCATATCTTCTTGACTATTTGTTATAAATCTTTTGGTGCCCCTACAGTTCTGCAGTTTTTGTTGAAGGGGATATTGAGACTAGAGTTTATAACGACAACATCAATGGTCAAGTAAAAAATATACCTGAGATATGTGTGCGACGTGATGGTATGTTAGTTACTTTCTTGCACGACAATTTTTTATTTTTCTAACCTTTATATGCTTATCTTCATTTAGACTAATTTGATATACATTTGGCCCAGGCTATATTTTTTTTATATCCATTAACTTTAGTTTGATTTATACTTTACAACCTAAACAATATAAATTCCTTTTGCGTTATTATTTTGTAAGCACTAGGCCCCTCGGAAAAATTTAAGATGAACATGCGTATAAATTCAGCATGTTACTGTTAAATTTTCTTGATAACTAAAGTATGTCTCGACCTATGAACCTTTGGGGTTGTGAAAAACAATCCGAGCATATAGTTGATGTTTAAAGAACCAAATGTAAGATAACTAGTATGAATAGTCAAATGCGTTTGCAGTATGTCATTGTATTTTCTGCTCATCATTTATTTTTTTTTTGCTTTTGTCTAAACGGTAGATCATTTAAAAACTTGTACATTTCTGCAGGCAAGGTTCGTTTGATTAAATCTGGGGATGCCGCTTCCAGTATATCATTGGATGAGCTAAGTATGTTCTTTTGCTGCACACTTTTCTTTTGGTTTTTAACCTGACTCTGCTTTTCCTCTAGTTGAAATTTGCCAATCTCTAGGTAATCCGAACATTGGAATTTTTTTAAATAATTAATCTTATTGGTTGTGTTGCTGAATATTGGCTCTTGTCGCTCGTATGCACTCGACATTAAGCTCGAAGCATTTCAGTACTGTTAAGATTCTCACTCATCATGTTAACAAGAGATTGTTAAACGGAATCTGGTACTTGTAAACTCGAGTAGAGATCTATTTGTTACAATGTTGAGTTATAATAACATGTCACTTTATGGTGGCAGGGGATGGATTATTCTAAAGTGGTTCCCGGTGGTAGAACTCGCCTGCTGCATCACTTCAAGAACACTATGTACTAGAAGGTCGATCACGTCTTCAATCGATTTGAATTATGTTCTTGTTTTCTCCTCTTATGTCATATGTTGCAATGGCAGATTTGTGAACACTTACTTGGCAAGCCTCTTTTGGCAGAATGACATTTTTAAGGTAACATAGTTGGTTAAACCTCTTTTCTCTTGTGTCTTCTTTTAGGGCTTTTCAATAGATATATGCATATGAACATATACCTGCAAAATCGTCTGCTTGAGAGAGAGAGTAGGACAACTAGTAGATGTGAAAACAAAACAACTTAGAATTCAGAAAGCAAATGGTAGAATTTGAAGCTTTTTTCCAAGCCTTTATTTCTGCTGCTGCAGGGAGGAGGTAACGAAAAAAGTTGCCACTGCCTTTTGGTATAATTCTATTAGGGGTTAATTGTCTGTGTACCTCTGAAATTTGAAGAAATATCTGATTTATTTCTCTTATTTTTTTCTTTCCAATATACCCCTCATACGCTCCACCGTTATTAAAAATACCCCTACCGTTTTTCTTTGTTAAGTTAACTAGGGTTAAACTATAGTTAAATAATAATCGGAGTTGAAAACTATCAGATATATCTATTTTGCCTCTATCTATCAAAACATTTTCCTTCGGCTGTCCTCTCTCTTCCTCTTATATATTTGAAAGGGCAAAATAGTAATTTCATATAGATAACGGCAGCTTCAAACGGTACGCTAATCGAGTTTAACTTCAGGGATATTTTGGAAAGAAGTTGGAACGTAAGAAGGGTAATTTTAATATTAGCTTTCTAAGAGGGGTAAATCTAAAAATAGAAAAATTTTTAGAGATATATAAAAAATTGCCCCTTATATTAGAAGCACTTCTCCCCTGCAGCTCCAGGCTAGGAATTTCCTCTTGCAGCAGCCATTTAACCAGCTATGAAAAAGCTAAAATAGAAGGAAATCATGTCCCCCTCTCCACTAGGAATTTCCCAGAGCTATGAGCACTCAACCAGGGATGCAAGTGGATCCGGGTTCGGGTTGGTGGAGATCCCGACCCGAATGGAAAATAAGAAAAAATAATAATTCGCTCCAAATCCGTCCTTATCTGCTAAGAAATAAAGTTCATTTTAGAGAGAGAGAGAGAGAGAAGAAGAAAAGAAAAAGGAACTCTTTGTTTGCACGTTATAGATGCGAGCAACCATGGTGATGATTAAGGCTGCGTTTGGTTCGGGGATAAGAAAAATTTAGTTATATCGGAGATAGTTATAAGTTATGGTATTAGCAAGAACTAGTGTACATTTCTGTTTGGTTGGGTTTAAAGAAAATTGTGTTTGGTAAGTTAAAGAGGAATAAGAAGAATAAAGAGTACTAAAATTTTAATTTATGATTAAAATTTTACTGATATGATTTTAAATATTTAATTTAAAATATTTATTAAAAAAATTATTAAAATTTATATTTTAATTATATATAAAAAAAATTATTAAAAAAATTTATCATATAATTTATTAAAATTATATGATAAATTTATTAAAAATTAAAGTTAAAAATTTTAAAAGCTTTAAAATTTAAAAATTTAAAAATATAAAAATTTTAATTTTAATTGTCTTAAATAATTAGTTAATTATCTAAATACTTAAATAATTAGTTAATAAAATAATTAAATTAATTAAAATATTGGATTAATTAAAGAGTTAAAACAATAATTAAAATTATATTAATTTAATTAAATTTATTCTCAAATGGGAATAAATTTTGTTTCAGGAAAAAGCTGGAATAGTAATTTCAGTCTTATACCAGCTTATTTCAGAAAGACGAGAACAGCTGTTGGTGATGATTAAGAGTGCAGTAAAACACACGGGATATCACCTCCCCCAACAAATTGCAATTTGGTCCCTAATTTATCACTTAAAACAAAAAGGAGTCCTTTATTTTATCTATTTAGGTGAAATATTGCAAGGGACCACATTGTGATTCCTCAAAAGGTTTGGACACAGTTCTTACGTTTCTGTCATACACTTTGTAGGGGCCTCTTTTTGCATATATTTTAAACATGACACCTGATATGGGGGCCATTTTGATCCTTTATAGAGGACAAATCAGAGTGGGGGCTTTGTAATCTAAACCTATCAAAAGATAAAGGTAATTTTGAATGCTAGTGCTTTGTACCAAATCTGCAGATAAGTTAATTTCTGGGTTTGTGTAGAGTAATTAATATAAGATCTCCATTGATTAATCGCAGGTGGAGAGATTTAAACTTCATCATTCATATATGTTGAACACTAATAAGAAGTTTTAAGTTGATTTTGTTGTAAAAGAGAGAGAGAGAGTGAGTCAAAGTCAATAGGTAGGAATTAAACATTTGCTTAATAAATAGGGTTTGCAACCAGCTAACAACAATAATAGAGTAAGGAATAAGTCAATCCAGGTGCAACCACTTGCTGCAGTACCAGCAATAATTCTTGATATGGAAAATGACATGATTTGATTACCCGTCGACGACTTTTAAGCTTCTGATTAGCCTCTGAAAGCGCTGATTTGAATCGGAGAAGAGATCGCACGGAGAATTGAACTTGAACTTGAACTTGAACTTGAATACTATGGAAAATACAAAATAACTAGTACTGACATGCTTTTACCTTTTTCTCATAAGTTTATAGTGCTTCTACTGAATCAGAAGAGTGCAAGTTTGCATAATGTGTCACTTTCTGTAATTCCAAATAGGAAGTTGAAGTTTATATATCAAGGGCAGTCAGTCACATTCACACTTCACACCAGCAATTCCCTCTGGCAGGGGGCAGTAGCCCATTATTTTTATGTCATGGAGAATTTAGATTGAGAGAAGAAGACAGAGAAGCTCACATCAGATTGAAGTAGTTCTGTACAATGCATCAGAAAATAGAGCCAAAAGAGATAGAAGAAAAATCTAAAGAAAGTGAGAATCTATAACAAGGAAATCAAAAAAAGCCCAGAAGAAGAAGAAGAAGGAAGATGATCAAACCTCCTCATCACTTCAACAAAAACATCAAACAGTGCTGCTACTTGTAACCAAACTCAGAAAAAGATGGTGAAGGCTCATCCCCTACCTGGGAATTGCTCGTCGACCGACCGTACTTATTCGTCGACGTGTCCCCCGATCTCCTCCGCAGCATCTGCCGCATGCCGTCGGCCACCCGCACCGCCGGGTTCGACTTGGTGATCCTCCTGCAAAAGGCCATGTGGGCTCTCATGGCCTCTTCCACCCCCTGCCCCTTCCTCCTCCCCCCCTTGCTGAGCTCATCTCTCACTGCCTCAGAGCACAGCCCACAGAGCCATTTCTCATCAAAATTTGCCTTCACACTGGCAATGTATTGCTGGGTGCAATCCTCTCTCAGCCCACAGCACTCACACTTCACTGACTCAATCTCCATGGGATGGTTGTTTGTGTGTGGACTGTTGGTTTTGTTGTGGAAAAGTGTTTTCAGTGCTGTGGGTTTTTAATTTGTATAGGAAAGGAGGTTTTTATGGTTGAGCCAATTTAAGGGCAGGGTAGTTTACTTTTTTCCTTCATGTTCAAAGTGAAAAAAAGTGAGAGAGAGAGAGAGAGAGAGAGAGAGAGAGAGAAATGGGACAAAGTTAGTTGGGGACCTCATGTTTTGGTCTTTTCCCAAACATTTTAAAATTAATTTAGTGAGCAGGTGATTGGAGGGAGGGGGGGGGAGGAGATGGGGTGGGATTTGGGGAGTTGGATTCTTTGAACCTAAATGTCACCTTTTTATTTGTCATCTCTCTACATATTTTTTTTTTTTTTTTTTTTTTCTTGAGATTTTCTTTTTAACTTTGCTGAGATGTCTTTGGCTTGGCTTGTAATGCTTGGGTGTTGAATGCTAATTTTCTGGGATTTACCATTTTGCCTTGGCCTATTCAATCTTGACTAAGTGTTTGATTGATATTTGCGTGTTCAATAAAAAAAATATATATTATACTTTTCTACTCAAAGACTAATATTTTATAATAATTTTATTCAAAAAAAAATTTAATATAAAAAGTTTAAATTCTTGTAGCAAGGAGGAGTAAGATCCACGTTCACTTATTGGGTGTACAAGTAACATTTCTTTTTGTATATTATAGATGACATGATTAAAACCGTACAAGTAGCATTTTTTTTTTATATATATTATGGATGACATGATTAAGATCCATTAATTACTATTAAAATCCATTTAATGTTTCTTTGAAAGTGTAATCCAAAAGGCCAAAATTAGTATAATTTTTCAACGGTTAGAAATTAAGTTTCTTGGCACCGATCACAGAAGAAAATTTTATATTATTGTTGTCAATAACCAAAAAAAAAAAAAAAAAAAAAAAAAAAAAAAAAAAAAAAAAAAAAAAAAAAATCGTCGTTGTCGCTTTATCATCTTGTGATTTAAATTTTTTTGCTTAATTATTCTATAATTTAGCTCATTTTAATTTTGCTATTCTACGACTCAAAAATTATAATAAACTTTTTAGATAAAAATAAATAAATAAAATAAAATAATTAAGTATAAGGTTTTAAACAGCAAAAATAAGCTAAACCACAAGAAGGGTTATTTGGTTCAATATTTATAATATTACGAAAATATTATATATTTTAAATTTAAAATGATAAATTTATTATTGTCTAATCAAGTCACTTTAGTTTGGAGGTTATTTAGAATTAGCTTATTCTTATTAATGAACTATTAATAATTTTTATCAAACATAAAAATAAAAATACCTCTTAATTTATGTTAATCTAATATTTTTACTATCTACAATTAGGGGGTGGCAATCCAGCTCGCTGTTCGCGAGCCAGCTCGTGTTCGGTTCGAAATGAGTTTGAGATCGAATCGCTCGTTTAGTAAACGAGTCGAACACGAGCCTAATTTTTCAGGTCCGTTAATAAACGAGCCGAACACGAGCTGGGGTCAACTCACTCGTGTTCGGCTCGATAACAGCTCGAATATATATATATATATATATATATATATATATATATATATATATATATATATATATATTACTATTTAGATTTTAGGCCATCAATTTTTTATAAATTTTAATTATTAGATTAAAATTTTAAATTTTAAATTTTCTTTCAATTTTATAGCTAATAGTAGGAATGAAAATCAAACTTGTTGTTCGCGAGCCAGCTCGTGTTCGGCTCGTTAATAAACGAACCGAACACGAGCCGAATTTTTCAGCTCGATATTTAAATGAGCTAGCTCGTGTTCGGCTCGTTTATTAAACGAGCCGAACACGAGCCGACTCCAGCTCGCTCGTGTTCGGCTTGTTGACACCCCTATCTACAACTACCAAACTTGAGTTTATTGATAATAGTTTAAATACTTTTAATGAAAAAAATAAAGTAATATCGAAATATTACAAACGTTGATTGGATGCTTTATATGAGAACCTATCCATGTAGTCATTCATTTTTGATAGAGACAAGCAACTAATCTTGGTTAAAGGTGTTCATGGATAGGGTCGGTTCCTGATAATTAATACACTGTATTTTTTTTTAATATATATATATATATATATATATATATATATATATATATATATATATATATTATTCATTAAATTTCGAATCGGTTTTGAATTTGAATATTTAAATTATTAATATATTTATTAAATTTATTTGAATAGGTTTAGATAGTGATTACTCATATAGTATCTGCTTAAGATTATATACAAATCGGGTCTAAATTGGAGACACGTATTTATATATATTTATATATAGAGAGAGTAGAGCTTATATGCTTTTAAAAGTATAAGTTCATTCATATTTATAAATTTTTTACAATTGGATTTGTATTGAGATTTTTTTTTTTTTTTTTTTTTTTCTCTTTAGTTGACTTTACAATAGCACAAATTCTAATATAAATTCAGTGATAAAAAATTTATAAGTATAAATAGACTTATATTTTTAAAAATATATAAGTCTCTCTCTATATATATATATTATTAAACCGTTTATAAATAAATCATAAATCTCTATACCCTGTTTAATAAAATTTGTTAAAAAAATAAAATATTTTAATATAAGAGTATAAGAATCATAAAAATGCAATCATACTTTATAAAAAAAAAAAAAATTTAAAACAAAAGGTTTAAAACAAAAAAAAAAAAAAAAAAAAAACAAAAAAAAAACAAAATAGCAAACATAGTGGCTAGAATTTTACTAGGATAAAAATATACAGAA
>CM055061.1:4138835-4233835 GCA_029204045.2 Tillandsia leiboldiana
AAATGCACCCCCTCATGCTCTTGTTATTGGAGACATGGGATTACCCCCACCCTAATCATTAGCCAACTTACACAGGCACCACCTACCTCTCTCTCTCTCTCTCTCTCTTAAACACACACATTGTCCTGTTTAAATCAATCATTTAGATTTTGGAATCTCACAAAACTAATGCATAAGAGCAAAATGATACCTATTTAAATAAAAAGGATTTTTTTTTTTTTTTTTTTATGAGTAATGCTATTTATCTGTACATTCTATATGGAATGTACGATGTACATTATGTTCATACAAAAGTGGAGACTCATTCATTCGTCACTTCGAAGTGACAAGTAAAATTTATTCCATTCTAAAATGGGTGGAATGTAAGATGTACACCCCGTTTAAGATATATATTTTTTTTTCTTATTTGTTTTTTTACTATTATTAAAAAATTTTAAATTTATACATAAATTACCAAAATACTTTTTTTAAAATCAATTCCATTGGTAAACCCGAAGGAAATAAAAAATATTTTATTTTTTAAAAAATAAAATATACTATTTTATTCTTGATATTTAACTTATGGGAAATACTACTTGTACACCCCCAAGTGGGGTGTACATCCTACACCCACCCATCCAAGGGTGGGTGAATTCTACCGGTCACTTCGAAGTGACCGGTAGACGAGCCCCCACCCTTGGATGGGTGGGGTGTAGGATGTACATCCCACTTGGGGGTGTACAAGTAGCATTGCTCTTAACTTATATATCTTTATCTATCTAATACTATAAGTTTCTTAAGAAAATTATCTTATTCCGCATATCTTTTTTATTTGCCCAAAAAATATGTAATATTTGAATAAAATAAATCATGTCGTAAGTAAAATATAGTATTTTATTAAATCATCAATGTTAAAACTTTTCAAAAAACATAAATTGAACTCCTAACTTTCAATCACATAAAAAAATATATATATCAAATAAGTTATCAGTACATACTTCTTATTTCCACATTCAAACAAAATCTTATTCTTTTTATTTCTCCACAAATAAAAAAGATTAGGCTCGGATTGAATGTCGAAATGAGATATATAATAATAAGCTTGTTTGGTATGAAAGATTTTTTGTGTGATTGAAATTTAGCCGTTCGAATTCTTTTTGCTTTTTAAAATACATCAACATTTATGATTTAATAGAATTACATATTTCATACATAAAGTGACTTATATTACTTAGAATATCAAAGATATTTATCACATGCTACAACTACAAGCTTATTAAATAAATCAAAAACTATATCGAATAAGGTAAAAATTTTCTGTACATCCTATTTGGGATGTACATCTTACACCCCATCTATTTTAAGATGGAATAAATTTTATTTATTACTTCAAAGTGACGAGTGGGTGAGTGTCCATTCTAGGATGGACATAATATAAAATGTATATCCAAAATGAGATGTATAAATAGCATTACTTATCGAATAATATGTTCGTGTATCCAAATATGTAGAATGAATACCATATTCAACAATCAAGTCTCCTTTTTCAGAATAAAATAAATCGCCTCATACATAAAATATATAATTCTATCAAATTATGAATGCCCCAATTTAAAATTCCTAATTTTCAATCATTTAAAAAAAAATTATACTGAATAAGATATTATTAAATATCTTATTACCAATAAAAGAAACCATTCTAGGATAACCTAGGACCAAGTATTCTCACCTACCTTTATAATAATCATGTAATAGTAATATTATTACCCTCATTTAATATCTAACAAGTGCAGGGTCCCCATATTGATAGTATTTCAATCAATTTAAATATATATTTATTAAAATTTTAAAATTAAAAAATTATAGTTAAGAAAAAAAATCCATAAAATAGCCTTATGCACATTATAAAAAATAATTTTTTTAGTAATATTTTTCTAACTTTTAATATTTGAAGAGTTAAATTATTCTAACAATTTTATTTAAGAGTTCAATCAAATTTAATAATTTTAATAGTTATTTTATAAATAAGGTGTTTTTATTTTGTTAAAATTGATTAGAGAAAGAAAAAACTATTATATGCATATTTACCATAACTTATATTAAATGACAAATATTTCAATATCAAAATTCAATTAAATATATATAATCTACAAAATCTAATAATTTAAATTATATTTAATAAATTAAATTTTAAATTTCTTATTAAAAAACTTTATGTATGTAATGTATGTACACATATACATCCCTGTATAGAATGCTTAATAAAATACACTCATAATTTCAAAAAAGAAAGAGGATAAATCTTTGTTTGCACCTGGTGTGTATACTAATATTTCATACACCATATAATATAGGGTTAATTGCATACGGCTCCCTATAAACATATCGAATGACTCCCTATAAACCTATCGAATAGCAGATATATCCCTACAAAATTCAACTTTTCATATTTATTCCTTCAAAAGTCCAACGTTATTCATATATATCCGTACCGTCTATCTCTGTTAGAAAAATTTAGTTAACTATAGATTAAATACTTAATCTTGGTTAATTAGTGAAGTAAATTTACTTTTTTACCCTTCTAGATATTTTTACATTATTTTTTAAAAGAATATTTTTGAAAGAGCAAAACTGTCATTTCGCATATAATCTGTTAAAAAATAAACAGTAAATTAACGATAATAAACCGGAGGAATATATATGAATAACGTTGAACTTTTGAAAGGATAAATATAAAAAGTTAAACTTTGTAGGAATATATCTGCTATTCGATATGTTTACAGAGAGCCGTATGCAATTAACCCTATAATATATTATATAATTGATAAAATATTTAATAATTAATACCATAAAATAAAATATAATATAAAATATTTTAATAATTTATTATATAATATAAAATTATATTTGATATATATTTTAGAATCGATATAAAATAGGGTGCAATAAGTGCATCCAAATTTTCATCAGTCATTTGGCAAGTTCTCTTTTTTTTTTCATTATTTAATTGGCTACATGGCTATCTATTTCTTTTGGATGTGACACAACTGCACTGCAGATTCATATATTCTATAGAAGATGGTTCTTATTATCATTATATATATATATATAGAGCAATGCTACCTGTACACTCCGAAGGGGTGTACATCATACACCTCCACCATTTTAATGATGGCGATATTTTTTACGGGTCACATCGAGTAACCCATCATCACACCCCCACCCTTAGATGGGTGAGGTGTATGATGTACACCCCGAAAGGAGTGTACACATAGCATTTTCCATATATATATATATATATATAGTACTGTGATTGTTACTTATCTCTATAATTCACAATCAAATGTAAAATTAATTTACTGTAAAATTATTCTGAACAATAATGTAGGACATGATCAGGAATAAAAAACCATCCTGCATAATTTTGGCACCTATATATTCCCTGTATATAAGAGGTGGGGTCTTAGTACTGCATTATGCAAGTTCACCTACCAAGTAAATGAACATAACATGTTATACATGTTATGTTGCTAAAAGGACAGAGAACAAAACCATGTGCATATGAGAGAGAGGGGGAATAGATGCAACATATAGGGAGAGGAGCATGAATGGGGTTGTGCACCTGATTCTAGAGAAAATACAACTTATAAAAACAGAATTATAAATGGACATCTCCACCACAAAATCCATAATCCTTCATCTATTTCATATTATCAATCTATCTGAAAGTAAAAAAAAAATTAGAATAGAATAAAGTAAAATAGCACTTACAATTCCATGTGTACCTGACATTGAAATATGAGATCAGATTAAAAATACCTTTACAATAACATGGATCCCAATATAAATTTTATAATAAAAAATTTATAAATATGGATGAGCTTGTAATTTTAAAAATATATAAGCTCTACTCTTTTTCTATATTGTAATTTATCACCACACTAAATATATTTAGCATGCAATCCCAAATAAAGCCTCCAACCAAAGACTCGAGAATCGAATGTTCAACTTAAGAGTTTGATAATCGAAATAAAATTGGACTTACAATTTGGCAAAATTTATTGACCATCCAGCTAAGTTTATTTTAAAAATAAACAAAACGGATAGTATACTATCTTTTTCTCAAAAAAAAATAATTTGGCGAAATTTCCCGTCAAGTAGAAGCCCCTTGCTTTGCAGATAGATGTAAAATCTTTGCATCAAGTTATGGATGAAAATGAGACAAGTTAGATAAAATACATAAACATGCTTCTATGATTTTCATTTTCATTTTTTTTTAAAGTTACCATGGCTTCTTACTATTATTTTGAAATATAAAAAAAACTGAAACACAATTAAATAACAGACAGAACTCTGTCTAATAGGACTTCACATGCCTGCCTGGTGGTGTCTCCTGCACCAACTTGACCGGCCGATCAGAAGGCGTACGAGGGCCTTTTCTCAAGAAAATACTTCAAAAGTTTAGATTCGAGAATACAAACTTTCAAAAATATTATTTGAGGATATAACCCTTTTCTCGCCATCTCACCCTCTTGTAGATGAAAAGCAGGAAAAATTATTAAGGCTACACTGCCTTTATTATAATTCCCAATTCCAACGACATACCCCACTAGTAATAATAACTCGTTGAACCGAAACAACAGCTCAAAATATTTAAATCCAATTATTATTACTAGTGTCTGTTGTCTTTTATATATTCAATTATTAAACCTGACGTCCTCGTCAGCCCAATCACACGTACAGTCTAAGATTATTAGGCGATGTGAGACTTGTCTCGCTAGTCCTTTTATCTAGATTCAGACTCAACCGAGACTAGTAGCACACTTCCGGGCTGATAATTGGTTCTGATACCAAATGTAACGAACTGACTCACTAGCAATAATAATTCGTTGGGCCCAAACCACATCCCAAAATGCTTAAACTCAGTTATTATTATTAGTATTCATGATCTCTTATATATTCAAACACAAATCCATTGCCATCCAATGTGGGACTATTGTGGTGCCACAAACTCCTCCCGTTTAGACCTAACATCCTTGTCAGCCCAAACACACACAGCCTACGATCATCAGGCGATGTGAGACTTGTCTCGCTAGCTTTGTCATTCAGATCCCTGACATAATCCGTCACCTTGTCTTTTAGACTCTAGCTAAGCTAAGACCCGTCACACATTTTCGGCTGGTGATAGCTCTAATACCAAATCTAACAACCTTGCCCACTAGTAATGATAATTCGTTGGACCGAAAACACAGTTTAAAATACTTAAGCCTAGTTATTATTACTAGTGTCTATTATCTTTTATTATACACAATTATAATTCAATTCTCATCCGATATTAGACTATTATGATGCCACACCAATAGAACAGTGCAAAAAAAAAAAAAATTGCTGAAAATGATAAATAATTCACTATCTTTGTCAAGTAGAAAAATAGAGAATCATTAAAAACGATAAATTATTTACCATTTTTATCATAACTTTTGGAATGCTTAAAGCCCGTTTTTGAATTGTATATAAATAAAATATTAATAAAATGATGAATCATTTATTGCATTTCAAGAAAGAAAGAGGAGAACAATTAAAGCTTTCTCCTCATTCCATACACTCCCAATTCGGCGCCAACATGACACAGATGTGGTTAGAAATAAGATTAAATCCCTAAATAAATTTGTTGAGAGTTAGATCACCAAATAAAAAAAAAATTTCAAGATTATTATGAAAAAAAATAAGCTAGAGGTACAGCCGCGTAGTTAAAAAGAAAAATAGGTAAAAAAAGGTAAATATTTTTTGTACACCCCATTTGGGGTGTATATCTTATATCCCATCCATTTTAGAATGGAGTGAATTTCATTCGTCACTTCGAAATGACGAGTGAATGAGTGCCCACTCTAGAATAAACATGATGTAAGATGTACACCCCAAATAGAGTGTAAAAATAGCATTGCTCGTAAAAAGAATGTAGAGAGATCCCCACAACTATAGGCCATTATGAAATGGACCACTCACTTTTGACCTTTTCAATTGGCATCCCTTTAATTTCTAATTTTAAAATTTGAATTTTTATAGTTAGATATTAGTTAAGTTAAATTTTTTTGTTAAATTTTCATGAGTTGATTAGATATTAGCAGTTCCTTAATCTAGTTTTGTTCGCTGGAAAGTAGTTTAAACTATTATTTGATAGAATTATCAATCAATTTGATAAAATTTCTAATTTATGTTGTTAAAATCAGTTAATTCCAAAAAAAATCAAAAGTTGAAGAGGTCTCAATAACAGGATATTTTAGAATGCCCTACAGTTGAGGGGTCTCCATATATTTTTACCAAAAAAAGAAAAAATAATTTACATATCTTTGTAAACCATTGGTATCTCAATGGTTAGACGCTTGAGTCGGGTGTGGGAGGATAGTAAATTTAAATCCCAGGTTGGGGGACTCTGAGCAGAGGTGGTTTTTCTTAAAGATCCTTCACCTAGCACCCCCAATATATACTAACCTGAAAAAAGGACAGACTTTCACATTTACGCACACTAGGGCTCAAATCTCTGACCTCATGTTCGACACCCGAGCCCATAACCACTAGTAGATCATTAGTGGTTTTGGTGTAACTTTGTTCAAGCTATGATCCAAACATTTTGAGTTACATCGTGACACAAATTTACTATCGACGGTTCCTAGTGCAAATGGCAAAAGACTTGATGGTTGATATCCGAGGTCCCGAGTTCAAAACCTAATTGCTTCATATTTTCAGCTAAGTTTATTTCAAAATAAACGAAACGGAATAGCATGCCACCTTTCTCTATCAAAAAATAAATAAATAAATAAAATTCAAATTTACTAGCAAAATAGCAGGGAAAAACAATGAGGGGATTTATGCACATACTCCCTGCCACAGATCTATTTACATACATACATATGCAAAAAAATTCCATATATCTAGATAGAACTCCGATTTCTGTACATATATAACTCTCGAAAAACCGTGTATTCGAATCTTTTAATAGTTAATTTTGCTACGTATATATGTAAACACAACATTTCAAAGGAATGCAGTTTCTAACTGGTACACAAGAAAAACGAATTTGGTACCCAAGAACAAAAAAGGATTTGCTCGTGAATTGTCATGGTGCGAAATGGTAGCCAATCTGAACTAGACATACAGGCATACACCAACATTTGGCAAAAAATTCTCACTCGCTTCCGTCAACTTAGTAGCCATAATTCAAGATGTGTGACAATGTTCAACAAAGGATTAAGCTAAGACCAAGAAATATCTCAGAAAGTAACAAACTGCCAACACCAAGAAGAGGAACAAGAGACTGACCATCTCAAGCTTTTGGTATGTCGATGTCCTTGATTGACTCGCGCCAACCATAAACCCTAGCTCCGTCCTTGTCAACGATCTTGATCACAAAGTTTGGTGGAGCGATGACCAGTCTCGACCGGATCTCAGCTATGATCTTGTCGACGAGATTGATGGCTTCTTCCACGGACATGCCAGGGTGGTAATGGCGGTCCATCATAGACAAGGAGAAGTAAGATCCGTACCCAAAAGCACCCTTGTCGATTTTGTGGAGAGTTGCAATGTAGTCGATATAGTAGAGAGACGGGCCGATGTCCTTGTCGTAGCCGGCCAGTAATATGTTAACGGAATATGGGTTCTGGAGAAGAAAGAACAAGAAACATCAATGAAGAATAACTTACAAAGAAAAGCACTAAACGACATGAAATCAATTTATTGTACTGTCATAGCAAAATAGAGAAAATGTAATATCCAAGGTATTCAATGGCAATGCAGCTCTGTTTCCTGGAGTACAAGTTAATAAGATCCAGCAAATCTAGTTATTTCTACATTTAGAAACAAACAATATAAAGGAATGTGTAGAAGTACCCTTACATGTATTATTTCCATCATATTGAAATATATGAATTATAACAGTCCCAAATCACCAAATAACTCGCACGAGAACCATAGTGAATACCAGAAAAGTTCAACAGTTCCATGATGAAATTATTGGCATAACAGTGATCAGGTCTAATTGATTGAAAACAGGGAAAATAGTTCTATAAACAGAATGTAGCTGTTCTAATGTTCTAACATCGTTCTATCACTAGTTCAATCAAAAGAGGATGGATGAGAAAAGTACAGAAACAGAGGAAAGGAGAAGCCCGAGCACCGTTATAGGAAGAAAAAGAACGAAAAGGGAAAGCATATGAAAACCTTTAAACACGCGAGTGGAAGCTGATAGCCTCCATTCTCAAAGGAAAAGACGGGTTCAACTACAAATTAAGTTCCAAGATAAGAAATTGCGGTTAAATCATTCTTGATTGAGTTGATTTGATGTTATGCTGGATCATAATTGTGTAAAGGCCGCCCAAATCCGATATAAATTGATTCCGAACACTCTTCAGCTGATTTAATAGTTGAGACAAGTATACTCAAGCCTAAAGTTTGATAGTTTTGAAGCCAATTCACTGTTTACAATCTTACAATCTCATCAACATTGACCACCAATCAAAATACAGTGAAAAATAGCATATTGTAAATCACATTTAATTGACATCTTGCGCTTCGTGCGCCTATTTTTTACCCACTAACTATATAATCATAGCCATAGTAATTTTTCAATCCATTACAAGTGGTGTCTTTACGATTTTCTCATGTCCGCGTTTTAAGTTAACAAGAAGTTGTTTTCTCTGCATAAAGCACAAATAATCATCCTAAGAAGTCTAGTTAAACAAGCATGTATAAATTGATATTTATAAACAAGTGTCGTATATCAATTTTTCAACTATTGAAGCACAAGTTACAATCTCAAACAGAGTAAACTGCTGCTCAATTACTTCAATAAAATGTTAGATATTCGATTTCAATGCGCTTTCGACAACATCAACACTCAATACTAGCTAATCTATAACAAATTACTTTAGGCTCATCAATCTAAACCTAATCAGCACGCCAAAAACAAAAAAAACCCTAGAATTCGATCACATATGACGCAAACAGAAACAAAACCCTACCTTCCGGAGGGCGGTGGCGAGCTCGCCACGGGTGAAGTGCGCGGCGGCGCTGGTGGTGAGGGGGATTCCATTCCTAAACTGGTATAGGTGCACGTTCTTCTGTATGTACTCCGTGAACTGCACCCTGCGGGATCAAACCGGTCGATCACAACTACGATCACCACGAAACCCAAACAAACTTAAATCGATCGATACAGCGATCGATCGAGAGATCAAGAGATCAAGAGATCGAGAGAGAGAGAGGAAGAGGGGGACGGAAGCGTACCTGTCGCCGCCTTCGCCGGAGGCGCCGAGGAGCTTGTGGGAGTCGAGGAGCATGACCTTGTCCTCGTCGGTTTTGTGGACGAGGATGCTGTGCACGGCGGAGGTGTCGGCCGCGACCACGGCGAATCCATCGCCCACCATCCCGAACGCGCACTCCATTCGCACTAGGGTTTCTTCTTCTTCTTCCTCGGATCGAGAGAGCAACAACGGAGGAGGAGAGGACGACGAAACGACGATGCGGGGTTTGGGTCATTGGGTGGGACGAGTGCGTGATCACGCGAACCGGACCGGGTCGGTTTTCTAACCCCGAATAACTTAACCAGTCCGGCCCAAAAATTTGTTTCTATTGAAAATAGACCCCGTTTAAATGAACCGGAAGGTACGCCCAGATTCGGTCAGGTCTAATAAACCGGACATAATGGGCCGAATTGTATGGTTACGTCAAAATTTTCATTAGCTTATATAACGATCCGTACCACTAACAATACGTCACGCCCCCGAGGGTTTCATTAAGCGGAAGACGACCACTAAAAAGATTTGAATTTGCGTATATATTTATTTTTGAAACCAACCTCCCCCAGTGCGTGCCCAGACCCGCCGCATATACAAATTCACTCTGCGAACGGGCAGAGTCTCCTTTGTATATGCACGGCGTCCTGACTACAACAACCATACAATCATCACTTTAACCACACTAGTTCAACAGTCGAATACATACAACCATTTTCCATAAGTATTAAAGAGGCCGGCTAATTTTGAAAGGATAAATCCACAAGTTTTATGAAACGGTGCCCACACGGCACCTGGGTTTTTCAAAACGGTTTTCGAAATCCATAAATCCACAGGGTCTTAAAATGGTGCCCACACGACACCCAAATTTTCAAAACGATTTTCGCAATCCATAAATCCACAGGGTTTTAAAAATGGTGCCCACACGATATCCACATTTTTAAAACAGTTTTCGAAATATTTTCTTTTTCTTTTCTTTTGTAGTTTGAAAGCGTCCAATCGGAAAAAGCAAAACAACCACCCACAAGGATAATAAAAGACATTCCAACATCCACATCGACCCCACAAGGGTATCGCAATCCACATAGTAAGCTACTAACAAGTAATAAAATGCGCAATATACGGAGTAAATACAGTCTATGGCCTCGAAGGACCAAAAGTGCTCCTGCCACGGCCTCACCGTCGCCCTAGCTCTCACCCCCGAGAAACCTGTCACAGAGTGGGAAGTCAGTGACCAGAAAATAAAGCACGAAAGCAACTAGGCCTATAAATAAAGCAAACCGCAGTAAAACCAGAGCAACCGCCCTCCTCATCGTGCAATCGACAGTATCCCCTCCCCCTGCATAACCTGGACCGGGCACCTGCCCCGGCAAACCAGACCGAGCACCAACCTCGAAAAACCAGACCGAGCACCTACCTCGGTATACCACGCCGAGCACCTACCTCGACGGGTCGCACCGCTCACACCTTGGCGCCTCAAAACCCCCCACCTACGGGGGCCCCCCACTACGTCACCTCGTGGGGTAACACGGGTCATCGACCACTTTTCCGGAAAAGCACACCCTTTGCGGTGGCCAAACCGCGGGTGCGCGTGCTGCAGCCTCGAGCATCGTAACCAAGTACACAGAACAAAACCAACAATAATGAACCATAGAGATCATCAAAGATTAGCACAGTTAGTTGAGCAATTGAAACATATTTACAGTTTTCAAATCCCGACCCTAAACCTCAGAACGAGTACCCACAACGTGATAATCATAACAGTAACGAAATTGCGCATAAAGGGGTTCTAAGGGTGTACCCACCTGAAACGCGAAGAAGAAGGTGTGCGGAAACTCCCGTTAAAACACTCTCACCCTGTGCCCGAAAAAGCTACAGTAAGAAATATTGTTAAAAACATCGTCGCGGTCAAAAACACTCAAAAACGGGGTGAAACGGGCCAAAAACGAAGCTTCTGGACACTTAGGCTGAAAACTGGTGCACGGGTCCAGGCGTGGACCGGGTCCACGATGCAAGGCGGCAGCGGCGCAGACCGGGAGCACGCCGCAGCGGTAGACCGCTGCGGCATGGGCCGGGCCGCGCACGGGCAAAAGCGCGCGCCGGGTCCACGATCCGCGGCTGCGGTGGCGAGCACCGGGTGCACGCCTAGGGCGTGCACCGCGCGGCCTGGGCCGGGCCGGCGCACGCACCCGTGCGCCGGGTCCGCACATTCGGGCTGCGGAGGCGTGCACCGGGTGCACACCGGTCCGGTGGACCGCGCGGCCTGGCGCACGCATCACTGCGCCGGGTCCGCGCCCCTGGGCCCGGGAGGCGTGCGCCGGGTGCACGATTGGTCCTGTGGACCGCGTGGCCTGAAGCCGTACGGGGTGCACAGTGACCCCCCCTCGTTTCCCGTTTCGGCTCCGTTTGCGACCCCGCGACCACGGCGGCTGCGGCGGCAACCCCGTGAACACGATAACGGCGGCGGCGGCCTCCCATTTAACAACTCGCATCGCATGCGACACCCGAGCAGCCGACACCCAAACCCTCGACCCCACAGAAATTGCAAAAAGGAAAAAAAAAGGAAAAACTCGAACTGCTCACCTTGATTCCGCCGGAGGAGGAGGAAGAAAGAGGATCGTCCCCTCCACGCCCGATCAATCCCGCAGAGAAGAGACGATTTCCTCATTCTCTACCCGATTCTCAGTCTCGGTTCCCTCCGTCGTTTTCTTGAGAAGAGGGAAAAGGTTTTGGGGTTTCTTCCCGCACCCCCGATCGGCTTAAACGATACGAAGAGGAATAAAATAAAACCCCAGTTAACACTTAGAGCCATTCGATGAAGAACGGGGGTCCAGATCACCTCGGAAAACATGCCGATCATCGGCACGCATTCCGATGCGCCCCAACTGATAGTAATTTCAAAAATTATTTCTGGGAGATTCCGGGGTCGGAATTCAAATCCGATCGCGCCACCGCTCACCGTTTTGCGAGCTCTACCACCTAAAAATACCCGCAAACCCCGACGATCAGCCTAGAAATTCTCGAATTTCAACCCCCCTAACAACTGAAAAGATTTAATTAGGATCCAAAACGGAAAACCGGAAGGTCGAGGTACTACAAAATAAATAAAATAACCCAATGACATAAAAAGATGAAAAGTCCGATCGTAGAAGGATCCCGTCCGATCACTTCAAAAAGCGTGCCGGCCACTTAGCACGGATTCCGATGCACCACACAAAGGCAATCACTTTGACCCCTATTCCGGGAGATCCGTAAATCGGAATCCGAATCCGTTCGCTTTGCCGTCCTCCGTTTTCCGAGCTCAATCGCAGAAAAATACTCGCGGTCCAGGCCAGTCCATTGCAGAAAACACAGTGAAAAGTTTTCTTAACAATCCCGTCATAAAAAGAAGGTATACAAAGACATTGGAACGCCAGAACCCTACACAATAACAATAATAACTCGTCGGATCCAAACTATATTCCAAAATATCTTTAAATGTTTTTATAATATAAAAATAAATTATAAGGATAATATTGAAAAACACAAACTATCTTATTATCAAATTTAATAACATCATAAAATCTTTATTTTCTTATTTAATTTTATTACTTAATTACCAAATTAAATAGTGGTAAATTTGATAATAGCAAACCCTCTTAATTTCAAATTTGAAATTTAATTTTAATTAAAACTTTATATTTAAAATAATATAAATTAAATTCAAATTTAAATTCAAATTTAAATTTAAATTTAATTTTTAGAAATTAAAATTTATATTTATATGAGTAATGCATTTCAATTCAAATTGTTAATTCAATATGAAAATAACATGAAAGTTCAGAAATATTAATCTATTTTAAATTAGAATTTAATTTATAATGTATTTATAAACCTAACTTTAATTATTTATTTAATTAAAAAATTTCTATTTTAAAAATTAAATTCAAATTGATAAATAATTAAAGATGGAAATAAAAATAAATTAAAATTTGAATTAAAATAAGGATGAAAAAAAAAACTTAAATTTACTTTTCTTATATATATATATATATATATATATATATATATATATATATATATATATATATATATATATATATATATATATATATATATATATTGCAACAGCACAATTTGAAACATCAAAACTCCGACGCCCTATATGTCAAAAAAATAAAAAATAAAATCAAATATCTATAATCATGTAGTTAAATAAAAATTTATCAAAAATTAATTATACGAGCTTCATCAAAATAATATTTTTGAATTAATCGTCATTATTAAAAGTTAAACACATTAAATTAATTTTATTAAAGATCTTCAATATTAGAAGCTATTTTTAAGATTGCCGATACAAATTTTTAAAAGGAAATATCTTAATTAATAAATAATTAAAGATGAAAATAGAAATAAATTAAAGATCGAATCAAAATTAGGATGAGAAATAATAAACAAATATTATTTAAATTTACTGTCTTTTTTTAAAAAATATATTAGTTAAATTTACTTCTTCACAAAAAAAAAAAAAAAAATGTTAATAATATAAAATCGGTACCGACTTTTTTTATTATCGGTCACTTAACGGCCATGATTAATCTGACGTATAAAAATATTTCTCTATAAATTAATGCCTTGTCAATGTATCGTAATTATGATTTCTCTTTTATATAATTACCACACGAATTTTAAAGATCTTAACTGTAATGAATTAATTTAAATATCGAAAGTTATTTAATATAAACATTTATTTATGTTATTAAAATTTAAAAAGTAAATTTTACTCCTTAAAATATCTTTACATCCAAAAATATGTGAGTTAAGTACTACATATTTAATTGTGATCACACTCCTTATCTCTTAAATAAATACTATATTTTTAAAAATAAATTAATCAAAGAAAAGCTAAATAAAATGTTCACTCACTCCTCCTCTCAAATAAATACTACAATAGATTTAAAAAAAAAGCTAAATAGTTTCTTTTTGTATTTTGAATATACCTAAGTTTTTTTTTAAAAAAGGACTAAAATATAAATATAAATTTGAACAGATGATTGAATTATCTTATTCAACTTAAAAATTTCAAAAAGAAAACTATATATGCAAATATAAATTTACTAAAATTCTTCCTATAAATAAAAATTTTAAAGAGACTAAGTACTAAAAAAGCCTCTAAATAAAATATTCAGTCATTCATTAATATAATAAAGAGTAATACTATACATAACAACACAAAAGGAATATAATATATATATATATATCCCAGTAATTCAAAAAATAAAAATTATTTATTAATAAAAATATTCTATTCAATAAATGAGTGAGATGTAAGATCATGTACATCTCCTAATTTTAGAATGGTTTTATTTTGGAATGAATCCAAAAAGTACTAGAAGTGCATAATAATAAGCGGGAAGCGAATTAATATTTTTTAAAAAGTAAAAAAGTAAAAAATAAAAATAAAAATAAAACCTAGCAGTACAAAAAAAAAAAAAAAATTCATATGAAGAAGCTTTTTGAATGACGCTCGAAAAAAGTGATCTTAAGTGTTTTCACAATATAATAAATACTAACGTTTTAAAAAACATATTTGATATAAATATTTTATTATATTAAATTAATTTATTAAATAATAAATTTTATTATTATTTTAAATTTTTGAACGTTTTAAAACGTCAGAATTTTAATAAATCTTAACACTTTAAAATGTTAGAATATATTTTACCGATGTTTGACATAATTATCATTATATACATAATGACTCTTTATTTACCGATATTTTAATCAACGCTTTTAAATACAACGCTAAATTATATTAAAATATTTTTAAATATTATTAAGTATAAAAAAAAAAAAAACTTTCCTAAATATTAAATTTATAGTAAGGAGCAATCACCCATGATATATATATAAAAGAGAGATTAGAAAATTAAGGAAAAGTTTCCTTTATTCAACACACTACATTCAAAAGTGCTTATTCCATCTATAGATAGATAGATTGATAGATAGCTCCCTCACTCTGCAGTAGTTCCCTCTCTCTCTCTCTCTATATATACATAGTTATTTGCCCTTGTAGCTAGCTAGTTCTCTCTCTCTCTCTCTCTCTCTCCTCGGAGCTTAGAAGCCTGCGACCACCTCGACGATCGAGGCCAAGTCGCTCTCGCCGCCCCTCCCCCGCCGCCGCTGCTGCGGCTCCTCCGGCCCTGCGAGGAGAACTTCCTCTTTCTGGGCATTGAACACCTCATCCACCTCCCGCGCCGGCGCGTCGAACGACAACTCCTTCGCCTCCCTCTCCATCTTGTTCAGTATGTTGTTCCTACCTGCATGCATGTGCGCATCATACAACTCACTCAATATATTCTAATGCACGTACTCTCGCGCCCTTTTATCTTTCATTTACTTTTTTTACTTGCGCAGCAGAAGTCATATCAGTAAAATATCCGCACAAGAAGAAGAGAAGAGAATACAGATTTAAAGATTTTACACCTGCGAGGAAGATCTTCTGGTTGTTCTCGGCGCGGACTTCGAAGCAGATCACCTGGAAGTTCCGGTCGCCGGAGGCGACCTCGACGGCGGGGTGGCCCGGCGGGAACACGAACACCGTCCCCGGCGACACCTGGGCGTGGAACCTCCGGTAGCGCTGACCCTGCTGGCCCCGTTGACCTCCCTTCTCCTCCCGTTGACCCCCTCGTTGACCGGACAGGTGGGGGCACACCATCTCCACGCGGCCGCTCCCCTCGGTCACCAGCGCGATCTTGGTCGCGTGCGTGTTGTAGAACGGCGCTAGCATGGATCCCTGTACAAACAAGAATTAATTCATGGACAATTACATATGCACACAAACACAACCCCCTCTACTTGTCATTTAAATCTCAACTTTGTGTTACCAAATAAAGAAGAATTAATTATCTGAATAATATATATATATATATATATATATATATATATGATGTTATTTTAACAAAATGATTTGTATTCTAGGTACATTGTAATACATGCAAATTCACTATAACAAAATTAGACTATAGTGATACTTTTAAGTATTTTTAAAATCTAAAAAAAATGTCGCTGATAAAAATACCGACACTTATTGTAAGTGTTGTTATATGTGCCGTCGCTAGGGTGTATAGCGATATATTTTTATAATGTGTCTCAAAAATATGTCCCTATAACATAATTTTGAATATAGATGGAATATAGATAGAACACTTATACAAAAGTGTCACAAACATGTGTCTCTATAATTTAATTTTGTTGTAGTGATTAAAGATGAAAATGATTCATACACTGGTGAGGTTGGCGAAGGAGATTTCGACGTCGAGGTTTTTCAGCGGGCGGTAGTCGTTGTAGTCGGCCTCGTAGAGCTGGCCGTGACGGCTGGAGTAAGTGGGGCGCTTCTTCAGCAGGTTGAATGGGGCCTTAGTCGCAGATTCGCCGAAGGGCCACCGACCGCCCTCGCCGGAGTGGCGCCCAGTCATCGCGCGGATTTGTTCTTCGGTTGCTCGTAGTATTGCTCCCTTTCTCTGCCTCCCAAAGATCCTCTCCAGCGTCTCTCTTGGTGTCTAAAGATCATGGAATAATATATATATATATATATATAATCTAATTAAATTTGTTTACGCCATAATTAATGTCTAAAGATCATGGAAGATGAAGAAAAGAAAAATAGAGAACTAATTAATTAAATTAAGTAAATAATAGAGCAGAGAACACATACATTAAATGCAGCTTCTAGGACTTCATTGCTGAAGGTCATATAGAAGGATTCCGGATTTTGTCCCCCAGCACCAAAGAAATGCTGCATGTCCACCATATATAATCATAAAAAATTAATTATATAAGTTTTTTTAATGAACGTATATATATATTTTCTATTCGATTTCATGTAAAAGTGGTATAATTAGAAGATGCTGTTTATAATCTACACCTGGAAGCGCCCTGGGGTGGAGACCGGTTGGAGAAGTGTAGCTACGATCAACTTCTCTCGCCTGTCGCTGTTGATCATGTAGACGATCGATCCTGCAGGCACATGCATAATATCTCCTTGTTTTATCTCATGCGACTCCCTCTCCTCCCTGTTCTCCTCCTTCCTTAAAATTGTCACGGTCCCATTGCCTACGTACCCAACAATTTAATTTGATCATCCATATCATATCAACTGTGTTACAACTACGGATCGAATACACTAATTTACACATTATCACAAACTTAAAAGACTATATATATAAGAGAGTTTTCACCTTTAATCACGTAGGAAACATCGTCGGCATCCAAGTGGTTAGGCATGGCGAAAGTTTGTGGGTTCAACTCGAGGATCGCGAGGCGATAGTTCGCGATCCCGATCAAGAGGTTTGATTGTTTGTTAAACTTCTTCAATACCTTGAGGTGCCCGTGCTCGCTCCGGAGCCTATGTTTAAAGCTTTGGGGCTCAAACACATAAGGGTTCTCTCCACCCCTCTCCTCCTCCTCCTCCTCCTCTTCTTGTTCTTCTTCCTCTTTTCTAGGCTGGTTGCCTCGTCCCCTTCCTCTCTCTTCCCTGTATTTCTCTTCGCACTGCTCCTCGCACTGCCGCTGCTCCCTCCGGTCTCCTTGGTGCCGCTCCTGGCACCGTCGCCGACACTGTTGTAGCTTCTCCTGGGGGTCTTGGTCACTCACCCCTGCGTCTCCTTGTTCTTGCTTCTTTTCTTCTTTGTAACGCTCCCAGCACGATTGTTCACATTGGCGACGTTGCTGCTCTCCGCGGTGCCCTCCGGCCTCTTCACACTGCCGATGGCATTGCTCGAGCTGGCGCTCCGCGGGGTCTTCGTGGTGGTTTTCGCGGGCATGGGTGAGGGTGGTGGTGGAGAGAAGGAAGAGGGCGAAGAGGAGGAGAAAGGGGGTTAGGGTTTTGAGTTTGGGAACCGCCATGGATGAGCTAGCTCTTTGTTGTTGAAGCTTTGGGAGATGAGTAGTGAGATAGGGTACGTGGAGGGATTCGTTACTTATAGGGGTGGAGACGAGGTAGGTGAGTGTGCATGTGAGGCGATAAGCTTTGAGTTTCTACATCTTAAATTTTATTTATTTCAAAATAAAATAAATTTTATTAATCATTTCATAATATACATTTTCAAATAAAATATAAATACGAATAATAATACTCTAAAAAATAATACATATAAATATTTCTTAAAAAATATTTTATTCATTCAATAAATATAGTGGAATAATTAGTTATTTAATATGATGAGTAAAATTTTTATTTTAAATATGGGGCAATTTTCTACATACCCCTAAAAATTTTTCTGTTTTCAGATTTACCCCTCTTAGAAAACTAATATTAAAATTACCCTTCTTACATTCCAACTTCTTTCCAAAATATTCCTGAATTTAAACTCTGTTAGTGTACCGTTTGAAACTGCCGTTATCTGTGTGTAATTACTATTTTGTCCTTTCAAATATACCCTAAATCCTAAAATCCTAAACCCCTAAACCCTAAAACCTTAAAAAATCCTAAACCCTAAAACCCTAAAAAATCCTAAACCCTAAACCCTAAAACCCTAAACCCTAAACCCTATAACCCTAAAAAACCCTAAACGCTAAACCCTAAAACCCTAAAAAATTCTAAACCCTAAATCCGGGCAAAATAGGTATATCTGATAGTTTTCAACTCTGATTATTATTTAACTCTAGTTTAACCCTAGTTAACTTAACAATGGGAAACGGTAGGGGTATTTTTAATAACGGTAGAACGTATAAAGGGTATATTGGAAAGAAAAAAATAAGATGGGTAAATCAGATATTTCTTCATATTTCAGGGATACACAGGCAATTATCCCTTTAAATATATATATTTTTTATAAATGTATAAATAATATTGCTGTGTAAAATTATAGAATTAAAAATTTTTTAAAAAATTAAGAATTTTTATGAAATCTTATAATCCTCTTCTTCAACCTCCCATTTAATCACCACCTCTCAGAGTGGTACTGACACTAGCGCTAGCTATATATCATGTTTGGCCAAAATTTTTAAAAAATAATTTTTACAAATTAAATTTGATAAAATATTGCCAGAATCTAATAGGAAAGTGATTTTTTTAAGTAATTAAAAGAAATTATTTGGTAATTTTTTTTTATTTACAAATAATAATTTTTTTTTGTTAAAATTTGAATTTAATTTTAAAATTAAAAATCTGAATAGAATTTAAAATTTGGTGATTGAATTTACAATCTAAATTTAAAATTTAAAATTTAAAATCAAAATTTGAGTGCTAAAATTTTAATTTTTAAATTTAAATTTCAAACATAAATATTTAAATTCAAAAAATTTAAAATTAAAGTTTAAATTTAAAAGTTAAAATATAAAATTGAAGTTTAAATTTAAACATTGGATAAAAAATTTAAAATTTAAACTTAAAATTTGAGTCCAAAATCAAAATTAAATTAAAAAAAATAAGTTTTAACTACTTGATATTAGTCCTCTAAAAATCATAAATAGATTTTAAAAATAAATTACCAAATATTTAATTGAAGAAAAATATATTTTTCACAATTTTGACCAAACATGCACCTTCTAAATGCAAGTTGGATTATCTTAGAGATTAATTGGATATATTTTGGATCATTTACAAATGATTATATTTAAAATAAAAAAACTGCATATAAATATTTTGAATTATGTACGTTTAACGATGTATATCGACCATTGATTCAAATGCTGTATCGCTAAAAATGGCGTCAAACTAAATAAATTATCATATTTACTGCAAGAAGTATTCTATTGCAGCTCATCTCTGTTATTATTCATTTATTTTTAATGTTGAAATTTTTTAAATGACGATCAATATCATTAAGAAATTTTTTTTTGGTTCGTCAACTAAACACAAAAATAAACAAGCTGAAAACGAATATTTTTTAAAAAATAATAATAAAAATTTATAATCAATATCAAAATATAAATTTTATTTTAAATAATTTTAAAAAATTTATAATCAAAATTTAGTTTATTGATTTTTTTACGTCGTATATTAAACGAGCAAAAAATTTATATCTATTATTAAAATTATAAATTTTATTTTAATTATTAGATCATCAATAATATAAAAAAAATTTAAAATTTAATTTTAAAATATTTTCAGTGATCTAAATACCAATCGTCAATAGAAAAGTTCCATCTTCAACGACTCTGAATATATATAGTAGTATATATATACAAAGTTTCTTCGTCTACAAACGAAAATACACAAATACGCAAAAATCGAGGGATATAGATGCAAAAGTTCGTAACGTGGCGAGTTCGGTGTGCATGCATGGCCACGTGGGCGCTAAGTGGGTCGGAGGTTCGAACGGTTCGCCACGTCTCGCCGAGCGGTTCAGAGCGTCCGGTTCACGGCGTCGCGTACGCGTTGGGTTCACTTAAATTGGACCGGGTTTTTTTTCTCTCGAAAAAAGGGACCGGGTCGGTGCGCGTACGCGTGTGGTGGCCTGCGCGACACGTGTGGGAAGGACGCGTTGGATCCGCGCGCGAGGCGCCACATCCCACCCGGCGCTGCGCGGGTGCGAACATGTGTCGGATCGGGTGGGGGCGGAATCGGTTTTGTCGGGTATCGGATGAAATCCGGGTGACGTGGGCATCAGCCCGATCCGAAGATCTGAGTGAGTTTTTTTTTTTTTTTTTTGCTAAATTATATTTTTGAAGTGTCTAGCACTTTAGGCTTCGAATTTTATTTATAATAATTTTTAATTTAAAATTTTAAATTATTTAAATTTAATTATTTAGATTATATTATCAGCTACGAAATTTTGCCATGCTACTTTTATATTAGTGCTGACACATTAATATTTAATTTATTTTAATTGGATTATAAAGTATGATTATAATAATTTTAAAAATTAAATATAAAATTATAAATAATTAAAATTTGAAGACTAAAATATCAAACATATTATAAATGGAGACCAACAATATAATTTATCCTTTTTTTAAAAAAATTTAGTAAATTTTAATTTGCCCCCTTTCTTTGGCACATTTATAGGGCTCGTTTTGCATTAGTGTTGTTCTTGTTGTTGGTTTTTTTTTTTTTTTTTTTTTTTTTTTTTTTATTGAATAGTATAAAAGAGAAAGGTAATTAAATTATTTGTAATACTTTTAGTCAAATTATTTGATTAGTACCAAATATATATATATATATATATATATATATATATACATATATATAAAATTTAGCAATTCAAAAGATTGCATTAAAACTATATTATTATTTTTTTTTGTTAACTATATATCTACAATATAATATTTTTTGGTTTTATTTAAATATTTGAATAAGTTATTAATTAATTATAATTTATTTTTTTTATAGTTACTTGGTTATTTTTTATAAAGCAATGCTAGGTTAATTACCAATCCACACCCTCATCTAAATTTTTATTTGCTATTCTTATCATTAATTATTTTTTTATTTACTAAAAACCTGATAAATTAATCTTACTCTAATTTAACGAGGGATTATTATAAGGATCACAATCCTTTTTTATTTTAGATACTATAAATATCTCACTCTAATTGTTCAAGTAAATAAATAAATAAATAGATAAATAAATAATGTGAGGTGCTAATTAAAGTGTGTGGACCATACATGCCCGTGTTATGGAGGGAAATGGTAATCAACTAAAAAAAGGGATTTTTTTTTTTTGGAAATAGCTTTCTAAAAATTTATATTTTTGAAAATAATCATACAAAATTTATTTTTGTAAAAATAATCTTATGAATGCCAACTGTACGCCACGTGAACGGAAAAGCCAAACGTGCCACAATTTGAACACGGGAATTGAATTCCCGTGTTTCCATCGGAAGGGGGATTTGAATACAAATTCAAATTCAAAAATAAATTATAAATTTAACTTTAGGATTTGAATATAAATTCAAATATCAAAATCAAATTTCAATTTCAATTTCAAAGTCAAAATTCAAATTTTGAATTTCAGTTCAAATTTCTAATTAAGTTTTAAAATTATAGCTTTAAATTCAAATTTATAATTTTAATTTTAAATTATTAATTTAAAATTAAAATTTTAATTTTAAATTATTAATTTAAAATTAAAATTTTAATTTTAACTTAATCCACTGGGTTAATCGCCGTTTTTAGAAAGATAATGAACGATCCGCGGATTTCGTAAAAATTTTAGAAGAAGGTAAATCGTTTTCCGTTTTAAAAAAAAACGGTGAACGATTCAGTCGTCCAGTCGTCTAGTCGTCCGCGTTCCATATGGAAACACGTTCCGTGTTTAAACACGAAAATTCAATTTCCGTGTTCAACTTGTGACACGTCCCGCTCCCCGCACACATGGCGCACAGTTGGCACACATAGAATTATTTTTTTAAATATAAATTTTGTAAGACTATTTTTGAAAATACAAATTTTTAAAGGTCAATTTTCAAAACAAAACCCAAAAAAAAAAAAAATTAGAATTCTACAAATCATTTTTTTTTAATATTTAGTAATATTTAAAAATATTCTAATATAGTTTAAGTTGTGTTACATTTGAAAACATTAGTATTCTAATATCAGAATTTTTACATTTGAAAACATTCATTATAGTTTAAGTTGTGTTACATTTGAAAACATTGGTGTTACATTTGAAAATATTCTAATATCAGAATTTTTTTATTTTTTTACACTTTAAAAAATTAAAAATAATAGTAAAGTTTAAATTTTGAAACGCCGGTATTTTTTATATTATAAGAACATTTAAAGATGTTTTTTTTTAAGCGCTGTCTAAAAAACGTTCTTATATTAAGATTTTTTTTATAGTGATTGTATATAACTATAATTACATACATATTCAAATTAGATATTTAATTTGATATATTTAAATTTAACTGTTGTATTTGAAATTATTATTAAATTGATCATAGTTCTAATTTTAGCAGTTAATTGGTTAAGCTGTATCTTCCCAATAAATTTTTGAACATAAAATATTTTTATTTTTTATATAAAAAATAACTCACTCCTAAATATATACAAAGTAATAAAATTTTGAAATATACTCCTCAACTAGGTGAAACCAAACAAATTATTTCTCCTTTTTAAATTATTAATGTACATAATTATAATAAATATATATATTTTTTAATTAATATAGTGTATTTTATTAAGTATCGGTAAAATATATTATTACGTTTTAAACCATCAATTTTTTTTAAATTTTTAATATTTTAAAATTAATTAATTTTATATAAGAAAAATTCATTCAAATATGTTTTTCGAAATTCGAAACGTCGGTAATTACTATATTAATTTATAAAAATACTTGAAAATATTTTTTTATGTATCGTCTAAAAAATAGTTTTATATTGAATTTTTTTTTTGTAGTCGTGCATGATTATAATATTTTTATATTAATTAGATTATATTTATATATATATATATATATATATATACACACTTTTCAATCAAGTTATAATTCAAATTTTAAAATATTTAATTATACCTTTTAGTAATTAAATGTATAAATGTTTAAATAAATAATAAATATTTTACCAATTTGTAACTGCGGGGATAGCTCAGTTGGGAGAGCGTCAGACTGAAGATCTGAAGGTCGCGTGTTCGATCCACGCTCACCGCAGATTATTTTGAATTTTTTTAAAAAAATTCAAATAATTTTAAAAAATTTTCTAATTAAATTATGTTTGCATAAATTAGATATATGTTTGCATAATTTAGATATATGTCACCGCAGATTATTTGAAATTTTTTAAAAAAATTCAAATAATTTTATAAAATTTTATAATTAAATTATGTTTGCATAAATTAGATATATGTAACATGTCCTTAACTTCAACGCTTTACTTGGCTTTATTTGATTTTTTGTATTACTAATTTGGGCTTTTTAAAGTCACTTAATCACAAGGTCTAATAAATAATTAATTAAACAAGAAGTGCCTAAATTTGAAAAATTGTGTATCATATATGTTTAATTCAGTTATGGTTTCATAAAAAAAAATTACTTAATTTTTATTTTTTTAACAAAATAATTTGTTATGTAATAAAATATTCTACTGTTTGATAAATTACTCTCTAACTTGTTTTATTATAAATTATTAAATTATTCTATCATGTTTCAATATTTTTTTTAAAAAAAATTAAAATTTGCTACCAACTTTTAATTTATTTAATTTGAGTCGGTCTTGTTATTTATCTTTACAAATTTAATTAGTATATTTTATGTAATTTATTAAAATAAGTAATTAATATAAATTTTGTATTGAAAGAGCTTTCACGTGATTTTTTTTTTTAAAAAAAAAAAGAAAAAAAACGTTAAAAATGGAAATTATTTATTTTAAAGATTGGATACTGAAATCAAAATAATTTATAATTCCCAATAAATAGTCATGATGTAAATATGCATGAAGACCCCTCACCTACAGAGTTGCCTGAAATGACACCCTCAATTCATGATGCATGATTGAACCCCCCGCTGGGGATTTTTTAAAAATAACCCTCTGAAAATTGCAAATTTGTAAAATAATCCTGGCAAAATTTTTTTTGCAAAACTAACCCTACTTTTGCCACCTCGGCGCCGCGTAGGGCAGACAGCGTGAAGGCGCTGAAGCCGTCAGCGCCTTCACAATAATCCTATGAAGGCGCTGAACCCCTCAGCGCCTTCATGCCATGCGTTGAAGGCGCTGAAGCGGTCAACGCCTTTAATATTAAGTTAAAGGCGCTGATCCGCTCAGCGCCTTTAACATTAAGTTAAAGGCGCTGAGCCATTCAGCGCCTTTATACTAAAGGCGCCAATTTCCGCTTGCACTGCAGACTTAGTCATTTTTCGGAGCGTACACCATGAAGGCGCTGATGGGTTCAGCGCCTTCACAAGAAATCATATGAAGGCGCTGACCGCTTCAGCGCCTTCATAGGATTATTGTGAAGGCGCTGACCGCTTCAGCGCCTTCACGCTGTCTACCCTACGTGACGCCGAGGTGGCAAAAGGAGAGTTAGTTTTACAAAAAAAATTTTCATAAGGTCATTTTACAAAATTTGAGTTCTCAGAGGGTCAATTTGAAAAAATCCACCGCCCCCCCCCCCCCCCCCCTTCAAATTTAAATATTTTTACATAATAAATCTAAAATTTGATATGATAATCAATGCACAAAATTAACAATACTTAAAAGAAAAATAATAAACACTATCTATTAATGAACAAAACAAGCATTGTTCTGAAGAATCAATGGGTCATTTTATTACACATTTATTCGAAGAATGAATTCGGTATTATTATTATTATTATTATTATTATAATAGATGCATCTACTGCACCATTGTTGTTTCAGCAAAAGCAACATATATTTTACAGATTGGGAAAAAGAGAACACAGAGCTATAAAAACATCATTTATTGTACATACATGTGGTATAGAATGTTGGAAACAAAAGAAAAGAAACTACGGGCCGCGAGCGCGCATGAAGCAAAAGCACTGGGCTCTCTGATCCTCGGGTATCATCCCGCCGCCTTTGCCCGTGTCGATCGCCTCCAAAAGCCTAACCACTTCGTCCATGTCGGGCCGTTTATCCGGATTTGCGTCCCAGCATTTACGCATAATGCTCGCTAAAGCGCTGGGACAACATCTGGGGATTTCGGGCCGTAAATTCTGCAGTGCAGCAACACCAACGAAAAGCAAAAGCTTAGACTATTCGAGGAAGTTACAGAATAGTTTGGACAAACAGAAATCTATTTATCAATCAACCACACATGCAGATTACTCGCGTAAAATCGTCCCAGGTAAAATCTGAAGTTTAGTAAGTTCTGTCAGAAAGCATATATTTCTTGGCAAAATACCATTATCTTAAAGTTGATGAATCGTCGAAAAGTTTTTGGAAAGAGAGCGATTCTGTAAGTAGAATAACAATCTGAGAAGAGAATAACAAACCTGGCGGACAACAGCAGAAGACAGATCTGTAAAGCTGAGATTAGGGTATGGCATGTCACAGCAGTAGGTTTCCCATAAGCAAATGCCAAAGCTGTAAACATCACATTTTCTATTGTATGGCTTACCGTCGAGAACCTGCGCAATGTGAATAATATCTTGTAAGAACTTAAAAGAGTTACTATAAAAGCTGATAGAGATTACGCCGACAATCTTTCTCCAAAAATGTGTTTGTATAGTAATTAGTAGAAACTAAAGCCAAAAAAAAAAACCATTTATTTGGAACGACGAGCACCTCAGGAGCCATGTAGCCAAGCGTGCCCGTTTCACCGGTCATATCCTTTGGATTTTGAGCCTCAACGCGAGCAACGCCAAAATCAGCAATTTTAAGGTTCCTATGTTCGTCCAATAGCATGTTCTCGGATTTGACGTCGCGATGGACAATCTTTTTGGAGTGTAGATAGCTCAATCTGAAAGTAAGTAAATGTTAGTTTTAATTGCTCATTTTGAGTGTTGCAGCTACGCAAAATATAGTTACACAAGATACTACTAATTTGTAGGGTCTGCAAAAATTGTTGCTCTTTTGCATATATATATATATATATATATATATATATATATATATATATATATATATATATATATATATATATATAGTCCGGCTAGAATACTATCGATAGCACCAGACAATTGGTGCTATCAAGTTTTCAGCCGTTGGATGAAAAGATATGCGGTTGGGATTATAGTGGTCCCCTAAGATTTTTACTATTCAACCAACCACCTAGTAAACCCTAGGGGCCCACTATAATTCCAACCGCATATTTTTTCATCCAACGACTAAAAACTTGATAGCACCAATGGCTACATGGCCATTGGTGCTATCAATAGTATTCTAGCCTAATTCTATATATATATATATATATATATATATATATAGAGAGAGAGAGAGAGAGAGAGAGAGAGAGAGAGTCCGGCTACTATACTATCGATAGTACCATGCATTTGGTACTATCAAGTTTTCTACCCTTAGATCAACCCATTTAATTATTTTCACCCGTTAGATTTTACTATTTCTCCAACCACCTATTAAACCCAAGGACCCCACTATCATCTCAACCACATATCTTTTAATTCAACGGTTAAAAACTTAATAGCACCAATAACTTGGTACCATTAATAGTATTCCAGCCTAGCTCTATATATATATATATATAGAGAGAGAGAGAGAGAGAGAGATAGCCTGGAATACTATCGATAACAAACGGACTTCGTTGCCAACCATTTGTTTTCGATGATAGAGCTTCCAAAACGACGATCGGCACTACTAAATATGATCTAGACCATTTAAACTGTTTGTAAATTAAATTTCATGCTTTTTCGATATTCTTTTATTTTCCATCGAGTGGACACAAAAATGAATGGCTGAAAATGAATATCCTTCAAAAAGTAATAATAAGAGTCTTGTAATCAAGATCAAGAGAATAGATTTTGTTTTAAATAGTTTAAAAAAATTTCTAACTAAAATTCAGTTAATTTAGAATTATTTACACCGTTAAACTAGCAAAAAAACTCATATCTACCATTAAAATTATAAATTTTGCAACCATTTGATCATTAGGTCAACGATGTCGAAAAAATTTAAAATTTAATTTCTAGATACTTCCAGTGGTTTAGATCATATTCAACGGTGCCGATCGTCAATTTGGAAGCTCCATCATCGAAAACAAATGGGTGGCAATAGAGTCCGTTTACTACTGATAGCATTCCAGCTCAACAAAGTGGTGTTGAGCTTAAATGCCTCTCTAAATTGTATAAATTGCGCCCTACAAAGTGGTGTTTGCTTAAATGCCCCTCTAAATTGTATATATTTGCATTCAATCCTTGCCAAGGTCAATGTGCCAAATTTTTTTTTTGCATAAATACCCCCGGCAAGCATATGCGTGCTAACAAGTATGGTTTTCAGAGTACAAATCTAAATACCAACTTTGCAACGGAATTTGCGTATGTTTCCTATACTTTCAGGGGGTATATGAAAAAGAACCCTTTAAGAGTTTTCAACTTGATCCATATTTTTTGGTTTTGCAATTTCTGAAAGAAATATTTCTCCATGGACTGAAACACCCATGCAACTCCTTGCGATGAAGTGATGAATATACGCATCCGAGATTTTAACCAGGAGCACGTTTTGGTCCATAAAAAGATATTTTTGTTCAAACTTTGATTAAACAAGAAAAAAAAAGCATAAAAGTTGCAAAATGGTAAAATAAGCTCCTTTTTTTTTCTTTTTTCTCTCTTAAAATGGACTGCGGAAGGTTAACAGTACCACTTACCCTCTAGATAAATCCAAGGCAAGCTGAATCACAATCTTATAGGGAAGTTTCCTGCTGTAATTTTTGATCAGATACTGCTTTAGGGTTCCACCACGAAGATACTCCACAACAACACAACATGCCCTAGCTGGAAGGGTAGTTTCGCTACCGCTCGTGGAGTTCTTTGGTGGAATCTTGAGGTCCGTAGTCCCCATCGATGCTCCAACAAACTGCAAAATAAAAAATAACCGTTAACTTTAGAACCTCTAACTTAAGATTTGACATAAAATGACAGGATTTGAAGCTTTCCATGTAAACCACACACTGTAAAAGGCGGGAATACAATGCACAATAGAGAAACCCCCACATATATATATATACAAAAGCACGGAAGCCTCCGTTCTTTTAAGTTATTTTTGATGAGCACATTCAATTCGACGATCAGCTCAATTAGATATAATCTACGCTATTGGAACTATCTGGAAACCAAATTTCATAACTTTTTGACATCATTTGCCAAGTCATCAAAGGGTCTTAAAACCCCAGTAATATCACAGTTTTTACATCCCCTGAATATATAGTGATTTGTACTTAACCCGCTCACCCCACCCCCTTCGATAATCAATACTTAAATATAAACCCTAGACATAAAACATAGCACTTTACCCCCTACACAGGGGAGTAGAATGCAGGATTCCCTAGCCAACCAAATAGTCATCCGTAGGTTTTGGTCATCAAAGTGGTTGAAGTGCAAATAAAATAACTAAGTATCCTCGAGAATGTTCTATATTTTGGCCATTTTAAAACCTACATTTTGCTCCAATAACCTATGAGCCAAGGATTTAAGTGCCGTGGCACGGGATTGTGCCGAAAACTTGCCGGCACGGTACGGCACGGTGCGTGCCGAGCCGTGCTGATGAGTGCCGGTCACAAAAAATACATGCGTGCCGACACATAATGGCATGAAATATTTAATTTCTTTAGCAACAAAATTTTTTAATTGCTTATTATGTATCTTTATCAAATATTTTGAACTTTATTAAGAAAATTACTTAGTAATTTTAAGAAAAAATGATTTTGAACTGTGTCATCGGCACGGGAGCTGTATCGTGCCGGTATCTTGTTGGCACGGTACGGCCCGTGCCGATGGATACTTAAAACCTTACTATGAGCAAAATAATAGATATATCTTGATCGAATGTTGATTAAGGGAAATGTATGATGAAAGCTTGTAGTTTAAGCAGATAATAAAATAGGATTCAATATTTTAATGTGGGGGGTGAAAGTTATAATATATAAAGGGATTTTTTCTGCAAGTTTGCAATTCCTAGTTAATAACCAGTTTACCACCAAAGTATGTAAGCAGGAAGCTGATTACAAGAATATCAGATGAGAAAGAAAAAAAGGTTGAGTGGGTAAAACATGATACGAAGAAATGCTTTTACCTTTGTAACATTCGGATGGTCAAGCTTATACCAAACAGCTACTTCCTGCTGAAACGATGAACGAAGAGCAGCCGCCTCAGCATCTGTGGCAAAACCATCTTCACCCCAATCCAATAGCTTAACTATATTATGTCAAAAAAAAAAAAAGATTTAGCTCTAGTTAATCTACCCAAATCTCTATCACTTCTCATTTCTATCGAGTTTCCAAAACCCTGAAGGAACTCTCACCTTAACAAGCAATAAATATAAGTACGCAAATAATTACAGCAGCAATTGCTATGCCGGAGATTTGCGACCATTTATACCGATAAGTTGTATCCTATCATGTTAGGCATTCCATTCCATTAATAAGCAACACGCAAAGAAACGTTAATGAAACACTAAACCTTCAAGGATATCATAAAACCGCGCTATCGATTACAAATCTAGTCACTAATGTTTGTTACTCTGATACCAATCTAGCCGATATCAATGAAATCCTTACTTCAATATACTGTCCGAAAAAACACACTGTTGGCTATTTATTTATGGATTAAATAGGTCCAACTTCCTGCCTCGTGACAATAGGCTCAGGAGACTAATAAGTTGAGTTGGGTGAGCCCAATAAGTTGAGTGGGGCTGCGGTCCACAATAGACCTAACGGCAAGAGGCCCAACAATAGACCCAACGTCCAGATGGGTTGAGTCCAATCGAGACCCGTGGGCGCTGTGTCTGTACGCTTTAAGTGAATTGGTTGCGTATTTCTAATAGCTCGAGCTTTTGGGATTAATGGTTAGCGCCAACGATCTGACAAGTGGCACGGGTTCGATTCCCACACGGTGCAGGTGTTGGGAGGGGGATTGTTGGCTATTTATTTATGGGTTAAATAGGTCCAACTTCCCGCCTCGTGACAATAGGCCCAGGAGACTAATAAGTCGAGTTGGGTGAGCCCAATAAGTTGAGTGGGGCTGCGGTCCACAATAGACCTAACGGCAAGAGGCCCAATAATAGACCCAACGTCCAGATGGACTGAGTCCAGTCGAGACCCGTGGGCGCTGTGTCTGTATGCTTTAAGTGAATTGGTTGCGTATTTCTAATAGCTCGAGCTTTTGGGATTAATGGTTAGCGCCAACGATCCGATACACACACTACTACATCATCATCACCATTAGAGTTTGCTAACATGGCAAGTTAAAGGGGTTACTGTTCTCGCGGCGATGCCGCCGCGGCATTCCTACTAATAGAACTAAACTGTTATAATCGAAACTCGCAGGACAAAATTGAGATCATGATGGAACTGTTAAAGTGTAAATTTTGAAGAGAAGATGAAGGATAAACACCTGCAACATCTTGGCCATCATATGTGCCCCTGTACAGAGTACCATACGTTCCCTGCGCCACGAGATACCGCAATTCCAACTTCGAGAGATCGATCTCCCACTCTTCCTTAGGCCTTCGAACAACACTATTTTTCCCCTTATTCAACTTGTTCTCTAGCTGTATATCAAAGCTCTTCAGATCAATCTCATCCGCCCTAAAGAACATATCTTTGCTATCAAAACTCCTCGAGCTCTTCAGTTTCAGCTTAATCTCCCTCCCATCCTTCCCTTCTCCTCTCGAATCCATATCAATAGATCAGGCAACGAAAACTGAAAACTCACACAAGAGTTGAAATCTCTCTGATTCTCTCCATCAAGCTCGAAAATACGAAATTGGTGAAGAAAAACACTATAAATCTCCCAATCAAGCTCGGAATCAGCTGGAATTGGATTAAAAACTGCGATTTGACTCTGAAAAACAGGAATTTGAACCCGACTATGAATCAAAAAAGGAGGAGATTCACACGAAGTCAACGATCAATGAGAGGAACGAATCGAAAGGGCATAAGGAGAGAGATGATGATCAAATCGAAAACCCTGATGCGGAGCTCGGAAACCCTAGCAAGGTCCTCTCGATCGATCGAAGAGGAAGATAGAGAGAGAGAGAGAGAGAGAGAAAGTCCAAAATCACGGGACACCAAAGAGATAAAAAAAAAAACAAAAAAAAGGTGTTTTTTATTTTTTTCCGGTGAAAATGTATAGAGACCCCTCAACTATAGTCACTATAGAAATAGACCTCTCAACTTTTATTCTTTATTTTTTTTTCACTATTTTAAAACTAAGTGAAGTTTAAATGATAAAACCTCAAATAAAAAATTTAAAAGTTGACGGGTAATTTATAAATAATTAGATCTCTATTTTTCTAACTCTAACGTTTGAAACCTAATTAATTAATAAAATTTTAATTAAAAAAATTTTCTAGAGCCATCTAATTTTTTCCCAAAATATAAATTTATATAAACTCTAAAATTTAAAATGATAAATCTATTATTTAAATAAAAATTCAATTTTCATGACATAAAATATAGCTCACTTGTGATCACACAAAATCAAATTTGATAAATATGAGAGTTTTATGATAAATTATAATATTTTTTTTATATATATTTACGCGTTAAATTAATTCAAATTTATTCTATTCAGTTTATTTGGCTTTTCAAAGTTTCCTATTTTAAAACTGAATTAAATCAAATAAAATCAAATTGGGAATATTTTTATGAACCACGCTCACCACATCATCGGTGAACCGCTGTAAAATCCACCGTCGAAGCATCAACTCTCGCAATCCACATCGCTAAAAAAATTAGAGTACTGGTGACGTGGTGCACAGGATTCACGGAACAAATTCTAAAGAACCACAGCGGTGTCGCACCGTTGGATCGCGTACGGACACGATCGCGCGGGTCCGCATAGACCTGGGGAGCATAAGGGGTTGTTTTTTGGGGTACGCTTTGGTAATGGCCAAATTGGATATACACGTGTGCATCAATATCTACTAAATAGGGATTGGGCAATCTCAGCCGTTGGATCTAAATCACGCGCAAATAAATCATCATCCCCACCCCTTACCCAATTGGCATCTTATTAGGGTGTCGATTCCTCTTTCTTTTTCTCTCTCCTCTTTCTCTCTCCTCCTCGATTCACTCTCTCTCACTACAAGCCCTAGCTCTCCTCTCCCCCTTCCACGGCGGAGCCCCGCCGCCGACGCCGCCGCCGACGCCGCCGCTAGTCGCCGGCGACCAGATAGGCGGCGCCGCCGCCGCCGCCGGCGCTGATGATCCGGGGATCCGTCGCCTCCCATTCGGATGATCTTAGGAGGATGGATCCCGAAGTGGCGCCGCCCCCTTCTCCCCCGAGGGAGTCCAATCCCGAGGATCGGGCCGAGGCCCCCGCCGAGGCCGGGAAGGAGGCGGAGCGATCCGCGGAGCCCGCGAATGTCGAGGAGATGAATAATAGCGAGGGTGCAGGGGATAAGAAGAGGTATGCGGCGCGTGATTCGATTCGTGATTTGGTCTCTGTTGGTGTGATTTGGTGTTTTGGGCGTTAATGGTGGCTAACGATTGGTGAGGGTTAAGAACAGGTTTGAAGATGGTGGCGAGGGTGAAGGATGCAGGTCTTGTAGCTGCAAAAAGTCGAGATGCTTGAAGCTGTAAGATTCTTCGACTCCATTTTAGTGTTTATATATGTTTCATTCATATGCAAATATAAGGATATACAAGGAGAGAAGAGAAGTTCCTTTAATGATGATTCCATGTTTTGTTCTGTTCTTCATAGTTCTCTCTACATTTGGTCATGCTATTCTTGAAAAGCCTACATTTTGCGCAGAAACCTGCTACTTGGTTCATCTTTCATGTGTTAAGTTCAAAATAAGGTTCTACCGGAGTTACCGTAATGTGTGATCCTTTCTAAAGGGGGATAGGATCTTCAAGTGTGGAGAGGGGAAGGAAATAGTATTGAGTAGAGGGTTATTCTATCGACTCACTCGTTTACGGATTCCGTGTTCCTAGTGATTACTTGTTCTTCACCTTATTATAATTCGGAGTGGGGTGTGGTGGCTAGTAAGATTGTTTAGAATTGCATTGCCAAAGTCATGCTAAATACAATCTACTCTCCATTTTATTTGCTATCACCTTTATAAGGCCAGACCTAATAATAATTCCCGACAATAATGGTATAGTGTAAGACTATTAGCTCCCAAGATGATCTTAGTATAATGGGATAGTCCAAATTTCTAAAATATAATTCCCAACAATAATGGGATAGTATCTGTTTTTTTTTAAATTTTCGGAGAGGATACCATTAAATTTAGTCTGGGAGACTGAGAGTCATCCAAATTTCCTACTTATGGGCAAGTTGCTTATATATCAGAAAAGTTCTTCAATGAAGGTCATTTTTGTACATACGAGAAGGGTATATATGTAAGAAATCAAGTTTTCAAAGAGGCAATTATAGAAATTTACAGTAGAAGTTGGATTCGTTCTCTACAGGAAGTCACGTAGGTCGTTATTCATGGGCTATTGTTTTCTTAGCTAGTCTCTTTTACAATATTCAACTCCACTATGAGAAAATTGCCATCGTGACAGGCCTCTATAGTAATATATTTCTTTCTTTCTTTCTTTCTTTCTTTTGTTTGATAGGGCATATGTACCCCCACAAAATATCTCATATGTAAACATTTCTTTCTCTAAAGTTTTATGTGCTAGAAGATCAGAATCCTATTACTTGTTTGTATAGCATTGTTGGATGACAAAAACCATGATTTTGAAGCTTCTGTCTGTAAAGTCCAACGAACTGAATATAATAGGAGACTTTGAAAAATTGTTACTTAAATACCAGCCACTCACCAATTAATCGGATATAAATTAAGCAAAATAAATAGGTGGGGATAACTTTTTTTAAATCGTATATACTTTTCTTATAATATTCATTTCGGTCTTGTCCTATATCATCGTCTCTTACTGTGATATTTTACTTATTCATTTTTGGTTTAGAAATTTATTCCTTTTGAAAAGAATTGTTCTGTGTTTACAATGTGTTAATATCACTCCTTTTGTAATGTTGTTTGCATTTCATGCAAAAGCTTAGAAAAATTCATCTTGGATATGCATTGCAACTTCTTCTCTTCTCTAAGTTTCTGCTGGATGCACCGTTTGTTATAGTTAAGTTTCTGCTGGATGCACTGTTTGTTATAGCTTCCAAGTAGGAAGTGGTATCTCCGTCAAGGTTGAAAAAAGAGGAAAAAATCATCTTGGACATACATTGTATCCTTCTTTTCTTAGTTTCTGCGGGATGCACCACTTATAATACTTTCCAAGTGTGAACTGGTATCAAGGATGTAAGTGCTTATCAACATGGTCCGTGCCCACCATGTTGTACCGTGCCTACAAGATATCGGTATGATTCGACCTCCGTACTGATAACACAATTCAAAACCCTCTTTTCTTATAAATTTGTAGTTAGTTATATCAATAAAGTGCAAAAGATTTGATAAAGATATATAATAATGATATAAGGCAATCAGAATATATTGGTGCCAAAGAAAATAAATATTTTAAGCCATAATGTGTCGGCATATAGGTATTTCTGTGAACATCACATGTCACGGCACCGCACGGCACGCACTGTGCCGTACTGTGGCACGATTTTGTGTCATGGCACTTAAATCCTTGACTGGTATTGCATTATAAGGACTCTAATTTTTTTTTTAAAAAAAATTCACATATGCTGTTTATGTTGCTAGATTTAGCAGACTGGTTAAACAGAATGTTGCTAGGTTTAACTGACTTGATTAATTAGCCTTCCAGTCAATTCAGAACCAGGACTTTGTGTTTGTGGCATGAGGCTAAGCAATTTTTCCAGTTGCAAATTATTAGTAATCTGTTGTATTATTCGGCATAGTTACTATTGGGTTTTTCAGTTTTTGTTACATCTTACTGCTTTCAAAATGCAGGTATTGCATCTGCTTTTCTACTGGAACCTACTGTTCTGAACTTTGTGGATGCCAACAATGTTTTAACAAGTCAACTTTTAAGGAAGAAGTTTTATCTGCTCGCAAGGAATTACAATTACGGAGTAAATTTTCACCATCTTCGAAAGTACTTCGATCATCAGAGGTTGGTCAGGAAGTATTTCTTCAGCAAAATTGTACGAACGCCCCCAAAGTTTTGGCGATTTGGAAAAAGGCCTCTGATCTTTAGGTTGTTTTTATTTGAGCACCCCAACTTATATGTCATTTAATTTTCACAATATTTCATTAGATTCCATCAGACTAACAGTTTCCATTGGGAAAAAAAGAAAGTTATGGAGTATTCCATGATTCCATCAAGTAACAGAATATTATGTCAAAAAAAAATTACAATGACCATTAAGTTCTGATGAAAATTTTGAAATCAAGCAACAATTTGGAGGGTTCAATGAGAAAAAAAAAAAAAATAGTATTTAAGAACCTGTTTCCAAATGATCTGTCATTGGGGTGGACGATCATTAATTTTTACCATTTTACTTCCCTTTTTTTTTTTTGTCTTATGATACCAGTTTTTACCTTAATATGACCCATAGGACGAAACTAAGAAGTCTCCTGGTTCAGCCTTAGTCAAAAGAGGATGTACTTGCAAAAAGTCGAGCTGTCTAAAGAAATATTGCGACTGCTATCAGGTGCTCCATCTTTCACTAACCAATTTGCCTTTTTTGGTCTCTGATAAGTGATACTGATATTTGTTTTTCTAAATTGAAAGAGCGGCATTGGATGCACGATATATTGCAAATGCGAGGACTGTAAGAATGTTTTCGGAAGAAAAGGTAAGAAGTGTTAATTTGAGCTACCTAAACATAGCTTTTGTTAACCTTTTTTTTTTTTTTTTTTTTTTTCTATTGCTCTTTTTAAATGTTTAGAATAATTTTATTTGGATAGTGTGTTCTTTTGCTCTCTAAAGAAAGTCACAGTGGTTGTTATTCATGGGTTATTATGTTTCAGCTGGTTTCTCTAACTACATTCACTTGAAGAAAAAAAAATTCTTTGTAGGGCCTTTTTCCATTATAAATATTCGATTTTCATTTTATCTCGTTATATGTATACCCCTTGGATTGTAGTTTTCGTTCTCAAGTCGTAGGTGTCATCCGGTTCGTGGGGCATTTTAGTCAGTAAATGTGAATATTGTAAGAAAAGTAAATTCCTGAAGGGCATTTATTGAAATTCGGATTTTAAGATGATTTTATCCGGTTTACCGTATCTCTTTTGAATATATTTTATTGTAGAAGACCATAGAAATCTCACCCTCGTAAATGGAATTTGTCTAGATGCAGAAGATGATGAGGATTATCCAATAGCCACGGCGTCGCCTATATATCCATCTCCTTATTCGAAGCAGTCCTTATTCCTACAAGATCATCCAGATGATATCGGGGGTCATATAATTGCGCAACCGCTCTCACAGCTTCATCCGCCGCCGTGGTGCGTAAAACGGCAAGTCGAGAACGGAATCATGGACGTCCCGACTAGCTACGCCGACTTCAGATACCCGAGGGATAGGGAGCCTCAACCAAAGCAAGACAAAGTATATAGCATCGCAAAGTGCATCGAGGTGATGAACGCGATGACGGAGCTCTCCACGAACGAGAAGTCGCTAGCGCCGGACGTCTTTTTAGAGCCGTCTAATCGCGAGATATTTCTCTCTCTAAGCGCTGATATCCGAATGTTGTGGCTGAGGCGTAAGCTGCAGAATCTGTAGCCAATTTGTGTATTCGTGTCTATCGTGTGATCTGAGAGTATTTTCTTTACGTTTGTTCGATAAGTTTGTCTATCTAACCGGTGGAAGATGTCTGTGATATGTTGGACATTTAATTGAACGTTCGGGTCATATGTTAAAGATGAAGAAGATCGTCAGAGTCTTCTCATGAGTTTATAGCAAGTTAATGGGTACACACTAGTGAGAGGTTTAATTCAGCACATACGTTTTCTAGTGTTTTTCTTTCTTCTTTTTTTTTTTTTTTCCCAAATTTTACAACACTGCCATTGTGTAATATTTCCCCATTTTCTTTGCAATCACTCTCCTACACTGTTAGAGCTGTTAGAGGTTGATCATCGATGTTAGGGAATACAAATATTTTGTTTTGATTGATTCAGCTTATTACATGTCCTTTTCCTGCTGGTGCAAGCTTGTGCAATAATATTTGTTTCTGCTCGAGGTTTGCAGATGAAATGCTCTCTCCATTATACACTTTTTTTTTTTTTCGTTCGTACATTGCTTTAGATAATGTGATTTTAACACATGTTCCACTTTAGTTAAGGCATTTCAGTTCCCAACCATTTGGAAAGAATCTGCGCTCTTTCAGACAAAAATTCATGCCTGGGAGTAGGTTGATTGATTTATTAATTTAATTCTATAACAATAAAAAGTAATAATAATAAATAAATAAATTTTTTAAAAAAAAAAAAAAAACCTTCAGTAAATACAAAAAATGAGCTTACAAACAGACCAGCAAAGGTTCAAAAAGAGTGCAACACAAATAAGTACGAAATATCACAAAAACATTGTAACAAATCTAGACCCTAGTCCTACTACCAGCTTACAACAAATTAAAGAAAAAATAATTAAGATACAGTTTTACAACTTGAAGCTTTGATGAACAATTAAGAGGAAAATGCTAAGGAGGTTCACAGATAGAAAAAAAGCAATTGATGATATCTTCGTCGTCGATGATTTGCTTAATCATGCGCTCTCGCTGCGTTGCAACCTCATTAAGTCTGAATGCATTTAGATAGACACCTTCAGTTTCTTGTGCTGTCAGCAGAAGCAGCTTCACTGTCAACAAGAAATAGAATCTAAGATGGAAAAATTGCAAATTGCATCAAAAATATTACAGTAGAATGTGCGGATATTTAGTCCCAGTACTAGTAAAAAATTTAAGTCACAATCCACTTCCCAAGGAGGCCAACCCATCATAATTGGATATTCTAGATCCAACAACTTATTGGGCCCAAATCCACCGGCCAAAAATATTTAAGCCATGTCACATCAGATGTGGGATTATTCTTAGATCCATAATGTCACAAAGTTTAAGCGCTAACATCCTCGTCAGCCTCAATAACACACACACAATCCAAGATCGCTAGGCAACGTGAGAGCTCATCTCACACTTCCGGCTAGCTGACCTGCTTTGATACCACTGGCCCAGCGGAATCACCTATCGCAGAGTATACAGCTCGATTAACTGGATACCGTAAACCCAATAACCTGTTGGGCCCAAATTCACTAGCCCAAAATGCTTAAAGCCTACTATATACTCATGCACCACATCCGATGTAGGATTATTCTAAGCCCTAGGCATCACAGCATAATCCACAGGCTTTAATAGCCCGTGATTTTTAGCATATATAGCAAGCTAGAACCTGAACTGCTTTTAAAATTTTACTTTTCCCTGACAAATATATTAACTTGAACTTGTTTAAGTAAAACTCATGTTCCTAGAAGGGATGAAGCGGTCGTACAAGAAAAGGTTGGATTCTTTTTAATGACCATGACTAAATTGCAATATATGAGAATATTCGGGACTAAAGTGTGCAAGTAAAAATAGTAGAGGGACTAAGTTGCAATATTAGGATAGTGCTATTTTACCAAAAAAAATATTAGTAATTAAAATACGATGAGTGCTTTGGCCAGTAGTTTTTATAGAGACAGAGAAGCATAAAGGAAAAGAATCTACCATTTTTTTTTTCTTTTGCAAGTTCAATACTTATATTTTTCGCTTTTTTGGATCAAAATCTTTTCCAATGGGCAGAAAATACCCCAAGCACTCCTTGATATGCATCACAAATATCAATAGGAGTATTTTGATCCATAAATGGATATTCATAATAGCAAAAACAAAAAGCTCGATCAAAGTTGCAGAGTTCGAAATGTAAGTGGATTCATTATGAAAAATGACCTAAAAGGGAAAAAGAGAAGAATTTATAAATACCAGATCCTTCAATTTCGACTCTCCTCGAAGTAGTTCCCAGATTTTGTTGGTGTTAATAAAGAAACAAAAGATTCTACCCAGTACATGGGTTCAGCATTTTGTGAAAAGCAGCCTGTTTTACGAACAGGAAAAAACATTAGTCCTAGCATCTCATTTTCAGAGCAAGCAAGATATGAACAACAAATCCGAATGCAAAGTCTGAAACAGGTAGCAAGCCTAAAAAAATGCATAAATGAGCAGTTCGCGAGTTCTGGCTTGAGTAAGTTTATACCATGTCAAAAAAAGAAAGATACAGAAAAAAAAAAAAAAAAAAAAAAAACTTTATAAGAGGGCAATGCACCTTGCCGTGCTTTATGTTAATTAGTGTTGAGTCATTGCGAAACATCATGTAAACAGAAAAAACTAGTGGCAATAAGAATGTTGAGATGGGTGTGTACTGACTGCTACAAATGCAGGACTATTATAAAGAAAGATCAATCTCAATTAAAAGATGGAATAAGGAAGAACTTAGAGGTCAATCAAGAAGGGCATTAGAGATGACAAAGCATAGAGCTAGTTTGAAAGAGTGAGGCAATTCAAGTAGGCGATGTAAATAGATAGATGTGACAATTACATGGTTAAAGGTGATTATGAAATATTTAATGAGCTCAAAGAGGAGATGGACTCAATAAAGAATTGAGTGGAGAAAGAGGTACAATGAGAGGGACGACATTTCATTTCTTTTGAGGATTCATGTAGCCCAACCCCATGTCATGTCAGAATAAGGCTATACAATCCTGTTTGGCATAGCTTCTACGAGTGCTTTCAGGTACAACCATCTCTATCTAGAGCTTTATACTACGGTGAAAAGTGGAAATTAGATTCGAAGCCCCAAAGTAATGGCTCCAATTTGGAGCTTCTGCTTTGGTTGCAGAGAGGGTTATTCAAGGAATTTTACTAAATAATGATTTTCTTAATAGCAATACACAAAAAGCACTTCCTTGGTGGCCTGGCTTGAAGTGACTGGAGTTTCTGTACAAGTGTTGTTAGAGTAAAGTTATTTGAAAAGGTACTAATAGCTCTTGCTTCGGCAAAATCAAAAGCTTCAAATTAGAAATTTTACATTTTACGCCCAAAAGCTTACTTTAGTTTGCCACTATAACAAAAACTTGGGACTAACTGGCAAGCCAAACGCTTGGTTTCTTAAAGCCTTTCGATTTCCTAAGTCGAGAAGCCATTCCAAGTGCCAAAGTTGTTTGTACTTATGTTGAATGAGCTGTACAAGCAGAATCAAGATAACGAGGCATACCGAAGTTGTACTTTTCTGCAACTCTCTAATGGCCATTGTGGCATAGCATGAAGCTGGCAAAGTGAATTCCATTTTCAGAGCCAACTTGGGTAATAAAGCATCTGAGTTAGAAATGGACTCGACTTTACATAGCTCCATATCATTTTCATCTGCATTGACGCAGTTAACAGACAATTAAAAAGAAAATAATAAAAACAGCAATAAAATTAAACAATATATATAAAGACCAACCTTTTGACTTGTGACTATCCAACTTTTTGGCCGAGTTTCCAATGGTGAGCAACTCTTTCCTTGTTCGATCACTTGGTGTGCTTTTGGACATGATATCCAGATCAGTCTCTGCCAAGGATATATTGTCATCTGTGTACGTTATTAGTTCCCTGCATCAGTTCAAAGATAAAAATATAAATAGTCTTTTAAATAAACCTATTTATATCAGAGGTTTTTATATACATATTCTGGTGAAATCTGAATTTTAGTATAAACACGTTATAAAACTTGATTCTTCTGCATATAAAATTTTGTAGACAACAAAAGTATACATCTGTAAAAAGCTTTTCTAATACGAAACCAACTTTTCCCAAGAAATTTAATAGCTCCCCAACATAAGATAAAGAATTTTGTAAGAAACTGAACTTTGAAGCTTATAAAACTTGATTCTTCTGCATATAGAATTTTGCATAAACACTTTATAAAACTCGATTCTTCTGCATATGAAGTACAAAAAAAAAAAGTATACATCTGTATAAACCTTTTCTAATACAAAACCAACTTTCCCCCACAAATTGAATGGCTCCCCAAAATAAGATAAAGAATTTTGTAAGAAACCGAACTTTTGAGGTTTATATACATATATATATATATATATATATATATATATATATATATATATATAGGGGCAATTTCCTACATATCCCTAAAAATTTTCCTGTTTTCAGATTTACCCCTCTTAGAAGGCTAATATTAAAACTACCCTTCTTACGTTCCAACTTCTTTCCAAAATACCCCTGAAGTTAAACTCTGTTAGTGTACCGTTTGGAACTGCCGTTATCTGTGTGTAATTACTATTTTGCCCTTTCAAATATACCCAAAACCCTAAAACCCTAAACCCCTAAACCCTAAAACCCTAAACCCTAAACCCAAAACCCCAAAACCCTAAACCCTAAACCCTAAAACCCTAAAAAACCCTAAACCCTAAAATCCTAAAAAACCCTAAACCCTAAAACCCTAAACCCTAAACCCTAGAACCCTAAAAAACCCTAAACCCTAAACCCTAAACCCTAAACCCTAAAATCCTAAAAAATCATAAACCCTAAACCCTAAACCCGAGCAAAATAGGTATATCTGATAATTTTCAACTCCGATTATTGTTTAACTCTAGTTTAACCCTAGTTAACTTAACAAAGGAAAACGGTAGGGGTATTTTTAATAACGGTGGAACGTATAAAGGGTATATTGGAAAGAAAAAAATAAGAGGGGTAAATCAGATATTTCTTCATATTTCAGGGGTACACAGGTAATTATCCCATATATATATATATATATATATAATTATATATATATGAAAATTCAGATTTTACAGAAGCATGCATGTGAATGATGGTTTTGGAGGGAAGAGAAATTGATATGTATAATACCCAAATTATCCCGCTCAACAAAAAATATAACTCAGATTTTGGTTCACATACCATCTGTAATCAATGGGACGCTCGAATACCCGTCTGTAACCGCCTTTCATACTTGTAATTGAAAATTCCCTAGTATTTGATGTAGGGGATTTAGATAACAGAAATATGATCGATTTTAATTATGTGACATAAAATACCAGAATATACAATTTTAAGAAAATCACTGCAATAGTACAATGCAGAACAAATGTAGTAATATACAGCAAGACTAAACTTACTTTACTCCATGAGCACTTTCTATCAAGCTGATGCCATCCTGAATCATCAGAAAACAAAAGGGGAGGTCACCCAATAGGAAGTGATCCCTAACCGTTAGAGCTATTACAGAATCAGAAGTTTCAATTCATGCTCAAGCACAGTTCATTGAAAGATAATTTTTGATATATCATTTTGCAAGTAATTTGCTAGCAACAGCTTACATTAGAGGTGTGTATGTTTAGTTGTTTCAAGGTAAAAATGTATCATGACCTCTTTAACTGCAAGTGATATTGCCAAATTTAACAGAATATCTAACCCATTTGGCAAAACAGCTCAAAATTGAAATTAGCAAAAGCTAAACTGAATAGCAAAAGATACACCAACATCCTGCAAATTTAATGTCTAAGGCGCTGTTTAACCACTTACTCATCATTCATTCCCTTCATTACAATATTATGTGGTCCTTACACGGCTGGTGGGGAGAATTTTATGTGAGATAATAATTAACCAACCAATTAAAGTTGCTAAATGGAGTGAAGCTGTTGAGTCAATGGACTTAAGTTGCAGGTAGTGATGCCTCATAAGCTTTTGTCATACAGTTCTTAAAGAAATATTAGTTTCCATGATAGGAGAAAAAACCCTTCCAAGAATAAGATTTACTTTAAATCAATGTTACAAAGTGAACTATATAGTCTGGAAAGCTAATTCACATATCTTACAGTACACTGCTATGCGGCCTGATCTTGATGGTCCAGAGTTTGGCAGTAATCATCAAATTTTAGAGATTAAATTACTAGCAGAGCAACTCAATACTAACTTAGGGGTGTGATTCCACGCATTAGAAGTTAATTAATGCAGTCTGATCTGGACCGAGAGGTTTCCTACGTCTAGTTACGATCATGTCTCGTTTGGTCAATATAGTCGGGTTTTGTATTTTTCTTTTTTTTTTTCAGAAACTTCAAACTCATCATATTCTTTATGTGGTATTAAGAGTATCACTATAGTTGGATGAGGGCCCAAATTTTCAGACGATGAATTTTAACCAATAAGATTTATCGTTAATGTTTCTGTAGAAAAGTTACTGAGATCTCAAATCTCACACCAACGAGATTGGTCTTCTCAGAAAAAACAAAGAGTACCAAGAAATTAAATATTAATGGATAAATCCTAACACGATGAAATAATCTAATCGTAACCTGTCTAGTCAAACTGTTAGAAAGTTAGCGGCGGAATTTGATAGTAGTACAGCATCAACCATTAGGGGAGGGGAGGGGGTTGGGGGGGAAGGAATGTAAAACCAACATTGTTTCTACCGGGCCTTTTTTATATTCCGCCGTAGCAGAGGTAGCAGTTCATTTGAAAATCACCCCATGCCCACCCCACAGAGAAAAACGAAAAGAAACCCAAACCCAAAAATTGGAAGAGCAGCTATGACTTGCCTTTGTTGCCATTTCATGATACAAGTTAGCGACTTCATTCCCGGGATAGAGTATTCTTGATCTGCAGAGAAAATTAAAGCAGAATTACATAAAATCCTCGCCTGAGCCTACAATTAATGCAAGTGCTAAATTTACCCAGGCAAAGGAAGGACAACATCTTCAAAATTGTAGGTTCCTTTCTGTAAATCTTCAGAATCAACTGTCTGTCAAAAAACCATGGATTCAATCTGAGTTAAAGAAGGCTCAATTGTAGAGACACATTTGTGAAAAGTGATAAAGTTTAGAACTAAGATAAGCATACAAATATGGACGGTAAGAGAGACAATTGCAACCATGTCAAGATGTAAGATACACGTAACTATGCCACTTTGTCTCAAATACAATTGAATGGATATCTAAGACCGTACTAAGTATGGAAAACATGTGGGATCCAATTCAACAATGATAGCAAGAAAATTAGAGAGTGACTTTTTAGCATGTAGCAAAAGAATATAGGATATAGCTAAAACATCGCCTCTCAGGGTGCATCTTACTTTCCACCTCAAATAATAGAGTTTCTTGAATCTCTACAGAAGTGTTATTTAAGTAGAGTTGTTTGATCAACCCTAAAAAATGTTTCCTTGATATACCCACAACAATTTTCATGTACAATGAGAGATAGAAGCTTCAAATTGGAGATTCTTGTTTTGAGGCCCAAAAGCTCATTTTCCCACCATAGCAAAAGTTCTCCACTTAGCCATGTGCATACTTTATTAAAGCTTCCTTTTTCTACGAGTAGAAAAGCTACTCCAAAAGTGAGGCCAAGAAGACACTTATATTTCATCTCTATCGAGAAGCTTCTTGTTCTCTAAGGGCTAGTTTGGACATATGAAATCTTATTCAGCTTATCTCTTTTGTTTCCTCAAGTTGCAAGTCGTAATTTATTGACAGGAAGTAGGCAAAGATATTTACACTACTTATATATACAGGCTAAGTCATTTTTCTGTGAATATATTAAATCTCCTCATAAGTGGAGGGTGTTATCCTAAAAAAATTGTGATTAAAAGGGCCGTTCAAAGGATCAAAATCAAATTCCTAGGTTGTAATAACAAAAGAATTTATCCCCGTACCAAAAAGTTATTCCAACACCCAAACAGGCCCAAAATGCACTTTATTTTCTTCATTTTTTGGCCCTCAAGAGGAAAAAATAAAAGGTGTAAGACTAAGGAGTATCTTGTCAATATAGGCATATATTAATCGGAATCTTTCAACCGAGGCATTACAGGCATGTATTAGCACTTTCCATTAAAGCTTTAAAGCTATAATACTAACCTTCACAAATTGAACCTTTTCATCAGGAATTTCCTCACAAGATTCCTCTAATAAAGATCCATCATTCAAATCATCTTCCGTTTCAGAACTGTCAACTTTAACCATCTCAACAGGAGAGCTGTCTTTACAATAAACTAAATCACCTAGTGCAACCTGTGAAACACCTGTAATATATGATAATTAGCAACAAAATCACAAGTACACTCAAATAGAGCACTGCTTTGGAGTTTCAACATATACATTCTACGATAAGCTATTTGAGACTGGTAATTACAAAGAAAAATAAACCAGCTATAAGAGGAAACTTTTACTGTGCACAAATGGCATTTCTCATTTCTAAATGTATAAATATCAAATATAATATTTCAATTTTCTTATTGAGAGAAGGAATAAACAAATTTACTCCCCAGTAGTTCCTCTCAAAACTTACTTCACAAGGAATTTCTTCCCTTATGATTACTTATTTCCAGTTCGTTCCATGCATAAATAGGAAAAGTAATGACAACAACTAAAAATTAACTCTGAAAGGATAAATTTTTGTTTCTTTCTTCATTTGGATCCATTTAGTTAAAGTTTTCCATAATAAATTTGATTTTGTTTCGTGTCTCCAATTAAATATCCAAAAACAATAACATGGAAATTTAAGGTTTACAAGGAAGGAAGCACTGACCATACTTTTGTACCCTCATGCTAACTGCATGGTTCCATAAGTAACTTTGGTAACTGTGCACATACCTACAAAGAAAATTTTAAGATATAAATAAAATTATTTGGAGTTACTATATGGATCCTATTCTTCCATTCAGCTTATTTCAGGGAATATTTCAGAAGATTAAATTTCAAAATAAACAATATATTAAGTTATATCTCAACATGGTATATAAGTACATGCCAATTAATTTTGCTCAAGTACAAAAAACAAGTTGGAATTATCTGAAGATAATAAACCATGAAAACTATTTTCCTTTGAAAAAATGTTGGCTATCATTGAACAAAAAATGACATTAACCAAACCTCTGCAGTGATATGGCAATATGGCATTCTAATCAAAGGCAACTAGGATTTTTTCTGTAACATTCGATGCATTAAAATGTGCCAAATAGCATAAACTAGAAAAACTGGCACATATGGTTCAGCCTAAAAGGAAAAAATTAATTAGTAGTTGAAAGCATGCAGGCTGGTAAGAATCCTATGAAACCCACAAATTCACCAATGTTACACCATCTATATTTTAGGTATGCATCTGGTTTACAAAGATATACTAAAAAGTGTGGGAAATTTGCAAAAGACACCGATTAATTTTTACTCTCATTAAAGTTCAACCCTTCTACGGAATTATGCAATGCAAGAAATCTCCCAGTCAAGACCACTAAGTTTTTTTTTTCATTTTTTTCTTTTGTGAGGAAAATTGAGACTGCTAACTGCTGAGTCAGTAAACTGAATTCTTGTAATGCTCAAACATAAGGTGATACGAAATGTAGTTAGCAGCCTGCGTGGTGAATGTTGATATTATATATTTAATCTAGTAAGTAGAAATTATAAGACATCTTGTTGTTCTCAGTTATCCCAAGATAGGCAGATAACTTGGGGGATAAAAAAATTTTATTCTCATATAATTTCTACCAACCTGAAAACCACTGCATTCAAGAATAAAAGATACAATTTTGCTTTTAGTTAACTACCTATACTTCTCTCAGAAAAATGGAAAACGAGATACAGATACAGAAAACACTTTACGGGAATATTTCAGCAGTTTAAAGAAAAAAAGTTGTGTCATTTTCTCATCAATAAATGAAGAAATCACGCACATCATTCTTAGCGTTCTAGGTATAGCCTTTAAAGCCTGCAGATAGTTACCAGGGCATTTCTTCAAACACTGAAGCTGCAGAGAGGGAAAAACAAACCAATAACAAGCAACTGGGAATAATTTACGTAAAAAATCATGAAAAAAAGCGCATCTGTTTCCATCGAGAAAACTTACAACTGCCCTCTCAGCTACCAAATGACGAGGCAGCTTCCTTAGTGTTGCGTCAATATTACTATGTTCCTTATAATATTCTCGAGCCTCCCTCACGTCAGCACGTTGTTTGATGAATATTAAGGAGAAGCAAGATTTTTTTAAGGAATATGACATAGATGAATAGCCTTGAGTTTTCTTAGATAATGTACAAGACACAAGTCTAACAAATTGTAAGGATATCTCCTTCCCTTGGATCAAGAATCAAGTTTACAGCATCCTTCCACTCTCCTCGAAGTAATGCTGCTCCAAAAAGGTGAGTTGGCACAGAACCACTTCCAAAACGCTGATGTGGTTGTAAAACAATTGGCCCGATATGAGTCAGAAATCACAAGGCAATATTTCAAAACAAACCCTGCAAAATCATCCTTTTCTATATACATCCTCTAAAATCTAAATTCTCACATATGCCCTCCAAACAGTATTTGAAAAGGCGCGAGGTGCAATGAGGAGCAAAAGCCTTTCGGAGTCTAGACGTGAGGCGCGCAACTAATTGTGCTCCTCAAGAATGAGGTGCGTGCCTCAAGAAGGCGAGGCGCACATTTAATAAAAATAAAGCATTCAGAGAAATATGAAGAAAAAAAAGGAAAAAGCTAACCAAAATATCAAAACCCATCAAAAGAACTAAAAGAAGGTTCAAAATAGATTTTTTTTTCGTTTTTAGAGAACTAAAGTATAGATTTTTTTTTAAGTCCTCACTACATGCTGCTGCCGCTTGTTGCCATTGCTACCTGCTGTTGCTTCTGCTAGCTGCTCCTGGCTTCCGCTGTGCTTCTTGCCATTGGGAAGAGATGGGAGGTGGGAAAAACACGATAGAGAGAGAATGACAAAGAGAGTATGAGAGGAAAGGGTTCTAAGTTAAATCCCTTAGTTGTTTAGTATATATATTAACAAACCAGAAACCCGAGAAACCAAACCCAAAACCCATTTAAACCACCAATTTAAACTTCAACTTTGCGCCTCGCGCCTAGGTGCCAAGGCGGGCACCTAAGGGCTGCCTTTTCAAACACTCCCTCCAAAACTTGATTTCTATGTGTATACCCTTCTACTTAATAAAGAAAAACCCATCTTAGAAAAAAACCTTTTGCAATACAAAAGCAACTTTCCCCCATGAATTGGCTGAAATGGATGAGACCACATATTAAGGGCATTTTCACAAGGATCTGCCCATTCAAGGGGCATATGTATGAATATATTCAGATACAGGGATATATGTGTAAATAAATGATTTTGCAATGGTATATATTAAAATCTCTTATTTAAATGCAAGACTTGCAAAAAAAAAAAAAAAAAAAGTTCCATAGAATCAGAGATGTCTAGAGTACAAAATCCTTACTTGCAAACCGTAATAGTTGATGAAACCATTCTTTCCTAAGCCATCAGCAGCAGTTTTAACAGTTTCTTCAGAATCTGCAACAACACCTCTAGAAATATATGTAGATAAGCACAACTATGCCAATTCAACAATTGTAGCTTATATGATCATCGTAAGTCGCAGCATATCAACCACTGAAGGAAAAGGAGTACCTTAAAGTAATTGTAAACCGATTCCCGAAGAGCTGACCTAGGACAAGCCCCTCTCTCACATAACTAGAAGAGAGAAGTTAACTATCCTTCATCAGGTAATTATTTACAGTAATCATAAGTTAAAAAAAAATAAAAAATTAAGCACGCATAAGCACTTACGAAAAGTCTCCAACTTTAATACCAAAAAGTCTGCTATTCAGAGCAGCTAATCGATTAGCATGCAGCTTGAATATGGTTACCTAGTAAGAAAAAATATATATATTCCTTCAGATAGTAAAACTCCGGTAGTTAGAGAGCATTATGAAAAAAAAGGAACCATGTGCACTTTGATATACATCTGGACAAATTATAGTGGGAAAGTATTCAACAAATTGAAAGAAAAAGGTACCCTCTGTGTTGATATAGAGCGTTTATCTTTTGTACCGGCAAAACCAAATGACCGTTGCTGTCAAAATTACAGGCAGTAATGAATAAAGCAAGCCAATGAACATTTGCATCAAAACAGAAAAACACGAGCACTTATAGCTGAGATGATAGTGGTGAATTGTGATATACCTGAATCCCTAGCATCTTTCCAATAACTCCTAAGGCATCTTGAGTGTCCTTGTTCTCCTTGTAAATGTGAAACCTAATGAGCGTACAGAAATGTCGTTATTAATTTGGATGGTATGATGCATGCACTACTTAAAGCAGAAAATTGACAGGATAAGATCAGGAATGGTCAGATAACTACACCCCCCGCCCACCCAACCCCCACACACAAACACAGAGTTTTAAAGATTGGTATGTGAAGTCGTTTGATTTAAATGATGAACCCTTTGAAATGTGGACATGGGTACTTTTTCAACACTAAAGATAGTATATATCAAACAGAACTAACACAGGCACACAGATAGCACCACATATGCAAATTTTATACGTGACTCCTGTTAAAATAATCAACAATTATTTTTCACATAAATTACTAGATAACAATGCAGCAAACACTGCAATCCACCTATCTAAATATACTTCCAAAAATATACACTTTCCGCAATCAACCAAACAAAGTTAGAAGTAAACTCTGACAATATATGTAGGGTAACAGTATCAAAAAATGCATCATTATCAATTAAGCACAATCCAAGTTACAGACAACAAAAAGTGTCTTCTTGGCTTGGCTTCTGGAACAGCCCCTCTACTCTAGAAAAGAAACAGTTTCCAGGAAAACTGTGCTTGGCAAACTACGAGATGGTGTTTAACCATTCAGCAAGTATTTCATCCCCGTTGGAAGCCTTTGCTGTGGTCGGAAACAAAATTAAGTTTTTGCGTACTAAAAGCAGAAGCTCCAATCTGAAACTTTAGAAATTGCTGGAACGAGAGCTGCTAAGGAGGTATCTAAAGAGAAAGGAGTTGGCAATTCTCTGAACTGCTCAAACTCAAACAGCAGTTCTACATAGCTAACTGGGCCAAAAAGGCCCAAAAGACAAGCAAATGAGCGGTTACTCAACTGCAATATAATTCTCATTATAGTTGAAGCTAAACAAAGGCAACCAAAGATCCAAATAAAGGAACTTTTAAAGAAAACCAATCAAAGTTAAAGTTTTGCACAGAAGCAATGAACCAACACCTTAGAAATTTGCCCAGATGCTCTGGCCAACTATCCGATCCTCTGCTATCAAACGGCCTGCCATCATTTGAATCCGAATGGCTCGTATTTTTCCGCTTCTTCCCCCTCCTGCTCCCACCTCCTGCCTCTTTCGAACTGAACCGCACCCTAATGCATCTCTCATTCCCATCCAGCCCTTCAACCGTATCGGTGACCAAGAACTTGAAGTTCTTCTTGAAGAAGTTATGAACATCCTGAACAGCTAAAAATTGTAACTTTTTAGCCCAAAAGAAATATAAGAGACACAATGTAGCCTCCGAAACTAACCGCTCGATGAGACTTATCAGAATCTGGAGAAAGAATGATCGGCAGAACATCGCTTTCTGGACTTGATGAGATTCTCCCAAGAAGCTCCTTCAATACCTCTGCATCGGCATCCCCACATAGGGACCGAAACGATTCAATCTCATTGGAATAATCTTTATCGATAGAAGGGGGTTTCTCTTCTTCTTTATCATCATTAACCTACAATTTTTAGACGAATGCAATCTAAAAGGCATTGTTACACAACCAAATTATATAAGAAAAAATGGATCGATCTTACGTTTGGAGGGAGATCGAAGGAGGTGAGGCGAACGATCTTTCCATCACTATCGACCTCGTTAACGATGAAATCGGCGTACCTAATCCCAATCAAAAGTGCAAGAATTGAGAGATTTGACAGGGAGAGAAGAGGCGGAGGGGAGGCGAAGGGGAGGCGAAGGGAGGAGAGTGGGGGAAGGGAGCGACCTCTGCTTCAAGACGCCGCGGAAGCCAGGGAGGGAGGAGACGTAGCAGGAGATGCCGACGTGGGACTCGTCTAGGGTTTTCGCCATGGCTAGGGTTTTTCCCGGTAGGGAGAGAGTGGAGGAGGAGGAGGAGGAGGAGGAGGAGGAGAGGGGTCGGAGGGGGACGAAGAAGGGTTTTAGAAGCGCGGGGAGGAGAGGAGGGTTTTGGAACGGGTTCGCTCGCATCGCATGTGCGCTGTCGCACGTGTGGGGGTTCCGGAGTCGGAAAAAAGGTTTCGGACCCGGCATTTATTACTGTTGCGAGTTCCTGCAGGAGTCGGCGTTCGTAAGTATATCGGCGCCGTATTCTTGTGTTTGTTCTCCACGTCAAGAATTTAAATACCATGAGAAAAATGTATGATATGAAATATTTATTTTTTTTAGTAATAAAATTTTTAAATTATTTATTATGTATTTTTATTAACTTTTTAAAATTTTATTAAGATAATTATATAATAATTTTTTAAAAAAAAAATAATAAGTTGTACTATTGGCATGGGACTATATCATATCGGTATTTTATTAATACGATACGACGACACAGTGAATACGTGTCGATAGATATTTTAATTCTTGGTCCACGTATAACCCACTATCGACATCTCATAAAAGTAACCGTCTTTTTTATTTTCTCATATACTGCATATAGTAATATTGCGGGTTAAGGGCACTTTGATTTTTCTAAAAAGTGTAAAAAAAAAAAGTAAAAAGTTTTCTATAGAAAATATTTTTTTATATTTTAGTTTTTTTTTCATTTGGTTTTGAAAAAAATTGCTATTTTAGAAAAAAAATAAATAAATAATTTTATGAAAAACTTTTTTTTTTGCTTTTCTTTAAAAAAAAAATCAATCAAACGATAATACTAATTTTTCATAAAAAATGGAAATTTGTTTTTAAAAAAGCTAGTTTTTTTGTTGAAATTTAGACATTACTTTTATACCAGTATATCACTACTTAACAAAAATTTAAATATAATTAAATATTTAATTTAATAAAAATATAGAGTATTTATTTTATTTTTTTTTCTCGAAGGCACCAAGCCTGTTTTTTTCCAAAGCCTTTCACCATTCACAGGTTGTAACATGATTGGTGGGACTTCAAGTACATATGTTGGCATTTGGTGCTTTGTTGTTTATGGAGCTGTAATAATTTGTTCTAATAATAATAATAATAATAATTCGTTGGATAGTGTTCATGTCTCGGGACTATTGAGGTATCACACATAATCCTAAATCATCAGGCGATGGTGATGTGAAATTTATCTTGCTGGCTTTGTCATTCAGATCTCTGACATAATTCGTCACCTTGTCTTTCAGACTCTTATTTTCTCAAATTTTTGCTCAATCAAAATTCGTCATACATTTCCGACTGATGGTTATCTCTGATACCAAATATAATGATCCGGCCACTAGTAATAATAACTCGTTAGGTACGTGAGACTTGTTTTGCTAGTCTTGTTATTCATATTTCTAATATAATCCGTCACATTGTCTTTCAGATCCTGGCTCAGCCTAGACTTGTCATATACTTCCGTGCGATTTTTTCTGATACCAAATATTACTGTCATGCCCTGGGAGGTTTAATTAAGCGGAAAAAACGTGAAATATATATTTTTTTTTAAACATCTTCCCCCCTCCGGCACGTGCCTAGACCCGCCACACATACGAATTCACTCCGCAAATGGACGGAGTCTCATTTATATATGCACGGCGTCACAATTCCCAAGCTACACTTTAACCACACCAGTCAATCAGTCGAGTAGAGGAAGAAGATAATCATATTCAATAACTAAAGAGGCTATCAATATTTTGAAAGGATAAAACCACGGGTTTATAAGACGGTGCCCACAGACACCTATTCTTTTCAAAATTATTTTCGCAAACCTTTTTTAAAAATTTGAAAATGACCGAACTAAGAGAAAAATAAAGGAAACCGTTCATCACAAGATTCCAACATATACAATAAAAGAAACTACATGCTCACTAACTAACCGAACTAATCAAAGGCAAAAAGGAAAATGTCACTAGCCACAGAACGAGGCTACAGTCTTCTAGTCGCAGTCTCACCGTCACCCCCGATCCCACCTTTGCCCGAACCAGCCATAGTGTGGGAAGTCAGTGACACAAAGAGTAAGGAGTAACGTAAAAAGTGCAAGATGCTAAAAACAACTAAGAGTATCGCAAACCAAAAGACCAGAGCATCTCCACTTCCCCTCATGTAGTCAATCGCAACCCCCTGTAAAATCAGAACTGAGCACTTGCCTCAGAAATACGCACCGCTTTGAGCACCTACCTCAGAGCTACACACCGCTCTCACCTTGGTGTTTTTAACCCCCCACCTACAGGGGCCCCCACTACGTCACCTTGTGGGGTTCACGGGTCAACGTACCACCTCTCAGGAAAAGTACACCAGTGCGGTGGCCAAACCGCTGATGTGCGTGAAGCAGCCATGATCATAGTGATATGATCAAAGTGTAATGATAATACTCATGCAAAAAGAGGGTTATGCATGCAAAAAAATGGGTTAGACAAGATTTCAGGAATGTAATCACCTTACTCTTACAAAATAAAAATAGACTCAAACTCCAAAGACGACTAAAACGGGGGTACCCACCTCAGAACGCGTTGATCGGAACACCAGAAGTCGACCCGCGTCCTCGAACGACACTCGGACCTAAAAGTCCCCAAAAACGAAAAAGGTAAGACTAGACTTGCCTGTGAAGAACCGAGGTCCCGAACACGTAAAAGTAAAGGCGGAAACCAAGCGGCGGCGGCCCCGCGCGGCACCAGCCCACGCGAGAGCCGCCTGCGGTGCGGTCCCGCCCGGCACCAGCCCGGGCGGCGCCACAAGGGGCGCGGCCCCGTGCAGCACCAACCCGCTCGGGCGCTACCCGTGGTGCGACCCCGCGCGGCACCAACCCGCGAGGGCGCCACCCGCAGTGCGGCCCCGCGCGGCACCAGCCCGCGCGGGAGCCGCCTGCGGTGCGGCCCCGCGCGGCACCAGCCCGCGCAGCGCCACAAGCGGCGCGGCCCTGCACGGCACCAACCCCCGCGGGTGTCACCCGCGGTGCGGCCCCGCGCAGCACCAGCCCGCGTGGCGCCGCGAGCGGCGCGGCCCCTGCGCGGCGCGCAGTACGGGCTGCGTCTCTCGGCGGCGGCGCAACGAACGGCACAAGCGATCCGAACCAAAAAGTGGCGAAACCCTAAGTGCCAAAAACGCCAAACCAAGAACTACGAAAACACAAGAAATAAACGACGCTTATCTTGATCTATCAGAGAAGATGATCCGTTCTCGTTCATCGCGATAGTGAGGATCCGGATCCGCTCCCCGTTGACGGTAACGTCTCGTTCCCGGCTTCCAGCGCGTTGATCGAAGAATATGTCTCGTTCCCGGCTTCCAGTGCGTTGATCGAAGAAGATCGGAGATCCGTTTTTTTTTCTCTCTTTTCTATCCGATTAGGATTTTCTTTTCTTGAAGGGTAATAAATTAAATAATATAATTAATTTCTTTCTCTTATACATACAAATAAACCCCTAATCCGAATATATAAAGAGATAAATTCCAATATCCTCGAAAAGCATGCCGATCATTTAGCATGGATTCCGATGCACACAACGAATACCGAGACCTTCAAAATCCCATTCCGGGAGATCCGTAAGTCGGATTTCAGATCCGGTCGCTTTGCCGTTCACCGTTTTTTTCGCGCTCTAACCCAGAAAAATACCAGCAAACCACGACGATCTACCTAAGAAAACAAGATAATTTATTTCCCCTAATAACTAATTTATTCAAAAAAAAATACAAGATAGGTCGTGGTATTACAATTACGATTCGGCCTACTAATAATAATAATTCGTTGGCCGCTCAAAGTATTGACCATAAATATTTAAATCCAGTTATTATTATTAATGTCCATATCTTTTATATATCCGATAATAATTTTATTATTATTCGATGTAGAACTATTTTAGGTGTCACAGAAGTTCACTACAATAAAATTAGGCTATAGCGACACTTTTAAGTATTTCTAAAATCTAAAAAAAGTGTCGCTGACAAAAATACCGACACTTATTGTAAGTGTTGCTATATGTGCCGTCGCTAGGGTATATAGCGACACATTTTTATAATATGTCTCAAAAATATGTTCCTATAACCTAATTTTGGATATAGATAGAATATAGATAGGACACTTATATAAAAGTGTCACAAACATGTGTCCCTATAACTTAATTTTATTGTAGTGGTTCAAACTCTTTTTTTTTTCTTTTTTTATTTCTTTTTTGTTTCTTTTTTTTTTTTGTATACTACTAAGACAACTACCCTAGTTATCTTCTCCTATTAACTCTAATAATTTTTCTTGGAGGGACGAGTTTCCGTTTCAACGACTAATCCCATTAAGATATTGTTGCACTTGGCAAAAAATAATAATTGTGACGTATAACATTTTGAAACAAAAAAGTATAGTGGACAAAATGAAAAAAAAAAAAAAAAAACTCTAAAATACAATGTACAATGTGTGAGAATGTAATTAAGCCATTTTTTTAAATTTAAGATGCCAACAAGTAGGTATAAGTACCTTTTTTTTGTATATGACTTGCTTTTCATTATAAGTACTCTATTTCCACAAGTATGGTACAATTCCACCCAATCACATACAAATTCTATATTTTAGGTGGAGATTTTAGACAATTCTCTATGCATTTGGTCAAATAATAGAAATAATAATCCCATTTTTCTTATTTCTTAGTTCCACATCGTTGTAATACGATTGGACCTAATAGTTTCCATCCGTATCAGTAGGTTATCTGTAAATTTACAGATTTTGATATTAATTTTTTATACCCACAAAAATTATGAATAAAATAAATGAATACTCATTAAATTATTGGCATTTTGCGTGATGAATACTCACATATATTTTAAATTTAATTTAAAAAATATATATATTATTTTTGTCTATTCATTCTGTCTATTTATTTTTAAAAATTTTAAATTTAATTTCTCCTCGGTTTTTTTTCACTGTGGCCATCCCTCGTACTGTGTTGTCTTTCCAGCCGCACGACCTATATGTAAAAATATTTTTACATGTAATTTATGTATTTTAAAGCTTTATATTATTTATTGTATTTGATATTTCAAACAACAAGTACAAGCTTTATATATATATAGATATAGTAAAATTTATATACTTTCAAAAGTACAAGCTCTTTAATATTTGTGAATTTTTTATCATAAGATTTGTATTAGGATTTGTATTATTGTAAAGACAATTAAAGAGAGAAAAATTATAATTGTACAAATCTCAATACAAATTTTATAATAAAAAATTTATAAACATAGATGAACTTATATTTTTAAAAATATATAAACTTTACTCTGTCCCTCTCTCTATATATATTGCATTTCAAAAGAAGAATATATTGTAGAAAACTCTCGTATCCGTCTGTTCACTCGCGAGCGGTATGGATAAAAATGTAGGCCATTCAAAAATTTATTAATAAATTTTATCAATACTTGTATAATCATGGATACAATATCTCACTCGCGAATTATCCGATCCGTTTATTTACCGGTATAATAATTAGGATAATAATATACTTACAAAATAAACTTTTATCTGTACAGATGTATTTTATGGGGCTGTTTAAATGTTATGTAATTTTATAGCATTGGGATATTTTTGTTGTTTCGTAATAAACAATATTTATATTTACAAAGAGATGTTTGGGTACCGTTTCAGAATATCGAAAATAATAAAAATATATCTTAAAAATATTGAAAATTTATTATAAAAATATCAAGAGCTTAAACTACCGAATATCTGAATTTAATAAGGAAAATGCTACTTGTACACCCGTAAGGGGTGTACATCTCATACCCCCACCCATCTAAGGATGGGGGTGTGATGAGTGATCACTTGATGTGACCCGTAAAAAACATCGACACCATTAAAAGAGTGGAGATGTAGGATGTACACCCCTTCGGAGTGTACATGTAGCATTACTCATTTAATAATTATCATCGTAATATTAGTATTCACCAAATATATATCATATCATATATTTTGAAAGTGAAATATAGTTTGGTGCCATATTTTTAAAACAATAAAAAAAATTCTAAAAATATTTTTAAATATTTTAAAATAAAGTTAGATAATTTTAAAAATATAAAATGATCCAACTTATCAAATAAAGTATTAAATAGTAAATAAAATTTTATATTTTTTCTTTAAAAAATTATAATTTGTAAATATACCACTCTTAAAATTATGATTCGTTTACATATATTTTTATTCTTTGATTCATTGTTAATTTTTTATAAATTAATTATTTTATTTTTATAAAAAAATTTATTTATTTATTTATTTTTGTTTTTCTCATAATACATACGATTGCTATAAATTTTATTATTGTTACAGAAGAAAAAAAAATAAAAATTAATATTAAAATATGAATTATATATAAAAGAGATAAAAAGATTATTTAGTTAATTGTGGTTAACTTTTTTAATTATAGTTATTTATATTTTGATAATAAAAAAATTTATGTACAGAAAAAATAGTTTTGAGAAACAAATTTGATAAATTAAGTTTTATAAAAATATATGTATTATTTAATATTTTTAGAGAGAGCCACGTGCGCTTATCCCTCTCTCAACCGGCACACAAATCGAGGCAGAGAAAAAAAAACAGAAAAAAAAAACTCCCGTAAAAATAAAAAATAAAAAATAAAAAAAAATAAAATAAAATAAAATAAAATAAAAATGAAAACGACGAATGCTTCGTCCCTCTCGCCTCTCTCTTGACTTCCATTTGAAGCTACCGAACTTCTTTTTCGACCCTAATTTCGATACATTCTCTCCATCCTCGTCGAGATCTCGTCCTCTTCGTGGGATCGCATGGATCTCCTCTAACCCTCGAGCTCGATCCGAGGCGGAGGAGGAGGAGGAGGAGGAGGAGGAGGAGGAGGAGGGGGTAGGTAGGGTTTTTGCGGCGGGCGCTCTTCGATCCGGATGGGGGCGGCGCCGTCGACGCCGCGGCGGGGGACGGCGCGGCCGCGGGAGGTGGCGGAGCACCTGATCGGGGCGCTCGTGGGGGAGAAATCGTACCCGATCTCCTCTGAGTTCTGGAAACAGCTCCTCGAGCTCCCCCTCACCCTCCAATGGCCGCGCCACCGCGTCATCGAGGCGTGCATGGCCTTCGGTAGGTTCCCTTGATACCCTAGCACCATTTTGATCTGTTAGTGGTAGTGTTCGTGTTGCCGTTGACGTGATCATTTTTCGCAGATCATAGTTTTGTAGTGTTGCGTAAGCTGCATTATAGTTTGAATCTGAAGTCGAATGAATTAAAACCTAGTTTTGGTAATTTATTATCGCTGAGGAAATATTTGTGCTGTGTAAAAGAAAGGAATTGAAGATATTGGTAATGGTAGATCTCTGTTTTAAGAAATGGGGCGCAGGGTCTACAAGTTGATGAGGTTCTCCACATTTAAAGCATATTTGGTATCAATTGGTTACCAATCTTACTGCTTTTGGCTTTGAATCCATAGGAAAAATGAGATACATAAACAATTACATGTATGTTAAAATGTTTATCAAGTATGCTGGATAGGTCTTAGATACTGCTTACTTTAGTGGAATCCAGTGGTGAAAGTGGCCACTGCAACGATGAACGACATTTACCATTGAAGCATCATATGCTGGGGGTTGTCATTTCTTCTTTTTTTTTCTTTTTCCTTTTTTTGTTTAGTGGGAACAAAACACCATATAGTTTTTATGCCTTCTAGTTTTCCATTGTAATTTTAAGGGATCTGTACGCCTAACTTGTGAAGAAACCCTTTGTGGCCATAAAAATTTGATGCTTAATAAAAATTGTGTATCTTTACTTTGATTGGAGTTGATAGTCACTGCATATATGATATTAACTTAATATTTTTCTGTCTAGCTTTGTTCCCATGTAATGGATTGTTCGGGGTGGAAAAAGTAGATATGTTTAAAATTAATGAATATGAAAATAGAGGAGAATAAAAATCTATGAAAATAAATAACATAAATATTAGATATTGAGCTTTTCAGGACAGTAGGATATGTAGGTATTGATGATACCAACTGAGATCTGTTCAGAATTCTGTTGTAATTAAATAGCTTAGATTAGATTAACCTAGAAGTCTATTTGAGTTGAGTTTAGTACTGAGAATTGAACATATAATTCTCTGTAATTATGATTACATAATTGAGATTAGATTTTCTTAAAATACTATCGGGTTTGGGATCTAGTGAAGGAGACTATATTAATTTAGAATTCTACTTGGGCTGAAATCAAATAGCTGAAATATATTTTTAGATAATCCTGTGTGACTTCTTACCTTATGTGCATTGCGCAACAAAGGCTTGTTAAATATCAATCCTAAAATGACATGTAGTAGGACAGTGTTTGAAAGCTGAATTGCTTTCTCACTCTCTATATATGTTATGTATTAGATTAGTTGTTGACAAGAAAATATCTTTCTTGTCAACAAGAAAGATATATAGAGAGTGAGTTGCTTTCTCACTCTCTATATATGTTGTGTATTAGATTAGTTAGTGACAAGAAAATATCTATCTCTCTACTGCCTCCCAAATCTGCTGGTGGCTTTTTCCATGTAAAGGCCGCAACAGTCTTCAGTGGAGTATTGCAATTTAAGATTCAGTGCTAGGGGGACAAGGTGAAAAGGTGACAAAACCTATCTTTCATCTTAAGTACTAGAAATTGAAAATTCATTTATCTCTCATTATCCAACGATACGATATGAAAGTGATAGGCCTTGTTATTGGTGTTTTCATTTATCTCTGTCTCATTGCAAATAAGGTTCCTTGCTGACACAATTGTTTGTTATTATATTTGTTTTATATATTGCATTCTCACTATATTTCGCTTTATTTTGAAATGCAGCTCAGAACAACTACCACACTAAACATCTTGCAAAGATTTTGATTCACATGGTATGGTGTTTGCAAGATGCCATGTCAGCTTCTGTTGAATCCACGACAGCATACAGGAAGGCTGTTAACGCTTCATACATATCATCTATATTTCTTAAGTTCATTATTGAAAATGCAAAAAGTGATAATTTGGAAGAACTATGTCTTCACATTGATAAGGATGAGAAGGGGCTGGAAAATTTTCCCTCTGGTAATTAATTTTCTTAATTAAATCTCTTGGTAGTTTAAATTGTGGTTTTTAAGAGAATTTAGCTCATGTTAGTGTGCATTATTTCCAATGGTTCCATGTGTAGAATGTATTGCCAAATGAACTTTATTCTTTAATGGTGCCTTTTCTGTTGTAGACCAAAGTGTAGAGATGTTCATCATGCGAGGCATCCTCAGTTTCATCGGTGCATCAGATGTAAGGTAAATTAATTCCTTTCTGTTCATTATTTGTAGTTACAGAGTTGATTAGGTGTTTTGCTTCTAAATTTTTATTGCATATCCATTGCAAGTTCTCACTCAAGCCTCCTCCATCATGAACTGCTGAACTTCATGTTGGTCGCTATGTCAACCCAGCTTTGTTCTGGACCATCCCCTGCTCCAAATGATGTGCATCCATTCATTGATGCAGCCATGTCTCAGGTAAGATATAGTTACATGCATACTCCTGTAATACCTAATTAGGTATATACCCCTGCAAAATCTGTAATTTGGTATGCTTTTCAAAAACTCCCTTCTTACATATATACCTTTGCACATACAAATGAGCCTCTCTTGAAAAATTTATTCTAACCGAAAACTGGATACCCTCCATGGATTCGATGACTCACTATTTAAGGGTATTCTGGCTAGAAACTGTACTTTTCAGTGGTAAATATGAAAAGGCTAGACTTCATAGTCCCACCTGAAAATATTGTGGTTTTCATATTGTCTCCCTGAAAAAAATGAGTTTCTGGTTAATCCCTTCAATGTTTAGACTATTAGCACTAGGCCCCTTTGCATCACATTTTATGTACAGGAACTGTTAGAAAAGATTGAAATATGATCTGAAATGTCCATTGTTTTTCAATGATTCTATTATATTTTATTGTAATCTGAGAGCTTCTGAATGGAATAATGCAACAAATGGGGTTTAGTGCTAACAATCTAAAGTCTACTCCTCGAGGGATTGAATTTAGGCCTTTATATTCAAGGTGGCAAAGTGCAAATTGTGATATTTTCAGGTGGATTTTTTGTATTTTAGCCATAAGAAAATTTCAGATAATGTGGGGACATTTCTTTAAGTTGATGGCTTTGAAGGTATATGCATATGGAAACACTTAAGGTAATGACATTCTTCTATGGATCTATTACGACTTTTCTATAGTTACTAAAATTTACTTTTTTCATCTTCAGGAAAGTGTTGTGGTAGCTTCGGTAGTTCGCAGACTGTTGTTAAATTTTATAACCAGACCACATATTCCTTTTAATGGTTCATCTTATTCAATATTTTCTGAAGAAAGTGGGCCTGGTGTTCTGCAAAAAGTTGGTTCTGCCGCTGGTATGTGATTTCATCTTTTACTCTACATTGCTTCCAAAGAGTACTTTTCCTTCCTATTTTAGTTTATATTACAATTTACTTGATGTATGTCTCTACTGTAATCTAACTCACGTCCCTATCATCCATAGCTAAAGACCGAGCAAGAAAACTAATGTATCTTATCCTTATGAAATTATTAATGTGAATCTCTTTTTTCCTTGTGAAAGGATGCATAGATTTGCTGAACATTAACTTTATACTTTATCAGTTCCATGTAGGTCTTGAAACTTTACAGGTTTAATAACATATTGGTGAGGTAATGCTGTAATAGTGTGTAAAAATAGAAAGGATAAGGAACAATTTGAAATTTCCTACATATGAATATTAGAAAGATGCAGTGTATGAATGTTTAAGAATTGTTTATAATTTTTTTGGGAGGAATCCCTCTGTGCTAGTCGTCAATTGCGCCTCACCTTCTGTTTTAACATTAGTGTAGTACATCTAGTGATTTTTTTATGCAAGTACAGCTTCTATATATGTATATCAGCTTTGATCTTTCTGTTTTAGAATTTCTTCTAATAAACACCTGATAATTGGCTTTTGCAGCAAATTTTGTACTGCTTCCGTACTACACTTTCAACTATCTAGTTAGTTCAAGTGGTGATGGTCAGAGGAGTTCACTGGCAGATAACAGTTTACTTGTTTTGCTTATTCTCATTCACTATAGAAAGTGTGTTTCCGTGGATGAGTTCATATCAAATAATAATGTGGAAGGTGATGATGCCAATGCCTACTTGAAGGACAACTCAACTTTTCATGACAATCCTTACTGCAAGGCACTCGAAAATGCTAGGGATATTGAGTGTAAGTCTCTATTTTACTTGGTTAAAATCTCTTGTAGATCAATCAGAGAACTATTGATTATTTGAAAGTGCTTCTTTTAATGCAGTCGATCGCATCGACATTGAAGGAAATGCGCATAATGGACCTGTTGTGAGAGTGCCTTTTGCTTCGTTATTTGACACCCTTGGAACGTGAGTAATTAGTATCACTTGTTCTCGTTTGTACAATAGATTTCGGTTTTGTAGGTGTTTTGCTCCTCGTAAAGCTATAAAGCTGAAAAGATCAACCTTCTTTTCCAACTTGGTAGAATACATTTTGATGCAAAATATTTTACGTATCTTAAGGGAAAGATCTTTGCAGAAGATGAAAACTCAAACAGCACCTCCCTGGCTCCTCCCGCTCGCTCCCTCCTGACCCCTTCCCCCCGCCCTCCCAGCAACCACCAACCCACATATACACACTTCCCTGCCCCTCTTCTTCATTTCCTTTCCCTGCAAACTAAACTAGTACGGTTAAAAATTCTTTCGTTTAACGCTGAAAGTGCTGATCCAATCCCCGATAACTGCATTATTTTTCCCCCTTTGAAGAACTTTTCCGGCGAAAACTGTTTTCCAGAGTTTATGTGGAACTCACCTATGTTAGTATTTTGGTTGTCATTCTTTTTTTATAATTGGTTTTCCTCCTCTTTGAGGGTGCATGAAAAAAATAATATCAACCCGAATCATTGTCTCGTAACCCCATATATTTCCATATGTACTCTTTGAGATTTTACAAAACATCATTGTCCAAAAGGGGGAAGGTGCAACACTTATAGAAGGTTCTATCAAAGCTTTTCTTTTTTTTCCTTTTATTTTGCCTCTTAAAAGTAATATTATGGTAGGTTTATTAGGAAAATCTGCTAGTCAAACTGTTCCAGCTTCTTTGAAACAGATGGATGCTGGATGAGTATTACATAAGTTTAAGATGAATCTGTCAGTCAATAATAAACTTTCATAATTGTGTTTCCATTTCATATATTTGTACGCATTCTCATGTGATTTGATCTTACAGATGTCTGAATGATGAGAGTTCTGTCTTGTTGCTTTATTCTTTGGTGCATGGAAACTGTGACTTCTTGGAGTATGTTCTGGTGCGAACAGATTTGGATACACTGGTACGCACCTCAGATGAAGAACAATCCTTGCACTATTTCTTTTTCTTTGTTTTCTTTCAAGTAGGGAAAAATCCTAGATCGGTAATGCTGCTAATGCACTAGCCTCTCCTCCACATGTTGACATGAAATACAAAAGAAAAAAGAATGGCAATAATTTTACAAGCTTACCCTTTGCTTGTGCAACTATCTTCAATCTTTTTCATGTACTAGGTAGGTTTAGTTCCCATTGTATTATATGCTTATTTGCAAACTTCTCAGAAGCCGCTTTTCCTCTTAGAGTGGTTTATGCTGCAGTCATTTTCCAAGCATATGCTAATGGAAGTATTTTGTTTATTTGCCAATCTAACGTCAGTTGATGCCAATTCTGGAAACGCTGTATAATGCATCAAGGAGGACATCTAATCAAATCTATATGTTGTTGATCATCCTTCTCATACTTAGTCAGGATTCATCCTTCAATGCCAGCATACATAAATTGGTAAGGATGGTCGTATTCTTTCAGGTCACAATATTTCCTAAAGTAGTAGGTAGTTACCTAGTTTTTATTTGCAGATACTTCCTAGTGTTCCTTGGTATCAAGAACGGCTTCTGCATAATACTTCTCTTGGGTCTTTGATGGTTGTAATTCTTATTCGAACTATCAAGTACAATCTCTCCAAGCTGCGGGTAAGAATTTAAAACTTGAAATCACTCCCGTCAACATCCCATAGAGGAAATTTCTGCTTGTACTGTATAAAGGAACCCATAATACATTTTGACGAGGTCCTTCGTTGTTATATAACCTGGTCTTTTTGTTATTTTTTTAACTAGTGCCAACAATTGAAGGAAGTTCGATGAGTTAATAACAAAAGCATGTTTTTGATAAAGATGGCTCATTTAATGTGAGATGGTCCAAGTTTGCATATCTTCTGTTACTTTTGTAATTCGATTATCTATTGGGGCACCTGTTATAAAAAGACAATGTCAAGTAGTAGCATTTTCTCTGATATACAGCAAGATCTACAGCTAGGTAGTCAATATATTTTGTGGCAACATGTAATTTTTACATATTTTTTTGCTAAATACCTACTAGCATTTCACAATATCAAAATCATATTGACTCAAAACTCTTCCATGTTTAATGTGCAATCTGAATGTTTTGATTCGATTGTAAATTCAATAAGCTTGACAAAAAACTGATGACTTCTCTAACATGGCTAGTCTGTGTAACCTAAACAGGATATCTATCTTCATACAAACTGTCTCGCAATTTTGGCAAATATGGCTCCACATGTTCATAGGTTGAGTGCATATGCATCTCAGAGGCTTGTTAGCCTTTTCGACATGCTCTCCCGCAAGTATGTTGCTACTCGTTCACCTCTTTTACTCCTGATGGATTTTGCTGTTATTGTGTATCAAAGATAGTTGGTCATATACCCATACAAAATTATCTACTTTTGTACAATATTTATTGATATTTCAAAAGCTTAAATTTTTTACATATATACTTGAAAAAAAAAAGACCCTACTTGAAAAACTTTTCCTGATACATGCAACCTCCCACATCAATTGGATGACTTCTCAACTTGCGATAAGAGCATTTTCGTCAGAAGCTACATTTTCAAGGGGTATATATGAAAATTCAGATTTTTGTGCTATATATGCAAGTAGATGCAGTTATATACATGTAAAAATCCCTATATACGATTAGAATTTTAATGCCGACAATGCCAACTCATAGTTACTAATGGCTCCTATGGAAATTAGCAGATTATATTTTTCATAATTATGCTTCTCTCGACCATTTTCCAGGTATGCAAAAATAGCTGAGCTGAAAAATGATAAGGTCCTCAAAACTGCTTCTGACCAGATTGAAGGAGAAAATGTAGCAGAAGATATGGTACTTCTCTATTGTTGCCTTCATCCAACACTTTTTTAGGTCTAGAGTGTTGTTACCTCTGTAAACTAGTGCTTTCTTCTGAAAAACTGTTAAAATCTCTTGCAGTCAACAGAGCTTCACGTATATACGGATTTTCTGAGAATCGTGCTGGAAATTATCAATGCAATCCTCACATATGCATTGCCTCGTAATCCAGAGGTGTTATGTTAACGCAATTCGGTTGATATTCTTTTACCAATCAATTCATATTACTGCTTTATATTGCTTTGGTTTAACTTTTGAACTTTTGAACTTTTGAACAGGTGGTGTATGCAATAATGCACCGGCAGGAAGTGTTTCAGCCATTCAAGAACCATCCACGGTTTAATGAGCTGCTTGAAAATATATACACTGTATGCTATCAATTTTTCCTATAATCGTTTTTATGAATTCTCGAGATATTAATGTAGTTCCCTTACAAACTATCTATTTACATGTGTCCCCGCAAAATCTGAATTTTCATACTGGCCTTCAAAAACTCATTTTGTTACATATACGTGCTTGTACTTGCAAGTAAAAAAGGAACTTTCTCTAATGCATAATTAAATTTCCTCACGAATTGGAAGATTACATGTTTTACATGAAAAATTCATATTTTACAAGCGTATTTAAGGTAAATAAATGATTTTCAAGGATAGACATTTATGTGTAAAATCCCACTTATTTATAGATTATTTGTTAAGTTTCTCATTTCTTATAAATTGTTGTGCAGGTGTTAGATTTCTTCAATAGCCGCATGGATATGCACGAGTTAGATGGCGAATGGTCTGTGGACAAGGTTCTCGAAGTGATTATCATTAACTGCCGATCATGGCGTGGTGAAGGGATGAAGGTAAAACTTGGAGTAGGATTTTCTGGTGCTAAGCATATAAGGAGAATTCGTACACGCACTGTGTCAATTTACATTTTCCTTTTCTCATAAAAAGAAAAAGAAAAAAAAACGTGATTTGAAATTATCATGGCAACTTACATGCTGGTATCTGGCAGATGTTTACTCAGTTGCGCTTCACTTATGAGCAAGAGAGTCATCCTGAGGAGTTCTTCATTCCGTATGTGTGGCGGCTAGTTCTCGCCCACGGGTAATTGCATTATTTATCTGCTCACTTATGTAAAATCTCCAGTTAATCTCTGTAAGTACCAGAATATGGAAATATTGATTGAAATATAAAAATAAAATCAGTGAATTCTCTAACTATTCTGTGGTGATCGAAGGGCAAAAAAGCCAAATTAAGCAATGGTGCATGGGGGAATTGACAAGTTTCTACTAATTGCCTCCTTTGACTTGCTACCGCTCTTTAGTTTCTTTTGTTTTTCAATTGTAGTAGTGCGCAAGTAGATTTATGGATGCTTACAAATATATGTTACTACTTCAGCTGCTTCATCCAGGAATTTTCTTTTTCATTTCATTCGAAAGTGCTTTACGACTCACTATTTCTATGTTTCTTTCTCGAGCAGTTTATCGTTCAGCCCTGGTGCAATCAATTTGTTTCCTATCGACATTCATGTTGATGTAAGTTGAAATTAGGAGAATAAATTTTCGTTTCCAATTTTATTTTGTCGAATCACATTCACCGGCAAAACTCCAGATAGTTGTTAGTTTCCTTTTGTCTACATCAAGAACATGAATATATGAAAGCTCAACTGTACTCACATGGCTTTTTGTTCTTCTTTCTTGATCCGTATGGATTTGGCCGGGTCGGAACACTATCATAAGTACTTATGAATAAGCACTTATAACATTTGCCTTCAATATTTCTGCAACAGCAGAAGCGAGAAGTTTCAAGTTTGAGCTTCTGCTTTGGAATAGCAATAGCTCTAAACTTACGAGTTGTTTCGGAAGTTTAGAGCAAACACACTAAATAAGCTAACTGCCTTTTAATGCTATAAAACTATGTTTTCTCCTGTTTATTGTTATATGATGATATTCATTTCGAAAAAAGTAATGTATCCGATTTGAAACTTTCTACAGGATGCGGCGCCCGGAGAACTAAATGTGTAGGATGCTTTTTGTCGCCCGCGCCACATGCTGAGGAGTGCTTCTTTTTCCCCACACCTTTGATGCCTCTCGGGCCTCTAAACAAACGATGCGTCGCGTTGTACATAGACGTTACATAACAGTGTATTCTTGTCATTCTTTTATGTCAATATATATAGCCATAAAGCGCATAATCATTTTGCACATTTGATAAAAGAGATTTGCTTCGTTTCGTAAACAAACTGAACATTCTTCAGGCTTTTGTAGCTGAGTTCGCTCGCCGTTTGTCGACTTTTCTTGCGTTGCTCCAAAAGCTTTTGGTATGTTTTTTTTTCCTAGTCAAGTTTAGGGTTCTATTAATTCTTATAGGAAATGTAATTTGGTTATTTATATGTATGTACTAAGCTAAGATCGTAATTGTACTGCAGGTCCTTAACATTGTAAACTTAGTTTCAATTTGGTCCTCACCATTATCTTTTCTACAAATTCCTTCGTACTATCAACTTTTTATTGATCAAAAGGCTACAAAATCGGCTATGGTATATTAACCAGTAAAATTATCAGAATCTATTGACAAAAAAAATTCTAATTATCTTAATTAGTCCAACGTACTATGTCCTTTACAGGCCATTTAAATTGGGCTAATTCGTTTCATGAGTTATTTTTGCACCCCCCACACCCCAAAAAAAGGATAATAAAAAAAGAGAGAAAGAATAGGGGTGATAATTAAGTAGTGCTTACTTTTAGAAGAATCACAAATGGACTTATCATAGGTTCTGGGGCCCATTGGGGCAGATGAAACAAAATTTAAATCTAAGTTCATATTTAATTTCAATGCATATTTTGGGTTCAGCTGAAGTACTTCTGAAAGTAAACAAAAGAGTTACTTCCGTTTTCTTTTCGGTGGTTGTGAATCTGCAATGATAATAATCTTCACCGTTAAATTTAATTTAAACTATTTATTTTTTAAAAAATTTTAAATTTCATAATTCTCAAAATTAATAATTTTTTATATAAAATGAATTGGAGGATACTTCGTTACTAGACAAATAATATCATAAAATCGTAAAATTTGAAACTCAACAAGTTTAAATAATATAGATCAAGTTTAGCGGTGTAGATCGTTAATTCAAATTCTCCCCTGCAAAAATAATTTGGAAGTATACTCCTCCATTTACTTCCAGAATTATTCCAGCATAACTAACTCTCTCTCTCTCTCTCTCTCTCTCTCTCTCTCTCTCTCTCTATATATATATATATATATATATATATATATATATATATATGAATTTTGAACCACATATCTATAAATACAAGTTATGGCAATTGAGTGAAATACTTCAACAAACGTGCTCTTTAGTTTTCTACAATTGAGAGTACCACGATAATAAAATTACGACACTTTTAAGTGTTCTTAAAAACTAAAAAAAATGAAAAAATACCGACACTTATTATTAGTGTCGCTATATGTGCAGTCGCTAGAGTGTATAGCGACACATTACTGTAATGTTCCAAAAATATATTCTTATAACCTAATTTTAGATATAGATGAAATATAAATAAGACATTTACAAAAAAAATATCACAAAAATGTATTTCTATAACCTAATTTTGTTATAGTGATTCTTTACAGAATGTAATCATATTTTTCACCTGCTTGCTAACTATACTACACCCCCCATCTCTCTATAATTCATTTTAGTTATATATATATATTCGTGAGATCTCTGGTTCTGATGGTAGTAAAAATTAAACACTCAAATTATTCGATTTTGCCCTAAAAGATGATAGCTCTAACACTTTGCAACTTAAGTTAATTCAATTTGATAACAAAACTGAACTACTGAAAAGAAAAAAATCAAATCGAATCAATCGAAATGAGCCAATTTTTTAATTCCAGTAAATGGCAAATAGTGCTCACTCCTCTCTCTCTCTCTCTCTCTCTCTCTCTCTCTCTCTCTCTCTCTCTCTCTTTCTCTCTCTCTCTCTACATGTGCATATGCTATAACCAATATTTGAGCAACCCAATTATAATATCATTGGAAATTAAGGTATTGTACAATTTTTTGTCCTTCTTTAGGAACTTCTTGTTGAGGGGTTACTATCAATCACAACCAACCCAAAACCACCTTTCTTTATATAGAGTGGTCCATACTCTTCACCCCTCCCACAATAATGTGTGTGGATACTTATTTTTCTATCCCAATTAATCATGTAATCAACTTAGTTCAACTCAAAAATGATTATCAACCGTTTCTAACGTAAATGACAAATGACTTGATGATTGATACCTGAGGTTCCGAATTCAAAATCTAGTTGTTTCATATTTTCAGCTAAGTTTATTTCAAAATAAACAAAATATGTAATATACTAACGCAAAAATGATTATCAACCGTTCCTAACGCAAGTGATAAAGGACTTGATGATTGATACCTGAGGTTCCGAATTCAAAATCTAGTTGTTTCATATTTTCAGCTAAGTTTATTTCAAAATAAACGAAACATGTAATATACTAACGCAAAAATGATTATCAATCGTTCCTAACGCAAGTGACAAAGGACTTGATGATTGATACCAGAGTTTCCGAATTCAAAATCTAGTTGTTTCATATTTTGCTAAGTTTATTTCGAAATAAACAAAATATGTAATATACTAACGCAAAAATGATTATCAACCGTTCCTAACGCAAAAATGATTATCAACCGTTCCTAACGCAAGTGACAAAGGACTTGATGATTGATACCTGAGTTTCCGAATTCAAAATCTAGTTGTTTCATATTTTCAGCTAAATTTATTTCAAAATAAACAAAACATGTAATATACTACCTTTCTCTTAAAAAAAAAAAAAACTCAGAAACAATTGGCTCGGAGCAAAATGAAACTTAAGTTTCATAACCTCCGATATTTATTTTAGTGTTAAGTCAAAAAATTAATATAACTCAAGTTATATTAGATCTGGATCCACTTCATTTATTCTTGAATATTAAAAATTTATTAAATATTAAAACCTAAACTCAACTTCTTTTTCAATGGATTAAAATTACCTCCTTTATAATGAGTTAACTAGAATTATCTTTAAATAATAATAGAGAATTTAATTATTTAATATGTTGAATTTTGTGTGGATAAATATATTATTATATTTAGTAGGTATCGGAATTCATTTGCTTACATTAAATCAAACAATGGAACTCAAAAAAAATAATTACATCAGTATCAAATTACATAAATAAAACAAAAAAAACGATTGCATTTAACTTTCAAGCTGTATAAATTACATCGAAACAAATTAACAATGAAAAAATAACTACACTTCAGAGAAACTTAAACACCATTATACTTGAGTTACATAGGATCTAGAGATTAGTCAATCCAAATGCCCCCTTAGTTCAACCTCGATCTGCGATCAACTAATTAAGTTCTTAGAATTTTCACATTAACATTTCAGTCTCTTAAACTATTTCTTACATTGTAATTAATATTTTCAAGCATGATTAATTATAGAAAATGATATTCCCCAAAATTTTGTTTTGTTATTGTAAATGTGTTTAATTAATGTGTGACTTGATGTTTTCGCTAATACACTAGTGTAACCCAAAAAGTTTTAAGTAGTAACAAATTAAGTAAATTTAATTGAAGCTCTTTTTAATTGGGGCATATATATATATATATATATATATATATATATATATATATATATATCATTCTCTAGCAAAATAGTATGTTGGATTTGCTGTTGGACAAAGATCTCATTAGATGAAATGTACAATAATTTCCTGAATAGAAAAGGTCAATGACCACTTTTGTAAAGAAAAATTAAGTGAAAAAAGAAGAGTAGTTGAAAAATAGTATATATATATATATATATAGCTTAATTAGCACAAGGCCTACTTTGAGCTTAAATGGAAGTTTTTCTTTATTTTATTTTAATTATTTTGTTAGAGGAAAAGAATTATCAAGCTACTAGCTTCATTTATATATCTATTTTTGAGAAATGAACTCAATTAGAAATTTGAATCAATTAGCCTTCGAATATGAGATCGCGAGTACCAATGATCAAGTCGTTAGTCAACTGCTTTAGATTTAGATTTAATGGAACTTTGTTCTGGACGCATTTTTGCCCGAAATTACTGTTGTGTAAGAAATAAATGTGTGAAATTACCAATTAATGACAGAGATTTTTTATAGCAAATTCATAAACTTGATTGATATTGCAATAAAAATCTCTCTCTCAAAAAAAAATGCAATAAAAAGTAACAGAGAAATTTGTGCATTTTACACTTTTAGATAGTAGATGTCAAAAAATAAGCAAGTTTATTTACTAATTATAATAGTAAACTTTAGAAATTTCAGAAAGCTAATTGAGAGATGTAGAAACAAATTTAAGTTATGAAAAACCACATAATAATGGAAAATGAGAGAGACACATTAAAATAGAATAATCATTATGTTAGGATTTGGTTAGTTTTGTAATTAAATCTTAATTGGATTAGGATTAATATTTAAATATGTTAGAGATAAATTAATGTATATTTAAATATTAATTGGATTATAATCCTAATTTAAGTAGATTTGAGTTTATCTTTGGCAGAGTTTATATATATCTCTAATGTAGAGGGCATATATATAAATACGTATGATCTTGTATGATCTTGAGGATTGTACGATACAAAAAAGAAAGAAACGAAAGAAATCTTCTAGGTTTATAGAATACGAGAGAAGGGTGAGAGAGATTCAGGAGGAGGGCTCGGGTTGAAGCTACTCTATTGTAGAAGAGAAGTCTGTGTAATCGGTGTAATTCTTCTCTTAGTTAATGAATCTTATTTCATCCGTATATTTACTTGTATTGGTTTTTCTTCTCTGTGTAGTTGTATTGGTTTCAATTTTGTTGAGCGGACGGTTTATGGTAAAAATTCGATTTGATATTTTTTCTGCGGAATCCCAACTCTAGGCGGTACCGACGTAGATTGCGGTACTGGAGCAGATTGTGGATTCACATAATCTGGTACCGGAGCGAGTACCGAATTTTTCCAACACATTAATTAGTCTAGGGGACATCTAACCCTAATATTATTCGGAATCTATTACATGTAATTTAAGTTATAGAGATAATATCTAATATATTTCTGGTTGACAAAAATGTCTTCATTGATTTTCAAAAAAAAAATTTCAAACATTTTCAAACCTCTAATGTTTATAAGGGATATATTTTGATAATTTTAGAATAAATTTAAAAATTTTGAATAGTATTCAGTAATAAATACCCCTATTTTGAGGGTATATTTGAAAGAATTTGAGTTTTTAGAAGGGTATATTAGAGAGCAGATTTTTTGAGGAGTAGATATGAAAGTTGGGAACTTAATAGGGGTATATAGGCAATTGCCCCATAATTTTATATATGAAAAGATGCTCAACAACACAAATATTAAAAAGGGAAGAGAAAATAAAGAATCTAAACCTATATTTGGGAACTCCATAGGGGTATGTGCTTGATCCAAAGGAGATTTAATTGGAGATGTACCATTTTTATGATTTCCAGAATTAATTAGGCTGTTGTGATGGGGACTGATCTTATTGTGCTTAATTGCTTTTGTACAACATGATGATGATGCTCTTCTAGCTAACACCATTCACAAAGATTAGATGCACACTTAATTACATTTATAGTGGGAACTAATTAATATATGGTTATAAATTTTTGGGATTTTGCTTAATTATTTACTCCTGACAACTATTCAAAAATTTTAAATTAATTATGAAATTATCAAAATATTTTTTAAAACCTCAAACCTCATTAGTAAATTCATAAAATTTGAGAATATTTGAAGAGATTTTTGAAAATTAATTAATAGGGGCATTTTGATCAACTAGAAATATATTAAATATTTTTAAAATATTGAAGGACATATTAATTAAACATTATCCCTCAATTTTTGTATATAAATTAGACCACACCCAATATATAATATATAGGTCGTTTTGGAATTGCCACCTATCAATTTTACTTTTTCTGATTGACACCCATATTGATTTTGCTTTTTTAATAACTAATTTGAAAAACTTAACTAGGTGTAATTACTCAAATAGTTAAACATTTTATTTTTTGGTTGGTATTCGACTTTAATATCAATTATAATAATCTAACTTGATAGCAATAATAATTTATTGAGATCAAACTATAGGCTCAAAATATTTAAATTCAATTATTATATATTAATAAAATATATAACTTCTTATATTTTTAATTAAAATTTAATTTTTATTCAACATGGGGACTATTAGGGGCCTTACATAGAAAGAGAGAGATCACATGCTCTTGTTAGGTTAAGATGCTTTCTCTCCTTGTCTTGTGAATGCGATCACCCATGCAACTAACATACAAGGCTCCATATACATGATGGTCCCAGCATATATATATATATATATATATATATACATTTATATATACAATTAATGTAACCCTGTAACAACCATATTTTAGATTTTTTTATGGATCTCTCTCTCTCTCTGTGTGTGTGTGTGTGTGTGTGTGTGTGTGTGTGTGTGTGTGAATAGGACGTGGAGATGCATGAAAGGGTCCATCCAAAAAAAAGGAAAAAAGGGCCATTAAGAGATCAAGGTAAATATATAGAAACCCTAACTGCAATATTGGAATGGCATGGGCATGACAATATTATATTGAATACATGCTTTATTTTGTTTCTGGGACCACTCTTTTTTGTTTATGAATAATAATCTTTAAATCAAATAACATGGACCAACTATTTTCTTTTAACTTTGCAACCCTAATTACCCATCTCCTCTTCTCATCTCCTATTTATCTTCCTCACCTCAACCTTCTCCTCCCCCCCACACACAACCTCTCCTCCTCTTTCAAGGCCAACAACTACTCTCTCTCTCTCTCTCTCTCTCTCTCTCTCTCTCTCTCTCTCAAAAATTCTCTCTAAAGCTCTCTCTCTCTCTCTCTCTCTCTCTCTCTCAAAAATTCTCTCTAAAGCTCTCTCTCTCTCTCTAGATCTCTCTCTCCTCCTTCGCAGTGCGCCAAAAGCGGCTGAAGCTGCCAGCATGATCTGATCTCTCTCTCTCTCTCTCTCTCTCTCTCTCTCTCTCTCTCTCTCTCTCTCTCTCTCTCTCTCTCTCTCTCTCTCTCTCCTTCTCTCTCCTCCCCTTTTAGGGTTAATATCAGATCATGTTGCAGTTTCATCTGCTGATGGGAGCACAAAGAAAAACCCTAATTTCTTTTAACAATATGGTGTAGTTTGTGAGAAAACCCTAGAAAAAGGGTTACTACGGATCTGTATGATTTTTACTATCATTGTGATTATTGGTGTTTCTACTGATGCTTTATCTTGCTATATGACATATATGATCAATAGAGATTATTTATTATCGACAATTTTTTTTTATTTAATTGGCCTGTTGTTATAATTATTTTCATGTTGAGGTGATGAAAAGGAAGTTGAGGAGAAGAGATCAAGAGTGGTTTATTAGGTTTTGGACTGAAAAGGATAAGACATCCTTCATTGTAAGTTATTATTTATTATCATACATGCATCTCGCTTCTTCTTTTTTTTGTTGAATAAAGAAAAAAAATTTGTTCTTAAGTTTTCCTAGTAATTGGTTGGTTACACGAATTTCACTAGAAAAAAAAAACTTCAAAAAACTTCGACATTACCATTTCTATTTAAAGTATTATGAATTTAGGCTAGTAATTACTTTCTATTTCGCATCCTTAATTGCTTTATTACACTCAAAAGATCATCCAATATTATCACCAGTGTTTGCATAGGAATATATATATATATATATATATATATATATATATATATATATATATATGTACTTGTATACCAATTTCCTCTCTCTCTCTCTCTCTCTCTCTCTCTCTCTCTCTCTCTCTCTCTCTCCTCTAATGGAAAATATTTACATGATCAGGAGCTCCAATCAGAATATAATTATAAGCACTAACTGTTGCAAATTGCAGCTTTTCCTAAATTTGAAAATCTTTTTCTTGGAAATTTGAACGGTTGATAGGACAGGGAGGCTAATTTGTTCTTCAAAAAGGTGCTAAAGTAATTTTTATCTCTTCCTCTACATAACTATATATTTATGTGCATCTATTTAATCATGCATATATATGTTGTTTTACTTGATCTATTTAATCATGCATATATATATGTTGTTTTAGTTGATCTATTTAATCATGCTAATTTGTTTTACCTGAAAATTAGCTTCTTTTTTTTTAAAAAAAATTGATTTTGTTATACTATTCCATGTGTTTAGGGTAAAGTGAAGAGTATTGCTAAATTAAAATTGAAGGATCAATCTCAAACACTGAAAACTTTATTATTATTTTTATTATTATTGAGAAAAAGGTAGACAGCTATCTGGTTCATTCAATTTTTTTAGAAATTAACTTAACTAATTGAAAATGTAAAATAATTAGGGTTCGAATTTGAAACCAACCTTAGGCACCAACTATTAATTTCTTAGCCAACTGTACTAAACAGGGTCAGTTACTAAACACTTTATTGAATTACAATTGAGGATTTTTCCACCATTCAAACAATGATTCACTGCTTTTTCCAATTTAAGATTAATGATGGACAAACAAGATTGAACTTTTGAATATATTTTACTAGTGTGCTTTTCACATTCTTATTATTTCACACTCATATGTAAATTTTAAAAGTTGCCTAAGTGACACATGGTAGTACAATTGAATGGACTCAGATTTGGCTTGGTATAATGCTTTTGAGTGAGCTAGGGTGAAATTTCATAGGTTACATGTTTTACAACAAACCTTATTCCATTTCCTTTTTCTATTCTTATCTTGCAAGGTTTTAAGCTACTTTTTTTTTTCTTTTTTTTTTTTTTTTTTTTCTTTTTGGGTCCAATTTGGTATCCACTTGCCATTACTCCCACTTACCCTTCTCCTCTCATGACTAAATTCATATATACACATTTTCTTGCTCTCAATTCCTAAATGAAGAGTCTTCTCTGAACCCAACACTACTCATTTATGTTACTTTGCCTGCTTCTCTAACCACCCTCCCTCACCCTTTAGTACTCTCTTTTCTCTCTCTTGGTTGTTGTGGTACTTTTGTCACCATGTTACTGGAAACTTCATGGGCCTAATAGTCCAAGTATCCTTTATTGTTTTGGTCATATGGTACTCACATATGCCTTTAAAGGCCCCAGTCACAAGTGGATACAGTACATGCATGAGAAGCTGTCCTCTCCTATTTTGTTTGTCTCTATACACTTTGAGTTAGCTCTCATGAAGTTCAAATTTTATGCCCATACCCCCCACCCCCCACCACCCCCCACCACCACCACCACTTTGGAATTGACTTTAACCACAAAATGGCATGCCCTAATTTCTCTGTTCCTCAAAAAAATTTTGCCCTAGGGGGATTTTTTTTTTCTTTCCTAAAAGGCCATTGGTGGTGAGGGTGACATGACTAGGGCATCTTTGGAAAAAAATGAAAAGGGGTGTGTTGGAAAGGAGGTATGAGAATAAGGAGGGGCTGAGGAGATTTGTTCCAATTATGGAAAGGAATCTCCTTTAGAGTGTAAGGCCTAATGGAAGGTGCAACATGGATTAGATAGTTAGTTACTAACTACTAACTTTGCTATCATCTAGTACATATCTTGGTTTAACTTCCATGGCACATAGAAATTGTCATTTTTTGACCCTTAATATTCCCTGTAAATTATGAGCATTAGAATACCAAGCATATAATGAGTAAGATCTCAATGAGGTTCAAACTCTATCATGTGTATATAGGTAGATTTGGCACACCCTGGCTATGTATATAGTACCCTGTATTGAGGTGTTCACATGTGCATTTAGTCCCATGTGTAACAATAACAAAGAGAGTACAAGATTTATATGTATGCCCAAACATCCCTCATGCTAGCTAGTAAATGGAGAGAGAGTCTCATTTATCTCTTGATGACTAATACAACCTCACCATCATTGCAATTAATGCATTTGTATATTGTTAAGATGATAGTGTAATGTAGTGAAAAAGAAAATAATAATATGTCAATTATTAAATTCCTTATTTTGGAAATAAGAAGGTGCTCTATATTCTCAGTAGCACATTTGCCGCAACTCATTGTAGAGATCCAGTTGCTATGCTCTTAAATAACTAGCTCTATTTGTTGTCACATCCCACAAATTATATATATATATATATATATATATATATATATATATATATATATATATATATATATATATGAGATTCTATACTTGTAAAAACACAAAGTCATTAGTACTTGTGAGTTTTTAGCTATTGGATATAGAAATATGCGGTTAAGATGATAGTGGTCCTCCAAAGTTTAGTGGGTGGATGGTGGAATAATATAATCAAAATGATGGAATTAGTTAAATGATTAGATCTAATGGTGAAAAACTTACAAGTACTAATTGTTTGGTACTTTACAAATATAGTAGCCTAATTATATATATATATATATATATATATATATAAATATAAAATTAGGTTGGAATACTATCGATAGTACCAAGTCATTGGTGCTATTAATTTTTTAGCCATTGGATTAAGAAATGTGCATTATGATGATAGTGGTCCCCTAGGATTTAATGGGTGGTTGGTTGAATAGTAAAAATCTTAGGAGACCACTATAATTTCAACCGCACATTCTTTCATCCAACGGTTGGAAACTTGATAGTACCACCAATTATTTAGTACTATCGATAATATTTCAGCTGGATTATATATATATATATATATATAAGTTGAAATGTTATCAGTAGCAAACGAGCTCTATTATCATTCATTTTATTTTCGATGATAGAGATTTTAAATCGCCGATCGGCATTGTTAAATTGTCAACGCGCACATAGTAGATATGGAAAAAAATATATAGTTGTGTAAGTTTGTTTTCGGTACTAGTAATTTGGGCTCAAACATATTTCGATGTGATAATAGGCTTGTTTTAGTTGAGTTGTATATATTTATTGGCCCACCAAGCTACAGGGCACTGGCATAACATAGATTCAATAAGTGTTATTTTCTTTTTCCTTTAAAACTCAAGCAGTTAAGCTGCAGGACAAGATCATTTTTTTAATAATATTCCTCATGTGCGGGCAGAAGAGTTGAACCTTAAACTTAGAACCATCTACTTTAATATAATATAATATGAACCATCTATTATTATTTAAAAGAATAAAGAATTATTTGTAATTTTAAATTTTTTAAAAAAACTAGGGGCCACTGGGTGTAGGTCTAACCAAATAATTAAATGAGTCATGCATCCTAGGAATTCCAAGATTCAGGTAGTCCAAGGAGTCATATATTTTTGTATCAATAGACCAAAGAGCCTTACATAAGGCCATGGCACACATGAAAAAGCAACCAAGGTGATCCATCATATGCTTCTTGAATATTCTAGAATAATATCAACAAAACTCCCCTTCACTTTTCCAACAAAAATTGTCATTTTGTAGCTCCTCTTGCCCTTGCACTAAACATATTTGATTTGCATATATAACATGCTACATTGTACTTGCCCATTTCATGAGTATTATTTCTCAGCATTAGCTCTACTCTTCAACATGTCATCTCTTACTATGCATTGGTATTTATATCATGAGTATGCAATAGTTGAATACTTTTCATCTGCTACTGCTTTCATTTCGAATGTTCTTCAAAGCAGGATTAAAGGTACTAGTTAGATAAAAAAAAACATGTATATTAATTTGTTGCTCATGCCTACATTAGGTGCACTAGTATATCTAATACTCAATTGCATCCAAAATGCTCACTCTAATGATCCAAATTATCTTTTATTTTCATGTCAATAATGCTCATTAATTACTTACTATTATTTAGGAGGGGAGTGGCGGCGCATGAAACTTACGGATACACCTGGAGCAATCAACAAATTTTCAATTGAACTGTTGCCCCAGCAATGTCTATTGAAGGGAAAATAGAAAATAAGCTTCTCATAATACTATTTTTTTTAATTACTCTTCCTTTTTGTCTACTTTTGGAGAGAAAATTGATCATTTTGTAGCTTACTTCTTCTTCTCCTTTCACCATGTTTTCCTTCTTTTGCTCTATCAAGTTCAACTCAATTGAGGAAAAAATGATTTACTTTCATGATTTTTTTACTTTTTAATCTCTTCTTTTATTTTCTCTCCATCCAAAAGATTTTACATGTACAAAGCAACTGCTGTATTTGAAGTGGGCTAGGTAGGTGGTCTCTATTTGAATGTTACAGTTTCATAGCCAATGGATACATGTCTTTTTCTTACACATATGCTTTACCTTAGAGAACCAGGGAAAAATAAAAATAAAAAACAAAAAACTAGAAAATAGAAGAAAAAAAAACATAAACAAAAAAAAAAAATTGCCAATTGATAGAGAGAAAAATAAAATAAATACCCAAAAAATACAGGTGAAAAGTGATCCTCAAATAATGAGAAGAATTACACCAATTTTACACCAATTTTTCTTTTTTTCTTACCAACATTAGAATAACTCAAATCTCAACCTCATCTTAATTTCCAGATCTCTCTCAACATCGATTTCGTTCTTCTCGCGTGAGTGCACGCACACACACACATAAATAAATATATTACAACCATGCTCACCCTATAAAAGCAGATGTTAAGTATATGCATCTAACAAAGATAATTAAATTCAACTTGTGATCATCCTCTCCATATATAGTTTCGTTTAATTAAAACATGTTAAATGAAAGCATATCGCGTGATCATCGAAAGAAAGTTAATTCCTAACATACGCGCATGCATGCACCCGATATATACAATCCATTTAGCAAGTTAATAATCACTTGCTTGCTAGGTTTATGGATGTCATTGTTGTCAATTAGGTTGTCCACAAAGTTGGCAAAAAAATAAATCATTTGCTTACTCCTGTGATTCCTGTTAGCTCCTGCAATCTCAGATGAGATTGGTACAACTCATCTGAAATATTCTGCTCAGTGTAATTTGGTGATGGTATAATTATTTCAATATGAAACTAAAATAGCTCATATATATATATATATATATATATATATATTGGTACGTAGCACTATGTTAGAGAGCTTGAGACAAATCTATTGCTTCAACTTCATTAAATTTTAAGGCTTGTTTGGTTCGGATTATTTTGTCAGAATTATAGAAAATATTATGTTTACGTTTGATTCATTAAGTCTGTAAGCTGATCAGCAATGTAGCATTACAAATGGTACAGAATTACCTTAAAAATATTTTCTAGCCGAATGAATATGTTGTATTACTAATAGCAAATTATTTTTGCATATTATATAAAACTATGAATTTACCCTTCAACCCTCTAAACCATTTCTAAACCATTTAAATACATCATTTTTAAAAATTTTAATTTAAAATTTTGAAATATCAAATTTTAAATTTCAAATTTATACTTATATTTTAAATTTTAAATTTTTATATTTTAAATTTATATTTTAAATTAAAATATTAAATTTTATATTTTTCAAATTTCAAATTTAAATTCAAATTTTAAATTTAGTAAAAATTAATATTAAATTTGATCATAATGATAATTTTAGAATAAATTATACTTTATTGACGGAATTACTAAATTTTATAAAATAAACAAAATATATAAATTTTATATAAACTTTAATGTTTACATTCCTGTATTAAACTAAACGCGTTAATACAACATTAATAGTAATTTGACTCAAAAATCTAAAATATCTGATTATGTCGAAATAATCAGTAATGTTATATAATACAAACCAAACGAAACTTAGGAAAATGTTGCCGAAATAAGTTTTACCTTTATAATATATACGTTATTACTAAACAATGAAAACTTCGCGCGCGCATATATATATATATATATATATATATATATATATATATATATATATATATATATAACGAGACTACTATACTACCAATAATACCAAGTACTTGATACTATTGAGTTTTCGGTTCTCGGATGAAGAATTGTGCGGTTAAAATGATAGTGGTCCTCTAAAGTTTAATAATTTTTGGCCCTCGGATGAAGGAATATGCGGTTAGTATGATAATGGTCATCTAGGATTTAGTAGATTGTCAGTGAAATAGTATAAATTTTTGAAAATCACTAATTCTAAGAAAATATTTTTTCATCAAAAAGTCAAAAAGTAAATAATACCAAATACTTGATATTATTGATAATATAATAATCAGAATATATATATATATATATATATATATATATATATATATATATATATATATATATATATATATATATATATATATATATATATATATATATATTCCACTACTATTGACTTTTTTAATATTGGATTAGTTTTAAGATTCGTGCAAAATATTAGGATGAGTTAATGGGATTCAAATATATCGGATGTTAACTATTGCAAAGAAAAAAAAAAAAAAACCATCTCTCTCGCCATAGTAGCAATTTAAAATTAAATTTTTTGAACTGATTTGATCGTAAAATAATTATGTCGAAAAAATATAAATTTTAAATAGCTTAGATCATTCTTAAGAAAGTGAATAGTTGATTTGAACATCTTAAGACCGAAAATGAAACTATAGTAACGGAACTCCTTCCTATCGATGGTATAGGAACTATTTTATATATATATATATATATATATATATATATATATATATATATATATATATATATATATATATATATAGTCCAACTACTATGCTGTCGATAACACCGAGTATTTAATATTATCAAATTTTTTTGTCGTTACATTTATCTTTTTAACTATTTTCATCTCTTAGATCATACTATTCTACCAACTATCTATTAAACCTTACAAAACCACTATCATTCTTGCCGCTCATCCTTTTATCTAAGAGTCGAAAATATAATAACACCAATAACTTAGCGATATTAATAATATATATATATATATATATATATATATATATATATAGTACCAAATATTTGGTGCTTATAAGTTTCTGCCGTCAGATTTATCCTTTTGACTAATTTTATTTATTAGATCATACTATTCTACCTAACACCAACTAAACTTAAGGCCCGCTATCATTCTATCTACATATTTTTTTATCCAAAAGCTAAAAATGTAGAAACACAAGGAGTTTAATATTCTCTCTCTCTCTCTCTCTCTCTCTCTCTCTATATATATATATATATATATATATATATATATATATATATATATATATATATATATATACATACCAGAACATATGACTTTCATATTTATACATAAGAAAGATAGCACTTTCTCTCTCTCTCTCTCTCTCAAAGATGACAAAAATATATTATAAAATTAAATACATTATCTAAAACAAGAAAAACGATTATGAGAACCTTATAATGGAGTAATGGAGTGTGCATAAGCATCGACATCACAAAATAAATACTTAACGAGCAAACATTATTATCACTGAATATCTTATCACAAAATAAATACTTAACGAGCAAACATTATTATCACTCAATATCTTATTTTTCCGACATATAATGAAATAGGCCATAGAAGATAGTTAGGCTAAAATAAATAATAAATTTATAAAATTTGGATAAATATAAAAGTAAGGCTCAGAGAACAAGAGAAAACACAAAAGAGATCACATAGGAGAGAGAGATATATTTATATAGTGTTCAACAGCAATATAAATACAGCTTTTAAAATAGAGTTGTCACCTTCTTCAATAAAAAATTTCTTTTCCATAACACATATATAGGATACATTTTTATTATAAAAACTATCTATTTCTTTCTACAACCAACATTGTTAACATAATCAGACATATTTTAACTTTGCAAAATTCAAATATTCTAATTTCAGAAAAATATTTTTTAAAATTTATTAAATGGTTACAAAAATGAGAGCCCTTCAAAAGTAGAGAACACGATTTTCAAATTCAAACAAAGGGTTGAAAAATTAAATCTAGATAACTAAGCAAGTTTTCTATCAAAAATTCATATATTTTGACTAGTTTTTATATATATATATACACACACGATTAAAATTGCTAATATTTAGACTATTTGATTAATAGGCACTACAATTAAACTGAAGGGACCACATTGCAGTATCATAGTGGAAAGATTACTCATACAATTTTTTTTTTTCCCCATAAATAAAGCACAGGAAAAATTTGTAGGCATGTTGATGTGAAACAACATAGAAGTAGGAATATACTCACATTGCTTTTTCCATTTTTTTGTTTGTTAGGCTGTCCCCAGAAGCCTGCAAAAATGCCCAATTATGGGAAGAAGTGAGGCTGTCACAGCATGACCTAGCAAACATTGACCTTTTCTCAGAGTTATATGCAGAATGATGTTATTAATAAAGCCAAATTTACTAGGACAGATATATATTCACTAAATCAAGTCAGTGAATTTAATGTGATCTGCCATAGTAAAAAATAACACTGTTGTTAATAACAACAACCTATATATATACATGAGATTATTCCAATGAATTGGAATAATCTTTGGTCACTGAAAGCTAGATCATGCTGGCAGCTTCACTCGTTCCCAGGGCACTTGGAAAACAGCAGTCTTGAATGTTGAGGCAAAGGGTTTATGGTATGGAAAATTGGATGAAATTAAGTCTAAGAGATATACTCAAAGAATTTTAAAACAGGTGGATCATAAATTGGATCTAGGGTTCCATGCCAAGTGAGAACTGAATGATAAGAAAGGTAGAATTCTTAGGTCAACTCCTAGCAAGTAGTAGTAAATGGAAATATAGGGCATCTAGCAAGGGCCCAGGTATTTATTATGGTATAATAGAAATACTTACTAAAAAAAATTGTTGTAGAGGTTGATCATATGGAAGGAATAGTCATTACCCGCAAAGGAAAGATAATTGCTTCATAAGAAAATGAAGATGATAATATAATAAGATTCAACATTCTTACAACTAAAAAAAAAAAAAACAAAAACATGAGGTGAATGAAACAATATGAAAGAAATTAAAATAAGATGAAAAACACATAGCTTGATAGCACCTAAATTATTGTTGCTATTAAGTTTTTAATCATAGTGGGCTTACTGAGTTCAATGAGAGGTTGAAAAAAATAATTAAAGAAGTTGATCTAAGAGTAGAAGATCTAATAACACCAAATATTTAGTGCTATCGATAACATAGTAACCGAACTCTATATATATATATATATATATATATATATATATATATATATATATATATATATATATATTACATCTGAAAGAGAGAAATAATTAGAATATATAAAGGATTCCAAAAAAAAAAAAAAAAAATACATTACATAGGAGAAAACCTAGTATGATGCAACCACCACACCAGAAGACAGATAAGAGTGCAAAACAGTGGCATGTATGAGTTAAGCTATATGATCATGAAGAAAGATGGTAAGCATAAGAATAGAAAATATGAAGAAGAAAGAATGAAAAGGCAAATGGTAACATGAAACCCTAGTGAGATTTATGGAGAGAAGACATGGCAAAACTTAAGATCGATCCCTCCCCCCCCCCCCCCCCCCCCTCACACACACACACACACACACACACACACACATATATATATATATATATATATATATATATATATATATATATATATATATATATATATATATATATACGGGCTTATAACCTTCAGCTCTTAGATGGTATATATATATATATGGTGGATATACATACATGTATATATCACACAATATTCTCTCATGGGTTGTGATATTTACAGAGTGAATATATACATGGTAAAATTAATCAAGATCTCTTTACAAACTAACAACATGGGAGTGTAGCTTTTGAACTCTTCAATGGATGGTGGGTGAACCATAAAGAGGAGAGAGACAGAGAGAGAGAGAGAGAGGGAGGGAGAGGGAGAGATAGAGGAGTGTGATGGGCTAGGGTTAGGGTTAGGGTTAGGGTTTGCAGTGTAATAGGGCAGTAGGGATGCAGGGGGGCTAGGGCGGCATAGTGCAGGCACACTAAATAGTAAAGAATAGATAGAAGCGAGTCATAGGGAGCCGTACCTCATGCGGACTCAGATAGCGATAATTAGCTTCCACAAGATCGAGGGCCCAGGCCTTTTTTTTTTGTTTGTTTTTTCATTTTCCAATTCTCTTTTGTTTTGTTTTTTTTTTTTGTTTTTTCATTTTCCAATTCTCTTTTGTAAAACATAAAGAATTTACATTAATAAAATTTTAATTAACTTTGTTAAATATACTTTTCATATCTAGCCGTTGATTAAAGACTCTATAATTAGGAAAATGCTATGTGTACACCCGTAAGGGGTGTACATCTCACACCCCCACCCATCTAAGGGTGGGGGTGTGATGATGAGTCACTTGATGTGACCCGTAAAAAATATCGCCACCATTAAAATGGTGGAGATGTATGATGTACACCCCTTCGGGGTGTACATATAGCATTGCTCCTATAATTAATATTCAAAATTTTAAATCTAATTATTTTATATTTTTAACTGAGTTTATATATTTTATCTTATCATATAACATCATAGTAAATCATAAACTCTGGCGTTTGTATTTTTTTTATTTGTATCAATAGAAAAACCACCGCTAATATATATTTAAATTTGAATTTAAATTTTTTGTCATGCAAGTTTAAATCAATACCCCCACATTAAACCAATATAAGAGGAGTGAAAGAACCAAAAAAAAAAACTGAAAAAACAATATCAATTAGATAAGACAAAATACTTTGAATATGCTTTCATGTTCCTGAATGTTATATGTAAAATTAACAATTATTTTTCTATAAATTTATTGTAATTTTTAGTATTTTATATATTTAATATTTATAACTAGCTAGTTAATTAATTCATTATTATTTATGTAGTTTAATACAATATAAATATATAATCGTTGGCATATCCTTGATTCCTTTTAACAAATAGTAAAATTAATTATAATGTCTCTCATGAAGGGATTCAAATTGCCTTTTTCGTTTGTTATTTTTAACAAAAGGAGCTCACATGCAACAGGAGTGCTCCTCGTGAAACTTTTTTTTTAGGATCTTGGGTTTTTAAACAAAAGACCAAAGATACGAATGAAAGGGTGAGCATGGTGAGCCCTCTTTAATTTGCGTGTGAAACGTGGCACACCCGAAGAAACTGACATTTGTACCAAATCATTATTAAATAAATAATAATAATAATAAGATAATTGAATTTTAATTTTAAAATCAGATATTTGAATTTTTCTCTATACTTAAATTTAGAAACAATCACTACAATAAAATTAGATTATAAGTATACATATTTGTGACACTTTTTTACAAGTGTCCTATTTATAGTCCATCTATATATACAAAATTAGGTTATAAAGACATATTTTTGGAACACATTATAGTAATGTGTCGTTATACACCCTAGCGACGGCACATATAGCGACACTAATGATAAGTGTCGGTATTTTTTCAAGTAGTATTTTTTTTAGCTTTTAGCAACACTTAAAAATGTCGCTATAGTATAGTTTTGTTGTAGTGAATATTATTTATATATTTTAAATGAGATGTATAATGAAGTGTGAAATGTAATTTTTATTTAAAATGTATAAATAATATTTATTTTTTTTTAATTTAGTTGTAATTATATGAGTTTCCGGATTTGCTAAGATATAACGCAGATAGAAAAATAAAAAATAATAAAAAAAAGGCTTGTGGATAATTTTTCTAGTCTATTCATTATTCTTGGTAAATTAGGAAGGATTATATATTTTTAATTAAGTTATTTATTATAATATCTATCTTTAATTAAATCATATAATATTTTTATTTAATTGGATAAGTGACAAAATATCGTAGCATGATTTATAGATCTTTATTAATGTGATTAGTTGGTGTTTTGTTTTTTTCTTTTATTTTGTGTTTTGCAATTGTGAAATTCAGAATTGAAAACATTATATATGAAAAATAATATGAAGAAGAGAAGAGAGGAAGGACCAGCCAGAGCAAAGTTAATATTCTATTTGAAGTGATTGAGTTTACTAAGTATCAGTAACTTATTAAATCTAAACAATCAAACTAAAGTATTTAAACTTAAGTTACATAGTCATATATATATATATATATATATATATATATATATATATATATATATATATATATATATATATATATATATATATATATATATATATATATATATATGTGCGCTATTAAGTTTTCTACCCTTAGAATAATTTTTTTGATTATTTTCACCCGTTAGATTTTATTATTTTTCCAACAACGTATTAAATTTAAGGGGCACGCTATCATCTCAACCACATATTTTTTAATCCAAGAATTAAAAACTTAATAGCACTAATGACTTGGTACTATTAATAGTATTCCAGTCTATATATATATATATATATATATATATATATATATATATATATATATATATATATATATATATATATATATATATATATATATATATATATATATATATATATCCGGCTACTATACTACGGATAGTATCAAACATTTGGTGCTATCAAGTTTTCTACCTTTAAATCAACCCCTTTATTTATTTTCATCCGTTAAATTTTACTATTTCTCCGACCATCTATTAAATCCAAGAGGTCCACTATCATCTTAACTATACATTTTTTAATTCAACGGTTAAAAACTTAATAGTACCAATAACTTGATACTATTAATAATATTCCAGCCTAGCACTCTATATATATATATATATATATATATATATATATATATATATATATATATATAATTTTGCTACTATACTATCGATAGTACCAAGCATTTGGTACTATCAAGTTTTCTACTCTTAGATCAATCCCTTTAATTATTTTCACCTGTTAGATTTTATTATTTTTTCAACCACCTATTAAATCCAAAGGTCCCACTATCATCTCAACCCACATCTTTTAATTTAACGGTTAAAAATTTAATAGCATTAATAACTTAGTACTATTAATAATATTCTAGCCTAATACTCTCTCTCTCTCTCTCTCTCTCTCTCTCTCTCTCTATATATATATATATATATATATATATATATATATATATATATATATATATATATATATGAGTCTCTAACTTTCTAATGTGGTATTGTTAAAGTAAGATAAACTCTACTCATTTAAGTTGTGAGAATCTCATCAAAGAGTACTGGCGATCTGGAGTTTAATTTATAGGTGGCTCCCATTATATTTATGGCAAATGTTATTGCAGGGTGAATGTACTCTTTTCGGTTGACAAGTTGCTCCCTAGTGTGTATACAGTATATATATATATAGAACGGCATTACTATATATACCACCAATAGTATCGAGGATTGGTATTATATATAATTTCGTTTTTGATTTTGTAATATTTAAATTAACGATCTGTTCATTTTAATTTAAGATATTTATTTTTTTAAAAAAAAAAATTATATTTTTTTGACATATATAATTTACTTTATGATCAAATTATTTCAAAATTATTAATTTTTAATAATTAATATTCAAAATATTTTATTATTTATTCAAAATTTGATAAAAAAATATTTTATATTATTTAAATCAAGATCAGTATTTTTAATCTTAAATTCAAAAGTTCTATTCTCAAATTTTAAAATTATTTAAGTTTTACCGTTTATTTTTACATGATTTACTTATTAAATAAATAATGTCGAAAAATTTAAAATTTTATTTATAAAAACTTCATATATACTAAATCATATTTAAAGGTAATGCTACTTGTACACCTCCAAGTGGAGTGTACATCCTACACCTCACCCATCCAAGGGTGGGGACTAATCTACCGGTCACTTCGAAGTGACCGGTGAAATTCACCCCACCCTTGGATGGGTGGGGTACTGTGGGATGTACACCCCACTTGGGGGTGTACAAAAAAAATTTCCATATATATATATATATATATATATATATATATATATATAAAATTGACAAAAGTGTCTTATCTATATTCCATCTATATCCAAAATTAAGTTATACGGACATATTTTTGGGACATATTATAATAATATGTCGCTATACATCCTGGCGACTGTACATATAGCGACACTAATTATAAGTGTCGGTATTTTTGTCAGTGACACTTTTTTTAGATTTTAGAAACACTTAAAAGTGTCGCTATAGCATAGTTTTGTTGTAGTGGATTTAGTAAGCGGTAGGTGGAATAGAATGATTTAAGAGATGAAATTAGTCAAATTGGTAGATTTAATGGTAAAAAATTTACAAGCACTAACCATCAAACACGACATCAAAATTAGGTTATAGGGACACATTTTTGTGACACTTTTTTACAAGTATTCCATTTATATTCCATTTATATCCAAAATTGGGTTATAGCGATACATTTTTGGGACACATTACAGTAATGTGTCGCTATACACCCTAGCGACTGCATATATAGCGACACTAATAACAAGTGTCGGTATTTTTTCCAGCAATATTTTCTTTTAGTTTTTAGTGATACTTACAAGTGTGGCTATAGCATAATTTTGTCGTAGTGAAATAAATCCTAAAGAAATACTATCATCCTAATCGCACATGCCTTCATCCAAAGACAGAAAACCAAATAGCACTAATAACTTAGTACTATTATAGTATAGTATAGTACTATTATAGTCTATATATATATATATATATATATATATATATATATATATATATATATATATATATATATAGAGAGAGAGAGAGAGAGAGAGTTCGGCTAGTATATTTGTAAAAGTACCAAGTAATTAGTACTTGTAAGTTTTTTACCATTAGATCTATTTCTTTGACTAATTCCAACCATTAGATCATGCTATTCCACCAACCACCCACTAAACCTAGGAGACCCACTATCATTCTAATCATACATCTTTTCATCCAAAAACTAAAAATCTATAAACACCAATGAGTTGGTATTTTTAAAAATATAGAAGCTCAATTATATATATAGAGAGAGGTGCTAGAATACTATCAATAGTAAAACCCCATCCCATTGTTACTGCCGATTTTTTTTCGATGATGGAGTATCCGAATCGATGATCGGTATCATTGAACATGATCTAAATTACTGAAACTATTTAGAAATCAAATTTCAAGCTTTTTCGATATTCTTTTTTTATCCATCAAGTCGACACAAAATAAACGGCTGAAAATAAATATCCTTCAAAAAGTGGTGATAGGAGTCTTGTAATCAAGATCGAGAGTATAGATCTTGTTTTAAGTAGTTTAAAGGATTTTCTAACCAAAATTCAATCAATTTAAATTTCTTTACACCGTTAAACGAGCAAACGTCTCATATCTATTATTAAAATTATAAATTTTGTAATTATTTGATCATCAGGTCAATAATGTCGAAAAAATTTGAAATTTAATTTCTAAATAGTTCTAGTGGTCTAGATCATATTCAACGGTACCGATCATCGATTCGGAGGCTCCATCATAAAAAAAAAAAAATCGATAGTAATAATAAAATTTTACTACTGATAATATTCTAGCACCACTCATATATATATATGAGAAGTGCTAGGTGTACACCCCCAAATGGGGTGTACATCCTACACCCACCCATCCTAGAGTGGGTATTCATTCACTCGTCACTCGATGTGACGAGTGAAATTCACCCACCCCTAGAATGGGGTGGGTGTAAGATGTACACCCCATTTGGGGTGTACATCTAGCATTTTCCTATATATATATATATATATATATATATATATATATAGTTGACCAAATCCACTTATATTATCACCTGATCATTAATCGGTGTTAAATCATTATTTTAAAATGTTTAAATCCAAATTGCTGGGTAAGCATCTATCTAACTGTGGATTTACAGTTTAACATTAATTTATCAGATTATTGGCGCTAACTATTAATTTTAAAATTTTAAGCTCTTAGAATTACGTAATTAATTTATTTAAAGTATACAGACACACAGTACGAATCTCGACCGGACCTAATTTATCCGGACCTTGTGTTTATTGTTAGGCTTTTTATCGTTAGATTTATTATGGACCGTAACTTTACTTAATTTATTGCGCTCATTTAATTCAGCTTATTAGTATTATAAATCTATTATTACGAAATATAAAATTAAATTTATTTTTAATTTATAAATAAATAACCAACGCAACTTACTGATCAGTTACAGCTAGACCAAAAACAAAAGCTCAATTTCTCTTCAAAGAGTAAGGAGAAGAAGAAAATAAAGAATTTGGGTGAAGAAAGAGGCCACCCCAAACTCAAAAAATAAAAAAATAAAAAAATAAAAAAATAAAAAATCTTCTTTGTAACGGTTAGTGGAAGGGTCAATCGATTGAGCACAATTTTACACATCCAAAAGAAGTTTTGACTATTACGTTTTCTCTTTATTCTGATTCAAAATATATGAAAGATATGGGAAAGGTGACATTAATTGAAATAGACAAAAAAATCTATGTGAGCAAGAGTTAAATGTATATCATATTAGCTCGTTTACTCATGCATGTGTCTTATTTGCATGTCACAAAAAGGATGAGCTACATATTAATCTTTAATTACTTGATTCATATATATTTAAAGCTGATCACCAAGTGATTGAAAAGGTTGTGAATCCTAATAATGTTATTGGTGAACATCATCTATTGGTAATAGCTAAGGTAGTTTTCTTAATTAGTAGTGTTATATACAAGTTTAAACTACTTTAATTCCATAGATCAAAGCATATATAGTAGTAGATATTTCTAGATACTAGACATTTTGTTAGTTTTGCCATTCTGATCTTGTCTTAGCATGTTATTTCTAGATACTAAGACATTAACTCAGTCGAAACTCATCGTTCATTTTTTACTAGTAATTTTTTTTAATCTGGTTATAATATTTTGGATGGTGGTTAAGTCCAACAAATTAAGAGAGTTACACATATTAGGACTAAAATAATTATAACCAGATTAAAAAAAATTAGTTCTATTATATTTTATATATATAATTATTTTAAATTCTGACAAAATCTCGAGAAATTTTAAAAAAATTTACTATTGATTGAATAAAATAGTCCGAACCGAACAAATAGAAGTTTAAATGGGGAGAAAGACAAAAAAAGAAACATTTTTGTTGACAAGTGCCATTGAGAATGGCCTTGCACCTTTATATATATATATATATATATATATTATATATATATAGAGCTAGATTGTTATACTATCTATAATATAGGAGTTTCGGTATTATTGTCTCGTTTTTAATTTTAGAATGTTCAAATCAATAATTTACACGATCGAATATAATTTTATTATCTTCATCAATTCTAAATTATATTTAACGATATGAATTGTTGATTTAAATATTTTAAAATAAAAAATAAGACTATAATACTGAATTCGCCATACTATATAGAGATAGTAACAGAGTTTAGCTAACTCTATATATATATATATATATATATATATATATATATATAGAGAGAGAGAGAGAGAGAGAGAGAGAGAGAGAGAGAGAGAGAGAGTAACAGAGTTTAGCTAACTCTATATATATATATGGGAAATGATACTTGTACACCCATTTCGGGGTGTATATCACACACCCCACCCATCCAATGGATGGGATGTGATGATGGGTCAATCGATATGACCCGTAAAAGATATCACCACCATTAAAATGATGGAGGTGTATGATATACAACCCTTCGGGGTGTACATGTAGCATTGCTCTATATATATATATATATGACTGACTTGAGGGGGTCTTTATATGTACATTGTTACCTAGAGAGGAGAGGAAATAAAAAAATCAACTTATATATATAAAAAAAAATTGTTAATTAAGTCTACAAAAAATTAATTTATTACAAAAAAAAAAAAAAAAAAAAGTACACAAAAGTTATTTACTGCTTTACAGCTCAATCAGTTTCCAGCAAGTTTCAAAGGACTCTCTCCCACTCTTCCAGAGCTGCCCTTTGCTGAGACATGCTTGCTTTTCTTTTTGAATTTTGTTTCTTTTTGGCAAATAGTACCTCATTTTTCTTAAATTATGAGACTAGTCATATCAATGGCAAGCATGAGCACTCCATTATAAAGATTCTCACAATGAAGTAATAGTACACTATTTTCAGAAAACAAAAGTACACCTTCAAAGGCCCCTCCAAAAAATACAAAACAAATCAGAATTGGCTCTTCTGCAAGCAGAAGCTACAAGTACTTATGTGGTCCAATTCAAGCATGCATACATGTGTGTGCATATACATACCTCTTTCTCTCTCTTCTATAATATATATATATATATATATATATATATATATATATATATATATAGTCCGCATGATATCAATCATTTAGTACTTATATATTTTTTTATTATTAAATTTATTTTTTTTAATTGATTCTATTTCTTAGATTATATTATTCCACCAACCACCCATTAAATTGTAGGGACCCACTGTCATCCTAGCCGCTCATCCTTTCATCTAAAAATTAAAAACTCACAAGCATTAATGATTTGTACTACAACAAAATTATACTATAGCGATATTTTTAAATGTTTTTAAAATCTAAAAAAAGTGTCGCTGGCAAAAATACCGATACTTATTGTTAGTGTTGCTATATGTGCTGTCGTTAGGGTGTATAGCGACATATTTTTATAATGTGTCATAAAAATATTTTGAATATAGATGGGATATAAATAGAACATTTATACAAAAATGTCATAAATATGTGTCCCTATAACCTAATTTTATTGTAGTGTTGGTGCTTTTAAAAGCATAGGACCTAAATTCACTACAACAAAATTAAGTTATAGCGACATATGTTTGTGATACTTTTGTGTAAGTGTTCTATCTATATTTCATATATATCCAAAATTAGATTATAGGGATACATTTTTGGGACACATTATAAAAATGTATCGCTATACATCCTAGCGACGGCACATATAACAACACTAATAATAAGTGTCGATATTTTTACCAGCGATATTTTTTTTTAGATTTTAGAAACACTTAAAAGTGTCGCTATAACATAATTTTATTATAGTGATTATATATATAAAATTAGGCTAGAATATTATTAATACATCAAATTATCGAAACTAAGCTAGAA
>CM055061.1:4236335-4426335 GCA_029204045.2 Tillandsia leiboldiana
CTATTTTCACCAACAACCCACTAAACCCTAACTGCACATCCCTTCATCCAAGGGCTATATATATATATATATATATATATATATATATATATATATATATATATATATATATATATATAGAGTTGGGCTGGAATGCTATTGATAGCACCAACTCAACTTTGCCACCCACTTTTTAGCCATTGGATCGCATTGAGATTCGTGCAAACTCTTTAATTAAAAAGAATAGCTTTTTACTTTTTGCTTTTTCTTTTTATTTTTTTTTTCATTAAAGAGCCTTCACAAATCTCAATGCGATCCAATGGCTACAAAGTGGGTGGCAAAATTGGGTTGGTGCTATCAATAGCATTCCAGCCCAACTCTCTATATATATATATATATATATATATATATATATATATATATATATATATATATCAAACAAGAAAGTGATCACTGTAATAAAATTAGGTTATAGGAACATATGTTGGTGATATATTTTTATAAGTGTTTTATTTATAATAAATTTATATCTAAAATTAGGTTATAGGAACATATTTTTAGAACACATTATAGTAATGTGTCGCTATACACCCTAACGACGGCACATATAGCGACACTAAAGACAAGTGTCAGTATTTTTTTCAGCAATATTTTTTTTTAAATTTTTAGTAATATTTAAAAAGTATCGCTATAATATAATTTTATTATTGTGGATAGTCCCCACCTGGTATATATCCTTCTTGTTTCTACTTACTACAAAACATTAAGTACAAAACTAATTACCAATATTGTTTGTTGCACTTATGGACACACCCTTGTTGGCTTCTTTTAGTCAAATTCCCCTCCTCAAGTTGAAAACTATGCATTCTTTTAATCAAACCCTAAACTTAATTAATGTCACAATATCGCAATATCATCGCTACCTAGATTGAAAAATGTAATTTAGTAAGTTGTCCTTAATTAGTGAGTAATTTAACTATAGCGTCCGTTAATGGTGCATTTAAAAACACTAAATATTTGATGCTGGTAGAACTAATCCTTACCAATCCTTACCCTAGCTGGCTTATTTTAAAAAAATATTTTTAATTTAGTATTCTTTTTTAAAAAATTTTCAAACTAGTCTTATTTGAATAAATTAGAAAAGAAAAAATAATTTAATGTTATTAATATGAGTTTATATGTTAATTATGAGAGAGAAAATATATTTTTCTTTCCTTCTCTCATTTTTCAAGATACTCTATATTTATTACTTTTATTTTTATGTAATGTATATTCATATTTTTTTTATATCATATTAATTTTTTAGTTATATCAACTGTTACGTTAAATGTGTAGTCAGATCGAATAATTAATTACGTAAATATGTATAGTTGTATTATTTTTAGTTATATTTATATTATATTGAGTGTGTAGTCATGTTAAATATTTAATCACATCGAGTATGTAATATTATTATTATTATTATTATATTTATTTATATCTAATATATAATTATATTATTTTGTATTATATTTATTTTTAATAATATCAAATTTTATTTTTGAGCATGTAGTTTTATCAGATGTTTAATAATATCAATTATATAGTTAAATTAAATAATAATAATAATAATAATAATAATTTAAATTAATAAAATTATTAAATTACTTAGAAAGTGGGTAAGTAGAAAAAAAAAAAATCTCTCCTAATTAATATATAAACTCACATTAATAACATTAAATTATTTTTTCTTTTCTAATTGATTCAAATGAGGATAAATTGAAATCTTTTAAAAAAAAAAGATTAGATTGAGAAATTATTTTTTTAATAAGACTAGGTTAGGCATTAGTTCGATAAATTTTTAATTATTAGATTTATCATTTTAATTAATTCCAACCGTTAAATTCTAAAAAATTATTATTAATATCTAAGAATTGAAAACTCAAAAGCACCTATTAATAACACTATAACAAAATTAGGCTATAGCGACACTTTTAAATGTTTCTAAAATCTAAAAAAAATGTGTCGTTAGGGTGTATAGCGATATATTTTTATAATGTGTCCAAAAAATGTGTTCATATAACCTAATTTTGAATATAGATGGAATATAGATAGGACACTTATACAAAAGTATCACAAACATGTGTCCCTATAATCTAATTTTGTTGTAGTGTAACTTTAACTATATAATATTTGAAGTACATGCATGGGCTAGTATACATGAACAAATTAGAAAGTTACTTATGTACTCACCTTCTTTAAACCTCCCTATTATGTTCATGGCCTGTCCTTAAAATTGCCAATTCATTGATGAAACAAAAGTCTAAAGAAACCCTAAAAAAGTACCCACATAAGCTCTAGAACATGTCACAAAAACTTAGTGGTCCATAAATGGCTTTCCCTTTCTCCCCTCGCTGGTGTTATCTTAGTGGTGGCGGTCCCCTCTCGCCGACGAGTAGGAGGGGACCATCGATGACAGCACATGATCGACGTAGGACCATAGTTAGTTAATTTGCGAATTATTCGTGAATTATTCGTGAATTATTAAGAATTCGAATTAAACGTGTCGTTTCCGACTTTTTTCAAAAATTCGGAATAATTCGCGAATTTTTGAATCAAAAAGTATTATTCGCAAATTATTCACGAATTACGAATTTTGGGTGAAAAATTCGTTCTCTTTCAAAGTATAGTTAGTTAATTCGCGAATTATTCGCGAATTATTGAGAATCCGAATTAAAATTATTTGTCGGGAATAATTTAAAATTATATTTTTTTTTTGTTCTAAATAAATATTTTTTTATTTCTAAAATAAATTGATTAAATTATTTTAAAAAATTATAATTGTTTATACTAATAGTATAAATTTTTTAATTTTTTTTAAATTTAGTAGCCGAATTTTTGATCCCGAATTTTTAATTAGTGAACGTATTATTTCCGTATAAATTACGTATCCGAATAATTGACGAGCCCGTTTTTTAGCCAAAATTTTCAACGAATTTTAAAATTATGATACGAATTTTATCCGTATTATATCCGTACCGAATTTTTGCCGAATCCGAATTAACTAACTATGCGTAGGACTACTACTACATCGGGCGGTCGACCGATCGGACCTTTGTCACAAATGCTCAGTGAAAACAAATTGGATGCACTACAATAAAGTTAGATTATAAAAATATATTTTTGTAATATTTTTTTACAAGTATTTTATTTATATTTTATCTATATTCAAAATTAGATTATAACGACATATTTTTAGAACATATTACAGTAATGTGTCGCTATATATTCTAGCCACTGCACAACACTAATAATAAATATTAGTATTTTTTTCAGCAGTATTTTATTTGACAAATAAAAAAATAAAATGCATTATGAAGGGAATTTATATACAACTTATTTCTTCTCCTCTCTAGAATTATTGAATTATTGAATTGGTTAGTTAGTAGTAAATGTATGGAGCACAAGAAGTATACTACTAATTAAGAGGAGATTGAAAAAAAGAGATAAAAAGAAAAAAAGAAGAAGCAATTGTGGTATATCATAATAAAAATTGCATTAAATGCTAAGATCAAGGATAGAGGAATTTTGGATATCAAGGATATAAAAATTCTTGGTAGTTGGAAAAAAGAAGAAGATAGAGTGATGGACCACCCACCACTACACTTTGTGTAGGCTACTGAGGCTAAAGGGCTAGAGTGAGTGCATCATCTTACTAGCTGTTACTTGACAGTGTGACATTTAGTAGTGGCTATTTTTTTTTTTTTTTAAAAAATCTTAGTAGCTGTGATTTTTTTTTTTTTTTTTTTTTTTTTTTTTTTTTTTTTTTTTTGGGTTTATAGTAATTTTAGTAGCATTAAAAAAATTAATGTTTACAAATATTTTTTTTTATATATTTAATAATTTTTAAAAATGTCTCAATATAGTTTAACTTCGAATTTAAAAACGTAGGTTAAACTATATATCAATATTTATATCAAGTGTCGATAAAGTATATTTTAATACTTTAAAGTATCATAATTTTTAAAAATTTTAATACTTTAAAATATTAAAAAAATAAAAATAATAGTAAAATTTTTTATTTAATAAATTAGTTTGATACTATAGAGGTTTATATGACGACACTTTTTAAAACGAAAGTGTCTGTATTTGCTATATTATAAGGACGTCGGGACATGGGTCGTCTAAAAAGTATTTTTATATTGAGAATTTCTTGTAGTGGAGCAGTTATTGTAATTTTGGTATGGTTAATATTTTTTATATTTTTAACTTTTTTTTTGTTAGGATCAGCTATTGTTAATTTGATGCTGACCAAATTTGGAATTTTCACTCTTTTGTGAGTTCTAATCTCTCTCTCTCTCTCACACACACACACACAAAACACTACAACAAAACTATAATATATCAATACTTTTAAGTATTTTTAAAATTTGAAAAAAATATTATTAGTAAAAATATCGATACACTATAACAAAATTAGGTTATAGGGACACATATTTGTGACACTTTTGTATAAGTATCCTATCTATATTCCACATATATCCAAAATTAGGTTATAGGGACACATTTTTGAAACATATTACAAAAATGTGTCTCTATACACCCTAGCGACGACACATATAGCAACACTTACAATAAGTGTCGGTATTTTTGTCAACACTTTTTTTTTATTTTAAAAACACTTAAAAGTGTCGCTATAGCCTAATTTTGTTATAGTGATACTTATAATTAGTATCGCTATATGTGCAGTCCCTTAGGTGTATAACGATATATTATTGTAATGTGTCTCAAAAATATATCGCTATAATCTAATTTTAAATATAGATGAAATATAAATATAACACTTATATAAAAATATCATAAATATATATCCATATAATCTAATTTTGTTGTAGTACAAAGTGATATAAGAGCTTAATTAGAGAGGAAGGGGTTGGATCATATAGGAATTTCTTAATTAGAGAGGAAGGGGTTGGATCATATAAGAATCTAGGTACAAATATGTTCTTCTTATCAAATGAGTAATTATTATTTCAATATGGCTCAGTGATTTGCTATTTAATTATTTTATCACTATTTTTAATATTCCTCATATTTTAGAAAAAAAAAAAAATAAATGTTATCTTTTTCCAAATCCTAAACCCTAACCAAATTAATCAACCAATTCAAGATGTTGTATTATAAGTAACATTGTGTAAAATATTTCATTATTATTTATTGGGTTCAAAGATCTTAACCCAAGTTAATTATAACTAGTAATGTTCAGGTTGACCTACTACTTGTGCCAACTGTGCAACTTCTCACTTAAACCTTAATGGCTTAATTACACTTAATGACACTGTATTTTAGTGTTATTTTTATTTATTTACTATATTATTTTTTTTAAAAAAATATATTAGTGTATTATTATATTTTATTAATTTTTATATTGTATTTTAGATTTATATATTTTCTCTTCTCTATCCTGTACTATTTTTTTTTCTCATATGTATTACTAAATTATTATTATTTTTTCTCTTACTGCTATAACAGATTTATTTGTTTTAGACAAAACCTAAAAAAGTTATCAAAAGGCATGGATTATGTAAAAAAAAAAAAGGTACAAAATGAATCTTCATGATAAACTCATTAAAAACTTCTGTCAATTTATTTTCAATTATTTTTTTTATTATTTTTATGTATTATGTTATTTTTCATATTAAAATGAGTTGAATATATATTTTTAACCAGTGTTTTTTAACATGTTTTATACAAAATTATAGATTATTTATAATGTAGAAATTGAAATAAAGAAAAAGAATAATAGAGCAGTGCCTTTGAAAAGAAAAATAATACGGTATAAAAAGTAAAAATAGAGTTGAAAAAAAAAATATAAAAATATTTTTTTATGTTTTTCGATGGCATCGTAAAAAATATATATATTATAATTATAACATACAATATTATATACATAAACAAATATGATATCCCCCGCCCCCCCCCCCCCCCCCCCCCCCCCCACCCACACACACACACACACACACACACACACACACACACACACACACCAGGTTTTTCATTTTTAAAGCGCTTGTTCTAAAGGCCCCAATCACCCACATCAACAATCAATTTAGAAGCTTCATCAAGTATTAACAAATGCCATTTTTCTAATTTTTTTTAAAATTAATTAGTTATTATCTGTTTCAAAAAGGCATACCCTCCCCCTTTTATTTATAGTTCAAAAAGGCATACTATATAGCCTGCTAGGATCAAAAACCACACCAGGGGATTTTCCAAATGATGTCAACAATCTGTGCTTTTTGTTGAGCTATGATTTATCTATACCATTCTATTAATTTTCGATAAAATTTGTCACGTATCGTTATTTTTTATTTTTTTTTTATTTTAATAATGAGAATTTCTTCATCTCTGTATCTTTCATAATCTTCGAAATTCTTGCTCTACTCGAAGTGGCATTAATAATAAAAATTTATTCGTTTCCGTATATTTCATAATCTCTGAAATCCTTACTTTACTCGAAACGGCGCTAGGATCTCCTGCTCTTCCTACTCTTTTTTCTTTTCTTATTTAATAATGAGAATTTTTTCGTCTCGCATCTTCCGTAATTTTCGAAACTCTTGCTTTACTCTGAAGCAGCGTCATGGTACGATATCGTGCTTCTCCTCCTCCTCCGACTAAACTCCTTTCTGCGTTGTAATCATTGATCTTGATATTTATTAGAGCAATGCTATATGTACACCCCCTTTGGGGGTGTACATCTTACACCCATCCATCTAAGGGTGGGGGGATCACTTCACAAATTGTGAAGTGACCCCTCACCACACCCCACCCATTGGATGGGTGAGGTGTGTGATGTACACCCCCAAATGGGGTGTACAAGTAGCATTTTCCTATTTATTATCACAATTTCTCGCTTAAAATAGTTGTTTTTTTAAATTTATCAAATAAAACATTCAATTTTTGTTTAATTTATGATAATATTTGATATTTGAGAGTTTAATGATTACCATGGGTTTGAATCTGAAAAACTCCGAAAAAGAGGTGGGAAGGCATCGGTCGCGATAAATAAGAAGACGGTATTGGCCCACATTGTCGTTTTATCTTAAAAATTTATTAGTATTTTTTTTTTCTTGTCCTAGATGATAATATATTTTATGGTTTTAATATGAATTTTACGAGAGAATGTTGTGAATCCATTGTTCGAGAGCAGGACGAAAGAATTTAGAATCGGCAGGACTCTACCGCCGAAGAGGGACCTAACCCGCTTCGTGAAGTGGCCGAGGGTTGTGTAGATCCAGCGATAGAGGAGGATCCGTTGAAGGTGCCGGACGAAGAAAATTTTTTGAATTTATTCTTTATCTTTATAATGTTATCTTTATTATTATTATTATTATTATTATTATTATTATTCAACCTACTGTAAAGACAAAGAATAAACTATATATATATTTTTTATATAATATACGATAACACAGATTAAATTAAATAAAAAAATATAAATTGATAAGATAACATATTGCAAGATTTCCTGAGATTTTTTTTTTCTCTTCAAATTTTTATTTTTATAAATTCATAGCAAAAAATTTAAATGACACGATAATATAAATATCTACATAAAAATTATTATAATTATTTATTATTTACAGTAGTTTGATTTTCAAATTTTAAAATAATTTACTTATTTACAACGCAAATAATATATTTATATTATACATTTGCCCTTATTCGATATTTTAAATTTTTTTTTTACATCAATAATAACTATTCGTCGCAACGCACGGATACTAGTTAATTATAAGGTGCTTAACAATTCTTTTTTTCTTCTCTCAAAAAAAAAAAAAAAACAATTCTTTTTTTCTTTTTTATAAGCTCCTTTCTATCAAGTATGCCTCAATTTTGTAATAATATCCCTTAGTTATTCTAAAACATCCAGACACTACATTTATTTTCAAACCTCATAACTTAGTGTGATCTATAGTATCTCAAAGTGTGCAAAGCATACCTTTTGTCACATTTATGAGATTACAAAGGAATGTTATTTTTTTCCCTTTATATAGAACCCACCATTTTTTTTAAAAAAAGTGAGAAAGATAGTAGGCCACCTACTTCACAGTCATATTTTTTTAGAAATAAATATAGTTGAAAATATAAAATAATTTGATTTCAAATTTGAAATTTCAGATACCAAATTAATATGTGAAAATCCCTATCATGTACTTATATAAACATCATATTCAAGATTCAATTCTATTTCCCACACTGCATGAGACATAATCATCTGAGCAAATATATTGCACAGCAAAGATAATGCAATTACTTCCAGATTACCAGGAAAGAAACAAAGTTAATTTTACAGGTAACTTAATATTATGAAAACATACTTCTTTTGGTAGGGCATAGTTTTATGTACATAAATCATAGCATAAGCAATCATTCATGCTACCCAAATGCCCAACAGGATACACAGGAAATTTTCGAACATGCTGACAATTCCTACTGTAAGAAGAACATAAATCCGTTCGACGTAAAAAACCATACCTGATTTGAACACTAGCATTAGAAATGAAGTGGCCTGCACTGCGAAATTGTTGCCTCCGAGGGGCAATATGGGCACTTAAAAGGCCTCGTGCTACTCTTTGAGAGCTTCACGATCGACTGCTTAGAAAGCACGTGCCCGCACGGCATCAGCATAGGAGGGTTCTCGTCACTCGCTGGCTCGCGTAACACCGGACACACAAACACAGAGTGGAACTGGAACTCCCTTCCCAAATCGACCGGCACGGGAAGCTGTTTCATGTTCTGCCACTCCTGCTTTTTTCCAGCCATAACCGTACTAAGCTTTAACAAAGTCGGAAGCCCTTGTACCCCTGCAGATATAGCCACTTCGAGCGGAGATTCATAGGATTGCCCTAAAAGTCCAGAGTATTGACGGGCCAGCTCGTGGGCCAGCTCTTCCCAGTGGGTTTGGGCTGTGAACTCAGTGTAGGGCGACTGGTCGAGCCGCCCGGCCCACAAGAGACATGCCATTAACTTTGGAATTTCACCTTCGTGGGTGGCGGCAAATGGAGCTAAGTGAGTTCTCGCATACTTGAGAGCTTCGTCGCGATTACCCTTTTTTAATATCTCAACAAACTGTAGCTGGTGGAGCTTCAGCTCAAGAGTTGACCCATTTTGAGTAAGTGGGCCACGGTTCTTGACAGCCCAAGCGAGAGCAGGCTCAAGGTCTCGTTCCCTCATGGATTCGAGAATTTGGTACATTTCGACAAAAGGAAGCTTTAAAGAAGCAGCATTTGGCACATGGGCTTCACTTGTGAAGCAGTCACCGAGATCGAAGAGGCCCTGCCGATAGAAGTGAGAGGCGATTATCTCGTTTAATATATGCGGGTCAGTATCCACATTCCTATAAGCCCTGGAGATGTCGGGTTGACAACATTTTTCGAGAAGCTTGGTGTACTTGGCGAGTGCCAAGTTGATATCCTTCAGATTGCTCTCGAGTTGGTTCATTGGGGCCAGTTCATTTAGTTTGTCCTTTAGTTCGGTCAGGACGGAAGTGTGGTCAGAGGCCGTTTGTATTTTCGTGATTGCTTGCTCGATTTCTTTCTCGATCTGGTCGACAATATCTAGGGTTTTGGAGGATGATTGCTTCTGCTTTTTGGCAACTCGGTCAAATGCTTCTTTTAACAGGTCAAGTTCCATTTAGTGTGCTGGCGTGGCTTTTGAGCTTGATCTGTAAAGTAAGTAGGGTTTTGGTAAACACTATATGATAGTTGCGTGCTTGTACGCAGAAGAATAAGGTAAAATAAAACATTTACTAAGCCTCATAATTAACTATGCAACGGTGTAACACACTTCAACATAAATCATGCAAAATTACATTGTACTACAAAGTAGGTTCTACAGACGCAGACCAGCATATGCGACTGCAGATGAGAGCAAAAGAAATTAGTATACATGACTTGCTCCAAGCAAAACCTTGAAGGTGCCCTAATCACAGATTATGATCGAACAATGCATGAGAACATCCCATATTATGCGAATTTTTACTTTGTAATAGTTGATCTAACTATTTGGAGCCTGCTATATGAATCGATTCTTCGAGTCAGTGTCTTAAAAAAACATTCTTTTCGGTCAAGCCAAGTGTAATACATGCCGTAATGTAACTTTTGGTCATCCCCTCCCTTTTAAGGCACATTTTGTCTAAAGACTCGGTCAAAGGCAATCAGAATATATTGGTACCAAAGAAAATAAATATTTCATGCCATAGTGTGTTGGTACACAGGAAAAAAAAAAAACGCTTAGCTAATTGTTTTATTGCTGTAGTCCTTTACATCAAAACCTGTTTTAAAAGTAAATGAAACGCAACATGCCTACCACTTGGCAGATGCGTCTAACCTCAAACTTGAAGTCAATTGAAGGGCACTAATGTAAAAGTTCTGGGGGTTGATTTTCACTCTTTACTATTGAAAATAACTCTCAAATTTGCAAAAAATAAGTGTCAACCAAGTGTATAATATGCAAGCCACGAAGGTGTTTCCATCAGTCCCACTTTTGTGTTTTCGTGTAGGACTACAATGAAACACATGCATAGTTTTAAGGGTGTCATATGCCTAAATTTAAAAGTCAAGTTTAAACCAAGGAATTAAGTATCCATCTGTGCTTTACGGCACGGAGCGATACGTATCGTGTCACTAATTAGGCGGCACAGTACAGGCGGCACGGTACCGGGGGGGGGGTCTCTCTTGGCCCTCCTGTGCCGCGATACCCTCTGAATATCGAACGAGACAGAGTGATACCCAGAGAGTATCACGGTACGTGCCGCTGCGTGCCCACACAGGCACATAGTGTTTTTAATTTTTTTTTTTTTCTTGCATAGATTTTTATCAAGGTTTTAAGTATCCATCGGCACGGGTCGTATCTACCGTGTCGTACCGTGCCAACAAGATACCGACACGATACAGCTCCCGTACCGATGACACAGTTCAAAACCCTTTTTTCTTAAAATTACTAAGTAATTTTCTTAATAAAGTTTAAAATATTTGATAAAGATACATAATAAGCAATTAAAAAATTTTGTTGCTAAAGAAATTAAATATTTCATGCCATTATGTGTCGGCACGCATGTATTTTTTGTGACCGGCACTCATCGGCACGACTCGACACGCACCGCGCCGTACCGTGCCGGCAAGTTTTCGGCACGACCCTGTACCACGGTACTTAAATCCTTGATTTTTATCCCTCTCATCTATTTTCTTCTTTTCACTTCTACCTTTTTCTTCTATTCTGCGCTTTCTTTTCTTTCCTCTCACATCTCTTACTCTATTTGTAACGACTCAGTCCACTAGCAATAATAACTCGTTGGGCCCAAACCACAGCCCCAAATACTTAAACCCAGTTATTATTACTAGTGTCCATGTCTTATATATACCCAAACACATCCACACTCCTATCCGATGTGGGACTATTAGGGTGTCACAGACTCCCCCCGTTTAGGCCTGACGTCCTAGTCAGCCCAAACACACACAGCAGCCCAAGATCACCAGGCGATATGAGACTTGTCTCGCTAGCCCTGTCATCTAGACCCAGGCTCAGCCGAGACTCGCCACACACTTCCGGCTGATTATTGGCTCTGATACCAAATGTAACGACCCGGTTCACTAGCAATAATAACTCGGAGACTCGCCACACACTTCCGGCTGGTTATTGGCTCTGATACCAAACGTAACGACCCGGTTCACTAGCAACAATAACTCGTTGGGCCCAAACCACAGCACAAAATGCTTAAACCTAGTTATTATTACTAGTGTCCATGTCTTATATATACCTAAACACATCCACACTCTTATCCGATGTGGGACTACTGGGGTGTCACACTATTTTTTTTCCTTTCTATTTTTTTCTTTCCTTTTTTCTCATAATTTTTTTTTTAGTTTCTCCTTTCTATCTCTTATTATTTTTTTATCACTTCGATCTTAAAAGAAAAAGTAAAGAAATAGTAAAATCGAAGATCTACTTATTAGATAAGTCAAGAAATTTACAACTTAATTTTTTTTTCTATACATTTAAAATATATTTAACTTGTAAAATTTCTTTTGTAAAGAAATATAAAATTATACAAATTTTTATTAACAATTTACAAAAATCTGAAAATATATCCACTTGATTTAATCATTATATGATCTATATTTTTTTTTTTTTAACCGATTTAATATTTTGTGCGAGATTTAAGATATTCTTAACTTTCAAAATTTTATTATTAGATTTAAAAATATAAGAATTCTAATAAAATCGAAAACTAAATAGAAGCAATTTATATTTAAATTTGCTTAATATATATGTCGTATGGTTTAGTGTTAAATTTTCATAAATAAATTGCACAAGTTTTCTTATTTAAATTTAAGAAAAATTAATTTTCTTGAATGAACTTACAAATTTTTCATAAAAATTTTAAAAAAATTAATTTTCTCCGATTTATATTTTATAATTTTTAAAAATAAAAAAAAAAGATAAATAAAAAAAAATAAAAATTAATTAATTTTTATTATTGCTTAATTTATTCATAGTATGATTTATTATTAAATTTTCATGGACAGATTTTATAATTTTTTAAAAATTTTTAGAAAAAAAAAAATTCTTTAATTTTTCATAAATATTTTATAAAAATTTGAAAATAAAAAGAGACTATCAGTGCACTTGGGGTCTCATTCTAATTTAGTCTAGTCATCATATGATCATTCATCGAATCAATATGAATGGATCTTGCAAATTTTTATAAATTTTTTTTAAAAAAATAATTTTCTCTATGAGCTGTAGTTGTATTTAACTTCACCTATAAAGAAGACTACTACTATATTAAGCTATTAACTAGTAAGTTAGTAAGTTATTATTGACATTAGATCAAGACAAATCAATACATAGCCAAAATTTATAAATATTACTCTAAAACTTTTAAAATAACATTCTAAATCCTTATTGGATAGAAAAAACTTAAACAAGACCGTGCCAAAGCGTGCCACTAAGAGGTTGTGCGTGCCTGTGCCGTATCGTGCCAGGCAACGGCCGGCATACCCTCGAGCCACGACACTTTAATCCTTGGTTTAAACTTAGCAAAGTTTTCGGAGATCGGTGTTGCAATTTGTTCCTATTTAGACAAAACCACCCCTCCTTTCCGGTGCATTATATTGTCTAAGCTGCACAACGACAAACCATCTAAATCTGTTTTCATGGAACTTGGCCTGTACAACTAACTTGCCTCACACAATCATTTCTTATTCTATCTTGTAACCAGAGATAACTCGATTTGGTCTATATGTTTTCAAAGTAGCACAGCGTTCTGAACAATAAAGTATGACCGATCTTATAGCTATGCAGATATATTACGCAAGCAATAACAAGCCAGAAATGCCCTAAAATGCATAAAGGCAAAAACTGATGAAAGGTTGCAAAACTCTTGTGTAAATGCCATTAATTTAATGTCACTACGGTCTACTATGTATGCACAATAACGCATCAGTAAGGGCCAAGAAATATGCCATCCAAACAAAATCATTTGTATGATACCCTGTGTAATTATTACCAGATTATTAGTGACATTGTCCGAATAATTTTAAAATTTTATATGGGTTCTTTGCTTATATATCCCTACAAATACACGAAATTGCACAAATTCTCGAGTTGTTTGCATGAGTGCCCCAGAAAACTGTAAGCGATTGCATCTATATGCAAAAAAGTGATTTTGCACAGATGCCCCTAGCAGAGGTACAACGGCAATTAAGTTTTGAGGTGGTAAGCATGAAATAACAACCATGATGGGGTACTTGTGCAATTTCAAATACTTGAAAGGGAAATATATAAGCGATAAAAAAAAAAAAAAAATCATGTGACAAAAGCTATGGAACTACCAACAAGCATACCGAATGTGATAGGTTTCAGCAAAAAAAAGAGGAAAAAATCTACGATTACTTTGTACCTGAATATGGAGGAGATATTCAGCTCTTATGTGTGCTTAGCTTCTACTCGCGCTATTTTAGTGCTTCTGCAACAGTTCTGACCTGTTTGGGCAAAGAAATCAGCTCAGCACCAAAAAAAGAAGCCAAAGAGGATATAATCAGATAATAGCAAGTCACATAAAATACAGTAAGATTTACAAATATGAGAATGCCAAAAATCAATGCACAAAGTATAAATCAGCATGTTAGACTGCATTATTAGCGTTTATCTGCATTATATTTTCTTTGTTATTTCTGTGCTTCCATCGAGATAAAAGTTAACATTTTTCCGTTCTTGAATCAAAACACAAAATTAGTACAATAACGAGCAGTATATTGTAATAACAAAGGTTCCATATATCAAGAGACAAATCAATATCTCCAGCGTTTAATGCAAAATATATGCATCCTATCCAGCTTCCTTAACACCGTATATTGTTAAAAGAACTTCCATCTTTTCCTACATATTATCTCCACCATTACTTTCAAAAAAGGAAAAAGCCTTTAGCTGGCATTTATGAAACTGTAAGTTTACTGCTCAGATAATTGACCTTTAGCAATTCCCTCAATGAATATAAAAGCATTACCAGCATTTCTTACCTAGGGTCAAAAAAGTGCAACTAATACGCCTGAGCCATAAGCACATCCATTAGCATATTAAAATGATTCAATATAACAAAGGACATCGGTTAAGAGGTTGCTTCATTTTGGAAAATAAAATGGCGTGCAATATATCTTCAATCAGCTCCCTAGACCTTGCAGAATAAATACTTTAATACTCAACTTAACCAATCTTCAACCCCCTCCATGTACAACACAATAAACCACCTCTTCCATCATCCAGGAAAATTTCGATATCAATCTTAGGCCATAAATTTAGAAACAAATTCCTACACTAACCAGGGTGTGCTCAATAAGGCACTTAAAAACATCTTATGATTTAAAATCTACTATAGTATTCATGTTAGGTTAGAGGACAACAGCTTCAAAAACTAGTGATTGGTTTCAACCGGCTGGTTTAAATAAAAATTTGTGAGAAAATACAATCTGTTTCCACTCATGCTCAGTTAGCATAACCAACAGAAAATAGTATGCCATAGACAAAAATTGTATAGAAATCTTCAGAAAATGGAATAATTATGTTGAAGATAGATATAATCATGTTTCCAGCTTGACGTAAGCAAGAATATCCCTCGTGTGAAGTCAGCAGTAGAAAATTAACACCTTGAGGATTAGAACAAAGCTTGTCAGAAAAAGTCGCATCTATAAATAAAAGAATACCAACAATTCCAAGACCATATTGCTCCAGGAAGAGAAGAAAAGGAAACTACCCCCACCCAACCCAACTAAAATAAAGAAAAAGAAAAATCAGATGGAATCTCAATGGTGTTTGTACATAAGAAAGCAGAATTCTCACAAAATGGTAAAAGCAGCAGATGTCCCATTGGAGCATCAAATTACTTGTACATTCTCAACAGATAAAAAGCCATCAGCCTCCTTTTGCTAGTATGTGAAAAATCACAAACCCTTGGCAAAGTGACCTCTATGTTATTCACAAGTTAACTAGTAAATTTTCTAACTAGAGGGGTAACTAATTATAGGTCATGAAACATACCAGGATAAAAGAAATAGATTTCTTACAAGAAGGTTTAGTCTGGGATCGTTAAGCATAAAAAAAAACATGGCAGAGTATTCTTCATATGGAATAGGTATAGCTTGCCTTACTACCCCTGTATGATCGAATCTGTATTACCAAACCTTATAAAAATATTACTTATACCCCCTGAAATTATTATATACATAAATATTTCTGTAAAATCTGACTTTTCATCTATACACTTCAGAAACTTGATTTCTTGCATATACCCTTGTACTTGCTAAAATACCTCTCTTCTATTGAAAAAGACCTCGAGCTAGGGATTTCTCAATAGGCAATGATGCTCTAATACCTATCAAAATAGTTGTTGCGCTACCTAGCAAAAGAACTGTTTGTTGTTTCTACTAGTTGATTAATTGGATAAATTGACATTTTCCAAAAAGGTAATATCTATAATGCCAATAAAACTAAAAACATTTTTAAAAAATGCCCAATAACTAACTCAATGGGTATTGTGCTAAGTATTTGAAATACATTAAAAAATAAACAAATTGTATTCTCCTACTAGAAAACCAACTCAATCCCGTAAATTTGACAACTCCTCAACTTAATATGAGGGTGTATTCGTACAAAACCATGCTCTCAAGGTGTCTATATGATAATTAAAACTTTATAGGGCTGCATATGTGAATACAAAATTTTCAATGTATATTTAAAAGCCTTAAGCTCAAAATAAAGAAGTATAATCAACTTCACCTATTTGTCCGTGAAAATTTATCTCTCTAAATCTGGTTCTCCGTGACAAGAAAATAGGAGTGTCTTGTAAACTGAAGTAGTAAATTAAACAATTGTTAAAATAAGTGAATTCTCAGCAATTCGTTTGATTAGTTGTCCACAAATATAAGAGATAAGTTTCACCCTAAAAGCCTGAATTTTGTAATTTGAAAAGCTCGGACTAGGCATTACTGCAAATCATAAGCGCGAAAATGTAACCATGCTTATTTGATAGAGGGAAAATAGGGATATGAAGATGCTTCATAACCACAAAATGTAACCACGAAAAACGTAACCATGGTTTCAAGTCTTCAGCATTTGGTAGAGGGAAAACAGGGTTTGCGCACATCATAACCACGAATATGTAACCATGTAAAATACATAAATATGGGAAAATAATATCAAAGATATAGTCCATATGAGATAAAATAGGACACTTAATTGAAATAAAGGCTCTGCAAAGTTGAAAGATTTATTATGGGAAGAGGAACAAAGTGTTAGGAAAATAATCGCACTAAATCTGTTTGTGATTAAATTATCTAACTAGTTTATGTTTAAATTTGAATAACAGAACTTACCTTTAATCGCTATGAAAATTTCAGAAATTGTAGATAAAATAAACCGAAATAAAATTGATCCGGAAGCGTGCGAGGCACTGCCCTAAGGCGTATTTCCGTCCTTCGTGCGGATTAATCGGAGATACCACCCCAAGGTACGACCGGAACTCCCCTTCCTACGAGCACGGCCGCGGAAGAGGTTTGACGAAGTTTCTTTCAACACCCGATAGTAAAAGAATATAAGAAAATGAAATGGAAATAAGAATCAAATATCTTTAAAAATTTTTCCTTTTATTTCTCTTGCTTGTGTATGTGTATGAATGTGTGTATTTATATTTGTAAACATATATACAACACTATATATATATAGGTGTAAGGTGAATGTTGTCCAACATTCACATCACCATGATGAGAGCAATTAAAGCCCACATTGAGTGTAAAAAAAAACGTTCAAAATTAATTAGATTATTAATAAGAATTAAATTATAATAAATGAGAATCAATAGAATTAAATAAATTAAAATTAATAATAAAATAATAAAAATGATTATTGAGGGTTTTAGAAATTTTGAATATTATTCTAACACAAAGATCTAAAATCTTCCATGATGCAAAGCGCACAACGGGATTCAAACAGTAACCAAAAAAAAAAAAAAAAAAAAAAAAAAAAAAAAAAAAAAATCCACAATAATTATCACCAATATGGAATTGCTAAACCGATAGGATCGACCAACGAATCATGCAATACCCAAGATCCCAATTTCTCGATGCTACAAACAAAAACTTTCCAGATACCATGATTACATCAATCCAAAACTCCAAGAAAACCCAATTTTTTCCCTTTTTTAACTCTTCGGGGTTGGGAAGCTTGCGACAGCACTCCCAAACGAGTCCAAGCGGAGAGAGATCAGCAAATTGTTAGGGTTACCGTTGCGACGAGCAAATTGTTCGGGTTAGGGTTAGGGTTAGGGTTAGGGTTAGGAGAGGATTCAAGAAGCTTCTGGAATGAGAGAGAGAGAAGGGGGGGGGAAGGGGGAGAGGAGTACCTTCGCCGTGATGAAGAGTTCGCCGGAGATGGTCGTCGTCGGCGGCGGCGGCGGCGGCGGCGGCGGCGGCGGCGGGGACGAAGAGAGAGAGAGAGAGAGAGAGAGAGAGAGAGAGAGAGAGAGAGAGAGAGAGAGATGAAGTGCGACGCAACGCAACCACAGTTTCCGTAACTGAGGTTTCCAACAAGCGATCGACTTGTAAAAGAGTCAACCTGTGGACGGCTAGGATTAAATCAAAACGTAAGAGAAAGAATTTATATTTTTTTTTAAGAATCTTTAATAGAGAGAATCTTTTTGAAACGGATAGTTAGGTAAAAAAAATTGTATTATATTTTTAATATTTATATATTTATATATTAAACTAGCTGATCGTTTTTGTTTTAGCGTAAAGGATAAAAAAAAAAAAATCATAAAATTTCATAATTGATATTCAAAATATCAAATTTAAAATCTATTCGTAAATAATTAAAGGGATTGCTATCAAAATATAATTTTTTTAAAATATTTAAGTTATTCATATATATTATTTTAAAAATTTTAACTGTTAAATAAATATATCTATAATTAATTATAATATCTAAAAAAAAATAAAATAATAAATTTATTTCATTCACTTAATGTTAAGTATTTAAATTAAATTTTATAAAAATAAATGTTTATACGAAGTTGTTTAAATATAGCTCCTAAATAAAGTATCCGATTTAGAACGGGTCGAGCCCGACCCGACCCGACCCGATCCGGCCCACTATTATATCTAATTTTTCGTTCCGAAAATATCTCTCGAGTAGAACTCATACTACCGCGATAGAGAGAGAGAGAGAGAGAGAGAGAGAGAGAGAGAAAACAAAAATGGCGATAGCGTACTCGTCCACGCCTGTGGTGGCGCCTCCTCTTCTCCTTCGCACGAAACCCTCGTCCCGCTCCTCCTCCCATTACTACTCCCTTGCTCCCTCCGCCTCCCTCGCCTCGCGCGCCTCCCCCCTCTTCTACGGCGGTGGCGACCTCCTTCGTCCCGTCGAGCGGCGGCGCCGCTCCGGTGGCCGCGGCGGTGGAGGGGGGGCCTTAGGGTCGCGGTGCCTCTTCGGGCTCGGCGTGCCCGAGCTCGTCGTCATCGCCGGGGTCGCCGCGCTCGTGTTTGGCCCCAAGAAGCTCCCCGAGATCGGACGCAGCATCGGCAAGACCGTGAAGAGCTTCCAACAGGTTCGGCCCTGTTTCGGACTCCCCCCCTTCTCAATCCATCATCTAGGGTTTCGATTCGATCGCCTAGTTTGCGTTTTCTCCAGAAGATTGTTAGGGTTTGTGTGGAATTGATTCTTGTTTAGCTGGATTTAGTGAAGAGTAGGGTGCCTCAAAGGACAAAACCAGGAATTAGGGCCTGTTCACCGCGGCTGTAGCTGAGTAGAGCTGTTTGGAGAAGCCCTAACAGTTTTTTTTGCTTTAAAATCCCCCTTGATAGCTTCATGCTAGAGGTATAGATAATATATAGAAACTTTACTTAATTTGAGCTTTAGGGTTTGTTTTGTATTGAGGTCCATCTAATGCTGGTAGGAAAAATGGAATTGGAGCGAAAGCATATACGAATACGGTTCTCCGTTTTCTAGTGGGACCACAAAAAATATACGTAATGGATTCATTGCAGTGCGCGAAACGTAATATTACATATGAAAACTGTGAAAATTATATTAAACAACCGTCGTAGTTCAAAAGCTATACGTAATGGATCCATTGCAGTGTGCGAAACGAAATATTACATATGAGAACTGTGAAAATTATATTAAACAATCGTTGTACTTCAAAAGCTTAAGCTATTAGAGAACTGTGTCTTTTTTAATATTTCAATACTCCCCCTCATGTTTGAGCTCGAAATTTTTAATAGGCCCAAGACGAGGACTTCCTCCTGCTCCAATACCATGTGTGAAAATTATATGAAACAACTGTTGTACTCCAAAATCTTAAGTTATTAGAAAACGGTGTTTTTAATATGTCAATAGGAACAAACATATATTTTTCCATTACACTTTCGTGTATCGCATGTACCGCAATTTCTCCGCAATCCCAGTGGAGCCTTAGTTTTATGAGTGACGAGAAAGCTTACTTTGGTCTCCAGCTCTAACAAAAAATTCTAGACTTCTTGTTTCCTAAATGCTTGGCTTTTGCTTCTCGTGTAAAAATAGCTGCTTTTGAAGCACAGCGCAAGTGTTCTGGAACTTTTGTATTCTTCTTCCTTGGTGTGCGAATGCTGTTCTAGAAGATGGGTATAAAGGAAATTACCATTTTGAAATGAGGGCTATGATTGAGCTGATTTTGCCAAAAATTATTGAACCAACCCTGAAAGGTTAAACTCAAAGCTTTGTTGTTGCTTTTGTTGTTCTCTTATAGTAAAAGTTGAATGGCTATAAATGTAAGGCTTTATAAGATGGAGATGGTTAGAATCGTTAGTGAATTGAATATTAAACTTGGATGTTGTTCTAGTGGTACTTAGAGGAGAGCCATGATGAGTGTTGTCAATATGGTGCGAGTTCATGTTCTTGCAATCACTAGCATGTTTCACAGAGGGAAGAATTAAGCAACCATATGCCTTGCAATTGGCCTTTACATCAAACGTTTTTATCTCGCTTCAAATCTTTAAGGGGCTTGGATCTTTTTGCCGTTCTAGATGCGGTTGGATGACCTAGTCCTCAATCGTTCAGGTGCTATCAACAATAATTGTAGGAAACAAGTTTCAACCGGTTTGAGAGCAACTGATAATTTGGATACTTCAAGGATATAGTTTGATTTTTTTTTTTTTGGCCGAAATTATCTATTTAAGAATACAATGTGTTGGACCTGAACACCCTCTTATCTGGTTGTTATGTACTATGAATCTATTTGCTATTGGGGATTCCTAACTTCTAAGATTCTTTAGTCCTTAACTATAGTTCTTCGGGTTTGCATAGATATATTTTGCTTTGTGCGATCGGTCATGAAATTCCTGGACCTGGTATTTTCCCAACTAGCCATTAATGGGTTCACATCCCTGTGCTAAAACTAGATGTCCTGTTAAAAAATTGAAACCTTGCACTTTCTACAAAGTGAAATTTGGTCTTTACTCTTTCACCCAAACAAATTAGCCCTGAACTTGCCTCCAGTCCTTACAATATCATTTCTGCATGTATTTTTGCCCAAAATCATTTACATCATCTAGGATGTGAGCTTATAAACATTCTGGTTAGGGTGCAAGTTGCACTTCTCAAAAATTCCGGAACCATCCACCCATCTCGCACTATTACATAGTATTTTATGTTTTTTAGCCTCCTGTTGTTCTGAATCTTCTTAAATTTACGCTCAGGCAGCTAAAGAATTTGAAACCGAGATAAAAAAAGATCCCGAAGGTGCAAGTCAACCTGCTCCATCAGAAACCCCCAAAACAATCAAGAGCGAAGACGAGAAAAAGGAACTCGAAGCTTCGTCAGGCACCAAAGAAAGCATCTAGAGGAGGAACCTAACCTAAGCTGCTGTTTCCAAAGTCATCTCCATATTTCATTGTTTGTATCATTAAGAGAGTATTTTATGTTCCTTCTTTTTCTTATCAATCCATAATCTCATGGTGTTTTGACTCGACAAAACTGTGATTCGCGCATCTGAAATGTAGTTAGTGCATTATTCCCACTTTCAGCAGGACTTAGCTTGTGACATTTTTGTGTACCAAAGTTGAGTTTCTTGTTGTTGTTGCCTCTTATTAAGGAATTATCTGGGTTTCATCAGTTAGGGTTGTACATGTAAAATAAAATCTATTTTGCAGTAGGAACTTTGGTTTTCTTAGAATGCTTAATCTCATTCGAGTTTATCTTCACACATGCATGCTATGAATCAAAGTAGAGTTTTTCTCAAAAAATCTACAGAGGCCACCAGCTACAGGACATTTTGAAACAGATCCCCCCCAAGTACATATTTTAAATTTGCACCCCTCAATCTCTTCTTGGTTACAATGTAAAAGGTTACTTGGAGATTCTGTTAATATTAGACAGCTAACAGCTATTTGAGCCATTTACTTTGATTAGAGTCAAACATGGGCTCCAATCTGTGAACTTTTTTCACTTCCTACAACCCACAAAGTCACATTTTCATGCTCCCAATGAAATGAAACCAAAGAAAATTGCTTTACTACCATTGTTGTGCACCTAATGATCATTAACACAAATAATTACTCACACCAACTGTTCCCGACGAAAGTGACAAACAATATATTTTCGAGTTTAAAATCTAGTTGCTTCGTATTTTCAGCTAAGTACATGTTAAAAAAAAAAGAAAAAAAAAGAACAAAGCAGGTTTCTCTTTGAAAAAAGCAAATAGTTACAGTGTAGCTCTCACACACTGAGTACAGTAAGAGATATACTGATGATCATCCAAGATAATAAAATCATCATCTTAAATAAAACTGATGGTTGGATGGATAGACAGATAAATTCCGGAATTGAATGGAATAACTTATGCTGCTCAAAACAATGCAGAGGATACAAGTAAAAGTGTAAACAACAAAGTACCTTCCAATGTTTCATGCCAACTAAGTCACTGATTATTGATTGTGAAGAGACTTGTTTCTTTTTCTTTCTTTCTTTTTTTTTTTTGCTAGTTATTATTGATTGCATAGTTCAGATGAAAATTAGCAGGCATCAAGATCCCTGCATGGTGGGGGTTTTGGCTCTCCGAGCAGACTTGTGTTCCCTCCGGCAGGTCCGCTCCTCATCCGATCCGGATTTTGTGTGCCGACCTGAAAAAAAGAATCGAATTTGTTACTTAGAGAGTCAAATTTATTACCAAATGTTGTAGATGAGCAAACAATTGTTGTCATTAAAAAGCAACTTACAGGTGGAGTTTCCCCCCTTCTCAACATCTCGACGATCTCAACAACTCGCTTAGGAGTGACATCCTCCTGGAAAAGAAAATAACAAATTAATCCTAAAAAAGAAGGACGAACAAAGTGAAGCGACGAAACCCCAGTTTACCGAAGTGAAACTTTTCCTACTTAATTATTTGGGCCATATTAAGTATTCTCGACCCCCTTTTAAGCTCTCCAAGGTCAACATTTTTTCTCTTTTCCCTCCAAAACAAGTTAATACTCCATTTTAATTGTCGCAAACTCAATAACGTTACGTGAAGCATCTTTCAACAACCAATTATGCCTGATTTTCGTCAACATCCCATGACAATACTCTGGTTAACATTATATGACTTTGTAAAACTGCAGAACTATTTCCCCCAGTATATAATATAGAACACGCTGTCCCCGTTAGAAGAGATGAATACTCAAAAAATCAAAGCATCCACATTTATTTCTAAGATGTTTAAAAAGAACAACTACTCTACACTTAAGCAAGCACATATTAGAGTATCTTACTCAGCAGTTGCTGGGAAATCAAATGTTGCTACAACAAAATATAATACGTAACTTGAAACAGATCGCAGCAAAACAAGTGTCTAAGAAAACTCACATAGTAATTATACGTGTACCCTTCCGAACCTTTAGAGTAGTCAGCAACAGTAATCATCGGAGCATTTACACAGCAACCCTGTAAGAACAATTAGAGTAAAAAAATATATAAATACCATATTTCCCATCCGTTTCAATGATATGCCGCTAAAGTAAGATGTGAAAAGTTATGTCACGACTGTCATACAAACTACAAGCATTCTTTATATCCATTACAATAGTAAATGAACTTAAATTCAGTATCCTCGTGTTCGTAACAGAAACAAACTCCCGGGAGAGCTTGTAACACCCAAATAATCCCACAATGGATAATGTAGGGATAATCCTTGGTTATATACAGACTGAGCGCACTAGTTTTCGTAACTTTAGGATTAAATATTTGGGCCTAGTGATTAAAAGCTTATCTCAAGTTATCCTAGCGTGCTAGTTGGGCGATAGAGAGCTGGCTAGGAGAATGCTTACCATGCACTCCATTTCCCCAACAGAAAACAAGCCATCCTTCGTTATTTCTGCAAAGATAAGTAATTTAGTTTTGTTAATCTCCAGCGAAGCTTATTAAGCTGTTTGGAAAAATAATCAAGTGCGTGTATAAATATACCATTCCGCTTTACTCCAAGGTGTTTTAGCAACGCTTCTTCAATTTCGCGTGATCCACGAATCATACAAGGTGTTGTCCCACAAACCAGAAGGTGATATTTACCAACCTGCACGACGTAAACATATTAACAAAATGCAATGCGTGTATTTGTATGGATTATAGTTTATATGATAGCAAGGTGAAGCTAATAAGATAACCACCTTCATACGGTTGAACATAGTGTAAAACGTAGCAACTTCGTATACACGAATAGGAGCAACTTCAATGACCTTAGCTACCTGAAATCCGACGATGTATTTAGGAGTAATACTTCAAAAATTAGAAGGGCACCATTCCATAGAGAAGGATGGAGAAAGAAAGAGCAGTAACAAAATGCCATCACACCTCAGAAGACTTGCTTACTAGTATTTGGAACTTAGCATAAACATCTAGGGCAATTTATGAAGCTCGTTCAACTCAAGATAGTGGTACTGGTAGATCACTTGGGACATAACAAACATCTGTGACTATTTATTAAGGTCATTCAACTGAAGCGGTACCGGTAGGTCCTTTGGGAAACAGAGCAACTTCAAAGATTGCACGGTCTGAGGCCACTAAATAGCTCATTCCAGATTTCAGGTTTTATGCCAGAATTCAAATACAGTACTGCACTTAGGATAACACAGATAGTGGTAAATGTGTTATGGATTGTAATTGTGTCAAAACCTCTATACATTGACCAGAAGACTTCCAAAGCATTATGTTAAGGCAAAGACAATAAAAGAATGGCGCATATGGGACTCGTAATCAAATATTAGCTGTCCTAGAAATGCGAACAAAAATTCATTCCAAAATCCCTACAAAAAAGGAAATATGATTCGAGCAGAACTAACTCACAAATATTCTAAAATTGCACCAATATGGAGTAAATATACCAAATTAGCTAGGCTGAAGTACAATATTAATTAAACCTAATGCAAAATGAACATATACTTTGACTGGATAAGAATTCTTGGATTTGACCAACGAGAGTAAATTAAGTTTCAAAACATGAATACAACTAACCTAGATAATCAGGCATAAAAAGTACCTAGAAAAAAATGCTAGCTCAAATTTGAGAATGACAGATTAATTGAACAAGTTATGAGTTGAAATATAAAATTCAGTACACAACTAATCACTCATCATCTACATACCGCATTCATTGCAGCAACTGGGAGCCATCCGCCATGTTGTTGCTGTGCAAGATCCAATAGTGGGATAACAGCAGATTGCTTGTAGTTGGAAGGATAGTGAGACAACATTTCCTTGACCTGAAATTATGAATGCTGGCAACAATTAATCTCCTATACAAACAGATAAAGGTATACATAATGGTCCACACAAACAGGTGACTGAAAGGAATGATGAGCTCGGTGTCATACGCAGGCACAATTGTCAAAGAGCAAGATTTTATGCACATGTCTGAAATTGCTTAGTTTTCGGTGCCAAATCATTATTGTATAGAATATGTTGTTCTGTTAATAAAATAGCGCCTCAAAGTTCCCCGTCCAATGTCCATCAAGAGGATAACTTTAAAACATAAACTGGAAATGATGCCACTATATGATCAGGATGTGGATTAATATTTCCATGCTACAAAATATAGCGAATAACCGTTCTCATCTTTTCCACTTGATGCAGTCACAGATGAGATTGATAAGCTATTATTCTCTAAATCTAAGAATAGGTTGCTTTTACTGTTCAAATTTCAGAGGTAAGTTTGGCTCTAAGAATTTTACTGAAAATAATGTGTAGTAAGTGGAATAGTGCAAATGCAGCTCCAAACCTACATAAGAATCAGGAAATTTCTAATTCTATTGGAGGTAAATGAAGAGACAGTCACAATGCTGCAAATAAACAGGAGAAACTAACTAAATTAGAAACTAACTAAATAAAAGGAAAAAAGAAAAAAAAAAAAACTGTAGGTGTTGGGGGAGGGCGGAGGATCTGAAAAGCTAACAACATTTACAAATTGACTAGAGTTCACTGTCTTATCAACGCCAGCTACTACACATATTGAATTAATTTAAGAAACTCCATCAAACTTCCGTTGTCAAAAAGTCCGAAAATATAATCAAATCACTAAAATTGCACTGCTGAATTCTATGTGTTTAATGCCTTTTACGAATATTGCTTTGTCATCAAACAACTCCCATTGTTTATAAATTAGTACTTGTCTTGTTATAATCAGAAGGTATCCAGGAAAAGGATTCTATATTCAATCATTGACAAGGCTCATGAATGTAAACATTTCATATCGGTGCACGTATCAGACTTACATTAGGGTATAGACATAATCAGTAATTAAAATACGAAAAAGTTGTGCTTATTGCTACAACTATCGAACACGAAGTAAAGTCAAGAGCTCTACAAACATTTTCTTCGAAGTTTATGGACGCATTCTATCATCTAATAAGATCTAAAATCTTACAATCTCTCCATTTCTCTGCATTCTTTGCATCATTATAAGTTAAAACCTGAGATGCAATTACACAAGATATATCCACTTGAGCAAAAACAAATAGAGAAAGATGAAGTTGAAAAATTAGTTCTTCTATGATTCAAATAAATAATTGACCACATAATGTTTCTGCCTCCTAAATCTACTAATCTTAAACTCAGCTATGAATCAGAGAACTCCAACATCAACAAGGTTCAAAAGATTGATAAAAAAGGGGAGTAAAGATCATACCTTTTCCTTGTTGGCCTCACTAAACTCCCAAAGCACGTCAGGGTTATTATCGGGGGAATCAATGTGCTGAGAACACAACAAACCCAACATAAAAGCCCAATCTTGGACCCCAAAACTCGAAATAAATCGACAAAATTCAGCAAAAATTCGAATCAAATCGGAGAGCTCACGTAGTTCAGGGCGGTGGAGAAGGATCTGGAAGCGGCGGCGACGGCGGCGGCGGCGGCGATCTTGGAGAGAACAAACTACATCAGGATTCGAATCACGAAAAAAAGAAGTAGGGTTTTGCGAATTGGATCGAAGAGGGGGAAAACCCTAACCGGAGGGGAGGGGCGGAGGAGGACGCGAATCTCGAGGAGGCGCTTCGTGGCGCCGCGCGCCACCGCTGGGAGCATCTCGGCGATGGAGTTCGCGTGAAAGAGAAAAGAGACGGAGAAAATGGTGGAGACGATGGGAGATGTTGCAGCATATATTATGAGGGTTATTTCCTAAAATAGACTTAAAATAGACTTAAAAAAAATAATTTATAAAATAGGCTTAAAAAAAATAAGGTATTCTAATTTTTTTATTTTTTTTTTTTTATGAATAATCTTATTTTATATTATAATTTTAAAAATAATTCTCTTTAAAATAAATTTATAAAATGCGGTAAACCATTCACCGCTATTAAATAAAACTCATTAATTTTTTTAAGTAATTTATTTTTTAAATTTAATTTATTTTAATTTATTTTAAATTTAACTTTATTTTTTAATCATTTTTTTTTATAATTTGATTTATTTTGATTTTTTAAAATTTGAAATAATTTGAAAATATAAAAAAATATGGAATAATATATTAATATTTAATAAATAAAAGATAAAATTATTTTTTAGAATTTAATTTTGTTCCGTAATTATTAGTGGTATTTTTTTTAAAACCGAGTCTACCACTTAATCAATGAGCCGAAATGGTAATTTAAATCTCTCGTGAACATGTAAACGATTCTGTAGTATTTCATTGGATCTCCACCATGCATATTAGTGATGTAATTTAATAAAAATCTATATTTTTGAATAGTAAATGTCCCCTTGTTAAATGATAAAGCTGATTTCAAAATCAACTATTATATATATATATATATATATATATATATATATATAGAGCAACGCTACATGTACACCCCCAAAGGGGGTGTACATCTTACACCCCCAAATGAGATGTATAAGTAGCATTTTCCATATATATATATATATATATATATATATATATAAATTTTTGGGAACCATGAACATCTTAATCAAATGATTGATTATATATATAAGGAGGCAACTAAACACGAGGGGCGGGACTTAAACCAACACCTTACGGCACGAGCCGACGACAACCATGCACCACCTGTGTCCTCGTTTCCGAAGGCACCCCTTCTCTTTCAAGAGGATTCACGGCATGTCAAGTCCCGATAAGGTTCTTCGCTTTGTATCGAATTAAACCAAATGCTCCACCGCTTGTGTGGGCTCCGTCTTGGACCGTACACTCCAGGCGTGATACTTAATGCTAGGGGTGGCAATCCAGCTCGCTATTCGCGAGTCAATTCGTATTCGGCTCGAAATGAGCTCGAAATCGAATTACTCGTTTAGTAAACGAGCCGAACACGAGTCGAATTTTTCAACTCGTTTAATAAACGAGCCGAACACGAGCTGTGATCAGCTCGCTCATGTTCGGCTCGGTAATAGCTCGAATATATATATATATATATATATATATATATATATATATATATATATATATATATATATATATATATATATATATTACTATTTAGATTTTAGACTCAGTTTTTTTGTGAATTTTAATTATTAGATTAAAATTTTAATTTTTTAATTTTTTTTCAACTTTATATTTAATAGTAAAAATAAAAATCAAACTTGTTGTTCGCGAGCCAGCTCGTTAATAAACGAGCCAAACACAAGTCGAATTTTTCAGCTCAATATTTAAACGAGTCAGCTCGTGTTCGACTCGTTTAATAAACGAGCCGATCCCAGCTCGCACGTGTTCGGCTCGTTGACACCCCTACTGAACGTGTTAGCTACAGCACTGCACGGGTCAAAAAAAGTCACGTATACAAAAAGTACATGTGAGGTATATCATATATATAATATTAAAATTGCCTAGTTATTTACTAATATGTATGAAATTGTAAAATTGTGGGATTTATCCATAAATAGTAAGTAAGAATTTAATTTTACTTTTGATATTTTGATTAAAAAAAGATTTATATGCCCTAAAGAGGGACACATCTCATGGTCTACTTTTATTTTTTATTTTAAAAAAATTAAAATAAAAAAATTAAAGTATTTATAAGTTTAAAATGAATTATATTTTACTTTGAATTTTTCGTGTTTTTGAAACTGCGAAAAAGCTAATATTTTGCAATTTTTAATTTACCTTGAAATATAAAAAAATCATAGTAAAATCTAAATCTATTACAACCCTAATGATAACAGAAGACAATGTGCAACTAAACTGTTGGCTATTTATTTATGAGTTAAATAGGTCCAACTTCCTGCCTCGTGACAATAGGCCCAGGAGACTAATAAGTTGAGTTGAATGAGCCCAATAAATTAAATGGGACTGCGGTCCACAATAGACCTAAACGGCAAGAGGCCCAACAATAAACCCAACATCCAGATGGGTTGGATCCGGTCGAAACCCGTGGGCGCTGTATCTGCACACTTTAAGTGAATTAGTTGCGTATTTTTAACAGCTCGAGCTTTTGGGATTAATAGTTAGCGCCAACGATCCGACAAAAACATGTTCACAAAATTCATACAAAGTCAGCAAGCACCCTCCATGGAATGGGCCAAGCTCTTCAACCAAGCCAAACAAAAAAAAAGAAGAAAAAGACAAGCAATTATCGGCACTAATAGTTATTAGTGATAGAACAGATACATTAAACTAAAATCATCCTCACAACCGTATATTAGATTCATGGAAATTCGTTGCACACTCTGGATCACTGCGAAGAACCAAATTTTCTCAATGGTACTAATTAATCCTCCTCCAAGTTGATTGAGTCCTTGAATTTCCCATACAAGATCTTCTTGAGCTCGGCCATCTGAGCGAGCACGGATTCCTTCTCTTCCTCTAGCCTCTCCAGATCCTTGCTAGCATCCTCTTTAATCTTCTCCAGCCGGGTCTCGACCTCCTCCCGTGGCATGTGCGCGAACACCTCCCCTATTTGGAACCTAACCACATCCTCGTCCGATAAGATCAATTCATTGCTAGCATCCTCCATGCTCTCATTTGATTCCTACACCACAAAGAGCAAGAATAGTTATGCATGCTATCTTGGTAGTTAATTTCCAATCTTCAATTCCCTTCTTAGTTTTAGAGGGGAATGAGGAGTTCTCAAAATTGTGTTTCGTAAATTCATCGAATATTTTTCCTTTTTAAGTTCTCAGAATGATGAAATGTGACACGCTCACAGCTTACATTTGATTTCAGAATTTTTAGAGGCTGAGCACAAAAACCGCCCATGCACTTTCGCCCCTACATTTGTGTTGGCTATTTATTTATGGGTTAAAAATAGGTCCAACTTCCTGCCCGTGACAATAGGCCCAGGAGACTAATAAGTTGAGTTGGATGAGCCCAATAAGTTGAGTGGGGCTGCGGTCCACAATAGACCTAACGGCAAGAGACCCAACAATAGACCCAACGTCCAGGTGGGTTGAGTCCGGTCGAGACCCGTGGGTGCTGTGTCTGTACGCTTTAAGTGAATTGGTTGCGTATTTCTAATAGCTCGAGCTTTCGGAATTAATGGTTAGTGCCAATGATCCGACAATTTGTACTTATAAGTGTAATGCAAGTACCAAACTCCGGATTATACCGGCATCATTATTACGGCAAAGAAATTTAGATGACTATTAAATTTGGCTCTACAAAATAAGAAATGGACTCTTGAATTTGGGCACAGCTCAACTGATTATTATGTTTCATAGAAAAGAATGGCATGAATGGACACTTCAGAACGGGCTCTATAAGCTGCCAAAATAATATATCTAGTAAAGAAGGATGCATTGAATTTGAAATGCAGGATGATGTCTCGATAGTTTGTAATTTAGCCAAAATTTCAAGTATGAGGATAAGTAGAGATTAGCAAAGCTCGGTAAAAAGATTTTCAAAGTGATCCTGTAATTAGTCTTTCTTTCCATCCTCAAACCCTGCTGAACGCATCTATGGTTGCAGGAAAGGAGGAAACAGCACCAACAAAGACTTGGATCTCACAGTTATCACAAAGCTAACAAAGATCCAATCTATTACTTCCTGCATCAAAATACAGCAAACACTTTCTGTAATAGAAGATTTGTTAGCCCTATATATTGACATCTCCAAACAGAAAAGATCAGCATGTTGATAATATACATCATTCTTTCCCTTAAACCTGCCTAACAAATTCAGCACCACGGTTTCAAGAATTTCATCAATTGTTCCAAGTAACAGAAATTAGTATCCAGTTGCAGCTAAATTCTCACTAGTTTGAGAGATTCCCTATTGAAGCACATTGAGAGTGAACCTAAATGACTGGCCGCATGACTGTCATTAGCTGTAACATGTTACAACATTTCACAGAAATTTGGGCTGGGTGATTAATTGAAACAGATCGAAGATACATGTAATTTCTTTTTCTTTTCTCTTATTTAGATTTCAAAAGTTCAGGGCGCTAAGTGTAACCAGCTCAAAGTTCAAGGGGATCTAGCACATTTTTCTCAATATTATATAATGAAGGAAATCAAATTATCCAAAGGTGTTTGTAAATGACACTTGAGATAGACCACCAAATGAACATCTATGAACCAAATCAGCAAAAAGAGTCAATACCTTTAAACCATGGTAGTAGTTTCTAAGAAAATCTCCAGTGACTATATTTTAAAAGGAGCAGAATCTAGTAATTAGTCGGTCCCTTATGCAGGATTGAAGATAAGGGTTTCTCTTACGAAACTGTAGATATCATGACAAGATCCACTTCTTTTCCTCAGGAATTATGAAAGTAGATCCACAGGAACAAGCTGAGCTCTCAACTAAGCTTAAGGACTAAAAAAACATACAAAATAAGTTCACAAATTATATCAGATTGATCTCCAGCATTTCAATGTTGTGAAATAGAAGCTCAATTCTATATTGCCCCTTCTATATATATATATATATATATATATATATATATATATATATATATATATATATATATAAAACTAGGCTGGAATACTATTAATAGCACCAGGTCATTGGTGCTATTAAGTTTTTAACCCTTAAATTAAAAGATGTGTGGTTTAGATGATAGTGGGTCCCTTGGGTTTAATGGGTGGTTGGAAAAATAGTAAAATCTAACGGGTGAAAATAATTAAAGAGGTTGATCTAAGGGTAGAAAACTTGATAGCACCAAATGCTTTGTGCTATCGATAGTATAATAGCCGGACTCTCTCTCTCTCTATATATATATATACATATATAAAGAGAGAGAGAGAGAGAGAGAGAGAGAGAGAGAGAGAGAGATAGTCCAGCTTGTGTGCTTTTAGAAGCATGGTGGCCTCCAAATTATCAAGTCATTTTCGATATTGAAACTTTCGAATCAACAATCGGCTCCGTTAGGGCTTGATCTAGAATATTAGAAGTATCTAAAAAATAACGGGGCAGAGAGACCTAATCCCGACCCCACCCCGTACCGGAGCTTTTCCTTGAGCGGGTCAGATATGTACCCGGTCAATGTCCTGACTACCCGACTCGCTCCGTCGGGTCGGGTCGGGTCGGATACCCACAAGTTCAAGCGTAATTGCCATCTCTAGAAACAATACACATGCAATATCAAAAACCAATTTTTTGATGCTATAAAGTATAAGAACGAGAATATACTCACTTGGCCCAAATTGGAGAGATTCTAGCTTAAAGGTAAAATCTTTACTCCAAATTTTCACATATTTTCTTTTGAAATTAGATGGAGAAGCCTTCTCCTAAGATCTGGTCATGCAAGAGTAGAGGAGAAGGATTTTTTTTGTAGCTGTTTGAAAGAAAGAGAGAAGAGGAAGAACGAAATTTCTTCCGATCTTTTCGATGACACTTTAAGGGCCAATCAGGCCAATCGGTCTTTTCACAAGGACATAGTGGGTTTGAAAAGGTTAAGGCAATACATGTTGACCCCCAAGCTAATGCGGACAAGTTCTAAATTATAAAAGGTCGAAATTACCCCTATAAAACTAAAAAATTCCAAATTATCTTGATACTAAATAGCAATCAAGACTGCACTGACACACTTTAGTAAAAACATGATATCTCACTCGTCCAGTATTCATTTCGCGCGATTCAAGATGCATTGAAAATGTAACTCGAAAATCGTTCCAACAAGACCAATTCCACACAAATCAAATCCCAAAATATCAATTAAAGGTTCTCTCAGATTGGCTGCATGTGCAGTGGCAGTACGGGTTCAACTATCTTTAACTTTTTTTCTTTTCCCAAAAGAATCCTCAGATTTAAGATATGATGTCATATCCATGCTTGAAGTTACTCATCCATTTATGCTCTTTTCGGATACATTAAGAGCCATCAAGAGGTCGATATTGGTTCTCGAGGAATCCAACGTAATCTGCAACTTTCAACCAATTAACAAGCCAAAGCCAAGTTGATCTAATGACAGAATTTTAGCATTGGAAGTTAACAAAGTTCAAGCATTAGGTCAGTCTAGTCTCCTGGGCCCATTTGGATTCGGTATAGAACTGGGAATAGAAGGGATATCCCTCTTATTCTTCCAAACGCATCAGGAATCAATTGATATAGCTTGTTCCGGCACAACTAGAATAAGTGAGAATTACTGTTCTCACTCTTCCCTTACATTTTCCTTAAATACCCTCCCACGTCTACCGAGGCACCATCTCTCACCTCATTTTTACATAATAAAGTTTGAGGGCAAAAAGGTAATTTACCCCAATTAAAACTCTTTATTCCTCATTCTTATACCAAACACAAAATCTCTTATTCCTGGAACCATCCCAAACGTTTTTTTACAAAAGTTCCGTACTTTATACTTATCCCTGGAATAGCTAGTTCTGTCTTATCCCATTACCAAACGGGCCCCTAGAGTTCAAAAGCAAGCCTCCCTGCTGTCACTTTAACTCCCTCATGTAAAGAAGACCAAATCAGCATGAAAATGCATCTCATTCAGGTGCAGCGTAAGAATGACTATGTTAAAACAGACATGGGCAGAAAGACGAGTAAATAGACCCGATACGCAATCACACAATAATTTATGTTAAAACAGACATCCTAAACTTTCGATAAGCAATCCAATCAACTTCAAATTCACGGTCGATCATTCTGCAACTCTGCCCAGCAAGGATGCCACATGACTGAGAGGTTGCTTAATTGAAACATGATGATAGATCATTCTTAGTTCTAGTTCTTACACACAAAAGTACAAAGAAATTTATCCCATAAATCAAATCATAAGAACTGATGAGAAACCATAAAAGTACTAGTGCCCTAGGTTTGTTTTGGTGAATCATGTGAAGCAATTTCATCTTTAAATCAAAAGATTAATCTCAACTCTCAAGTTAGCACTATCCCTGGAAATCATCACTGTCAAAACCTTGCAAGAAACCAAAATCAAACCCCGATCTTAACATTAAAAACAAAAAAAAAAAAAACTACCAAATTGCTCGCCCATCACCAATCACCATCATAACAGACCAAATTTTTGAAAAAAAAAAAAAAAGAGGATTGGGATTGAGATTTATTTACTTACCTTGGCGAGCTTGATCTCGTCCTCGAGCTCATGGAATCGAGTGTTCAGCCTCCCGAATCTGTTTATGTTCTGCTGATCCTCCCAGGTAACCTGCGCCTCCGATCCCTCCCCCTTTTAATCCATCCATCATCATCCCGCAAATTAACCCAAAAGCCAAAAAAAACACCACAAAATCGTTAGAAATGTAGAAAAACTTGAATTTTTAGATAGATCTACTTTAGGGTTAGGGTTAGGGTTAGGGTTAGGGTTAGGGTTAGGGTTTCGTTTGGCACCTGCTGCATCGCGTCGATCACTGCGAGTGCGGAAGATGAAGTGAGCGAAAAAGGAGGATGTCGGGTCTCGGGTGTGCTACGGCAGCGTTCGGTTCGTTTGCTAATTAATTGCATGTGTATTCCCACATAAAGTGCAGGTGGAAAAATATAATTTGCAAGCTTTATTTGACTGATTAAAATTAATGTTTTAAAAATAAAGTTTTTTTTATATATATTTGAATAAATATCTTTTAAATTATATTTAAATTTATTTATTATTTTTAATATTTTATTGTAATTTTTAATGTTTTTTTATATACACTATATGTTATAAGTCCTAAAAAAAAAATTTAAAAATAAATTTTTTAATGGTCCAAATGGTCAACCAAGGGCAATTAAATGGTATGATTATATTTGCATATTTTGAAACTTTAAAAGATATATATTTTGTTTAATAACTGAAAATTTATAGGGATAATTTAGTAATTTTAACTTTGTGTAAGGATGCATATAAAATGCTAGCTGCTTTTTTTAAGATGTACATAGAGCATTGATTTTACTAATTTTAGAGAAGGTATAAAATTATAAAAAATAATATTCAATAGAAAAAAAAATTGAGTGGACAAATTTTTTATGTTCTTTAATGTTTGATTTGCACGGGAAAAAAATAGTTTCTCAACCTTGCTTAGGTTGAGAAACAAAGTTGTGTGAAAAATAATTTATATATAACTTATAAATATTTGAATATTTTTTATACCGTTGAATTTGTAAATGGTTCTTTACGATTATTAAAATGATTGATTTTGAGCGAATTCGATAAGTAGATAAATAATATAAAAAAATTATAAAATTTATTTTTTAAATCTATCGGACACGATTGTCGATTCGAAAGTTCCAATATCGAAAATTACTTATGACTTTAAAAAACATACCAGTTTAAATCACACACACACTCTCTCTTCTTCCTATATATATATAATTGAGCTGCTATATTTTTAAAATTACCAAGTCATTGATGCTACGCGTGCGCCCAGATACATAGGCTGACTGCTGAGCTCACTCTGGCTCAGCCGCACCACCCGGGTCGGGGTGCGAGCCACCCGAGAAGCAAGCTATTACAGTGAGCGGCTGGAGCAGTAGGGAGCCGAGGAGCAAGGCAGTAGATAAGATAAAGGAAGGGGCCAGGCTCCCGGTAGAGTAGGGGAGAGAGTTAGGTTTAATTCTTGGATTAAAGAATGTACAGTTAGGATGATAGTGGGTTTTTTGAGTTTAGTGGGTGGTTAGTAGAATAGTATGATTTAAGGGATAGTACAATAACACAAATCTAAATACAAATCTAATGGTAAAAAATTCACAAGTACGGTTGGGCTTGTGCTTTTGAAAATATATAAGCTCTACTACCAGGAGAGAGCGCCCAGCTATTATGCTTGTACAAGCCAAGCAATTGGTGTTTGTAAGTTTTCTACCGTTAGATCTACCCTTTGACTAATTTTATCGCTTAGATCATTCTGTTCCACCAACCACTCACTTAACTTAAGGAGCCATAGAATTTATATTTTTTCGAGATTCGTGCATCACAAGTGAGAGATAATAACGGAGACAACGTTACAAGCAACGTTCACGTGACTCTCTCTCTTTCTTTTTTTATTTTGTTGGCAGAGTGGCAAACCCCTCTCCCTTTTTTTTTTTCTTTTTTTTTTTTTTTTGGCAGACCCCCCTCTCTTTCTCCCCATCTATTCTCTCTGACAGACCCCTCCCCTCCCCTCCCCTCCCTCTCTATCTTCCTTTCTCTCCATGTCTCTCTTGATTTCTCTCTCTCTAGACCCACTTGCTTGGACCCTCCCGATCCGGCACCGGAGCTCCGACGAAGCACCTGCCTGTGCTGTAACGACCCGGCCCACTAGCAATAATAACTCGTTGGGCCCAAACCACAGCCCAAAATGCTTAAGCCCAGTTATTATTACTAGTGTCCAAGTCTCATATAAACCCAATCACAAATCCATCCACATCCGATGTGGGACTATTCGGGGCGTCACAGACTCTCCCCGTTTTAGGCCTGACGTCATCGTCAGCCCAAACACACACACAAGCCCAAGATCACCAGGCGATGTGAGACTCGTCTCGCTAGCCCTGTCATCTAGACCCAGGCTCAGTCGAGACTCATCACACACTTCCGGCTGGTTATTGGCTCTGATACCAAAATGTAACGACCCGACCCACTAGCAATAATAACTGGGCTTAAGTTTCAAGGCTGCCATGTACCACCACCACCTGAAGGAGACCACCAAGGAGGGTCTCAAGCGTGAGCTGGAGAACATTAAACAGGGCGACAAGAGCGTCCGTGAGTACGAGCAGGAGTTCCTGCGCATTGCCGATCTGGTTCCTCAGGCAGTGCGCGAGGAACGCCGCAAGGTACGACTCTTCACGCAGGGATTGAGGTACGAGATCCGCCGCCAAATCTCCTCCCACTTGTCTACCGACTTCGACAACTGCGTGGAGCGGTGTCTAGCCATCGAGGCTGAGGTCCAGATCTCCCGCGCCGAGCGGAATGCGGCGGGCAGGGACAAAGGCAAGAAAAGGGCTTCTTCTGAGGGTGGCAGTGGACATCATAACCAGAACAAGAAGGCGAAGCCACCCCGACCGTGTGTCTTCTGCGGGGGTACTCATCGAGCGCACAACTGCGACCAACGTCACGGCCGATGCTTCAAATGCGGCCAACAGGGACATATAGCATCGGAGTGCCCGCAGGGTTCCGCACCTGCGCAGATCACAGCCCATGTACCTGCACCTTCACAACGACGACAAGAACCGGCGCCTAGTTCTGCTTCGTCTGGGCGTCCCCCTCTACCTCGACCACCTACTGGAGGGTATCAGTCAGCAGGTGGATGCGTTTTTGCACTGACTCGGGGAGAGCCAGCGGAGGAAAACCCGACGACTGACTTTGTAGCTCTTGAATAAAACTTTTTTTTAAGTTGTAAGTTTCAGGGACGAAACTTCTTTTTAGGTGGTAGAGATGTAAGAATTTGAATTTTTGTTGTAAATAAATGAGAGAAGATGAATAAAAGTCATTTTGAATTTTGAAATTGTAAGTGACCCCCTTTCCTGCAGTGTAAATTGCACAGTTGTAAGGCGAAAATGCCGCTTTTCAATCCGAGCCTAATCTCGAAAATCCGAGATCACCAGTGTGACCGTCTCGTCGAACCGAGTGAAAACCATGTTAAGCAAGTTCAGATCCGACGGACGGATCTCCCAGAAATCGACGAGGAAGCAGGCGGGACCCGCGACTTAAGTCGCGGGTACAGTGAACAGTAAACCCTAATTTCGATTACCCCTAAGTGCGAACGTTTGCCAAATCGCTGTCTGGAAACCGAACATAGCACTTCAGGTAGTCGTTCCGAGCGGTTTCGACATTCTGGACACAATGGCACTGACGGAATTTCAGTTTGACGACCCTAGAGTCTCGAAAAGCGCGATAACTGTATCCCGGAACTGTAATTTATGGACCGCAATTTTATCCGGACAGTTTCTCGGAAATCAGAAATCGCTGCCTGATAGGTCTCGTCGAGCCGGACGTCATGGCGCAGTCCATTTTCCATTTCGACAACCGGAATGCCTCAAAATGCGTGAAATACGGCAAAAATGCGGCTTTTTGCACATAAAACCCTAGATTCTTTGCCTTGTTTTGCGTGCCATCCTTTGAGGAAGGACTAGAGTGGGAGAGAAGTTTACAGTGAAGGACCTAGCGCCGAATACTAAGGATTTGGAGGGTTAGATGGCAATTGTGCCATATTCAAAGTTTTGAAATCCAGAACTCGGTTGGACTTTAAAGCCCGAAGCCTCTGCGAGACCCTCCACTAGTCCTCAACTTCCTCTCCTCTCTCTGCGCACTCCACGCAACCGAAGCTCCGCACCGGCCGCCGCCACCACGTCGCCGGAGAAGAAAGATCAATAACGTCTTGATCTCGGGTGACTCGGAAGGAGGGTGCTGCTCAGGAAGGTCTTGGACGATCAAGACCTAGTCTGGTGGAGTCCTCTGGGAAACCGCATCCAAGCCCGAGTGGAGCCGGTCCCAGCAGTTGCCGTGCGCCGCCGCGGCCGTTCTCTTTCCTTCTCGAAATTCCGGCAAAGGTAAGCTTGGAACTTTTCTTTTTATTTTGGGCCATGGACACGATCATGGTGTTTCTGACATCGAGGCGACCCTCCGGGTGCAGGCCGAGCCGAGGCCGCAGTCCCGATCGCCGGCGGGAGCCACCCTCGCCGGATTATCATTTTCTGATCAAACACGGGTGCGGGCTTCATCCGGCCGTCAAGATCGAGATCAACACCATTGGATCGACTCCTCTCGACGACTGCAGCTCATCAAAAAAGTTGGACGACGATCGGTTGAGGATCGGACCCGAGCGGACAAGCCCTAGAAACCGAGTTTTTCAACTTCGGCCGGCATCGACCGTCCGGCGCCGCCGCTGCATCCCGGCGCAGGCCACCTCTGCACCGAGCTTCGTGGCATCGGGGCAGACCTCCTGGTCCAACTTGCACCGGCCCGGAGCCACCCCGCCGGAATCCGCCATTAACGGCCACCGAGGCTTCCCCGGGCTCCGCCGCCGCGCGTCGACGGCGCCTCCTGACGCCGGGAAACGGTGCAGGTACGTTCAGTGAACCCTTCTAAAGCACCCTGTGGTGTTGCATGGCCTTCTTGACGTGGGGTTTTGGATTTCCAAGGTTGCACCCGATTTGGGCTTCGGGTTGGACTCCGGCGATCCCCGGCGCTCCAGGATTCCGGGAACCCACTCAGGTAAGACCTAGACACCTCTCTTATGATCCCCACCATCTTGGTTCTGGCCCAGGGCGCGTCTGTGATCGGGCTTTCAATCTTGCACCCGAGCTATACATTGCAGGTTGGTTCTCCGGCCGCCGCCGCCTCCGGCAGCCGGGGCTCGCCCCCACTTGACTAGAACATCTTCTGTGACCTCCCTATAGCTGATGCTCACACTGGATTGCTGTATGAACAGGGAGCATCTGATCTAGGCTAAACCGAGCCTTGGGCATTCTTGTGGTGCTGCTCCGGCAACTGCTCCGGCCGATCTCAGGCACCCCTCAGGTGAGCCCTCAACTCCACTTACCTTCCTGTACATGATGCTCTAGCTAGCTCTTAAAAAGATCAAGTATAACTTAAGTTGTTGCATAGTAGTAATTGGACACTAAAAGATCATGGGCCAATTTTGTAATCGGGATCCGTGTCAGTCCAATCTTGTGAGCACGAGCTTCGTCTCGTCATAACGAACGCGCTGAAAGTTACGGCACAGCTTTTGGATTCCCGAATTTCAAGAACGAGTCGAAACAACGGATTAATTCAGTGTTTTTATGCAAATTAAAGTAGATTATGGACCAAAGTGTAATTTGAACATGATGGCTGTCTTTAGACAGTGTTTACACACCTACTAGGCATCTTGTTAGTGTCCCGTGGATTCCTATTGGGCGGGAATCGGTTATTGCCCCGTAAATCGGCGTATTTTCCCCGTTTAAGCACTCCGTTACTGTCGTGTCGTCGGGATGGGTATGTGTGAGTCCTTTACTGATCATAGCTTCTTATTCAGGGCCCAGTTGTTCGGCACCAGCCTCCCAGTAGCTGTGCGGGAGTTCGGGGATCTGCCTACATCCAGGTGGGTTATCTTCGGTCCGGGCTTTATCTATTCGGCCCTCTGGTTGCTTTAGTCCAGTCGGACACCTGTTTTTGGTTAGCCCTGTCGGTTGGATCATGTACTCCTATTCTCGGTTATATCTGATGAGTACATCTATATGCCATATGATTTTCCTGATAAACAGTGATTCTTTAGATATAGCATGTACACCTGCTCATCAGTTTTTATATTCCAGTACATAGATGTCATGATCGGATTTTACCTGCTATTTCCTTTCATCTGTGATGTTTGCTTGATATTTAGATATGCACGATAGATCTTGATCGATATGATAGATGATTTCCCTGTTGGGATCTCGGCTTATTACCGACTACCCGGTCATTAGACCGTGAGCTTGAGCATAGCATGATGACTACCACGCACGCTGTACGTCACGTACACTAACGGTTTGGCCACCGTCACAGTGTTCTTTACCAGTAAAGTGGTCTAGATGAAGGACCCGTGAGCCCCCAGATCAGCACCAGTGGGTGCGGGGTTATGTCAGCCAGATAGGTGCCAGATAGGTGGCATGAGCCTGAGGTCCTTGTGACCAATAATGGCATTGATTGGGTACTTGATATTCTTGTGATTGATGCATAGCTTTTATACTTCCATGTTCTAGCATGTTTGTGCAGTACCTACTACTGTTTAGTATACTTGATTATCAGTGGTTTTAGCCTGAGGTTCTGTGAGACCAATAGTGGCACATGATTGGGTACTTGGGTTTCGTTTGTTGACGCATCATTCTTATCTTGCACTGTTATTGATATATATCTTACCTTGTACCTTTACTGCTCAGTTTATGCTTGATTACTTCAGTTATAGCTATACCTTGATTTCCAGCATGTATTACTTGCAGTTTCATTACCTTGATTATCTGCCTGTTCAGTTTACCTGTGGATTTTGATTATCGGTAGATCTTATCTGTTTTCTTCAGCTTTAATACTTTGATGTTGTTACCAAGCTAGCCGTGCATATATAGAAAATGCTCAATTCCATAGGGGATTGGGACTCTTCTATATATGTGGCGGTCTGTCATTGCCCTGACTGTTTTTGCAACTCTGATTTTAAAAAAAAAAAATTTATATACTGATTTTTGAACTCGGGGCGTGACAGATTAGATGGTATCAGAGAAATAGGTATACGGTACCTAGGAAAGATGGATTAGGAATTGGTTAGGATGAACCCTATGATGACTTGTCACGTGAGAGCGCTGGGTATGTCGAGTATAGGGGTTAGAAACTCAGGCTATAACTTTTGGAGTCTGGTTCTAACCTGATTATATCGTTGCAGCGATGGCACGTCCTCCTGGTCGTGGGCGAGGACGGGGTGCGGGCACAGGCCGAGGAGTCGGCCGACCACCCAGGGCGCCGAGTGAGGCCGCTGATCAGGGCCGTATGGAGCGACTAGAGGCTCAGGTGACGACCCTGGCTGGGATGTTCCAGCAATTTATTCAGCAGCAAGCGGCTGCTCCTGCCCCACCTGCTCCCCCACCCGTCGTTCCAGCTGCTACACCGCCGGTCGCACCCCCTGTTGCACCGGCCGCTGCCGAGCCTACGGGTTTGGCGGAACCCGCTGCTGACCCCGTACCACCACCTGCGGGGCCCTTTCCAGATGTTGTTGCGGCATCTTGCGCAGTACCGGGGGTTGCTGCTGCCCCTGCTGCCACTGCTTCGACAGCGTCTGCTCCCTTCTGTTCTGTTTCCCCCGCTGCTGATTCTGCAGCCAACTCTGAGGCTGATAAAGCGGAAAGGACGCGAGCAAAGGCGGCTCTACTAGAATTCAAGAAATTCAAGCCGCAGACATTCGACGGCAAAGACGATGACCACTGGGCGGTCGAGCAATGGATCGACCACATGGAAAAACTTTTCCAAGATGTGTACACTGAAGAACGCGACAAAGTACACATCGCTGTTCACTGCCTGGAGGGCCGGGCGTCCAAATGGTGGAGACGTCACCGAGAGCGCCATTTTGTGGGCCCATCTGAACCCACCTGGGAAGATTTCAATGCTGCCATGTACCACCACCACCTGAAGGAGACCACCAAGGAGGGTCTCGAGCGTGAGCTGGAGAACATTAAACAGGGCGACAAGAGCGTCCGTGAGTACGAGCAGGAGTTCCTGCGCATTGCCGATCTGGTTCCTCAGGCAGTGCGCGAGGAACGCCGCAAGGTACGACTCTTCACGCAGGGATTGAGGTACGAGATCTGCCGCCAGATCTCCTCCCACTTGTCTACCGACTTCGACAACTGCGTGGAGCGGTGTCTAGCCATCGAGGCTGAGGTCCAGATCTCCCGCGCCGAGCGGAATGCGGCGGGCAGGGACAAAGGCAAGAAAAGGGCTTCTTCTGAGGGTGGCGGTGGACATCATAGCCTTGAAATCTTCCCAGGTGGGTTCAGATGGACCCACAAAATGGCGCTCTCGGTGACGTCTCCACCATTTGGACGCCCGGCCCTCCAGGCAGTGAACAGCGATGTGTACTTTGTCGCGTTCTTCAGTGTACACATCTTGGAAAAGTTTTTCCATGTGGTCGATCCATTGCTCGACCGCCCAGTGGTCATCGTCTTTGGCGTCGAATGTCTGCGGCTTGAATTTCTTGAATTCTAGCAGAGCCGCCTTTGCTCGCGTCCTTTCCTCTTGATCAGCCTCAGAGTTGGCTGCAGAATCAGCAGCGGGGGAAACCGAACAGAAGGGAGCAGACGCTGTCGAAGCAGTGGCAGCAGGGGCAGCAGCTGTGACGCCCCACTTCCCAGGGGGTCACCCATCCTAGAACTACTCTAGCTCTAGCACGCTTAACTCTCATGTTCCTCTTGGATCTTGCTACCATCCAAAATGCTATAGCCGGGTTAGAGATTTAGTCCTATTATATTATTTATATAGAGGACTAATCCAAATTCCGGAGGTGTCACATTCTTCCCCCCTTTAAGCCCTGACGTCCACGTCAGGCTCAAGCACACTCACAAGCACCAGGCGATGTGAGACTCGTCTCGCTAGCCTTAGCCGACCTTGTGAGGAGCTGCACTCCACTCACAACGGTCATTAGCCGGGGAGCCTCGCTCTACCCGCTATATAACCCTGGTTCAGCCGAGACTCATCTCACATTTCCGGCTAGTGAATGTCTCTGATACCAACTGTGACGCCCCACTTCCCAGGGGGTCACCCATCCTAGAACTACTCTAGCTCTAGCACGCTTAACTCTCATGTTCCTCTTGGATCTTGCTACCATCCAAAATGCTATAGCCGGGTTAGAGATTTAGTCCTATTATATTATTTATATAGAGGACTAATCCAAATTCCGGAGGTGTCACAGCAGCAACCCCCGGTACTGCGCAAGATGCCGCAACAACATCTGGAAAAGGCCCCGCAGGTGGTGGTACGGGGTCAGCAGCGGGTTCCGCCAAACCCGTAGGCTCGGCAGCGGCCGGTGCAACAGGGGGTGCGACCGGCGGTGTAGCAGCTGGAACGACGGGTGGGGGAGCAGGTGGGGCAGGAGCAGCCGCTTGCTGCTGCATAAATTGCTGGAACATCCCAGCCAGGGTCGTCACCTGAGCCTCTAGTCGCTCCATACGGCCTTGATCAGCGGCCTCACTCGGCGCCCTGGGTGGTCGGCCGACTCCTCAGCCTGTGCCCGCACCCCGTCCTCGCCCACGACCAGGAGGACGTGCCATCGCTGCAACGATATAATCAGGTTAGAACCAGACTCCAAAAGTTATAGCCTGAGTTTCTAACCCCTATACTCGACATACCCAGCGCTCTCACGTGACAAGTCATCCTAGGGTTCATCCTAACCAATTCCTAATCCATCTTTCCTAGGTACCGTATACCTATTGTTCTGATACCATAAAATCTGTCACGCCCCGAGTTTTAAAATCAGGTATATAAATTACAGTTCCGGGATACATTTATCGCGCTTTTCGAGACTCTAGGGTCGTCAAACTGAAATTCCGTCAGTGCCATTGTACCACCACCACCACAATTGCCATCTAACCCTCCAAATCCTTAGTATTCGGCGCTAGGTCCTTCACTGTAAACTTCTCTCCCACTCTAGTCCATCCCCAAAGGATGGCACGCAAAACGAGACAAAGAATCTAGGGTTTTATGTGCAAAAAGCCGCGTTTTTGCCATATTTCACGCATTTCGAGGCATTCCGGTCGTCGAAATGGAAAATGGACTGCGCCATGACGTCCGGCTCGACGAGACCTATCAGGCAGCGATTTCTGATTTCCGAGAAACTGTCCGGATAAAATTGCGGTCCATAAATTATAGTTTCGGGATACAGTTATCGCGCTTTTCGAGACTCTAGGGTCGTCAAACTGAAATTCCGTCAGTGCCATTGTGTCCAGAACGTCGAAACCGTTCGGAACGACTACCTGAAGTGCTATGTTCGGTTTCCAGACAGTGATTTGGCAAACGTTCGCACTTAGGGGTAATCGAAATTAGGATTTACTGTTCACTATACCCGCGACTTAAGTCGCGGGTCCCGCCTGCTTCTTCGTCGATTTCTGGGAGATCCGACCGTCGGATCTGAACTTGCTTAACATGGTTTTCACTCGGTTCGACGAGACGGTCACACCGGTGATCTCGGATTTTCGAGATTAGGCTCGGATTGAAAAGCGACATTTTCGCCTTACAACTGTGTAATTTACACTGCAGGAAAGGGGGTCACTTACAATTTCAAAATTCAACTTGACTTTTATTCATCTTCTCTCATTTATTTACAACAAAAATTTAAATTCTTACATGTGCACACCTCCGCCCACACCCTCCCCGACCTAGCGCGAGTAGTAGATCTCGTGCACAATCTGGCGCTCCGATAAGGCATCCGCCTGTGCACACCTCCGCCCACGCCTCCGGCCTCCCCGACCGAGGCGAGAGGCATCGGCCCTGTCATCCCTCCTTCTCTCTACGCTACAAAATAAGCATATATTTTTTATTTTTTACTTTTTTAAAAAAATTTTAAATTTCATTTTTTTTCTTACAGGAAGAGCATAAATTTTTATTTTATTTTAATTTTTAAAATTTAATTTTTTTCCTTCTACAGAAAAAGCATGTTTTTTTAAAAAAAAATTCAAAATTTTTAAATTTTTATTTTTTTTCTTTTACATGGAAAGTATGAATTTTTATTGTGTTTGAATTTTTTTCTACAAAAAATTTTATTTTTTATTTTTTTTGAAAATTTATATATATATATATACTTTTTTTCTTTTAGAGAGAGAGAGCACGAATTTTTATATACAAAAAAAAATCTTTTTGCCAAAACAACTTGAAACAATTGCTTGTATTTTGCATGTTTAGGCACACAATGAAACAATTGCTTGTATTTTGCATGTTTAGGCGCACAATAAAACATTTGCTTGTATTTTGCATATTTAGGCGCACAATAAAACAATTGCTTATATTTTGCCCAAACAATTTGAAACAACTTGAAACAACTTTAGGCGCACAATGAAAAAGATTATCCCTCTTGATACAAGAAAAGAAACATCAAGCTCTATTTTGCATGCATGTTTAGTATCAATTGTCATGTTTAGTATCAATTGTAGTAATTACTTGTTAGCAGGTGATATTGAATCTAGCTGTTAGATATCTAGCTGTTAGTATCAATTCATAATTAATTCATAATTAATCTAGCTGTTAGATATCTAGCTTTTATTATTTTACTTGATTAGATGCACAATGAAAATGATAAATTTTTATTTTATTCTTGTTCTAAATTTTTATTTTTATTTTTATTTTTATTTTTGCACTAAAATTACGTGTTAATTTTAATATTATGTACCGGTGATTGAGATTTGTACTATTTACTTTTTCTTTTTCTCTACTTAGTTGACTTTACAAAAGCACAAATCTCAATGCAAATCTAATGGTAAAAAATTCACAATCATATTTTTGCTTGTGATTTTAAAAGCATATATATATATATATATATATGGGGCAATTTTTTATATACCCCTAAATTTTTTTTTGTTTTTAGATTTACCCTCTTAGAAGGCTAATATTAAACTACCCTTTGTACGTTCCAACTTCTTTCTAAAATACCCCTGAAGTTAAACTCTGTTAGTGTACCGTTTGGAACTACCGTTATCTGTGTGAAATTACCATTTTGCCCTTTCAAATATACCCTTCTATCATAACCAACTTTTCTTATGTACCCTTAAAATTTTCAATAGTTTTGATAGATAGGGACAAAATAGATATATCTGATAATTTTCAACTCCGATTATTATTTAACTCTAGTTTAACTCCAGTTAACTTAACAAAAGGAAACGGTAGGAGTATTTTTAATAACGGTGGAACGTACGAAGGATATATTGGAAAGAAAAAAATAAGAAGGGTAAATCAGATATTTCTTCATATTTCAGGGATACACAGGCAATTATATATATATATATATATAGTAGAAGTTATATATTTTAAAAGTAAAAATCCAACTATACTTGTGACTTTTTTACCATTAGATTTGTATTGAGATTTGTACTATTGTACTTTCTCTTTTTCTCTTTTTAGTTGACTTTACAATAGAACAAATCTCAATACAAATTTACAAATATAGTCGGACTTATGCTTTTCAAAGAATATAGCTCTTTTAATATATATATATATATATATATATATGGAAAATGCTAGATGTACATCCCAATTGGGGTGTACATCTTACACCCACCCCATCCTGGGGTGGGTGTAGGATGTACACCCCATTTGGGATGTACAGGTAGCACTTCTCTCTCTCTCTCTCTATATATATATATATATATATATATATATATATATATATATATATATATATATATATTAATTAATATAATGAAACAGAGAGAGTGAGTGAGAGAGGTCCACACATGTATCTCTCACATGGTCCACAAGGTCCTACGTTACCTCATGGACCGCGTGCATGCCACCGAGGCCAGGAGCCGTGAATTGTCCTTCACATAGTTTTCGTTTTGTAGTTAAAATCAGCTTAAAACGAAATCTTTAAATTTTTTCTAATCCGTAAAAATATTTTTATGAAAAATTTATTTTACCTCTAATCAAACAAATAAAAAAATATTTTGATATCGAAAATAATTTTCAGCTTTATTTTAAAGCCAAATCTAACATACACCATGTCACATACAGGGATATGTAAACGGGACGGATATAAACGGAACGGATTCGGAAACGGGACGGATTCTTTATCCTTGCAAACAGGACGGATTCAGAAACGGGAGGGGTTCTTCATATCCACTGTTTTTTTGTTAGTTGTGAGCAGATTCGTGAAGAATTAATTTTATTTTTATTTTTAATTTTCATTCACCGTTTTTTTAGAGACTAATCGGAACGAAAGCGAATTTTTAATAAATTTTTAATAAATCAACGGATCGAAAAAAAAAAAAGAGTTCTTTCTCTTCCTACTACCATAGGAAATGAATTTAGAGTAAATTATATTATTTTATATTTTATATTCTTACTTGGCATTTTAGAACGAATGACACGGAGCTATACCAATCCGGATTCATTTGCATTTCTAATCTCACATTCCTTTGCGGGTCGAAAATAAAATCCGACCCGTTTGACCGACTCCAGTTCATCAAATATGAACATAAAATTTTACTTCAAAAAACTGATTCGGAGAAATTATTTTGTTCGGAAAATTTATTTTGTTTCGATTAAAATCCGGATGGGTTTTGATATGAAATTTTATACAAATTTAATGACCGAATTTCACATTAAAAGTTTAAATAGCCACGTTAAATTATATCAAGTTTTTTATTTTTTAAATAGTTTATTTAAAAAGATATATTAGATTTGGACAAAATATACTTTTATTATCCCTAATTGCACCATTGATCCCCAACTTTTTCTGAATTTTTATTTTGGTCACCACTTTTTTTTTTAGTTCTTGAAATTAGATTCTTAACAATTAGTTTTTATTTTAATTAAATTTCATAGTTGAAAATGCTATCAACATTAACGGAAACTGCAACGTTGTTATGAAACCTAGCCACATGAAAATCTTTAATATAATTGTGATGTCACAATAATTAACAACATTTTTAACAAAAATACCTAGGGATCTAGGGACCTAATTGCAAGAAAATAAAAAATTAAAAATCAAAATAAAAAATAGGAAAAAAAAAATAGGGAACTAATGGTGCAATTGTCCCCCGTACCCCCCAAATCATTTTTTCCATCTTTTTTTCTTAAATATTAACTATTAATTTAACATAAATTATATTTGGTAAAAATATATAAAAATTATCTTTTATATTTCTAATTGTTAATACATTGCTTATCTTTATAATTAAATTTATTTAGTATATTTTATACAATTAATGTAACTATAATTTATTAAAATAAACTATCAGGTTAAATTTTGTATTTGAAGAATCATCAAATTACTTAGATAAAATAAATTTACAGATTGTACATTAAAATTAAAATTTTGAAATATTAAATAATCGAATCAAAATAATTTATAATTCAGATAAATTTCGTACAGTTTTACAATTATATATTCACATTACATGTGGGCTTTAATTTTAGCAAAACCACATGGTTAATTAATATTTAAGTATATCTGGGTGTTTCCCATTGAAAAATGTTTTTTTTGAAATAGTTATATGATATTTAAAAAATATTTGTATTAAAAATAATATAATAATTTAATATTAAAATAATAATTTTCAAAAATTTTGTGCGTATCTTTATTTAAATATTATTATTTTTATATAAAACAACTATGATAAAAAAAATATATCCTCTACTTGTCAGAATACTACGTACTCTCCGTTCTGTAAAACTTTTAATACTCTCAAATTAATATAATATAATGTTACATGAATTTTTATTTATTTATTTATAAATAGAGAATAATAAATTTAATCAAATAACTTTAACATATTTAATATTTATACTATATATTAGTTAAATAATAATTGATAGTTACACAGATTTACAGATTTACTAATTTCATGAGTCATATTTAATAATGTAATAATAAATAAATAATAAAATAAATAATTAAATAAAATTTAAACTAAAAATAATCAATTAAGTTTTAAATAAAAGTATATTTTAGTATAATTTTAAAAATTAATTGTGACTGTCGACGTGAGAGACGAAGCCTGAACTCAATTCTAATTCTTAGGGGATCAAAATATATTCAAATAAAAATTTTGCACATAAATATAATTTTACCTAATAATTTTTTTTTAAAAAAATAAAATATATTCATTAAATGATTAAGATAAAAACATTAAATTTATTTGTTAATTTAGTGATAGAATTCTTAGTGATTTTGGTAAATAAAATTATAACAATCAATGACTATTAACTAAATGAGCTATTAAATTTAATATAATATTTTATTTAGATAAATAAAATAACTTATCTAAAATAATTAAAAATTTTAAAAAAAAATGAAATAAAAAAATTATCTATGACTGTATAAAACAGAAAAAATATTTTTTGTACACTCTTGAATGGAATGTATATCTTACATCTCACCTATTTCGTACTAAGCAACCAGTAAATAAGTCTCCATCTTGATATGAATGAAATAAATATCGTACACCCAATTTTGATGCATTACTACTCATAAGAAAAAAAACAAAAAAAATTAAAATAAAACTAAATTACAGAAAACCGTTCTATAATATACCGTTTTTTCACTTTACTCCATATCTTTCAAAAGTCTACATTTTGCCCCATCGTAATTACGAAATTATGCATTTACCCCCGCCGTCAGAATTCCCGTCCGTCAATTTCTAAAGTGATATACCGAAAATACCCCTCCCCACCCCCTCTTCTTTCTCCTTTCCACTATTCTCCCTCTTATCTGTACCTTCTTCCCGGCGATCGTCGGTGCAGTCGCCGCCCGGGCCCTCCCCGGCGACGGGCCACATGCTGGTATCCCGGGTGGCCAGAGGCTGGTGGGGCGCCACGTGGCGGCGCCCCACTCGCAGCACCACTGCGCGCAGCACGCGCGGGCGGGAAAGCGCGCGCGTGCTGGCGCAGGTCAGCGCGTGGGGACCCGCGCCTCCTCTGGCGCGGGTCAACGCGGGGTGAGGGGGAGGCCGCCACGTGGCGGGCCCCCATAGGCCGCCGCGTGGACGCTTCACGCGTCCACGTGGGGTCCAGCTCCTTGGGCACCCCAATCTGGCGTAGCCAGCGTCGCCTCATCATCGGGAGGCGTGGGAGGCGGGTGCCGACGAGTGCGGACGCTGCTCCCGAGCTTCACGGGCGGGGGCCGCGGCGCCACTGGTGGCCGCTCGGCGCCCGCGCCAGCGCCGGCCTTGGGCTGGCCCGCGCGCTGCTCCCACACGAAGGGGACGACGCCGAGGTTCCGCACCAGCCCCGATTTCAAATCCGATATGTACGTCGGAAGCAACGATATCCGCGCGCCGTTTCCCGCCACCGCCGCCACCGACGCCGGGCTGCGTCTTCTGCGCATCGTAAAGCACATGGATAAGGAATAAGGGATAAGGGCATTATCGTCATTTCACAGATTCTGTTAGTCCCGTTGTCCCCTAAAAATAATTTCGTAATTATGATGGGACAAAATGTAGGCTTTTAAAATTACATGAAGGCAAAATAAAAAAACGATATATTATAAAAAAAAATTCTATAATTTAGTCTTAAAATAAATATTAAAAATTATTAAATAATATTAAAACATTGAGAAGTACCGTGGCCACCTTCGGCTTTAAGCCTTTTTGGTAAGTATGAAAATTCTACGGAGACTGAGACAACATTGTCGGCATTATAGAGATGAGATCTTGTTCTCCAAGCCGAGATGCTGAAAAACCTACGGAACCGAACAAGCCGAGATGCTGCATGCCTGGTAAAACACAAAATAGGAGAAAAAACATAGAAAAAGAGTAAATACATTCGTTAATTTAAAAGAGTTGATCGTATGTAGGTATTTAAATTTTAATGAGTTTTTGGTTCAGATTATTTCGTCAAGATTATTTTCAAGTACAGAGCGCTTATATTATATTACTAATGACGGATTATACTACATGTTATATATAAAATTATAAATTTATTCATCCAATCTTTCCAAACTCTTTCAATTCATTATTTTTAAAATTTTAAATTATTAATTTTTAACTTTTAAATTTATATTCTAAATTTTTAATTTTAAATTTATATTTTATATTTCAATTTTTTAATTTTAAATTTTAAATTTATACTTATATTTTGATTTTTAATTTTTTAAAATTTTTTAATTTTCAAACTTATATTTTAAATGAAAATATTAAATTTTATATTTTTGTTTAGATTTTAAATTTTAAATTTTAAATTCAACTGCAAATTATATTAAAGTTATACTTTAGTAGAAAATAATATAAACTTAATTATAAAGGTAATATTAGAATAGACTATATTTTATTGTAAAAATTAATAAATTTTATAAAATAAATTAAATATAGTAATTTCATATATAATATAATTCAACATTATATTTACTGTATTAAACTATATTAAAACAATTCTTTTATGTTGGTTGCGTAAATTCCATATTATATTTTAAATATTTGGCAAATGTTATAGTCACTTTATGTCGATGAAATATAAATTTAGATGATTATTTAAAATATTTAAGAGTTTAGATAAAAAAATATAAAAAATTTAAATTAGAAAATTATTTGAAAATTGGCAAAAGTTGAAATAGTTCTGATGGTCGGCTAAAAATTTAATGAATGATATATGATATTTTAAATTATTTTGTATTTTTAATTTAGCTTATTTTTGAAAAAATAAAAATAAATATAATAGTATACTATCTCTCTTTAAAAAATAATAAAAATAGTTTGTCAAATTTGACTCATTTTTTTAATATTTTAATTCGAGAATCTGAATACAATGGCTCTTATTTCCTCACGTGCAAATAGACCATGTAACCCATGCATATTTTATTTTGTTTGGCTCTTATTCCCTCACGTGCAAATAAGCCATGTAACACATACATCTTTTAGCATTTGTCCATAATTTTAGTTATTAAAATATATTTTCTCCATATGATTGTAAGTTTTTTTTTTTAATTTATATTTTATATAATAATTATTTTTTTTTTTGAATATCTCAAAATTCTAGAATTTACTAATAAGATTTAAAATTTAGAAAAATATTTTTGAAATATAGAAGTAAATTTAAATATTTTGAATAATAGTGACTCTAAAAATATATATATTTAATAATTTTAAAAAAAAAAATAAGAGGAGAGATATAAAATTAACTTAATTTTTATATTCTTCTAGTTCGCGTTAACTTTCAAAGAAATAGACTTTCCTTTGACTATTCTCCCTGTCCGTGTGCATGTGGTTGACTGGTCAAATTCGAACCTGGCCCCACTCCTCTTCCGACCGTTTATAAACTCCCACTTTTAACCGAAATTTAAATTTTACCCGGAAAAAAAAAACAAAAAAAAGATCGATTCGCATGAGTTAATGCAACAATTATTATGGACGATCCCTCCTGGGACCTCTTCTCCTTCCTCCACGAAGTAGATGAACAAGACCACACCCTCTCCTTCGCCCTCTCTCCTCCGCCCCCGCCCCCGCTCCCGCTGCCGCAGCTGCGGTGCGCGTTTTCGAATTACGAGAGAGTCGAGCCTCGCGATGGCGGTCTCCTGGCGTGGCGGCATGTCGGGTCGGCGGTTAATGTTCATCGGAGATTGTTTGGGTTTCTTAGAAGGATTGGCGATAGGAGGGCGGCCGCAGCTGTGGTGCGGGCGTCTGCAGAGGCGGATGATGGGGCGGCGGGCGCGGGGTGGAGTCTGGGTTTCCGCCATATGATGAGGGAGAGGCAGCGGAGGGAGCAGATTAGCCAGGGCTACGCCGATCTCCGCGCCATGTTGTACTCTTCATCGAAGGTGATACTTTTTTTTTTATTCATAAATAATATAATATTCTTCCTACACTCATTTTTAGTTTTGTAATACGTAGTGCTTCTGCATCATAGATATGCATCCAACGCACGTTCATAATGTTTCATGTATTTATAAAAATATTTGTAATATATAGAATTTTTTTTTTTTTTTTTTTATCTACCTCCACTTTTAAATAAATTAGCTATATCATTGATTCTGATCATTTCTTAAATCTGTAAAATTAATTCTGTTGTGATCTTTTAAAACTAAGCCCTCTCTTTTTTTCTTTTCTTTTTTGTGTGTCAAATTTGGTGTTTTGAAAATGATGTAAACAGGGGGATAAGATCTCGGTTGTAAAGACCGCGGCCGCGCACGTGAGAGAGCTCAAACACCAAAAGAAGCAGCTGCAGAGGCGGAACGCCGAGCTCGAGATCGTGGCGGCGGGACCGCGTCCGACGACAGAAGCGGCGGCGGCAATCAACCTGACGATCACGAATTGCTCGACGTTGAATGCAATGGACGCTTTGATCGCCGTGCTCCGGTGCTTGAAGCTCATGGAGTTGAAGATCACTGCCGTCCGATCGAGCTTCTTCGGCGAGAATCTGTTGGTGGTGGTTGGCTTGGAGATGAAGGTATGTACGCACGTAACTTTTGTGCATGTGAAAGCTGATCCGTTACTTATGTGCATGCATGTTTCAAGTGATCAATCCAGTGCCATGCACGTAGAGCGAATTATGAGGGGTGTTTAATTTGATGCATGTGAAACGGGCAATTTTATTTTTTTTTAAATTTTAAATGAACACAAAATGCTATTTTAATACTTTTATATAAAGAGAGAGTTGTGACGAAATAATATTTGTAGGAAACATACTTTATTGCTATCGATTTATTTTCGACGATAAAACTTTCAAATCAACGATCAGTGTAATTAAACATGATTTATACGATTTGAAATATTTACAGACCAAATTTTAAATATTTTTAATATTATTAATCTAATAATTAAAGAATAATAAAATTTATATTTTTAATGATTGATAGTTAGATTAGAATAGTGAGAATAAGAGTAATTATAATTTTAAAATAATAATACTTTATCTAATTAATTAATATAAAAATAATAATTTAATTTATTTAATTAATTATTGCTAAATAATCCTAAATATTAATTGATAAAATAATTAACAATAATGAGTATTATTAATAAAAAATTTAATAAATTAATTAGTCAATTATTTAATAGTTAAATAATTAGATTAGTCAAAATATTAAATTAATTAAAAAATTAATATAATAATTAAAATTATATTTACTTTAATTAAACTTATTCTCAAATGGGAACAAGTTTGTTACTAGAAAAAGACTGAAACAGTAGTTTCAATCTTATACCAGCTTATCCCAGAGAGACGAAAACTGCGGTTTCCATTCAAACCAAACACGTTTGAAGAATAAAACTGAAACAAGACCTTATTTCATGTCTTATTCCCGAAACAAACACTGCCTATATATACAGAACTTATAGGGTAGCTAAATTATATTATTAGCCTAAAAAAATATTAAAATTTTAAGTATAATTATGTTATACTCAAAAAATGGAGAAAAATAATAATCACTCCAACCTAACAAAAATAAAAGAAAAATGCTAGATGTACATCCCAAATGGGGTGTACATCTTACATCCATCCCATTTTGGAGTGGGGTGAATTTTATTTGTAATATCGATGTGACGAATGGAGGAATACCCACCCAGGATGGGATAGGTGTAGGATGTACACTCCATTTGGGGTGTACATCTAGCATGCATCAAAATAAAATTACACCATTTTAAAGCTCCACCTCCTGCGTCAAATTTTAAATTTTAATAAATTATTATAATTATAAATTATAAAATGCTAATTTTTAAATTTTACATTGTAAATTTTAAATTTTAAATTTTAAATTTAGATTTTATATTTTAAATTTTAAAATTCAAATTTTATATTTATAATTTAAATTTAAAATTTAAAATTTAAAATTGATAATTTTAAAATTTAAAATTCAAATTGTTAAAGATCTTGTGAACGATATATTTTTAAGCAGTTTAAAAATAAAATCATAAAATTTTTTATAGTTATAAAATTTTTTATTTCATTCCAACCAAAATTACATAATATAAAATCTATAAAAACTTTTTACTATGCATCCAAACATGGCATTAATTAGTTGTATTGCCTTTAGGTTCGTTTGGTAATTATAAAAATTAAAAATAAAATTTTATATTTTATTGTAATATTTTGGTATGAAATTTTATGTACGCTGTAATATATTATTTTATTTTTTCGTATTTGAATAAAATGTTATATTTTTAATTTGCAATGATGTGAAAAATCTAAATTTAATACGATCTACATATATATATATATATATATATATAAAATTTTGAAAGAGTAAAAAATTTATATATATATATAATTTTAAAAGAGTAAAAAATTTATATATAATTTTATAGAGAAGATGAATATAAAATTAGGATATAAAAAAAAATTTTGTGAAACAAATTAGACACATGGACAAAGAAGAAGGAGAAGGAGGAGGAGGAGAGAAAAATATAGCTTGAGATATTATATGAGAAGGAAGAAAATTAACAGAAAAGAAAGTTGATAAGAGTGGAGAGACGATGGGCACAAAAAGGAGTGGGAGGGGGCGAAACCTGAAATAGATGGGAGAAGTTGTACGTGATAGATAAAGAATTTTTTTATTCCGCCTTAATTTTTTTTTTTTTTTTTTTTTTTTTCAGAATGACTTTCGCTACAACAAAATTAGGTTATAGGGACACATATTTCTGACACTTTTGTATAAGTGTTTTATCTATATTTTATCTATATCCAAAATTAGATTATAGGGACACATTATAAAAATTTGTCGCTATACACCATAGCGACGGCACATATAGCAACACTAACAATAAGTGTCCGTATTTTTATCAGCGACATTTTTTTTAGATCTTAGAAACACTTAAAAGTGTCGCTATAGCATAATTTTGTTGTGGTGCTTGTGTGACACCCCAATAGTCTCACATCGGATGTGATTGGAATTGTGATTGAGTATATAAGAGACATGGACACTACTAATAATAACTAGGCTTAATCATTTTGGGCTGTGGTTTGGGCCTAACGAGTTATTATTATTAGTGGGTTGGGTCGTTATATTTGATATCAGCGCCAATAACCAGCCGGAAGTGTGTGACAAGTCTCGGCTGAACCTAAGTCTAGATGACAGGGCTAGCAAAACAAGTCGAGCCGGAAGTGTGTGACGAGTCTCGGCTGAACTTGAGTCTAGATGAGAGGGCTAGCGAAACAAGTCTCACATCGCCTGGTGATCTTGAGTGTTGTGTGTGTATTTGGGCTGATGAGAACGTCAGGCCTAAATGGGGGAAGTTTGGAATTGTGATTTAGTATATAAGAGACATGAACACTAATAATAATAACTGGGTTTAAGTATTTTGGGTTGTGGTTCGAACCCAACGAATTTTTATTACTAGCGGACCGGATCGTTATACTTTATAAAGTATATAATATATTGTAATAATTTTATCTTGTTGGGCTATCTAAACATATTACCTAAATTTTTTTTAAATAAAAAAAAATAAAATAAAGTGATCCAAAATAATATTTTTGAGATTTCTCAAACGGACCTTATTAAAAACTACCTATCAATTTATTACTTTATTCTACAATAGTTTTTACAGTGAAACAAATATTAAGTCATATATATATATTTTAAGGAAAATGCTATGTGTACACCCCTTTCGGGGTGTACATCATACACCCCACCCATCTAAGGGTGGGGGTGTGATGATGGGTCACTTGATGTGACCCGTAAAAAATATCGTCACCATTAAAATGGTGGAGGTGTATGATGTACACCCCTTCGGGGTGTACATGTAGCATTGCTCATTTTTTAAACTACAAAATAGTAAAATAAAAATACCCTAAACTACAGCGACAAATTTTTTGTGACACCCTAATAATTGTGATTGAATATATAAGAGACATGAATATACAAGAGACATAGGCACTAGTAATAATAATTGGACTTAACCATTTTGGGCTGTGATTTGAGCCCAACGAGTTATTATTGCTAGTGGGACGGGTCGTTACATTTAGTATCAGAGCCAATCACCAGCCGAAAGTGTGTGACGAGTCTCGGCTGAGTCTGGTCTAGATGACAGGGCTAGGGAGACGAGTCTCACATCACATGATGATCTTGGGATGTGTGTGTTTGGATTGACGAGTACGTCAGGCCTAAATGAAGAGAATCTGTGACACCCCAATAGTTGTGATTGGATATATAAGAGACATTGATATATAAGAGGCATTGACATTAGTAATAATAACTGGGCTTAAATATTTTGGGTTGTGGTTTGGACCACTGAGTTAGTATTACCAGTGGTTCGGATCGTTACATTTCCAGAAATATATATGGTCTCAAATTTACCAACCATTTGTTATCCTAAGTGAGTATTAGGGTGTCACGCTTCGAGCCTACAGTGTAAGTCTTCCGAGTGCATGATAAGATTCGGCACACGAGCAAAATTTTTCCTTTCGAAATAAAATGTCAGAAAATCTGTACATTTTCATTCATAATAAAATACAAATATATACGATTTGTATTATAAGGGAGGTGTGACGCCTCAACTTTTTAGGAGTCATCCATCTTAGAACTACTATAATTTTAGTATGCTTAATCCTCTAAACCTCTGGAGCTTAACCACTACCTAAAATATTATAGTCGGGTTAAGAAATTCATGATCACAACTACCAAGCAATGTAAGACTCATCTCACTAACCTTAGCTGACTTTGTGGGGATTCACTCTCCACCCACAATGATTGTTAGCCGAGGAGCCGCCCCACTTTCTATGAGGGTCACCCATCCTAAAACTATATTTCTAACACTCTTTTGAGTTTTTGGCCCTTAGATGTAGGAATGTGCGATTAGAATAATATTGAGACCAAAATTTTCGCCACTTGAAGGAGTGACACGTGGCGTCAGCCATCGGCTAAAGATATTAGCCGATAGAAGAAACAACTAAAGAAGTGCCTGCAATCAAGCCTAGCCGCATAGGACGCGTCATCAGCTGAGGGCATCGGTCGACAGGAGAAGCAACTGACGGGAGGAATCATACCTCATCTAAGACCAAATTCAGTTGAGGGTGGCCACCCGACCTCTCCAGTCAATCGATGAAAAAAGCGGGAATCGGAGTTAGATTCCGGGTGTTCAAGCCGAAAAATGAGGACTTCGAAAAGAAAGTGTGCGAGATTTAGGCGCAAATCCCGCAACCAACCCCGAAGCGGCAGGCGGCGTCCAACAAAGGGAAGCGCCGGAGATCACGCTTCGGCACGACAATTAGTGGATGAACCTTGACGGGAAACGACCACTGTCCTATTAAAGATAATTGATTCAAAAATATATGGTTGAGGATTTCTTGGAAATTCCCCTTCAATTACGTCGATTTCTAAATCGGCGATTGTCCACCTTGGTTCAGGAGGTGAATAAATATCCGAACCATCGAAGGAAATGAGGTATGGCAACCTCGTAAGCCCGGTACTACCCTACCTTCTTCATTTTATCTAGAAGTAGGTTAACTTAACTCTTTTTTCTTTTTTTTTTTTACTGCTTTCCTAGGAGTAGTCTTAATTGTAATCCTTTTATCCCTTTTTTCTCATTTGTGTTCCCTTATTCTTATCAATATAAAGTGTAAACCGGCCCATTCGGTCGTGTCTTTATTTGCTTTTCTATATTTGTGTATTTAAAGTATAAACCGACTCACCAGCTGTGTCTTTATTTGCCTTGACGATCACAATCGGCTCCTTAGCTACAAATTTGCCTCTCTACCCGGTTCGGCTATTCTAAGTCGAAACTGGTGATCCCTCTATACCTCCGCTAACCCGCTTCGGCTGTCACCAGTCGTTGTGGTCGTAAGGAGTTATCGGAGGAGAATCAGATCGAGCGGATCCCTCCTCAGCCCGATCGTTTGATTGTTGGCACGCGACGCACTTTGACACCTCTGGAGGGTCACCCAGGGGTCGATCACTCGCAAGCGCATTTTGGCCCCAACAAACTTCTTGGCACGCCCGGTGGGACCCTCAGGTAATTCTTACATAATCCAACCGTAAAAATATTAAGGTTCCTAGAGCCATACGAGGAGATGGCGTCACCAGAGCTGTCTCTATCGGAGCTGTATGAGTAATTAGCTCAAATAATAAGGTCTCTGGAAAGGAGAGCCTTAACCTGGGACGCCAACGCGGTGGCTTCGAATGAGAATTTTGCTCGTTTCGAATAGTTCTTATCCACCCCGTCGCACCCGACGGCGACGGCGATTCTACCGGCATAATCACCAGGAGCTGCGCAACCAGCGGCACCCGTCTACATGGCCCAACCACTGAAAGTAGGCCAAGTACTAATGGCAGCACAATTGGTTGGCCTCTGCGGGCCACCACCTCCCCCGGTGCAGTCGGCTATTCAGGTACCCCAAGCCGGATTCGCTGAAATAGTCGGGGGCAGGAATGTCTGACAGGTTCTTCTACGGGGACCGCCTTAGAGTCAGGCGGACCGCTAGGGGTCACCGCCTCCTTCAGCTCAGCCGGCGTCCCCGGTATCCCAGGTCGGGCTCACCAAAACGGCTGGGGGCAGAATGGACGGGCAGATCCTCCTTCAGGGATCTCCTCAACAGCAAGATGACTAACGTGGGTCGTCGCCTCATCGGGCGCAATCGGCAGACCCAGCATCCCTAGAAAGGCTCGCCGAAGAACTAGTTCAGCTGAAGATCATCCACAACACCTCCGACGCGGAGGCTGGGCAGGCGACGCGGCCAATACTTAGGCCCTCGAATGTTGCGCCAGTGAACACGGTCGGCTTCAAAGTGAAAAGGTCGGCACAAGGGTCCAAGTCTCCCGCGAAAAATGAGTCACCCCGTGACAGGTTTCGGCTTTGCATCTGATGTAAAGGCCAAAATGACCGGCGAAGATTGGAACGCCTTAACTGGTCGAGACACCTGAGAAGACGAAGAAACGGTTCATTATTAACGACCTCGGGGCCAGCACAAATCACTGGGCTCATCGGCCGAAACCGAGATCGACCAAAGGACTCGATAAATAGTCCTCTAGAAAAGAGGACAAAAAAAAAGGAACGAGAGTCTCACATCCAGAGAGTTTCGTGAGGACCTTATGGTCGAGAGAGGCCAAGGTCGACCCCAGTGGGCCAGAAGGGACGGTGGAACCCACTACAGGGGCAAGACCCCCATCGCGGCCGCTATAACGGCCGGGTCCAGGGGCACCCCGAAGGTCTTTCGGCTACCAGGTCAAAGAAAGACCACCTGACGATTTTCTATAACGTTCGGCAGACCGCCGGTAAAAAGGGTCGCCTTTACGACCTTTCCACCGAAGAACGCCGGGGAAAAGAGAGGTCCAGGGGCACCCCGAAGGTCTTTCGGCTACCAGGTCGAAGAAAGACCACCTGACGATTTTCTATAACGTTTGGCAGACCGCCGGTGAAAGGGGTCGCCTTTACGACCTTTCCACCGAAGAATGCCGGGGAAAAGAGAGGTCCCGTTAACCCCTGACGTGGACCCCCCCAGCATACCAAAGGAAAAAGAGGAACCCTGGGCATTCAGCCATCCCAGGAGCAAAGAGCCCAGCCACGACCTGAGCCGTGGCGAAGAGGGAAAACTTCCGGGAAGTACCCGAGGAAGACAAGATCACCGGCGAACGTGCCGGTGGAGCATTGGTCTACGCTAAGAGGATCGACATGAAGTCAAGGGTCGATCGCAGCGGAGGTGTAAATGCACCGAAAACGAAGGTTGGGGTCCGACGTCCGCGGCGGTGGCATGATGGCCAAGTGGCCAGAGTTGGACCCACGGCGGGAACGACCTGTGAGGCGACAGCAATTCGTGCCAAGAACCTACAGCATGAGAATGAAAGGCTCAACCGTGCATGCTCGGAATAATGTGCCGACCGTCCAATCGGTAGTGGTAAGGCCGATGGATAAAGTCGTTCGGTTGAATGTAGAGATTCGTCCGCAGGCCCTAGAGGATGTGATAGGACGCGTCCAAAAAGCGTTTATTGGGCAGGGGGAAACCGCGACACCTGTTGATTGAAACCTCGTCAAGGCAGCCCAACACGAGATCGAGATGGCCACCGAGGGACAATAAAGAAGCCATAATTACATCTTCGGCCTAAATAGAGGCCAAAGAAAGAAAAGCGCAGACTAACAACACACCGGTCGACAAGAGCCTGGACAGAATCCTCTTCGGTCGGGCAACCGAAGAAGAGGAACAAGTAAAGCCAACCGGATGACGGCGAGCGACGGTCCCCCAGCCTAGATCAAGCGGCACATGGGGGGCCAGTGAGCCAGGCCGCGCCAAGGCCTCGAAGAGACGAGCCGGTATAAGAAGCTGGCAGTTTTCTGCCATGACAACGAAGGCCGAAGGATACATCTCTGGGATATGTCGATCAAGAATGGCGGGATCAGGGGACTCCCCAGTCGAAGTTTGGTTAAACGGGAAGTGGTCTCCCTAAAATGGGAGAACCATTCCGAATCAGCCGAATAGTCAGGAGAAAAAATGCCTACTACTCAAAAACTCTAGGAGGATTGGAAAGCAATAAGCCGATCAACACAAAATATCAGAAATATTATCACAAATCGGTCCAAAAGGATATGGAGTAAACAACACAAGAAAACTTCACATTTATTGAATTGGTACATGTGAAAGTCAAGAAAAAAGCAAATACATAATGTTTCAGAAAAAGAAAAGTCGTGGTCGAAGAATCCAGTTAAAGGTCAAAGTGCAGGACCACCGCCAAGCTAATCGAGGGGGTAGGGTCGAGCACTGCCTTATGGAGATCAAAACACCCAACCATCGCTACAGCCGACATGAGTAGGAGAGAAAGAGAATATAAGGTCTCAATCAACCCTCCTATTGCCAAGCATCCAACGGGAGAAGATCATGCGGTTCATCCTGGAAAAGAAGACGGCTGACCATGTGAAGAAGTCGGCCGACCATGTGAAGAAGTCGGCCGAAACACGATGACGCACTCCCTGGATAGAGAGAAATGAATGTCGGATGGCTCGAACTCCTCCTACTCCTAGGGATAGAGGCAAGGACTGTTTCGCCCGAAAGGGATTATTTTAATGGGTGCTTATTTGGAAGTAGCCGAAGCCCGGTTGGGCCACCAAACGTAAAATCTCCGATCGGTTGGTCATACACAGGGGTCACCCTATAGGTGATCCCCTTGGAAACCCAAGAAGGGAAGACACCTTCACCGGCTTGCGTCGGAACGTCGCCGGATTCGAATTGAGAAGTCGCCTTAAGGGTACTCTCAGGAGTAAGAATACTACAGCCAGGGCACTAGTGAAACGATAGTATTGGAACCTCCATAAGAATGGGGGGAGATATAAAGAAAGTCACAGCAATGGCCCTTTTATAGACCAGCAAGAAGAAACATATTGATAACGAGCGCCTCTCGGAAAGCAGCAACATTCAATGAAGAAACGGTGAAAGACAGATTTACGGAAGGCCGAGGGGGATGAACGCCCGTTCCAAAGCTCATTGGGCAGTGAGCAGGAATCATGCCAGAATATGGGGAAAATCGCAGGGCGACGTTATCAGTGCCCAGAGTTAATTAAATTTCGACAATCACCCGAACGACACATCAGGCAATTGCCGAGGGGGCATTGTTAAGACAAGAATTTTTGCCACTTGAAGGAGTGACACGTAGCGTCTGCCATCGGCTAAAGGTATCAGCCGATAGAAGAAACACCTAAAGAAGTGCCTGCAATCAAGCTTAGCCGCACAGGACGCGTCATCGGGTGAGGGCATCGACCGACAGGAGAAGCAACCAATGGGAGGAATCATAACTCATATAAGACCAAATTCGGTTGAAGGCGGCCACCCGACCTCTCCAGTCAATCGACGAAAAAGGCGAAAATCAGAGTCAGATTCCGGGTGTTCAAGCCGAAAAAGGAGGACTTCAGAAAAAAGGTGTGCGAAATTTAGGTGCAAATCCCGCAACCAACCCTGAAGCGGCAGGCGGCGTCCAGCAAAGGGAAGCGCCGGAGATCATGCTTCGGCACGGCAATTAAGGGATAAACCTCGACGGGAAACGACCACTATCCTATTAAAGATAATCAATTCAAAAAGAGATGGTTGAGGGTTTTTCGAAAATTCTCCTTCAATTACGCCAATTTCTTAATCGGCGGTTGTCCACCTTGGTTCGGGAGGTGTATAAATACCCGAACCATCGAAGGAAACGGAGTTCAGCAACCTTGTAAGTCCGGTACCATCCCAGCTTCTTTATTTTATCTAGAAATAGGTTAACATAACTCTTTTTTCTTCTTTTTTGTTGCTTTTCTAGGAGTAGGCTTAATTGTAATCATTCAATTTCTTTTCCCCCACTTGTATTTTCTTTTTCTTATCAATATAAAGTGTAAATCAACCCATTCGGTCGTGTCTTTATTTGTTTTTCGTTATTTGTACATTTAAAGTATAAATCGGCTCATCAGCTGTGTCTTTATTTGCCTTGACGATCACAACCGGCTCCTTAGCCGCACATTCGCCTCTTTACCCGATTCGGCTATCCTAAGTCAAAACCGACGATCTCTCTTTTCCTCCGCTAACCCGCTTCGGCTATCACCGGTCGTCGCGGTTGTAAGGAGTTACCAGAGGAGAACACGGCCGAGCGGATCCCTCCTCGACCCGATTTGATTATTGACACGCGACGCATTTTGACCCCTCTAGAGGGTCACCTAGGGGCCGATCGCGCGCAAGCCACATTTTGACCCCAACAAATAATAATAGTCACCTATAGGTTAGTGGGTGATTGATAGAATAGTATAATTTAAGGAGTGAAATTAGTCAAATGATTAAATCTAACGGTAGAAAATTTACAAGCACCAAGTGCTTGGCTCTTTTAAAAGCACAATAGCTGGACACACACACACAAACACACACACACACACACACACACACTCTCTCTCTCTCTCTCTCTCTATATATATATATATATATATATATATATATATATATATATATATAGAAAGAGAGAGAGAAAGAGAGAGAGAGAAAGAGAGTCCGACTATTATGCTTGTACAAGTACCAAGCAATTGGTGCTTGTAAGTTTTCTACCGTTAGATCTACCATTTTGACTAATTTCATATTTTAGATCATTTTATTCCACCAACCACTCACTTAACCCAAAGGGTCCACTATCATTCTAACCACGCATCCTTCATCCAAGGACTAAAAATCTACAAGTACTAATAACTTGGTACTTTTAAAAGTATAGAAGCTAAATTATATATATATAGTCCGGCTACTATATATGCTATCGTTAGCATCAAATATTTGGTGCTACCAAATTTTCTACTGTTAGATCTACCCCTTTGATCACTTCCACCAATTAGATCATACTATTTTTTTAACTACCCACTAAACCCTAGAAACTCTCTCTCTTTCTCTCTCTCTCTCTCTCTTTATATATATATATATATATATATATATATATTAGTCCGGCACCATCCAAACCTATGGCCGAACCGGACAGAGCTGGCCGTGAGCCCGGTCCGAAAAATGTTGGCTATGCCTGCCCAGCACAGCTCACATTATATCCTTGCAACGTCTAGCTGATCTAAAGAAAAAAAATCTAATACATATTTAACCACGCAAAGTGTACATCTAAAATATAGCAATGTACTAGTAATTAATAACCAGTGAAGGAGCCCGCACTTAGCAGCGGGTAGAAACTATAAAAATAATTAATAATAATAAAATATTAAATATTTTTTGTGTATCTTATTTGTCATATTTATTAAAAAAATTTTATTATTGATGCTGGGAATAAGTTCGGTGATATCTTTACCGGCGAAGGTGATAGTAAAGGTGACGACAATCCCTTCTGACCGCGGCGGTGGGGAAAAGAGAGAAAAGAAAAAATATTATGATGAATTAATTTGAAATAAAAATTACGGACTTAAGTTTTTCGTCTGACAAAAACTCGTGCAGCGCCTGCCTTCCTGCTCGAAGAGGGCAAGTCTTACTCTTCGTTTGCTAGTTCGGACATTTGCGCTTTATGACTAAGTATAAAAACAGAAAAAATAGAAAAGAGTAGAAATTCCGCAGAAAAATTAAATACTCTTTTATTTAGAAAATAGCAACTATAAAATATAACTCTCTCTTGTTAGTTTGGTCTTGATAAACCTCACTATTTATAGATTCATGTACATAATTCATCCACTAAAGCTACACTTAAAAAACACCCACTAATGTCTAAATTAAATGCTCACTAAGTTCACTATAATCTTATGGTTATTCTTGATTCTTGGCATCCTTATTATTGATGGCATTGATGAATAAGAAATTAAAAATTTGATAGTAAAAAATTTTTGGCATACCTTATCATTGATGGCATTGATGAAGGAGTAATTAAAAATTTAGTAGTAAAAAAAATAAAAATTGAGAGAAGAAAATTTTGACACGTAGCTAAAATTATTGAGAATTCATATATGCTAATATATGGTTTGGTAATCTAAGGTAGAATTATTAATAGTAAACGCCTAAATTAACACCCTTCGTTGTGCACGAGCTGGTAGAAAAATCAAAACTAAAACTTTTATTTTCTAGAGTTTAGAAATTTATTCCCACATTTTAGTCAAAAGAAATTAAAATCTATATTTTTTCCTTGTTATCTAACTTGTTGATGTGAATTAAAGGTTGATGCGGTCCAAGTGGAGAATACAATGACCAGTGCTTTGATGGACGCCGAGAAGAAATTTTGCACACAAAAATCGACCCAACAAACCAAATGGAGCTTAACTTGTCATGTGGAAAATGTAACCTAATTTTATTAACCCCTTTTCTCTCTCTCTCTCTCTCCTTTTATAGGACAGAGCCCTTCATTCTATGAAGTCATTTTTTATATAAAGTATTTTGAATTAATAATCGGTATTATTAAAGTTGATTTATAATATTTAAAATATTTAAAAATTGAATTTTATAATTTTTAAAAATTATCTACTTACTAATTAAAAGATTGCGTGCAAAATTTACAATTTTTAATGACTTACACAAGTCGTTTGCTTCATTATTGATGCAAAACAATTCAAATCGCTTTTTATTACCTACGTAGCAGTTGATAACTCCAATCTATAATTAATTAAAAAAATTCATCCTCTATTTTTATAAAATTATTTATTCAACCGTTTAATTTTTAACTCTTTAATGAATTTGACAATAATTTTTTAAAATTATAAAATTTGGTTTTATAATAATATTTTAAATAATCTAAATTAATTTAAAAAATAAAAATTATTAATTTAAAATTTTTATTATCAAAAATAATTTGATAGAATAAAGAACTATATACATATATATATATATATATATATATATATATATATATATATATATATATATATATATATATATATATATATTCTTTCCCGATTATGTAATATTATAGTATGCTTTTGTGTGTTGTAATAATTACATAGAGTCACTTTTTTCAGGAATGCTCAAACTGCCTGTTGTAATAATTACAGAGAGTCACTTTTTTCATAAATGCTCCAACTGCCCTCAACTCGATGGCCCCTCGGCAACGGATTAAGACAGAACTAGATAATTCAGAGATAGATATAAAATACGAAACTAGTGTAAAAAAATATTTAGGATGATTTCAGAAATAAGAGAATTTGTGTTTGGTATAATAATGAGGAATAAGATGAATAAAGAGTATTTGTTGGGATAAATTATTTTTTTGTCCTCAATTTTATTATGTAATAATAAAGTGAAATAGGATGACACGGTAGACGTGAGAGAGTACTTAAGAAAAAAGTAAGATGATGGTTAGGAAAAGTGAGAACAGTAATTTCAGCTTATTCTAGTTATACTGGAACAAGCTATACCGGTTGATTCCAGATGCGTTTGATAGAATAAGGGGATATCCTCCTTATTTCTTGTTCTAGTCCCAAAACAAACGGGGCATATATATATATATATATATATATATATATATATATATATATATATATATATATATATATATATAGTTCGGTTATTATATTTGTATTAGTATCAAGCAATTAATATTTATAAATTTTATACCGTTAGATCTATTTTATTAACTAATTTTATTTTTTAAATTATTTTATTTCACTAATTACTTATTTAATCTAATGGACCTACTATCATCCTAGCCACACATCTTTTTAATCAAGGGTTAAAAACTTACAAACACTAATAACTTTGTACTTTTAAAAATATAAAATATATATATATATATATATATATATATATATATATATATATATATATATATATATATATATATATATATATATATATATATATATATATATATATATATATATATCTCGATTGGAATACTATCGATAGCACCAAATAATTAGTGCTATCAAATTTTCAGCCCTTAAATGAAAGGATATATGGTTGGAATTATAATAGTCTCCTAAAATTTTTACTATTCAACCAACTATCCACTAAACACTAGAGGACCACTATCATTCTAACCGCAGATCGCTTAATCGAATAGCTAAAAAATTAATAACACCGATGACAATATATATATATATATATATATATATATATTGATTGAAATTTAATGAGTTTATGACTAACTTTTGATCTAGCAATTTTAAAATTAATGGGCTAAATGTAGCAGTTGTCAGGAACTATTTTAGCAGATTACTTAGTCTTAGCTTTCATGAATTTTACATAAATATTCACCGTCACTTTCGAATTTAAATTTTTTGTTTTCGGTAAAAAAAAAAAAATTTAGTCCTTTTTTTACTTTATTAGCCGAAGTAATTGAATTGTGAAGTAATTTTTCAATTTAACAAGACCCATTTGATTCGAAGTAATTGACTTTTCTATTTAACAAGGCAATATGATAGTAACACTTGCCTAATATGATTTGACAATTGTAGTTTGAAAAATTACAGTGGAAAAGAAAATTATATTTCTCTCGAAAGTGAAAGGTACAAAAATATGTATTTTTTTTTTCCCATTTATTTGAAGCTGATGAATTAATCACTACTTAGGAAATTGATAATCTTATAGCTAGTTCAATATAGTCCAAATAGAGAGAAAAATATACAAAAGTGAAATCCAGGCCAAGCTACATGAAGGGGATTATTTATGTTAAAGCTATTCCAGGAATAAGACAGAACTAGCTATTCGAGAAATAAGTATAAAATACGGAACTAGTGTAAAAAAATATTTGAAGTGGTTCCAGGGATAAAAGATTTTGTGTTTGATATGAGAATAAGGAATAAGATGAATAAAGAGTTTTAATTAGGATAAATTATCTTTTTGCCCTCAAACTTTATTATGTAATAATGAGGTGAGAGATGGTGACTCGGTAGACGTGGAAGGATATTTAAGAAAAATATAAAAGGGTGGTTGGGAAGAGTGAGAATAGTAATTCTCACTTATTCTAGTTATACCAGAACAAGCTATACCAATTGATTCTTGTTGCGTTTGAAAGAATAAGAGGAATATCCCTTTTATTCCCAGTTCCATACCGAATCCAAACGGGCCCTTATAGCTCCAAGAGTTAACATAAAGGAAAATGCTAGATGTACACCCCAATTGGGGTGTACATCTTACACCCACCCCATCGTGGGGTGGGGTGAATTTCACTCGTCCCATCGATGGGACGAGTGGAGGAATGCCCATCCCAGGATGGGATGGGTGTAGGATGTACACCCCATTTGGGGTGTATAGGTAGCACTCCTCTAACATGAATTAGTTAATCATATCAACTCCATCTAATTATAAATAGATTATGTCGGCATGTCCAGCAGCATTTTGTCGATGTTAAATTGTGTCTGTACGTTTTAAGTGAATTAGTTATCTTATATTTAACAGCTCGAGTTATTTGAAATTATGATTACCGTCGCCAATTCAACAATAATCTTTGTAAGGGTTGGTGAGAAATTTTTTGACTGATAGTCCAACATCCTACCTATACGGCGGAAGTCGGATTAGGTCTAGTCACAATTAAAATTTATTGGTACTTTTGAAATTACGGTTAGCACCAATAATTCAACAGATTGGTCTGAACAATTAATTATGCAAAGTTGAAGATGTTTAACTTAATTAAAGGATGAGGGTTAATTAAATTAGTGTTCCAAAAGACTTTTCAATTAGCTTGGTTCCTAAAAACTTGAGTATGGATCAATGAATTGTGTTCTACAAAAACAGATTTGAACGGTATATGTGTTATTTTTTAACTAGAATTAATATGAACACTATAACAAAATTAGATTATAGAAATATATTTTCGTGATATTTTTATACAAGTACTTTATTTATATTCTATCTATATTCAAAATTATATTATAGAAATATATTTTTAAAACACATTTTATAGTAATGTGTCGCTATATATCCTAGTCACTGCACATATAGCGACACTAATAATAAGTGTAGATATTTTTGTCAATAATTTTTTTTAAAAAAAAATTTATACATATTTAAAAATGTCGATATATTATGATTTTGTTGTGGTGAAAATTTATAACTCGAAATTTGGATCTCCATGTTAGATGAAAAAACTTATATTTTTTATTAAATCTATAATATTGGTGGTTCAACAAACATACCAATTTAGCCCACAATCTTATTGTGCTCAATCAAAGATTCAAAGCCCAATTTATGCAAAATTGGTATTAAAATTTAGTCCCAACTTTTCTTTTCTGGCGCATGAAATTGAAGCACTACGGATGGGATGGCAATTTCCACTGCGGACTCGGGTCCGCAGAGATCCGCCCCGAATGGGATGGAAATGGAGAAAGATTTTGCCCCTGCAGTGATAGGAGTAAGTAATAGCTTCCGCAAAATCTTTCATACCAACAAAATAATAGAGTTCGATTGCTATACTTATAAAAATACTAAATAATTAATATTTATAAATTTTTTATCGTTAAATTTAATGTTTTGATTAATTTTAACTCTTAGATCATGCTATATCACCAATCACCTATTAAATTCAAGTGGCTCAGTATTATCTTAACCGCTCATCTTTTCATCCAAAAGCTAAAAACATACAGTCACCAATGACTTGATACTTTTAAAAATATAGGAGCCTATTCTAAAATAATATATATATATATATATATATATATATATATATATATATATATATATATATATATATATATATATTATTATGTAATATTAATATATTTACAAATATAAAAAGCTAATTTTAATATTTTAATATTTAATATATTATAAGCATAATTAGATATTTTAAATATATTTAGTTTATTATACAATATATTTGTTAGATAATGCTATATATTTTTAGTAATTTGATATTTAAAAAAAAAAACCTTAATAATTGAATAAAATTAAAATTAAAATTAATTTTTTTTATGTCTTTCAAAAGTTTCAAACTTTTTTATTTATCGCTCTTAGTAGGTTAATTAATATTAAAAATAATTTTTTAACGTTTTAAATTTTTTCAAATATACTCATACAGAATTAGATTTCGTAAGTGAACAGTTAGAAATAATCATTTTTTCTGTGTAATTATTATTTTGCTCTTTCAAACATACTGTTACGACGTTACCAACCTTTTCTTATTTGCCCTTTAAGTTAAAAGTAATAAAAATATTTTAATTTTTTATCTTTTTAAATAAACTCTTCTATTATCGCCAATTTTTCTTATTTGCCCTCAAATTAGGAACAAAATAGATATTTTAATTTTTTTAAAGTCTAAAAAAAATTAATATATCTTGGTTTAATCGAAATAATTTTACGAATACTAACCGTATTTTTGAATAATAAAACATATTTAAAATAAAAATATTTTTAAAATATCAAAGAGTATATAAAATATTATTTTTTTAAAAAAAATGTACAGCATCTTGATCATCACGAAAGAACTTTTTTGCATTTGCAGGAATTTGACGAAGAATTTGACGAATAGGGAGATTCTAAAAAATTTTTGGACATAAATTAATTCATGACAAAAGTCAACACGGTCCCGTACGTGCATGGTCCCGTACGTTAAGGCCATGCATGGCCAAATATATATAAGTAGTAGTTCAAATCGATTCATTCGATATCAATTTACTTTTAAATTTTAAATATAAGATCGTCTTGAACTCGTAATTAACATCAAAATCTTTAATTTGCTATTTAAAAAATATTTTTGCGTGAATATTTCGTCAGTATTAACATAATATTAAATTTATTGCTTGGTATTACAACTATAGGCCATTTCCAGATGGCCCTTTCAACTTTAACTTCTTTTTTGTTTTTTGTTTTTTTATGATTGAAACTCTTTTGACTATAATTTTTTTTAATATAATTTAGTTATTCTAATCATTTTTATTAAAAAATTTGTTAGACTTAAGTGTTGTATTAACTTTAATTTAATCGTTATCTATTTCAGTTTCACTTACTAAAATATAATTATAATAATTAAATTTGATAAAATTTTTAATTAAATTTTGATAATATTTTTAATTTATTGGACTAAAATTCATTTTTCATCCTTTCTCATTCATTTCCATGCGTTAACCTACCTCCTAACTTTCTAAATTAACCTTTTAATCCTATTTTGGGATAAAGTGGGGTGGGAGAAAAAATTAATAAGGATACAAATTATTTTGACATAATAAATAGAATTATTAATGGGTATAAAATATTCTAAATTATTTTTTTTCCTCTTTTTCATCCCAAACCAAATGTGCCCTAAAATACAATATAATAGAATGTGTTGAAATCGTTTTTGGTCTGTAAACGTAATTTTTTTTAGGGTTAATTGCATACATGTCCCTCCAAATATGTCAGATTTCAAATATATCCCTGCAAATTTTAACTTTTCATATTTATCCCTGCAAAAATTCACCGTTATTCAAATATGCCCCTCTGTTAGAAAAAATGAGTTAACCATAGGTTAAATGCTTAACCTTAGTTAGATTAGAAAGTGAATATACCATTTTACCCTTGGTTACTTGCTCACGAAGCAGAGGAGCTTCGACGGATTCGGCGGCGACCCGAAGACGGACGAGGTGGCCTCGGCAGCGACGCGAAGGGCGGCGGCGACGCGAAGGGCGGCTTCGGCGGCGAGGCGGCGCGAAAGGCGGCGGCTCGATGGAGACGCGGGGGGCGGCAGCACGGCTTCGGCGGCGACGCGAGCGGCAACTTCGGCGACGAGGCAGGGCGATGGTGACGGCGGCGACTGGGCGACGCGGGGCGCGGCGCGGCGACGGCTGGTGGCTTGCGAGGAGAAGGCGGCGACGCGAGCGTGGCCCCTCCTTCAAATTAATTTTTTTGAACAGAGCAACTCTCTCTCTCTCTCTTGTGCATGGCCCCTCCTTCAAATTAATTTGTTTTATTGACACCAATTTAAAATTTAATTTTTTTTTAATTGAGAGATTTTAATTTTGTTACAAATTAATTTTTTTTTTAATTGAGAGATTTTAATTTTGTTACAAATTTTATTAGGAAAGGCGGCGGCTCGATGGAGACGCGCGGGGCGGCAGCACGGCTTCGGCGGCGACGCGAGCGGCAACTTCGGCGGCGAGGCAGGGCGATGGTGACGGCGGCGACTGGGAGACGCGGGGCGCGGCGCGGCGACGGCTGGTGGCTTGCGAGGAGAAGGCGGCGACGCGAGCGTGGCCCCTCCTTCAAATTAATTTTTTTGAACAGAGCAACTCTCTCTCTCTCTCTCTTGTGCATGGCCCCTCCTTCAAATTAATTTGTTTTATTGACACCAATTTAAAATTTGATTTTTTTTTTAATTGAGATATTTTAATTTTGTTACAAATTTTATTAGGAGAGGGGCATTTTTGTAATAATTAGAGGGATTTTAACGTTGGGATTTTTGGAGAGGGGCATTTTTGAAACAAGTAGATTGGTATTATTTTTGGAGGGATATATTTGTAAGGGGCAAAAAAGTAATTTTACATGGAATCTGTTAAAAAATTAATAGATTCCAAACGGGGATTAACCTCAGGGACATATTTGAAAAACTTTGGATTTTTACAGGGATAAATATGAAAAGTTGAAATTTGCAGGGATATATTTGCTATTCGACATATTTGGAGGGACATGTATGCAATTGCCCATTTTTTTTAATTTGGTTCGCCGAAATAAATATACGGTGAAAACTCAAGTTATTCAAAACTGTAATTGATTTCGGCTAAAGTCAATTACAATAAAAAAAAAAATAGAAAAAAAAAATAAAATAAAATAAATAATAATACTAAATATATAGAGGTGAAGAAAAATAAAATAAAATAATACAAATGATAATACTAAATATATGTTTATAAGCAGCTGTATGAAATTAATCCTTAAATATAGAGCAATGCTATCTGTCCGTACACCTATTTTTGAGTGTACGATGTACACCACACCGATCCAAGGGTGGGGTGTACTCTACTGCTCCCTATGAATGTATCAAATAGTAAATATATTCATACAAAGTTTAATTTTTTATATTTATTCCTTTCAAAGTCCTAAATTGTTTATATATATATATATATATATATATTCCTAACGTCCAGATCCGTTAAAAAAATATAGTTAAATATAGATTAAATACTTAACCTTGATTAGTGAATGAGGTAAATTTATCTTTTTATCTTTTCAGATATTATACTTAACCATATGTATATTTTTTAATAGTTAAGACTTTTGTAGGAATATATTTGCAAGGTCAAAATTGACATTTCACTTAAATTCTATAAAAAAATAAACAGTAAACTAACGGTAATAAACCGGAGGGACATATATGAACAGTTTAGGATTTTTGAAAGAATAAATATAAAAAGTTGAACTTTGTATAGATATATTTGCTATTCGAACGATTTTCAGGAAGCTCTATGAAATTAACCCTTAAATATATTTAATTGTGGTACTAAATTTTTTTTTTTTATTTAGTTACAAGTTTAAAATATAATAGAATTGATTATTTAAGTTTTAATATTTTTTTCATTTAATTTGTACATTTACAATCAAAATTAATTAGTTGAGTATTAAAATTAATTTCTTTTACTTTATGATTTTATTTTTGTATTATTATAATGTATGTAGAAAATAAATTACTTTAATTGTTTTATATTATATTTTTCTATTATATAAAAATATAATTATATTATTTTTTTATTTATTACATTATAATTTATTCATTATATATATATAAATTATAATTTTTATATAATTTACTTTTTGTCCAACAAACAACAGAGATGAAGGATTTTCACTTCTATAACTATAGAAGAGATAGGTTACTATGCTTGTACAAGTACCAAGCAATTGGTATTTATAAGTTTTCTATCGTTAGATCTATCCCTTTGACTAATTTCATTTCTTAGATCATTCTATTTCACCAATCACTCGCTTAACCCAAGGAGACCACTAATATCCTAACCACACATCTTTTCATCCAATGACTCAAACCTGTAAGCACCAATGACTTACTACTTTTAAAAAAGAGATAATTGTCTGTGTACCCCTGAAATCTGATGAAATATCTGATTTATCCCTCTTATTTTTTTCTTTCCAATATATCCTTCATATGTTCTACCGTTATTAAAAATACCCCTACCGTTTCCCTTTGTTAAGTTAACTAGGGTTAAACTAGAGTTAAATAATAATCGGAGTTGAAAACTATTAGATATACCTATTTTGTCCCTATCTATCAAAACTATTGAAAGGGTATATTTGAAAGGGTAAAATAGTAATTTCACACAGATAACGGCAGCTCCAAACGGTACACTAACAGAGTTTAACTTTAGGGGTATTTTAGAAAGAAGTTGGAACGTAAGAAGGGTAGTTTTAATATTAGCCTTCTAAGAGGGGTAAATCTAAAAATCGGGACATTTTTTGGGGTATATAGAAAATTGCCCCTTTAAAAAATATAGAAACTCAATTCACTATAGAAACAAACAAACAGCGGGAGATAAGTAGTTTTCACCTCAACATTACTTCAAGCTAAAATTTGTTTCAACTTAAAAGTCTACTTTCCATAAAACAAAATATATCCTAGGTGGTTTCCAGCCTTAGGATCGGACCGGGCCGATCGATTTTTCAGATTCCCATTCTACTGGAGCCCTCAGGCCCGAAAGGGATGGGTTTTCTGGGCTCACCTCGGCCCAATCTAGCACAACTATTTTTTTATTTTTATATATTTTTATAAGTATATAAAATTTATAAAAGTAAAAGATCAAAATCCTTCACTTTAAATTGATATGTTCATCAAAATATTAAAATTTATATAATAGTAAAAATTTTAATATTTTTAAAAAATTCTTTACACCATATTACCTAACTTTCCTCCCAAGTGTCTCCAGTCATATTAGAAGGAGAATGTCTCGTAGAGCCTGGAGGATTGCGTCCGCAGTCACTCGATATGGGTGCACACAATAATAATTGGGGCAATTTTTTATATACCCCTAAAATTTTTTCTGTTTTTATATTTATTCCTCTTAGAAGGCTAATATTAAAACTACTCTTCGTACGTTCTCACTTCTTTCTAAAATATCCCTAAAGTGAACTGCCGTTATCTGTGTGAAATTATCATTTTGCCCTTTCAAATATACCTTTCTATCATAACCAACTTTTTCTTATGTACCCTTAAAATTTTCAATAGTTTTGATAGATAGGGACAAAATAGGTATATCTGATAATTTTCAACTCCGATTATTATTTAACTCTAGTTTAATCCTAGTTAACTTAACAAAGGAAAACGGTAAGAGTATTTTTAATAACGGTGGAACGTATGAAGGGTATATTAAAAAGAAAAAAATAAGAGAGATAAATTAGATATTTCTTCAGATTTCAGAGGTATACAGATAATTATCTCATAATAATTCATGACACTAACGAAGATCTGCTTTTTTTTTTCATTAGGATTACAATATAAAGAATATTTCAACTTGTATATCCAAAAGGAAAGGATTCAGATATTAGACCTTTATTGTAGGGTTCAAAAAAGTTTAAATAAATTTTAGTAAAAATAAAAAAATAGTTGATGTGATAACTAGAGAATTAATAATTCTCTATAGAGTGTAAAATATATATCTTATTTCAGAGTGTACCCGTACTTTAATTCCATCCCTTAGATTATACTAACCACCAATTATTTACTAAATTTTAAAAAATTACTATCATTCTAACAACAAATTTAATCATCCAAAGATTAAAAAAAATTGCAAGTACTGTTTTTACAAAAGTTTAATTCTCTATAAAATAATGTGATATAATAAGGTAATAAATATATCATATTAAATATACACTACATATTTACTATAATTTTTATTTAAAAATATATATTAATATGTAACATAATATATTATAAATGTAAATAATAAAAATTAACAAAATAAAATATGTTATATATATATAATAATCTTTTCATCCAAAAATTAAAACTCTATAAATACCAATTATCAATATATATATATATATATATATATATATATATATATATATATATATATATATATATATATATATATATATAGTGCATTTAAAAGTACACAAGTCTTCGCGTTTTTAAATCATTTCGTTGTTTGAACTTTCAAATTGATGATCGGCCCAATTATATTTAATGTAAAGTATTTTAAAAATTTAAAAAATAAACTGTTGGTTTAGTTTTTAACATTTTTAATTAATATATATTTAATAATTTTTTAAACTGAATAAGATCAGTTAAATTCTAATTTATGAACAAAGCATAACAATGCTTGCTAAGGATGCAAACCGGACCAGCCGGCCGAGTGAAGGCATTGCTAGGGATATATCAACTAGTAGAGTTTGGGCGGATTTGCACAATTCAGAATCTGAACCCGACAAGTAAATTTAAAATTTAAAATTTAAAATTTAAATTTTAAAATCAAATCAAATTAATTTTGAAAATTTATATTCAAAATCTAACCAATAAATTTGAATTCAAATTCGAAAATAATTATTTCTCTTTACTATATTTTAAAACACATAAGATTACTATTTATAATATATATTTCACCTATATACTATTTATAATATATAAAGTCAACTTTTCACTTTGTTTTGAAAACAAAGGTCGGAATAAGAACGTCGGAATAAGAACTTGTTTCAGTCTTATTCTCCAAGACTTCGTTTGGTTCGAGTATTAGAAAGAATTAGTAGTATCAGAGATAAATATAAATTTAGGAACAAGTTAAGTATAATGTGAATTTGTGTTTGGTTGGGTATTAGGTTAGTACCAGATATAAGAAAAATAGTGCTCGGTAGTGATTGAAGAATAAGAGTAATAGATAGTTGACTTTTGTGTTAAAAAACTAAAATATTCTTTCCTTTTTAGTTTTTTTTTCAAAATTAAAATTTCAAAATTTATTCAAATTTTAATATTTATTAATTTTAATTTTTATAAAAATTTTAAGTGGGAACAAAAAAAAAATTAATTTTTAAATTTTAAGTAGGAGTAAAAATTTTAATTTTTAAATTTATATAAATTTTTAAAAAATTATAAAAAAATTGTATAAATTTTAAAATTTTAAAATTAATATTTTTTTAAAATAAAAAAAATAAAATTTTTAGATTTATTAAAATATAAAATTTATAAAATTAAAATTTATAAAATTTAAAATTTAAAATTTAAATATTTTTTAAAATTTAAAAATTCTAATTAAAAAAAAAAAAAAAATCAAAAGAAGCATAAAAGAAGAAGAAAAAAAAAAAAAAAAACCAAAGTGCCCCTTCCCAAGACAAAGGGTATCTGGGTTGTTCGGGGAGAGGGAGGGAATGGGATATCCCCCCCTTACCGGGTTGTACCGGTACAACCCGGTAAGGGGGGGACAACCAGGTAAGGGGGGGATATCCCATTCCCCCATCCCAATCTTGTTTGGGTACAAAGGGGGGATATCCCCACTTTGTACCCAAACCAAAGCCAAACGCGTGAATGAGAACAATAGTTATCGTCTTTCTGAAATAAGCTGATATAAGATTGAATCTATTGTTCTAACATTTTTTCTAGAACATGACTTGTTCCCATTTGAGAATAAACTTAATTAAAGTAAATATAATTTTAATTATTATATTAATTTTTTTAATTAATTTAATTATTTTATTAACTAATTATTTAATTATTTAGATAATTAACTAATTAACTAATTAACTAATTAAATTATTAAATTATTAAATTATTTGCAATTAATTAAATTATATATTATTAATAGTACTCATTATGGTTAATTATTTGATCAATTAATTGAGAATAAGTTTAATTAAAGTAAATATAATTTTAATTATTATATTAACTCTTTTATTAATCTAATATTTTAATTAATCTAATTATTTTATTAACTAATTAATTAACTATTAGATAATTAACTAATTAATTAATTTAATTATTTATAATTAATTGAATTATTTATTAATAATACTTATTATTGTTAATTATTTTATCAATTAATATTTAGGATTATCTAGCAATAGTTAATTAAATAAGTTAAATAATTATTTAATTAATATTTTATATTAATTATTTAGATAAAACATTATTATTTTAAAATTATAATTATTCGTATTCTCACAATTCTAATATAATTATCCAAATGCTATTTTTTTATTTTTAAAAACAAATTTTCATCCCAACGTAAAATTAGTCTTGTGACTGTTTGTTTTTGAACAAATCTATCTCTAAAATAAACCGTTCTAACTTATAACTAAACCAAACAAAATCCTAGCATACTATTAATAATATACATGAAGCCAACATTTCACACTTGGAATATTAGTATGCCATCAATTTTTACTAAATTCTAAAGCATCCAATAATTAAAAAAGTAATAATAAATATTATTTTAATATTATTAATAATAATATATATATATATATATATATATATATATATATATATATATATATATATATATATATATATATATATATATATAGTATGGCTACTATACTCTTATGAGTATAGACTACTTCGTACTCATAAGTTTTCGACTCTTGGATGAAGGAACGTGCGGTTAGAATTATAGTTATCTCCTAGGATTTATACTAAATCCTAGGGGGCTCACTGCCATCCTAACCATACATCCTTTCATCTAAGGGCAGAAAAATTATGAGTATAAAGGGGTTTATACTCATAAGAGTATAGTAGCCCTACGCTATTTATATATATATATATATATATATATATATATATATATATATATATATATATATATATATATATATATATATATATATATAATTAGGCTGGAATATTATCGATAGCACCAAGTCATTGGTGCTATTAAGTTTTTAGCCTTTGGATTAAAGGATGTGTGGTTAGGATAATAGTGGTGTCATAGGATTTATTAGGTGGTTGGTTGAATAGTAAAAATCTAAGGGGACCACTATAATCCCAACCGCACATCTTTTCATCTAAGAACTAAAAACTTGATAGCACCAATTGCTTGGTGCTATCGATAGTATTCAAGCCGGACTATATATATATATATATATATATATATATATATATATATATATATATATATATATATATATATATATATATATATATATATATATATAGCTAGGCTGGAATACTATTAATAGTACCAAGTCATTGGTGCTATTAAGTTTTTAACCATTGGATTAAAAAATATGTGGTTGAGATGGTAGTGAGCCTCTTGGGTTTAATAGGTGGTTGGGAAATAGTAAAATCTAACGGGTGAAAATTATCAAAGAGATTGATTTAAGGGTAGAAAACTTGGTAGCACTAATGGCTTTGTATAGTATAGTAGCCGGACTATATATATATATATTAGTGCTTTGTATAGTATAGCAGCCGGACTATATATATATATATATATATATATATATATATATATATATATATATAAAATAAAGCTTATACACTTTTAAAAGCACAAGCTAAATCATGCTTATAAATTTTTTATCATTGAATTTGCATAAAGATTTGTGCAATTATAGTTTCTCTTTCTATCTTTTTAGTTAATTTTACAATTGCACAAATCTCAATGTAAATCCAACTGTAAAAAGATTTACCGGCATAGTTTAACTTTTACTTTTGAAAGTATGTAAGCTCTACTCTCTCTCTCAATATATATATATATATATATATATATATATATATATATATATATATATATATATATATATATATATATATATATATATATATATATATATATAGAGAGAGAGAGAGAGAGAGAGAGAGAAAGAGAGAGGGAGGTTTGTGTGTTTTTAGAAACACGAAGGCTTCCTGCTTTCAAATCGTTTTCAATGTTGAGATTTTTAAATGAACGATCGACTATATTAAATTTAATCTAGAGTATTTAAAATGTCTAAAAAATAAACTTCGTGATTTTTTGATATTATTTGTCTAATAATGAAAATATCTCAAAATCAACAATTTTAAAAATCATGATAAGCCGTTCACAAATTTAATGGTGTAAAAATATTCAAATTACGTAAAAATTTGATAGAAAATTTTTTATACTATATAAAATAAGATCAATATCTCTTATCTAAAATTATAATATTATATCATCATATTTTGTGAAATTTTTATTTTCAGTCGTTAATTTTGGACCATTTTGATTACTAGTTAAATTATATAAAAAAAAATCATAAAATTTATTTTTTAGATATTTTAAATATTTTAGGTCAAATTTAACTTGATAGTGATATTAATAGTATAGTTGGTTCTCTCTCTCTCTCTCTCTCTCTCTCGTGCTATGAAGTTTCTAATCTTAGACCATGGAAGGTATGGATAAGAAAAATAGCATAATAATAAAAATAATTATAATTTTAAAATAATAATATTTTATTTAATTAGTTATTTTTTTGGTATGGTGAAAGCTTTAATGGCGTGGGAAAAGCTTAAAAAGAAAAGAAGCTTATAAGCTACGCAGACAAGATCCAAACTTTGACCAGTTTAATTCCTCTCCTGGGTCTTCTTAATTATTTCCATATATAGGTTTATATATGGCTTTTAAAGGTGTGGAAAAAGGTTAAGTAGGAGGAGAATAAGCTTAAGGAGAAGCTTAATTATCACCGATCACAACAACAACAACAACAACAACAACAACAATGTGGGCCTATAATGGAGTGTTCTACCATGTTTGATATACTTCTCATTTGGTTGGGGATGCTGAGTTCCGTTTCATGCAAGGAAAGGATAAAAATGTGAGCTTTGTGGAGATCGAGGAATGGGACCCCGGTTCCATGTGGAGGGGAGAGTGTTCTACGTGAATGGGTGGAACTCGATCCAATGATTCGTATTGGTTTAAAGATTCGTTTGGTTGGACTATAAATTTTAAAAATATAATTTTTTTATATTTAAAATAGTTTGTTATTATGGAATAGTAAAAAATAAAAATTAAATTGTCTTTAGTTCAAAAAAAATTATATTATCTGAAATAGATAAAAGTACGTTTGGTTAATATCATAGAATAATAGAGAATAATAAAAAAAATTATAAATTTTTTACAAAATATCAATTTTGTTCTTATCTTGTATATAGAAAATATGATTTATATTTTATAGTAAATTTGAAACAATATAATAATAAATAATAAATTATATTTTACGTAAATAAAATAATATTTTATATTTTATAGTAAATAATAAATACTAAATAAAATAATAATGTAATTCAATATTTAACTTTATAAAAAATTTAAAAATAAAATGACTTTGAGTAGGATATATAAGAGTAAGTATATTTTATATTTTATATAAAATATAAAATAATATTTTATATTTTATAGTATATTTTATAATAAATAATAATATTAAATAAAATAAAAATGTAATTTAATATTTAATTTTACTAAAGATTTGAAAATAAAATTATTTTAGATTAGGGATGGAAGAAGTAAATTTCATGCACTATTCTTAAAATTTTCAATGGAATAATTCAATTTCATGGATTCCTGAAATAAAAATTAAGAAATTATTTAAACACAATTTTTAAACTCCTATTTGATAAAAATTATGAAATAAAAAAATTATTCCTCTTTATCCCACCCCGCAGCCAAACGGGCTCATGGATTGGCAGGAGGTGACGTGGCCAAAAGGAGGTGCAGGACTTGGGCTTTTTAATGATGGGATATACTACAATTTTATGAGCTTTTTAAGAAAATGATGGGTACCTACTACAATAGAGATCAAAGCTGGTCTTAATCCTTCTCAGATTGCATGAACAATTTAATGCTTTGATCTCTATTGTGTGCATGTAGTTATTACACATGAAAGTGTGAAGATTATTTTCAGAGTTAGAAATTTCGGGTGGATTTTCAAAAATCTGAATCCAAATTCGACTATCAAATTCTAAATACAAATTTGAATCCTACGAATTTGTAAAATTCATATTCAAATTTATACCCGAACAAAATTTGAAATCCGAATTCGATATAATTATTTTTTTATCATATTTTAAAATATATTATATTAAATTTAAAATTTTAAAATATAAATTTAAGTATAACATCAAATATTTATATATTTTATATAATGTAAATCGGATTAAGGTCGGGTTCGGGTTTGGATTCGGTATAAACAAAATATATATCCAAATTCGAATTCATTATATTTTCATCTTTTAGCATTAGATAAATTTGCCTCTGAATTCGGATAAGATTTCAGGTATCGGTGGTGCCGGACATCCCTACTCAAGAGTCTTTTATTACAAATCAATAGAACTACATACTAGTGTAAGAGAATTGTTTACTTCATTTGAATTTCTTCAACTCTCTTACTCCAAGATAATTTAGCTGCACCTCTTTAATTATACATAGAATTACAATTAATCCGTGGACATAAAATACTAAGAACCATGCACATTTCTTACTATTATATGTAAATGCGGCTCTTTGGATACAAATATACATGCATGGAAATACAAAGTGACAATTACTCCATAGAAAAAGCCAAGAGTCATTGCAAAATACTGTTGGATTATGTAGAATCATATTTGGAGCCGATATCATCGTATTTAATTTCGCAATGAATTAAATATGTTAGATTTGATTCTAATTTGATTTTAATATTGTTTCTAAATATTAAGGATAATTTAGAAATATTTTAAAGTGAATCAGAGACTCGGATGGACGGTGGAGATCGTTTCTAACTAGAATTAGGTTTTTAGACCTATATTAATTCTTGTTATTCATTTTTTATTTTTTACAGTTTCATTGAAATAAAAAAACCTAATTGAGGAAAAAAAACGTGGAGAGCCTCCGTGAGAGAATTTCTTGTAATCCAATTTTACTTCTTATACTTTTGTGTCGTGGATTAATCGAAAAATGTGTTAAGGTGATCTTGCCCGTGGACGTAGTTCGACACATTGTTGGCCGAACCACGTAAATCTTGTGTCCTTGTGTTTCCTTATTTGTTTTATTTGCTTAGTTATTCTCGTGCTTGTTTTCTACGATTGTTCTCGTTTACTTTCAGCTACGAAAGATCATATTTCCGCTGCGCTCGTGTGCCGTGTGGGTTGAGTTGTGCACGGTAACCCCACGGCCAGTCCCCCTTCAATTGGTATCGGAGCGTTTGGTTATTCGTAGTTCGTTGATGGTGAAACGATGACGGAAAAAGTTTCAGTGACAAAATATGAGATTTATCGGTTTGATGGGGCGAACTTTGCGTTGTGGAAATTGGAGATACAAGCAGTTTTGATTAAAGATGCTTGTGAGATCATTCTGCAAGGAAAGGAGAATAAGTCGGAAGGAATGACGGATAAATAATTTGAAGAGAATGACAAGATGACTTTGGCAAACCTATATTTGGCACTGGATGATTCGGTGCTATTTAATGTGGAGACCGAGACTACCGCAAAAGGGATTTGGGATAAATTAAAAAATCTCTATGAAGAAAAGTCATTGGTGAACAAAATCTTTTTAAGACGACAATTGTACAATCTAAAGATGAAGGACGGGGCACCGGTACAAAAACATCTAAGTACATTCAACTCTATCGTGAGCAAGCTTGCTGCCCTGAACGTGAGAATCGATGAAGAAGAAAAGGCAAGCGTTTTACTTTGCTCGATGCCAGAAACTTGGGATAATTTGATTATGAACTTGAGCCATGTTGAAACCCTTAAGATGGAGTCGGTTGTTGCATCGTTACTTACCGAGAAGATGAGGCGGAAGTCTAGCCAAAGAAGTTTTTCGGGGGAGGCTATGATAGCACGAGAAAGACCTTTCGAGATGGAGCGTGGTGATCGAGAAAAGTCGAGATCAAAATCCAAGGGCAAAAAAAAAGTAAAGTGCCGGGATTGTGGAAAGTTGGGGCACGTGAAGAAAGATTGTCGGGTTAAAGGAGTTGATGGTAAATCCGATTCAAATCATTTTCAAGGTAATATAGCCGAAGCGAATGCTAAGTCGGCTAGTTCGGAAGACGGAGATGCGTTAGTCGCATTGGATAGATCTGAGCTTATTTATCATTGGATCTTCGATTCGAGGGCGTCATTCCACATGACTCCCTATAGAGAGTGGTTTCATTCTTATAAGTCAAGGGATGGTGGAGTTATCTATTTCGGTGACAACACGGCATGTCCGGTGGTTGGAGTGGGAGACGTTCGGATCAAGATATTTGATGGAGTTATGCGGACGGTTTCTAATATTCGACGTGTTCCTGCACTTCGGAAAATTCTTCTATCACTTGAAAAATTTTGCAAACTAGGGTTTAAATTCATCGGCGAGAAAGATCACTTGAAGGTATGTCAAGGTTATTTGGTGTTGATGAAAGGAGAGTAAGTAGGTGGTCTTTATAGATTTAGGGATGTCAACGGGTCGGATTTGGGGCAGATTTTCAAAAATCCGAACCCGAACCCGAACCCGAACCCGACTATGAAACCCGAACCCGAATCCGACGGATTTTAAAAATCCATATTCAAATCCGAACCCGACAAAAAATCCAAAATCCGAACCCGAACCCGAACCCGAAAATCCAAACCCGAAATAATTATTTTTCTTTTTTTCTTTATAATATTTCAAAATATATTATATTATATTTAAAATTTTAAAATTTAAATTTAAATATAATATCAAATATTTATATACACATATTATATAACGTAAAATTAATTCGGATTCGGGTCGGGCTCGGGTTTGGGTCGTGTACAATCAAAATTTATATCCAAATTCAAATCCGTCGGGTTTTTATTTTTTATATCCATATCCGTTTAATATCGGGTAAATCCATTCTATTCGGATTCGGGCTCAGATAAAATTTTGAGTATCCGTACCCTTTGACATCCCTATATAGATCAGTGGGCGAGACTCAAGTGGAAGAAGCGGTTGTTGCCAGCGCAAAGGTGGAGTCTTCAACGGTGTGGCATCGCCGTTTAGGACACATGAGCGAGCGCGGATTGCAGGTATTATCCAACCGTGAACTTCTTTCATGTTATATGTCTGCGCTATTAGATTTTTGTGAAGATTGCATCTACGAGAAGCAACGAAGGTTGTCTTTTTCTCTATCACATCAAAAAAGTAAGAAGCATCTCAAGTTGATTCATTCGGATATTTGGGAGTCACCCGATACTTCGTTGGGCGGATGTTCTTATTTCGTTTCATTCATTGAAGATTACTCTCGGAAGGCTTGGGTATATATTCTAAAGCGAAAGTCTGATGTGTTTGAGACTTTTAAGAAGTTCAAATTTCTTGTGGAAAATAAAAAGGATTTAAAAATTAAATGCCTAAATTGTGATAACGGAAGGGAGTATTGTTCAAGAGAATTTGATGAGTTTTGTAATGAGTATGGAATTAAGCGGCATCTCACGGTACCCGATACACCGCAACAAAATGGTGTAGCGGAGAGGTTAAATAGAACACTCATGGAGAAGGCCCGGAGCATGTTGAATACCTTAAAACTTAACAAAAAATTTTGGACGGAACCCGTGAGCACGACTTGTTATTTGATTAATCGAGCGCTGATAAAATTATTTAGTTTGAAAATTCCTGAAGAAATCTGGAGCGGCAAGTCCGTTGATTACTCGTATCTTAATCAAGCGCTGATAAAATTATTTAGTTTGAAAATTCCTGAAGAAATCTGGAGCGGCAAGTCCGTTGATTACTCGTATCTTCGTGTTTTTGGATGTGATGCTTATACGTGGATACCGAATGAAAAAAAAGATTAAAATTGGATAAGAACTCTCGAATGTGTATATTTTTTGGTTATGCGAAAAGTGTGAAGGGGTATCGATTGTGGGACTCTACTACCCACAAAATAGTCCTAAGTCGTGACGTTGTGTTTAATAAAAAATCCTTTCAAGACACCAAAGAAAAAAAAAATTTAAATAAATTTTTAAATAAAAATAAAATTAAAATATTGCAGAGTATTAGAAACTTCTTAACATAACGTGGTTAAATCGCTTTCTAGTGAAGTTTTATTCAATTTGGACATCAATTTGGACTCGCGGGGAAGGGAAAGACGAAACGGCGTGTCTTACGGCGCCGTCAAAGGGACGCCGCTGTCCCGACACGAGATCTTGCATTAATGTACCTGATGGCCATCGATGTACCCTAATTCACCTTCAACTTTTTGATCCATTATTTTGTTCTACATGTTAGATTAGTTTTATATTAATATATTAAATAATCTATATATTTTTATAAAATTTAATTTTTATATTAAAAATAGTCTAAGATTTAAGTTTCTTTCTCTTCTTATTTCTCTCTTGTGTGGGTTAATAAAATACCGGAGGAGAATGAAACACTACTATTTAAATCTGTTCTCAAAATATTTTTTTTTATTAATATTTTTAAAATACTCTTCTAAAAGATTAGAAATATATTTGAGAGATCTTATTTCCATCTGTCTACTTCTTTTATTCATTCAACGGACATTCCAAGATAATCATTGAGAATCCAGCCAGGCGAATAAATAATTGGTAAAATTACTCCTCTTTCTACCATGGGACTCCATCGCTCTTGTCCGAATGCTTTCGGTTTTCCTCCGGTTCTGACATTTCTTCTCTTCTTGTTTTCCTCACCACTCTTTTGATCTTGCTGTAGGAGGTTCTCTCATTCTTCATTAGGCACAGCAATCAAGGTTGGAATATTTTTAGAAATCAATAAAGACATTTGATCAGCCATTATATATATATATATATATATATATATATATATATGAGCAATGCTACATATACACCCCGAAGGGGTGTACATCATACACCTCCATCATTTTAATGGTGCCGATATTTTTTACGGGTCACATCGAGTGACCCATCATCACACCCCCACCCTTAGATGGGTGGGGTGTATGATGTACACCCCGAAAGGGGTGTACACATAGCATTTTCCTATATATATATATATATATATATATATATATATATATATATATATATATATATATATATATATATATATATATATATATATAGCTAGTCTTTCATATTTCTGAAAGTACGGATGTCTTTATATTTATAAATTATTTTTAATAATAAAATATTTAATTAGAGAATCGGTTTTTTAGATTTGATAAGTAATGTTGAAACTATGTAGAAATTAAATTTTATAATTTTTTTGATTTTATTTGACTAATGAATGAATAGCCTAAAAAAAACTGACTTAAAATAAAAATTTTATAAAATAATAATAATAAAAAAGCGTCTGCTTGTACATATAAAGCAGCCACCCTTTCATTTCCTCACTTCTCCCACAAGTGCATGCTAATTAAGCCTCCCCTCTCGCTGGTGCTACTCCTCCTCCTCCTCCTCCTCCTCCTCATAATCAGTTTTAATCTCTCTGCAATGGCCCCTAGCTCAAAACTGCATGTGGTCAATTTCCTCGCCTTTATGTTAATATGCTCAACCATCCTGCAGCCTCCAACGGCGTCGGCTAGGCCTCGGCCGGAGCGCTTCACTGAGGAAGGAAGTGGATCTACGGCGCCTCAGACTGCTGCGACAGCTCTGGCCTGGCGGGATCCTCCACCGCAGGGCCATTCCCGCTGCACCAACGATCCCAACAGCATAGGCGGGAATTGCCCAATAAACAAACCCTAGAAGAACCAGATCGAGCTGCACCAAATTACTTGCCAAGTTAATATTATCTTGTGCAGTGGCTACTGGGTTTTTCCGGTGAAGTACTTGTCACTTGGTATTTCCATGCATGTTTGTATCCAAATTAAGAGCCATACAAATAACAAGAGGAGAGCTTTTATCTTTCTTTTTTTTTTTTTTGTTATTGTTAGTGGACGGATGTTAAACCAATTTTTTTAAAAATTAATTCTGTAATATTTAATTATGAAAATACTTTCGCGTGAAGTTTTTGTGAACTTGCTAAAAGTTAAAATAATAAATTTATACTTTATTAACCAACGATTAGAATCTTTTATTATGATTTATAAAATTAAGTACCGAATCAAATCTTAAATAAAAAAATAGTTAATATATATGGATGGTATAGTTGACGGATTAATTGTAAGATCCTCGATATAATTAAAGAGGTACAGCTATATTATATATTATGTTGGATTCAGAGAGTTGAAGAAATTCAAATGAAGTAGTCGAAGAAATTATCTTACACTAGTACGTAGTTCTATTATTTTCCTCTTCCTCCCTTGTGTGAGAAACACTATTAATACTCTTCTAGCTCCTCTCCTCTTCCAATTTGACATTACTAATACTATATGATCCGTCGGAGGAGGAGGCAATGTCGCAGTGCCTCCTCGATGGATATCTGAAATCCAGATGAGAGAAAAAAGAAGACGAAGAATATATTTGTAGGTGGAAGAGTTTTCTATTTTTACTCTCTAACTGGGAATGTCTTTACAAGAGCCAATAGACCCCTATTTATAACCCTTAGGCTTACAAAAGATAAGAAAAATAATAATTTTATTCTTAACCAAATTGGCTTTATCCAATTTGGTTTAACAACCCGATCCATCTAAAACTATCTCGATACTTATCCTAACCGAAGTAGTTGTAACTGCCTCCGCCTTATCCTTAATGGTTGAGACTTATCCGGAGTAGTTGTAACCGCCTCTCCCTATTCTCAATGGTTGAAACTTATCCAGAATTTAGATCGTCCCGGATCATGGCTCCCCAAATTTTTGAGAGGAACCAGCACCGGCTGGATCTAGAACTGTAAGCGAGAAAATTGGGTTTCTCCAGCTTCCCTTGTGAACCACTTAGCGGCACTTGGCTTTTGACCTTTCCGTCCAATACGGAAGGCTTCACGTTCACCTTTGCGTGTCGTTGTGACCTTGCGTTCCAGAATAGTATCATCAGCTAGCTGCTCTTCACGTTCTACCACGAGATCCTCCATGGGTGGCAGTACTTATCCGGGCTCATCGTCTAGCATTAACGGCTCGAAGGACTTTAGATTTTTGATATTGACGATCGAATACATCTTCATGTATGCGGGCAGCTCTAGTTGACACACATTCTCACCAATCTTGCGCACGATCTTGAAAGGTCCATAACGGATGGGCTTAAGCTTCTTACCCTCGCCTTTCAAGCGCTCTTTGCTGAGATGGAGCCAGACTAGATCACCCTCTTGGAAGTCGCCTTTCACCCGATGTCGGTCATGTCGTTCTTTATACTTCTGCTGAGATTTTTGTAGCTGTCGTTCCACTTCGCTATGCACTTTCTGAATACTCTCTAAGAACCGCTGTGCCTTCGCTATTTCACCTTCTTCCTTGGTGGTCCGCGGTTGCTCGACCGTGAACGACAAGTCGAAAGGGCTGGGGGGTAAGTAACCTAAGCACACCTCAAAGGGAGATTTGCCAGTGGAACTGTGTATAGCTCGATTGAAAGCGAACTACAGGTACGGAAAGCTCTCGTCCCAAGTCTTGGGATGTCGAGCGTTATATCCTTGTAGCAGATGTACAACTGTCCGGTTGACCACTTCTGTTTGCCCATCGGTTTGAGGATGGAAAGCCGTACTCCGTTGTAGCGTTGTATCCATCATAGACCACAAGGACCGCCAAAAGTTGCTTAGAAAACGGTTGTCACGGTCAGATACAATCGAGCTTGGTAGCCCAAAATGTATCCAAACGTGTTGGAAGAACAGCCGAGTTGTTTCCTCGCCGGTGATTGTCTTCTTGCACGGCACAAGTGCTATCATTTTGGAGAACCGATCGACCACCATATAAAGATAGTCGTGTCCCCGTCGGGTCCTCGGAAGGCCTCCTAAGAAGTCCATGGAGATACTTTCCTAAGGACAAGTCGGCACCGGAAGAGGAGTGTAGAGGCCCACCTTTCGATTAGCGGGTTTGGATGTGCAGCACAAAACGCATCCCTTCACAAATCGTGCCACATCGTTTTGCATATGAGGCCAATAGACATAGCGCTGGAGATTCTGCAAGGTTTTGTTCACCCCAAAGTGACCTGCCACCTTCGAGGTATGGGCTTCTCGGATCCACCGTGCTCGATTACCATCTCTAGGCACACATAGTAGTGCACATTTGTACAGTAGACCTTCTTGCAAGGCAAACTCAGTAGGTTGTCCTGCTTCGATGTCGGCCAACGCCACTCGAAAATCTAAGTCTCTTCTGCATACAAACTGGCATAGTCATGAAAATTTGGCTGAATCTGCATTAATGTCGTCAAGCAAAGTGCTGCCACCGGTGGTCGTGATAGCATATCAGCCAGCTTGTTGTGAACACCTTTCTTGCACTTGATCACCAAATTGAACTGCTGTAAGTACGTCATCCACTTCATGTGCCGTGCCTGTTGCAATTTGGATTGCGTTTGGAGATATTGTAGTGGGCGGTGGTCTGTGTGCACCACTGTCTCCTTGCCTGGGAGGTAGATTCGCCAATGCTTTACTGCCTGGTGTAGTGCCAAGAGTTCTTTGTCGTAAGTCGGGTAGTTCTTTTGAGCTCCTTGAAACATCTTGGAGTAGTATGCCACAGGCCGACCGTCTTGCATCAAGACAACCCCCATAGAATATCCTGACGCGTCCGCCTCCAACTCGAAAGGTCGTTGCAGATTTGGTAGGGCAAGGACAGGCGCCTCGCATATCTTCCGTTGCAAAAGTCGAAATGTGTCCTCATGTTTCGAACTCCATTCGAATTTTTGGTTGGCTTTTGTTAGTGCATGTAGAGGGGCAGCTAGTACAGAAAAATGCCGGATAAACTTTCGGACATATTGACAAGCGCCCATGAAGCTCCGTACTTCCGTCACATTTTTTGGCCGAGGCCACTCCTTGATGGCCCTGACCTTGTCTGGGTCGATCTGAAGCTCGCCGCCGCCCACCACGAACCCAAGGTACACCAGGCTTTGCTTGCCAAACTCACACTTTTTAGGGTTTAAACGGAGCTGGTGTTCCTTGAGCAGTATGAAAATCTTCTCGACATGGGCCAGATGCTCCTCCCACAATGGACTGTAGATGAGGATGTCGTCAAGGTAGACGATCACGAAGTCATCAAGAAAGGGGCGTAGAACGTCGTTCATCAGCCGCATAAAAGTGGCCGGTGCGTTGCAAAGGCCGAACGACATGACGAGCCATTCAAACAGGCCTTGTCGCGTCTTGAATGCGGTCTTCCAGGTGTCATCCTCTCGGACTCGAACCTGATGATAGCCGGACTTCAGGTCGAGTTTGGTGAAGTAGCGAGCATGCTTCAATTGGTCCAAGAGATCATCGATCCGCGGCAAGGGGTACCAATTCTTGATGGTGATTTTATTGAGGGTGCGGTAGTCGATACACATTCGCCACCCGCCATCTTTCTTTGGCACCAACACGATCGGGGAGCCACAGGGGGAGCTACTCGGTTTGATAGCACTACTCTCGAGTAACTCGGTCACCTGTCGCTTTATCTCCTCATTCTCCATTACCGAGTTTCGGTACATGCCGAGATTCGGTAACGGAGCGTCGCTGATCAATTGGATCTCATGTTCCACGGTTCGCTTTGGTGGCAGTCCCTGGACTTCTTGGAACAGATCCTGATGCTCGCCTATCAGCCTGGCGACGTCGTCCGTTCTCTCTTTGCATGCTAGGCTCAATACCTTGCTGTTTGCCTCCTCCGATTCAACTGGCCGAATGACCAGTAAAACAAACTTTTGACAGGCATTGATCATCCTCTTGGCCTGGCAAGCGGTTACCAGGTCTACAGTTGTTGTTGTTGACAGTGGCTCTGTGGTGAACAAAAACTTTTGTCCATCCTTAATGAATTGATATTGCTGAGGGCGACGAAAGAATATAGCGTCGCGGTCCCATAGGTAGGGACTGCCAAAGATGATGTTGCAAATGTTCAGCGGCACAACCTCGCACACCATTTCATCGATATAAATGCCAGTCACTGCAAACTTCACCTTGCACTGGCGATCGATCTTCATCTCGATATTGCTGTTGATCCACCCTAATGGATATGGGTGTGGGTGTGGTGTAGTCGACAAACCCAGTTTTTGAACTTGGTTCTCTGAGATCAAGTTCTTTTGGCTGTCGGGATCGATAATAGCATCGATCACCTCATTCTTGACTTGAACTCGGAAAGTGAACAACTCCTCTCTCTTATCAGTCGGATTTGACGGGCACAGGCTTGTCTCCTTCGGCATAGCCATTAGAGACAAACTAGTGTCCGCTTGATCAATCCGTCCGATTAAGGTAGGAGCATCACTTGTCGATGCTGCCATCGTCGTTGCCGTTGCTGTTGTGCGTCTGCCACGATCGTCCTTCTTCTTCGGTCTCAACTCTGGATGGAGCTTCCAACATTGATCCTTGACATGTCCTGTGATTTTACAATGATCACAGTACAAATCAGGATCAGAGGGGCTCTTCTTTTTAGAGCCCTTCTTTTTGGCCTTTTTGAAGCCCTCGGCAGACTCCCTAGATGGCTTCTCCCCGCAAGACAGTTTATTCTTCCGCTTGATCGCCATGGCTGTTTGGCTTGCCGAGGTGATATCACGAACACCGAAAAGGCGGAGCTCATCATTGATACGCTCTTGTAGGCCAGTAGTGAATTTGTGAAAAATCAGTGGATCGTCAAGGGAGATGCCAAGCGCCAATGCTTGGCGCCGGAAGTCGGTGGTGTAGTCTTGCACAGTCTGGTCGCGCCTTTGGCGCAGGACATGCCAGCGCTTCCATCGCTCTTCTTCATACCCCATAGGGTAGAATTCCTGGCGGATCAATCGTTTAAACTGACTCCAGGTAAAATCCTCATTGGTGGAAATTTGAAGAATGGCCTTCCACCAAGTCAATGCATGACCTACAAGTTTTAGTTTTGCGAAAATTACCTTGTTCGCGCTACTAAAGTTGTAGAGGTCGAAGTACGTCTCCAGTTGGTCGAGCCAAGCGTCCAATTTTTCAGCATCGACAGTGCCGTCGTAGTTGGGGATCTCGATCTTGGCCTCAACCTTGAACGGTTGTGACCTTCCTTCTGCAAGCGACGGAGCGATGCTTCCATCCTCGTCAGAGTCGTCGTCGTCTCGCGCACCCGAGGTACCCTCGGCAGCGCCCTTCATCGGCGTCACATGCGCCTTTGGAGGAGTTCCTGAGAGTCGACCGCTCTTCTCCACCGGTATTGCCGATGGTGCCGCAGATTGGGCCTTGATCCAATCTAAGACGGTCTTCATGTTGTCAGACAATGTCGCAACTTTGGCGGCAAGGTCGGCCGGTGTCGCTATCTGCTCGTCTGCGGACATGGTAGGCGGGCTCTTTGTTTTCCTCGTCGATGGCCTGCGGAAGATGTCGAGGACGGAGAGTTGTTCACTGGTAGTTTTGTAGGCGCTTCTGGTTCGCACCATACCCCAGGGTCTGGCTCTCTGATACCACTTGATCCGTCGGAGGAGGAGGCAATGTCGCAGCGCCTCCCCGATGGATATCTGAAACCCGGATGAGAGAAAAAAGAAGACGAAGAATATATTTGTAGGTGGAAAAGTTTTCTATTTTTACTCTCTAACTGGGAATGCCTTTACAAGAGCCAATAGACCCCTATTTATAGCCCTTAGGCTTACAAAAGATAAGAAAAATAACAATTTTATTCTTAACCAAATTGGCTTTATCCAATTTGGTTTAACAACCTGATCCATCTAAAACTATCTCGATCCTTATCCTAATCGAAGTAGTTGTAACTGCCTCCGCCTTATCCTCAATGGTTGAGACTTATCCGGAGTAGTTGTAACCGCCTCTCCCTATTCTCAATGGTTGAAACTTATCCAGAATTTAGATCGTCCCGGATCACTATATGTATACTTAGCTTTATTTTGAATAAAAAAATTCATAAATATGAATGAACTTAGGCTTTTAAAAATATATAAGTTCTACTCTATTTTATTTGTACGTAACCAGAACAGCTTGGAATAGCAAAGAAAGCTAATTGTAAGAAATAGACTATAGAATAGTTTTAACGCTATGCACGTAGATATGATATGATATGATATAAAAGACGCTGTGAATATTCTGTAATACTCGAGAATTTTTAAATCTGAAAATTTAATTTAAATCATTTTTTTTTCTGAGTTTTCTGAAATTCAACAATTTGGATTTTTGATGTATTAGAGAACTGTTAATTGATTGGCCTAACCTGACCTAGTCTCGACGAAGTATAGACACTATTTGACCAGTTTCATCGAATTGAAGACTGTGTGCTCTGGAATCTGATATCCGAATCTCCCGAAAAGTGCATATTTTATGTGATAGATCTGACTAAAATTTAATCAGTGAGATTTTTGGAAAAGCAAAATTGTCACTCTAATGGTGTCGTCGAGCTGAAGACGGTGGTGCGATCGGATCTTAAATCCGATTTTCGGATCTTCCAGAAATGTAGTTTTCGCGCGTAAATCAGACCAAAAAATTGATTTACGGGGAATTTGGTATCTGTTACTTCTGTTGCATGTGAAATTTGGTAAAATTAGTTGTTTTGGGATATTTTGACTTTTGGCACGTTTCCCAAGAAATTAGAAATTCAAAATTTTAAAATTTAGGCATGAATTGAAAGAGAATTGAAAATAGAGATGTAAAGGTAATTTCCACAATTATTTGATAAGGGAATTAGGATTAGAGATTCTCTAAACTAAATCCCTAACCCTAATTAAAACCCTAATCCCCTCTTCTCTTCCTTTCCTCAGCCATCACCACAAACTTCCTCTTCCTCTCATCCGTACACCTCCCCGTCGTCGCCGTCGCGCTAAAGGGGCGAAGAAGGTGGAATTTTCCCCTCTAGATTCGGATGCCCTAGCTGCCGCAGCCGCCGCCGCCGCCATTCCCGCACGCGCCTTGCCTGCGTGCCGCATGCGCGGGCCACCGCCCGCGGCTGTTGCCGCTTGTGCTTCGCGCCTTGCTGCCGGACGCCCAGCACCCAGCACGCGCCGCCCCCTTGCCGCGCGCCCAGCGCACAGCGCCGCCCTACTACTGCGCGATCCCCTGCGTGCGCGCCGCTCCTGCTGTCACGCCTCGGGGTCGAAACTGCAACCCGGGCTCGCCAACAGATTCGCCATCTGTACGGAAACTGCCGCACAGACGAAGCGTCTACCCTGCAAGTCAGATCTATAGCTACACATGTATCAGAGCTTAAAATAAAACTAATAGCTACTGAATCAACACTGAACATCTGATATACATAAAATCAAATCCTCAATACAAGTCTCTCAACTAAAGAATAAAATACAAGCCTCACCAATCTCTCAGACTGTCCAGTACAAAAGTGGAATCATAAAAATAACAGGGTACATCTACCTCAGACTCAAAATGCTGGTAAGGAACTACTCGGCCACGTCCTCACCTCGATCAGCTGTCTCCGCGCAAGCTAAGCCGGAACAGTAGCCTCAGAAACCTGTCATCGCAGCGGGTGTGAGATCTACTGCAGAAGGTAGATCTCAGTGGGTACCGTCATCAATATCCACGGTATGCCCACTAAGTCTACTGGAGGCACAACAGATAGGTATGCAAATAGATAAAAGGAAAGCAGGAAAGGAACTACAGCTAATATGTCTCAACATCATGCTCAAAGAAATCTCTACTCTGAACCTGCTATGCATACACTCTCACTACTAATAATATGCCTCAAGTATCATGCTCAAAGGAAAACTCATCTAAGAACATGCTATGCAATCACTCTCTCATATCACCCAATCCCAATGACTGCCTCATAGGGTCCAGTCAAGCCTGCTCCAAACCTACTGCCACCTCATCCCCACTGGGACGGGACTTACGTAGGGCGTCCCACACGGACTATCTCAATCTCAAGCGAACTCTAGTGTATCAACTAGTCGCATCATCACACGCACCCGGGGCGTAGCTCGAGGGGAGCGACCCCACCGAACTCAAGTATCTTATCAGTCTCAACTGTCTCATAAGCGGCACATGCAGGCTATGATCCACGATCAAACAGATCGGAAACTCAAATGCTCAACAGCTCAACTCAGTCGGAAAAGAAACCACGACTCAAACGGAAATGCCCAACCAATCTCAAAGCTATGTCGGAGAAACCTCCACGACTAAATCTGATAATGCATAACCCATGGCTAAGTCGGGAAACCTCCACGACTCGATCTGCCAGAACCCCAAAACTCTCAAAGCTAGGACGGAGATCCACCTCCACAACTGAATCAGGAAGACACAACCAAGATCTAGAATAATCCCAACGAGAAAAAAGAACTCTCATGACACTAGAAACTCGACACACGATACTCTAAAAATCCACTCGGCCCTCTGGCACGAGTACTCATGCATCTCGAACTATCTGGACCACTCATGACCTTCTCAATATTTAAAAATCCTTTAAAACGGAGTTTTACTTAAAACTGGATACAAAAATATTATGGAGGTCCAGATGCAACCCGAATCTCAAGAGGATATGCAGACTAGTGTCAAATCATTCCTAGATCATACTAAAAATGTCTGGGGCTCAGGCATGTCTTTCTATAATTTTCTAGGCAACTATCAGATTATCAATATACTATGATTAAGCTAAACATGATCAACATGCATACAGAAGCTTTAGAGGGCATTCCATAAATCTCGAAGAATTTCCAACCCACCTGGAAAGCTTTCCGTAGGCTAAGCCGAAGTCGGTGTAGCGCCGGACTCACAATCTATCGAAAATGCCCTCGCGCGCGCGCACACTGTCAAGTGCCCCAAAAACTCCGCCGAAGCTCACAGCAGCCTCACAAGCAGCTCAGCGCAACCTCCGTGCGCTCCGATCCTCTCCGCGGCCAACCCGTAGTACGCACACACACTCACGCACGCACGCACGCACGCCTCGACACGGTTCCGCGGGGTGAAAATTCAAAGCTCGTAACACAAAAGAGAATAGTTACAACCAAAAATCCACTCAAAATCTCCATCTAAAACCATCAACAATCCAAAACTCAAGCTTGAAGAAATCTGACCACTTACCTCATGTGCGGCCGACACGCGCGCGCGGCTCCGCTAGACTCCAAGCTGCAGGAACACCAAGCTGCATCATCAACTCCCTCTCAACCACTCTTACTCTCTTTATCTTCTTCTCTTTTATTTTCCTTTCTCTCTTTTGTTTCTTTTTTTCTCTTTTCCTTTGTTCTATCGTAGAGAGAAAACAGACAGCTGGGGGGCTCTTATAGAGCGTGGGATGCATGGGAAGAGAAATTACCAAAATGCCCTTGCTCAAAATCCAAAATCTTCTTAATCTGGGCATTCTGGGAGGCTGGGTACCGGTACCTCTAATTGAGTACCGGTACAAGCAGTCTGGTTTCGGAACACGGGGTCTGGTTCCGGAACCAACCCTCTAGTTCCGGAACCAAAATGCCAGTTCCGGAACTCCAGCCCTCCAAAACTGAAAATCAAGTCTGAAGCTCCAATTTCCTCGCCGTCAACTCGCTTTATGCCCCGGAAGCTTCCGCATCGCTATGAAGTCTCCCGAACCCCACTGTAAACATAAAGTACACATGGTCCAAGCTTTTTCCCACTCAGAAAGCTCATATGTGGAGTCGGTGTACTCAATACGACAATCCGATGCTCTTACAAGAAAACCACACTTGGATTCCTTTTCTCAACTCCAAAGCAAGTTACAAATAATTACTTAAATCCTTTAATTGCCAGCTCCAACTCACTTTTTGCCTTCGGGGCCTCTACATCAGTCCGGATCAACCCGAACTCCGCTGTAAACCTAAAATACACGTGTTCCCACACTTTCCAAATTGTTCCCTGCACATAACCGCGGAGTCGGTTCTCTATCCAATCCATTACTCAACAGGTACATAATGCCCCGAAGTCACTGATTCAAACTGGGCTTCCAAGTTTGACGCCGCTGACTCACTTTTCAACTCAAAGACTCCCGCGTCGATCCGGAACACTCCGAACTCATCTGTAAATACAAATGGAACACGCCCAAGGCGATCTCTCCGCACCACACCATCTCGCGAGGTCGGTGCACTCTACAAAGTTCCGGTACTCTACACCTGCCGCGCGTTCAGCACCAGAGCGCGCCGCTCCTGCCGCGCGCCCAGCACCCAGAGCGCGCCGCTCTGCAGCCGCACGCGCGCCCTGCGCGCTTGCTGCCGCGCGTGCTGCCCGCACGCGCCCTTGCCCTGGCCGCCCCTGCCCTAGCTGCCCCCTGCCTTGCACCCAGCCCGCGCCGTGCGTCGCCTGCGCAGTCCAGTGCAGCCTGCGCCACGCCGTCCTGCACCATGTCGCCATGCATTGCGCCTGCTTGCACCGCGCTGCTTGAGCCTCGTTGCGTCGCGCCGCTTGCACGCAGCCCGCGCTGCACTCGTGTGTAGCTCGCACCGCGCCCGCGCGGAGCGAGCACAGTCGCGTGCTGCATGCATTCAGCTCGCACGCTGCTTGCACCGCACGCCACCGCGTACAACCATTGCAGCGTCGTCTACGCGCTACCCGTGCGTGGCCTGCGCACTATTTGTGCCCGCGCACTACCTAGCTCTCTATGCTTGCGCACAACTCTTGCACCGTTTTGCGTCCCGAAAATTCCTGCAACCATCGTTTCTTCGACCGACGAATACGGCTTTTTGACACCGAACGGACCCCGGGCGGCAGCACGTCTTACGAGACACCGCGTACTGTTTTAAATCGACGTGAGATTGATTTCAAATCGCGGGACGAGAGGTATGATTCTTTTTTTTTGTGTAGATTATTATTTAGTGCAAATAATTTATTCGGTAGTGTTTTGTGGTGCAAATTGCACACGTTGGCATTCCCGGACAGTGCGAACGTCGCAGTTTGGACCCTTGGACTGTTTGTCCTCTTTCGAACGACGATGATGTCGTTTTAGCCTCTTTTTCGAATGAGAGATCGACCGGGTGCGACGGTTCGAGATTTGGAAAAACGTTCCGGTTAATTGGGAACCGGTGATTTTTGTGAAGTGGTTGGGACCACTTATTCGCCGGTGATTGTCATTTGACTTCAGTGACCAATAGTGGTCAATCTGCGGATTACCGAAATTTCCGGCGCATCCTGGGACTTCAGTGAAGTCCACTGTTTAGTCTTTCGGTTCATTGTGAGTCTGTGGGGTGGTTGTGAGTGAGATAGTCACTAATGGGTGTTTTTGATTCAGGCTCGAGCAGTCAGGAGCCAGTACGTGGGCCTAGCAGCGGATCCCGGACCGCCTACATTGAGGTAGGTACTCCGATCCGGGCATTGGCATAGTATTGTCATGCCCCGAGTTCGAAAATAGAGTCTAATTTTTTTTTTTATTAGAGTTTTAAAACCAGCCAGGGCATAACAGACCGCCACATATATAGAAAATTCTCAATCCCCTTGGATTGAGCCTTTTCTATACATGCACGGCTCAACACTTGCAATCCATATCAGAGTAGTCTAAACTACGCACTTCTAAAGAACGATCATACAATTACAACAACCTATTACATTATTACAATAACTTTACTAATTAAACTACATGCTTTACAAACTGATAAAAATATACAACGGCTGTCCAGGGTCAAAGCTATCGCAGAATCTCACCAACACGTCCCGACTTCCCAACACCCAATCGACCTAAAAAATGGTCATACAGGGGGTGTGAGATACATCGACAGTGTATCCCAGTGGGCACGACGAGCCGAGAAATAGCAGATCGTACCTACTGGCATACAATAACTAGCGGATAGTAAGAGTCATTAGGTAAGGCAGATATCATAAGCAAATACTGGCAGGAAGCATAATCATGATTCTGAGCATAAATAGGTACTGAACTACTGAAGTAAAAGCATGCTGATATAGATACTGAATCAAGAACTGAGAAATCATAAGAGTATAATGACTAAGCATGCTAAGCAGGTAATCAATGCATCAATGGTAGAATAACCAAATACCCAATCGAAGCCACCATGTTGGTCAACAAGACCTTAGGAAAAAATGCTGAATAATCATGAATACAGTGCAGAGCATATCAGGGTATTGAAAACTTAAACAAGAGGATGCTGGTATAACGACTGGATGAAACTAAACAAACACTGGGCAATCATAAGAGTATGATGTAAAGTAGATTTTAAACAGGCAATTATGCATCAAAGGTAGAACAACCAAGTACCCAATCAAAGCCACCATATTGGTCAATAAGACCTCAGGAAAAACTCGCCGAACCTGACACCAACCTGGCTGACATACTCCGGCACCCTCGGGCACTAACCTGGGAGTCAACACTCCGGCACCCTTGGGCACTAACCTGGGAGTCACGGGTCGTATACCAGACCACTTTACTGGTAAAGAACATCCACACGGGTCATGACTCTACTGATGTTCGTGAAGTACAGCAGTGCGGGCGATCAATCATGCAAATGCTCAAGCTCACGGTTCACAGACCGGGTAATCGACAACAAGCCGGAAAATCCCAACAGGGATGCAATATCAAAAACCAACTGAATCTCAACTCATGGTAATTGGCAACAAGCCGGGAAAATCCCAACAGGGATGCAATGCAGAATAGCCAACTGAATCTCAACTAATGTGCAGAATATAATCAACAACTACTATAACATGGATCAGGATATACTGATAATCAAGTAAATGTGTGATAACTAACTAATGACTAATCAGGCATGGCAAATGTCCAGGATAAGGATCATAATAGCTGATAGCAAGCTAAAGATCAATCGAGCATGGCAAAATATAAGCTAGCAAGCTAAGGATCAATCAAGCATGGCAACATATAGGCTGATAACTGATAATGATCAATGAATCAAGCAGATATAGCAATATAAAAGTGATGCTGATCAATAAAAAGAGCAGGCTCAACAAGAAAATCTAGGCTATCACAAGAACAGGGGTCCGACCAATTACGATACCCTAGAGGGCCGAAATGATAAAGCCCGGACCGAAGATAAACCCACCTGTCTGCAGGCGAACTATCGACTCCAACAGAATTCTCGAAGACTGTGCCAACCTGAATCATATGTTTTGATCCGGGAACAACTCACACATACCCAAACCACAGACTCACTATTCTTACTTAAACCTAGATCATTTCCAGATTGACGCCAAATTTACCAAAATACCCCTCCCAAAAATTTATTTTAGATTTCCGGGAGATACGGGCATCAACCCTATGCCGCTAGCTCAACCAGATTCTACTGGGACACATCAGACAGCAAGGCGTAATTGTCGAAATTTCTCGAATTGCGCGATTGCCACCGGGGTGCCGTTAAACCGACGATTTTGCTGATTTACGGACCAATAATCAATTTCTGTTCAACGAGAGCCATTGGATCCCTAACGAAAAGCTTAGAGATCATGGACACACTGCCCGAGATAGCACGTGAGGTTACAATTGCGTTTAGACCCCTAGGGTTTTCTAAAATCGCATTTTTACGCGTACTCGAGAGCCGTTTTCGCTCGTATTTATTATCGGGGCATTATTTTAACGAACTGTCACTACCAGTAGGTGGCCCTCGACTTGCTGGACACCATGCTCACCATTTGGCAGCAGCACGAAACCCGAGAAAAACTTCGGGCCATGCTTTACTTTGCTAACATAGGCCAACTAGCATTTTTCAAAAAATCCACCCGACCATTTCCATTTTTAAGGTGAGCATCACATTCAGTGAACTCAAATTAGTTAGAGGCTCACTGCCGCGAAGTTGCTAAGTTGCTAAAACAGCCCCGAGGTCAATTGGACCCACATAAGCCACCATTTACTAAAACTTTACTTTCTGCTTATGCAAACAGCAAAGCAGCTTGAGCATCATGCTCAGTACATCACAGGGACTCTAGGGCTCACTCAAGTGCATCCTAGTTGCTGCTGGGTAAACAGATCCAAGCCCCGAGCTCTCTAATGGCCATGGATGCTCCACACTTTGATCCACTCAGTCAAAATTGCAACTGAAGTAAGCATCAAGCTCAGGGGATCATGTGGAGACAAGGGCTCACTTTCTGGATGGTTACAAGTAGCCAAAACAAGATGGGGCTTCCCTCGGGCATTTCCCCGAACACTTGGTGGGCATCAATGCTTAATATACAACCTTGAGGCCATTAATGGTGAAACTTCATTCAAGAGCTCTGGGCCACATGCAACAACACCAGTAGGTGCCTCTTGACCCCACAAAGATCACTGGACCTATGACCGACGGAGAGACACGGCGGCGGCGGCGGAGGAGCAGGCTCGGCCCGAGCTTCCACCATTAATGGTGGATCTCCACCAAAGCTGCATGGACTCCATGCAAGGGCATGGATGGGATCCATTTGATCCCAGAAAGCTTCCCAGCCATGTCTTCCCCGACGGCGATGACCGGATAGCCGGCCACCACCCTCGAGCTCAAGCTCGGGTCATCCATGGCAACCCAGCTTTTGGGCTGCATGGATGCCATGCAAAGGCATGGTTGGACTCTAAATGGTCCCATGAAGCTTCTCGGCCAAGTACCCGGTGGTGGGGAGCGTCGCCGGCGTCGGAGCAAGAGGCTCGGCCAAACCGAAAAAACTCGAAAACTAGGGCTTCGGTTTGCGGCTCACCTACTTGACCAAACTCCACCAAGTTTGGTAGAGATGATCCTTATCTCCTACAGTCCAAGACCTTCATCTTTTTTTTCGCGTTTGAGCCACTGGTTGCGACGCTCGACAGCGGCGGAGCTACTTAGGGTTCCGGCAAAGAGTTTTCTCTCGCCGGCAACCGGGGCCTTCCCAGGAGTTGGGACTTGACAGGGAGCATATCATGACTCTACAGAGTCGACTTCCAAGGGTCTCGGGTGCTAAAACCCAGAGGAAAGGAGGAACCTACCTTGCCGGAGTTGGAGAAGAAAGGTAGAAGCCGGTTCTCCTCCCCCGCGTCGTGCAGCCACCCAGCAAGCTCGGCCTTGATCTCCAAACACAGGAGAACACACCAGAGGCCACAGGAAGAAAACTAGAGGGACCTGGAGCAACCTTCTCTCCTTCACTCTCTCTCTCGGATTGGGATGTGAGGGAAGACCATTGGTGATTCCGAGCTTAAAGGGGAACGGCTCTGCTACTTCATTGCACCCAGGGAAACTTTAAAAGCTTCCAAAGATGCCTTGTAACCCCCCCCCACCCCCCCCACGGGGAGCCCAAAAGACCCAAGCCAAAAATATCTATATGCAACAATATGCCAATACCCCCTTGCACAGTCAATGAACCACACTTAGCTCCCATCCGTAGGTCACAATTGTAGTCATAACCTTCCCCAAAAATCCCGTTAATTTTTGGTACATAAAATATAGGGTTTCTCGCAAAAATACCCTATTTTTCAATGTATTTTACGTATTTCGAGACGAACGGGTGGTCAAAATGAAAAATGAACTTCGCCACGACGTCCGGCTCGATGAAACCTTTCAAGTAGCGTATTTGCTTTCTTGATTCGGTGCTCGTATAAATTCTCGGCCCAAAAAATATAGTGCATTTCACTATATTACATGCACTTCGATGCACCAGAATCGTCAAATGCGAATTTCGTCCGCGCCATTGCGCTCAGAATGTCGAAATTAGCTTGAATTGACTACTCATACTGCTATGTTAGGGTTTTAGGCAGTGAAACGGCTGATGGTTGATCGAAAGGGAACCGAAATCACGGGCTACTATTCATTTCACTATTCACTTAAGTCGTGGGCCCAGCGACTTCTTTGCTGTTTTGCGGAAGATCCGACCGTCGAATCGAAAACAAGTGAATATCAATCTAACTTGTTTCGACGAGACGGTCGCACTGGTGATCTCAAATTTTCGAGATCAGTCCCCGATCAAAAGTCAATATTTTTGGACCACTTTTACACTAATAATAATCTATTTTTGCCAATTAATTAATTCCGAAAATTATTTAAACTTAAAATATATCCAGTTTCAAATTCACGATTATTACAAGTATAACCTTTTGGGTACCATGATTGATTGGACCCTTTGGTTATCTTGTTAGCCCTTCTTCAGTTTTTCTGCTCTATGACCTATCTTGCTTATTGTGACATATCATGATATTCAGTGTAGTCGACACTTTTAGTATCCTTGCGATTCAAACCTGTTTTGCATATAGATGCCATGATTAGTGTTAGTAGACATTACTATTCGCTCTTGCTAGATATCTCCTACTGCTACATTCGGTCATCTGTCGTATGTTGGATTTCTATACATGTAGAGTAGGAGGATATCATTGTCATCATGACATTGCTTGGCACCGAGACTATAGATAATCTAGTTGGTAGTCTACGATTTTCTGGATTTTGACTCGTTTCGATTTCATGAGTTGATTATGACTTACTAGTCGCTTAGTGATATATCTCCAACTGCTACATTTGTATCTTATCATTATTCCTGGATTACCATGCATGATAGAGTAGGAGGACATGATTATCATTATGATATTCGCTGACACTGTGATTTATCTCTACTTTACATTTATATGCCATGATTCCCTCAGTGTAGTTGACACTCCCAATTTTTGTGTGATTGATATCTCCTACTGCTACCTTCTTGTCATTACTTTTAATTCTGATTTATTATTGCATGATAGAGTAGGAGGATATGTCGTTATCATGGCATTTACTGGCACTATATTTGACTCTGGGTCCCGTTTGGGAGTTCTCGGCTATTCGTCGTGCTTTCGGTCTTCTGATCACGAGCTTGAGCATCTGCATTGAGATCGCTATGCACCAGCTGTACATTTTCACGTACACCAGCGGACTGGCGTCCGTTTTGGTGTTTTTTACCGGTAGAGTGGTCTACGAGACCCGTGAGCCCGTTTTACATGGCTGCACCTGTGGAACCGGATGATATTGAGCCCCTTTTTGTTATTAGTCAGCATATGTGAGGTACATGTCAGACTTGGTTCGGCACTAGCCTGAGGTCCTCGTGACCAACAGTGGCACATGATTGGGTATTTTTGCTTATCAATTATGTTGATGCATGTTTACCTTTACTGCTTCCATGCTTGTTTTACAGTTATCGATCCATGCTTGATTCACAGTTATCACTCTATACATGCCTTACAGTTATTGCTTCCCTACTAGCATTTCTTATTGATTTTTACCGCCTTTTGATTATTGTATACCAGTAGGTACGACTTGCTTGTCTCCTGCTCGTTGTACCCACTAGGATACATTCAGTTGTATCTCACACCCTCTGGTGACCCCAGTTTAAGGTTCGTCGGGTGGTGGGATGTCGGGATGGTGATGTGAGGATTCCATGATAAAACTGTCCCTTGATGCTAGCTAGATAGCTGGCTAGTACCATTTATTATCAGTGTTTTTTTACTATGTTCAAGATTTAGTAGCTCTCGATTATTGTTAGCTATGGACTCTATTGTGATGTTTTCGTATCAGATTATTATGTAAGTTGTTTAAATTGTTTAGAATGTTAAGTGGTTCACTCTGATTGCAATTGAATATTCATTATTCTGCCTAGCCGTGCGTGTATAGGAAAGATTTTGTCTAAGTGGACAGAGAATTTTCTATGCATGTGTCGATCTGTTCACATCCTGGGATTCTTGTTGAAACTCTGATTTAAAAGAAAAAAAAAAATTTAGACTACTTTTTAAAATCCGGGACGTGACATATTCTGGTATGGATTTTGTCTGTATCCGGCTCGAACTCGAATCCTTTCTGAATAGGGAAGTGATTTTTATAATATATAATATATATAGAAATATTTGATATTATATTTGAATTTATATTATAAAATTTTAAATTTAATGTAATATATTTTAAAATGCGGTAAAAAAAATAATTATTTCGGATTCAGTCGGATTTTAGATTTTTGGTTGGGTTTTGAATTTTTGTTCAGGTTCAGATTTGGATATGAATTTTTAAAATTTATCGGATTCAGATTCAAATTCGGATTTAGAGTTTGATAGTTGAGTTCGAATTCGAATTTTTAAAAATTCGGCCTGAATCAAATACGTTGGCATTCCTAATTAACTCTGAAAATAATCCTGACACTTTCATGTGTAACTACATGCACAATGGAGATTGGATCATTAAATTATTCATGCAAGCTCAGAAGGATTAAGACTGGCTATACTACCATTCGAAATAACAAATTTTTTAAAAAATATTTAAGCTAGTGTCCGTTAGATCGATATGATAATAAAAGACCTAAAATTAATCTTAATTAGCATCTCCGCCCACACACGTGTGTGGTAGAGAATAGATAACATACACCCATTAGATAATTAATATTAATTGTAAGAAACAATATATTAATAACGGCAATAACTAATCCATTGAATTAAATTAATGGTGGTGTTGATCTCTTTCCTAGTATTCTAATTAGGTAATTTCCTTTCAGAAAAGTGGCAGATTTGAAATGTACTTATGCTAACAATTTGTTTATTCGATATGAAGTTAATAAAATATTTATGACTGCCAATTTTATCTTTTTTTTTATTAACAAAACATGTAAATTGGATCATTGCTCCATGTACTTTCTAGTTACTTCTCATCACGAGCACAAATTTTTAGGTACTGTTTGGTTGACGGATAAAAGGAAATAACCTTTTTTATTTCTCAATTTTTGCTAAAGAAGAGAAAAAAATATATAGGGATAAAGGTTTAAAATATTTCCAGCTTAACGGATTATTTCAGAATAACTCGTTAATTTCTATTCCAACTCCTCCCTGAAATAAGGTTTATACTTAGGGGCAATAAATGATTTTTTTTTTTTTTTTTTTTTTTTTTTTTTTTTTTTTTTTTAACTTTAGCTTACCTTCCTATGTGAGATTATATTTACTAAAATATACTATTTACTAATTATGTTTACTAATTTTATTTAATAAAATATACTATAAAATATAAAAAATTATTTTATATTTTGTTTACTAATTATTATTTACTAAAATATACTATAAAATATAAAAAATTATTTTATTTAGGTAAGATATAATTTATTAACAATTAAATTGTAATTTTAATTAATTTATAATAATTAAAATTAATATATATATATATATAAGGTAAGGGTAAAATTGGTATTTTGATAAAAAAATTATCATTTCTTTCCACTATTCTCCGCTATCCTATAATATTAACCAAACATAATATTTTTTATTTTAGAGAATACCAACTTTTGAACCAAACGCAATTTAACTTTTATACTTGATTATTCCAGAATTGCAAGCTATCCCAGGTATAAAAAAATTTATACCTCTTAAATTTATACCCGAACCAAACGGGGCCTTAGGCAATGTTTAATTCGGAACCAACCTTGGAATAAGGTCTTGTTCCAACTTTATTTTTCAAACGTGTTTGGTTTGGACAGGAACAGTAATTTTCGTCTTTCTGAAATAAGCGGGTATAAGACTAACTACAGTTCCAGTCTTTTCCTTTGAATAAGATTGTTCCCCACTTAAAAATAAGATTAATTAAAATAAATATAATTTTAATTATTATATTAACTTTCTAATTAATTTAATATTTTGACTAATCTAATTATTTTATTAACTAAATATTTAACTATTAGATAATTAATTTATTAATTTATTAATTTATTAAATTATTTGTAGTTATTAATTAAATTATTTATTAACAATACTCATTATTGTTAATTATTTTATCAATTAATATTTAGAATTATCTAGTAATAGTTAATTAAATAAATTAACTTATTACTTAATTAATATCTTTATATTAATTAATTAGATAAAATATTATTATTTTAAAATTATAATTATTCTTATTCTCACTATTCCAATCTAACTATCCAAACACTATTTTTTTTATTTCCAGAAATAATCTAATTTTCATTTAAACGTAAAATTGATATTGTTCATGCTTCTTTCTGAACTTATACATATCCCTGATATTGTTCCTACTTGTTCCTAAACTTATACATATTTCTGAAATAAACGGTTCTATCTTATATATGAACCAAACGCAACCTTAAGTTTGACATGAGGCTCCAAATTTTTGGAGTTGTTTCAATTTATGGGCCTTCCCATCAATCTCATATTATTTTTCTAATAGTCTAATATCTTAGTAAAGGCTGCGAGCTGGTCGATGATAGGATTTTTTTGAGAAAAAAGATAGCATACTATTCGTTTCCTTTATAAAGTAGGTAAATTAAGCTAACATGAGTGAGACATGAGGGTCTAAAAAAAAAAAAAAGAAAAAAAAGATCAGTGACAGAAACTCTTTACTCTCAGAACCATCAAGCGAGCTGCTCCCACAACGACAAAACTTTTCTCGCCGAGCTCACGACATTTGAAGGATCAGTGTTTGCCTGGTGGAAGATGACCTTATTTCTGTAGCCCAGATTACCCATCAAGTCGTCAACAGGTAGGTTAAACTCTTACGCATCGCTAGAGTCTCATCCTAGTCATCCACTTCTTCCAAACACTCATAATCTCAGCACCAGAATCTCCGACCCAAACCGCTCCATCTCCAATCCCCAATACGTAGCATGAGTAGACATATTTCGTGAAAATGTGGTCCACCGTCTCATCCTCGCTACCGCAAAATACGCAAAAAGTGCCCTATCCACTCCCTCTTAGTCAGATTGTCGGTCGTTAACACCCGTTTTTTTAGAACGAGCCAAATAAAAATCTGTACCTTAATCAGTATCCGGAGACTTCATAAAGATTTAGCGTACAAGTTTCTTAGCCCCCGTCGCTAAGAATATTGTGTCGGCCGTTAACACCCATTTTTTTACGAAAATTTGTATCTTAATCAGTATCCGGAGACTTCATAAAAATTTAGGGCCCATTTGGTATCAGTATTACTTGGGGGATAAGGGGGATTTCCCCTTATCCCCCCAAACACATCATGAATTACAAGAATATCTTGTTCTAGTATTTCTGGTATAAATAAGAATTACTGTTCCAACAGTAAAATACCACTATATTTTTCTTTCCAAAATTACCTCTTATCCCCCCAAACACACCAGGATTTTGATTTTGATTTTATATTATTTTTTGTAAGATTTTAATTCATTAATTAAAACGAAAAAATTAGAATTTAACAAGTTTTATCACATAATAAAGTTTGAGGGCAAAAAGATCATTTAACCAATTGTATATATTAGTAGGGAAGTAATATGAAATTTATAGCAAACAATTAGTATATACCTTTTTTCATGAAAAAAATATTTTTTCAAAAATATGATGAATAATTTTTTTAAAAAAATAAAAATAGAGCAAATGAAATATTAAATTAAATATTATTTTCATAAAATATAATTTGATTTTGACTTTATTTTGATTTTGATTTTGATTTTGATTTTATCTTATTTTTTGTAAGGTTTTAATCCATTAATTAAAACGAAGAAATTAGATTTTAACAAATTCAGGAGCCGCTTTGCGCCTGATCGCCCCCCTCCCCCAGAGTGTGGCGATTGGAGCAGCCTCTTCCCTGACAACACTGCGCTGAGCTCGGCTGATCTCACCTCCCCTTTCACCATTGATGAAATTAAAAGAGCTACATTCCAGATGTCAGGTGACAAGGCGCCCGGACCGGACGGCTTCAGTATGGCCTTCTACCAGAAGTTCTGGGACGTCATCAAGGGCGACTTAATCAGAATCTTCGACGATCTCTTCGAGGGCTCCATTAATACGGGGCCCTTCGATTACACGCATATCTGTATAATTCCCAAATCTGAAGGGGCCTGCTCGGCAAATGACTTTCGACCTATCAGTCTGCTCAACTGTGTACAGAAGATTATCTCTAAGGTTCTCACCAACAGACTCCTCACCAAACTGGACAAGATCATCTCCCCAACCCAGTGTGCCTTCTTAAAAGGTAGACTCATCCTCGACTCGTTCGTCACTGCAAGCGAACTTGTCAGTTGGGGAGTCAGTAAGCAGATCGACGGTGTGGGAGTAAAGGTGGACTTCGAGAAGGCTTTTGACAATGTCAGCTGGAGCTTCCTCAGGCACATCCTCCTCTGTCTTGGGGCTAACCAGAAATGGTGTGGGTGGATCGAACAGTGCACGACCAACGGGAAAGTAGCCATCCTAGTGAACGGCAACACCACCAATTGGATCAAGATGAAAAGGGGACTACGTCAGGGCGACCCGCTCTCTCCCTTCCTCTTCATCCTGGTGGCTGAAGGTTTGGCGCGTATGACCCACAAAGCCGTCCAAAACAACCTGTTCGCTGGAGTTGGGCCGTCTAGGGACTCCAAAACCACCATCATCCAATACGCGGACGACACATTCTTCTTCTGCCAAGCCAAACCCAGACAGATTCGCAACCTCCGCTTTTTGTGGTTGGTCTTTGAATGGGCTTCCGGCCTCAAAATCAACACTTCGAAATCGGAGTTGCTTTATTTGGGCAACAAGCCTCTGATAGGCGAGCGTTTGGCTGCGATCCTTAACTGTAAACTGGGATCACTTCCGATCAGATACCTAGGTCTACCGCTGGGCAGGGGTATCACCCCGAGGGAAGAATGGGAGCGTTTAATATCCAGAATCGAGAAAAGAATTAACGGATGGCAAGCAAAACTCCTTTCCTATGGGGGCAGACTAACCCTAGTCAACTCGGTGCTCTCAAATCTACCCCTCTACTTCTTCTCGGTCTTTAGCGCCCCTGCCTGGGTGACCAAAAGAATCGACTCGCTTCGTCGCGCATTTTTCTGGAGAGGGTGCACTTCTGTGTCTGGGGGGAGCTGCCTGGTGAACTGGATGACGGCCTGCAGAAGCAAAAGGGACGGGGGTTTAGGCATCCTGAACCTTAAAAGTCTCAACACTGCCCTTTTGGTTAAGTGGTGGTGGAGATTCCTATCCTCGGACCCACCGCTGTGGGAACCTCTTGTAGCGAGGATTTACTACCACCGCAGGATACCGCTACGCGAGGGCTCCTCCTTTTTGCCTCGATCCCACTGGTGGAGAAGTGTACTTCGCACGAGGGAGCTCTTCAAGTGCAGCACTACTATTGAGGTCGGGAACGGAGCTCGGACCAACTTCTGGACGGATATCTGGTCGGGGAACACTCCACTGGCTACACAATCTCCGCTTATCTTTGACTCGGTTAACAGTAAAAGCCTCTGGGTGAGGGATTGCTACGACCACGACGGCTGGAACTGGGCCAGAATTCTGGAGGGTCTACATGGGGGACACGCCATCCGCGAGGACGAAATCCTAGCCCTGAAAGAGTGTGTGCACCCACTCCACTCTACCGACAACATAGACCTCTTCGTTTGGCGCTGGACCACCTCGGGCTGCTTCACAGTCAAGTCCATGTACCGATTCCTGCAGGACAGTGGGGAAATCGACGATCGCTTCAACGCGCTTTGGACCATCAAGCTGCCACTGAAAGTAAAAATCTTTGTCTGGTTAGTACTCCGACGGAGGGTATTAACCAGAGATATACTTCACGAAAGGAACTGGCCTGGTCCAGCCTGCTGCGCCATCTGCCTGGGTCCCGACGAGACCGTCGACCACCTCTTCCTTTCCTGTACATTTGCTAACTCACTGCTGGAGGCCCTACTGCCGAACAAAGCGGAAATTCGCAGGTGCCCGTCCGCATCCCAGCTCTGGGAAGTGAGCTCCCAAAGGACGGGGTCCTGGGGCCTAAGGGCCCTCACCACCATTGCGACCACCTGGTGGTCGGTTTGGCTAGAGCGGAACAGAAGGATTTTCGATAATAAAAGTCGCAATCTGGGTGCTGTACTCGCTGAAGTCAGGATCAACCGTTCGCAGTGGCACAGATTCTGTACCTAGGCGCGGCCTGTACTGGCTTCGCCTGTCTCGCCTTTCCTCCCCCTTTGTTTTCTTTTACTTGTTCTTCCCCCTGTCTCGCTCCTTTTGGAGCCTCTTTCCCCCGGGGTTCGTGGCCTAACGGCCCAGTCCTGTAGCTGAGTTCATCCCCCCTTTGAATGAAGCGGCAGTATGCTGCCTTTTCTCAAAAAAAAAAAAAAGCTTGAGGGCAAAAAGGCCATTTAACCAATTGTATATATTAGTAGGAAAGTAATATGAAATTTATGGCAGACAAATAGCATATACCTTATTTCATGAAAAAAAATATTTTTTAAAAAATATGATGAATAATTTTTTTTAAAAAAAAATAGAGCAAATTAAATGTTAAATTAAATATTATTTTTATAAAATATAATTCGATTTTGATTTTGATTTTAATTTTAATTTTATCTTATTTTTTGTAAGACTTTAATCCATTAATTAAAACGAAGAAATTAGATTTTAACAAATTTTATCACATAATAAAGCTTGAGAGCAAAAAGGTCATTTGAATTGTATATTTTACTCTTCATTCCTCTTATATATTTTAATATGTTAAAGAATAATAACTTGATCTGGGAATTGAAAATATTGCAAAAATCTTTGTTAAAAATAAAAACACTGGTTAGAGTGGGCCAATTATTTGTTAGATGTATGTTTAACAAATTTTTTACTTGTATTAATACTGGATGAGCCACAATAAGTTCTGACTTATGAGGATGTATAAATTCTTTAAAAAAAGCTGATAGAGAGAGTGGATTTTTCGACAAAGAATTTGAGCACTTTGATGATAACCTGATGAATAATTTGACTGAAAAAAAATAATGTGCATTTTAAAAAGTATCAAGAGCCTTGTGATATATTGGAGAATGTTCTGTTGTCCCTTAAGTTGTGCTCCGAAATTTTTTTTTCAGTTTTCTCTAACTCTTTTATGCTTTTTTTTTCTCTCTCACTTTTTCTCTTATTTTTTTCTAAAAATTTAGTTATCTCCCATTTATACCTAAGTTCATTATTAGCAATTAATGAAATGAGAGGCATGCTAGTTTATTCTCAAAAAATAAAAAAAAATAAAAATTAAGTATAGAAGCACATTCAAAAACTTTGCAATTCATAAATTTTTTTGATAAAAATATATAGAACTTATTTAAATTTAATACCATTTTGAACTAATTAACAAAGATTTAAATATTTTAATGCGTTGATTTTAATTTTTTTCACATAAATCACATGCTAATCAAGCAAATTAAATAATGGTTTGAAGCACGAGATGAAAACAGAAAAAAAAGAATTAGTAAAGCCCAAGATATAATGGGCCTGAAGCCCAACAATAAATGGGCATAGATTTAGAGTTAACCAAAGTTTTTGCGCTGAATGTGTTTTAATATGTGCTTGTCCTAGGAGTGTAAAACAGGCAGAATTTTTTTTTTTTTTATAAATATATCTAAACCCTTAAAAAATTATTAAAATAAATTTTTAAATAAAAAACTATACATTTTACCATACTTATATCGAAAAATTTAAAATAAAAATTTTAAAAACTAAAAAAAAAAAAAAAAAAAAAATTACAAAAAATACTAACCTGATAGGCTGATAGGCTGATAGGCACAGACACGGCCCACTTTACACACCTTACTTGTCCCCACACATTTTCTTGGTTCCTGTCTAGTTTTCATCTCCCTATCGCAATATAAGTCATTAAAAAAATATTTTAAAAAACTTCTATCTCAAAAATCAATTATTTAAATTTGATTTAAAATTGAGAGGCGCAATTTTCATGACAAATGGAAGTTAGCCGCAACCAATTCTGAATTAATTAATTTTCTTAAAAAAAAAGAAATTTTTTTAAAAAAAATATACAGCTTGAAATAACAACTGAACACCATATAACTAACAAATTATATTAAAAAATAAAGGCTTTTGCTTATTTGATCTTTATTACTATTCAAAATTTATCAAATTTAGTTTTCAATACTATTAGTAAATCCTACAGAAAATAAAATTATTTTAAATATTTTTAAAAATTAAATATTTAAAAATTAATAAAAATATTTTGGTGCTTTAGAAATAAATAGAATATTTTTAATAGTTTGAAAAACATATTTGATATTATCTCTAAAAAAAACTTATACATTTTAACATGTTTACCTGCCATTGACCCCACCCTAGGATATATGGATAGGGTGTAAGATGAATACTTCTTTTGAGGTGTACACTTAGCAATTTCTCTCTCTCTCTCTCTCTCTCTCTCTCTCTCTCTCTCTCTCTCTCTCTATATATATATATATATATATATATATATATATATATATATATATATATATATATATATATATATATATATATATATATATTTATATTTATATTTGGTACTATTGATAGCATAGTAGTCGGATGCTATCGATAGTACAAAGTATTTGGTGCTATCAAATTTTTTACTGTTAGATCAAACTCTTTCATCATTTTCACCCGTTAAATCATACGATTTTTTCAACCACCATAAACTCTAAGGCTGCGTTTGGTTCGGGGATAAGAAAAATTTAGTTATACCGGGGATAGGTATAAGTTATGGTATTAGCAGCAATTAATAAATTTCTGTTTGGTTGGGTTTAAGAGTTATACCGGGTTTAAAGAAAATTGTGTTTGGTAAATTATATAGGAATAAAAAGAATAAGAGGAATAAGAGAAAATTATGTTTGGTTGGGTATAGAGGAATAAGAAGAATTGAGGGGATAAATATTTTTATTTACTATTTTGTCCTTTATGATATAATTTAAAATTAAATAAATTTATGGTACTAATCAATCTTATATTTAATTTAGATAAATATTAAAAAATTCAAATAATATTTACAATTAAATATTAATTTCTAATATTAATATTTAATATTAATTTCTAATATTTAATATTTAATATTAAATATTAATATTTAATATTATTATTAAATATTAATATTAAATATATTTAATATTTAATTTCTATTCTGCTATTCCGCCTAGAGGTGGGAATTGCTAAACCCACCCCTTAGCGGGTTATCCCAGGATAACCCGCTAAGGGGTGGGTTAGTAATTCCCACCCCACAAAATTTCGTTTGGGTATAATAACGGGGATAAGAGGATTATTCTCCCTTATCCCCGTTACCAAATGCTACCTAAGGGGTCCACTATCATTCTAACCACACATCTCTTAATTTAACTGTCAAAAACTTAATAACACAAATAATTTAGTGCTATTAATAATATAGTAGCATAGGTATATATACCCTATATATATATATATATATATATATATATATATATATATATATATATATATATATATATAATGAAAAAAATGATGAAGCTGTAAGCCGTTTTGGTTGGAGGGCTAGATGATAAGGTTGGTTGTTCCCATTTTGATATCCTTTTGACGTTACGACAAAAGAGGGAACTTTGAACTTCGTACTTTCCTAATCAATGGTTATGCTCTACTTCCTAAGTGGGGCTGAAGTACGGAAATGTTTATATTTCTATCACGTTTTTTTTTTTTTTTTTCTTTTTAAAGAATAAAATAGCGAGTTATCGGCTTACGCATAACTTTTTATTTTATCTTTTTATTCTGTTTGTTATGATTCTAATATTCATCGTAATGATATCAGATGTTGTAAATTCGTAATCAGCTTCGGTACCGATTGTTGAGATTTCGTAACTAAAATGTCCAGTCCTCTCAACAAAAATTAAAACCCATGCAAGAAGAAAAAAAAAGTAAAAACAGAAAAATACAGATAAAATAATATTCATTAATCAATAAAAAAATTCTATCAATCCCGCTTTTAAAATAGAGTAACTTTAACCCGAGCTCTCTTTCTGAATCTCTCTCACCATTCTCTCGTCTTATACAAATCAAAAAATAAAACTTTTCTTATGTGTGCATCCGCACTAGATGCATACAATCATGTCCAACTTTTTCTTACGACCACAATTTTTTATATTAGAGCTATATATAAAACTCTATCCAATATGTACCTAAATATACTTAAATTAAAATTATACTATATTTAATATTTAAATTTAGATTAATTTATTTTTAATAAAATTAAATATTAATTCTAATCCAATTAAAATTTAATTACAAATCTAATAAAATCCTAACAATTGTTTAATCTTTTAAAAAGAATTTTCAAAAACTTATATACAAACCTTTTATTATGCTAATCAATTGTTCCTAATGTAAGTGAAAAATTACTCCACGGTTGATATCTGAAGTCATTAATAAATCACAGTTTAATGATCCGTCCCGATAAGACTTCACATTTAATTTCTAAATGGGTGTCGAATAATTTGCCTCAGCCAAATTCATTATTAGTAAATTTTAAATTTTTATCAAATTGATACATCTTATAACAAACGAATTTAAAATTCTAAAATTGGTTTTCATTCATGGTTGTGACGAGAGAAGATCAACAAGAATAAAAAAAAAAATTACACGAAATTTTTTTTTTGTAATAAAAATAAAAATAATATTAATTAATTCTAAAATTCTGATTATTATAATAATCCAACGCCACGTTTATATATAGAATCGATATCCAAATTATATTAAATAAAAATAATAAATTATAAAAATAAAAAGAATATAAAATTTTTTATAAATAATCTAAAATTGCGTGGATGGTTGAAACAACTAAATTCGGGCCCAATATTCCGCCGAAATTATTTCGCTATTCGACGCCAACGGTTATATTTGTGATTGTTGAAGACAATATTTTGACCCATTTATAAAAATTATTTTAAAATTGTATAACTTTTTTACTCTTATAAATGTTTTTACAAATTTTAATCTTTTATATTTTCAAACTGTAAATTTTTAACAACTTTAAAAAAATAAAAATCCGCCATAAGTATAGTTCTGCCTGGTCGTTCCATTCGGGCTGGGGAGAAAAGATCCAGTTTGGCACGGCCCGCCCTACCCGACCCACCCGACCCAGAATTTGGAGGAAGGTCGTCGTCCTAACCCAACCCACACCATTTTGGCCCGGACGAATATCGGTCTTGCCGGCCCACGTAACACCCTTTGAGGTAAAAAATAGAAATACAGTAAATCAATGCAAGTGGCAAAGAGCTTGGTGGTTGATACCCGAGTTCGAAGCCTAGTTGCTTCACATTTCTAGCTAAGTTTATTTCAATAAATAAACGAAGCGGGTAACATACTATCTTTCTCTCAAAAAAATAAAATAAAATAATTATACCGATATATATATTATTTAGTTAAATGCAAAAAAAAAAACAATACACCAATAAAAAGTTTATTTTGTTGCATATAGTTAAGAAATAAATAATCAAAAAAATTTCACTTTATATATATATATAGAGTAATGCTACATGTACACCCCGAAGGGGTGTACATCCTACACCTCCACCCTTTTAATGGTGTCGATGTTTTTTACGAGTCACATCAAGTGACCACTCATCACACCCCCACCCTTAGATGGGTTGGGGTGTGAGATGTACACCCCTTACGGGTGTACAAGTAGCATTTTCCATATATATATATATATATCGGTCACTGGTGCTATCAATTTTTTAGTTTTTGGATTAAAGATGTGCGGTTAGGATGATAGTGGTCTCCTGAGATTTAGTGGGTGGTTGGTTGAATAATAAAAATTTTATAGGACCATTATAATCCGAACCGCACATCCTTTCATCCAAGAGCTGGAAACTTGGTAGCATCAATTGCTTTTGCTATCGATAGTATTCTAGCCAAGAGTTGACCCTGGCTTATGAGGTTGTAAAATTCCTTTTTTTTCGATGGTTAGATTATTTATACGCATTTGAACCACGTTTATACTCGTCGATTTGGGTAATCGGCTTGATCTAAGGGGAATCATTGCATATCTCTCAACTACTTCCTCTTGAGCCGATTCTCCTTAATGTGATAGTAGTTGTTAATTTTTCGTCCATATTCATCCCCTAATCGGCGCGCTGAAACGTAATTTTCAGCACTTTCCAATACTGGGCGCCGCTTGCCATTCTAGGGTGAGTTACGAGATTCGCTCCCAGATATCGTACTCTTTCCTACTATGGTCTTTCATTCTGCGGCTAGAGCAGCCGAGAGTTGACCCTGACCTCACCTCTTTCGTAATTCGATTGAGCCGGTCTGATATTCGCCTTCTGCCCAGGTTGGTCCTGGTTGAGACGTGAGTCCTTTTCTATTCGCCGCTTTTCCTATCGGCTGATACATTTAGCCGATGGCGTGCGCCACGTGTCATACTCTTACGTGGCGATATTTTTTTTACCTCAACAAGATGTATACTCAATAATTGCCGGTATAATTGGCGTGGTCACCGCCGGAGGTGATGGGGTCATCAGGACCTCGGTATGAGTAGTCGGCAGAGGTAATGACTACTCTCGGGCTAGCTGTGCGGCACTCGTCTGTTGTGCCTGCATTTCACACATCCTCCTCATATACTTCTGCAGCCTCTTAATCCTCCCTATCATAATCACTAACTGCTTTCATAGCTCCTATGTCTCACTAGGTCCTGCCTGGACCGACCCATTAAAAGGTCCATCCTAGACCGGCACCTCAAAATGTCCCTCCTGACCCAGTATCTCAGGCGGTGCAAGGGCGGCTCGCGTCGACGGTCGCCGACGCGATCATCCACGTGACGGGGCCAATGTTAGTCGTTCTCAATGAGGCATCGTGATCATCTGAAAAAATAAAACTCATATTAGTCACACAACTCAATAAAAACATCTTTTTTCTTCTGCAATAGTATGCTGTCTGTAGCCAACATAATTATTTGATAAAAAATGATACATCTCATTCTATCACCCTTCATTTTCCTTTGAATAGTCCATACAATTAATATGCTGACTTTCGTTACAAATCTCGTCTCTCACATCTTAACTTCTAATGTCTACCAAAAACCCTAGGATAATCTATCTCTACTTTCATTCTCTTGTACCTTTATCAGATAAAAATAATTATCCTCCAAACACAAAAAGAAAAAGGGAGGGATTTGTTATCCCTCCCTTAACGGGTTATTCTGGAATAGCCCGTTAAGGAGGGGGATAACAATTCTCCCCATTGGTGGGAATAAGATTGTTCCCACCCTAGAACAACCTTATTTTCATCTTTTTTTTTTATTTTTTAAAATTTAAATTAAAGTTTATAAAATTTATAAAATTTTAAATTTTAAATTTTAAATTTTTTATTTTATAAATTTTAAAATTTTTAACTTTAATTTTTTATAAATTTTAAAATTTTAAAATTTATACAAATTTTGTATATATAAATTTTTAATTTTTTTATAGAAATTTTTTAATTTATAAAAATTTAAAAATTAAAATTTTTGCATAATCTTTTACAGATTTTTTGAGATAATTAAAATTTAAAATTTAAAATTTAGAGAAATTTTAAATTTTATAACTTTTTAAATTAGTAACTTTAATTTTTATTAAATTTATAAATTTATACAAATTTTAAAATTTATACAAATTTTAATTTTTTTAACTTTAATTTTAAAAAATTAAACAGTATTATTTACTAAAATATAAATTTTAATTTATACAAATATTAATTATTATTTAATTAATATTTTATATTAATTAATTAGATAAAATATTATTATTTTAAAATTATAATTATTTTTATTTTTTCACTATTCTCGTTTATTCTAAGAAATGAACCAAACACAATTTCAGTTATTCCTAAGAATAACAGCTTTACAAACCAAACACTATTTTTCTTTTATCCCTGACTATTCCGGAATAGCAAGCTATTTCAGGAATAAAAAAATTTATTTCCAAACTCATAATCTCCGAACCAAACATTACCCAAAGCACTAGAAAAAAAAACGTTACTATATTGCAGAGTCCTCGTCAAAACCATCTTGAGATGGTTTGGAACATGGTGTCTGAACCTCAGTATAATAAATTATGGAAGCACAGCCTAAAAAACTTGGCAGTTTGTAAATTTCTTTTGGTGAAAATATATAAAACTTATTTGAATTATGATCCATTTTGAACTAATTATCAAATATTTAAATATTTTAATTTATTTGATTTAAATTATTTAATAATTTTTTTGTTATATAATTCAGACTCATAATTTTTTTTTAAAAAAAATTCACATAAATTACGCACTAATTAATCAAGCTAGTTAAAATAAACGTTGTATCCAAATTTTGAAGCACAAATTGAAAACAAGGAAAAAAAATATTAGTAAAGCCCAAAATATAATGGACCTAAGGCCCAGAAAACATAGGGCCTGGAGCCCAACAAGATGTGGTTGTCTCCGAGGGGTGTAAAACAAGCCGAGCAGCCAGCCCACAAGGCAGCCGGCCGACCTGGCACGGCCGGCGCTTGAGGGTTGGTGGTTAGTGCCTGCAGCCATACTAGACCATAGAATGCGGTCCTACCTTTTGAGCTGTGCCTATTAGGCTGACCGAGTCTAAAATATTTTTTTTATTTTTTTATTTTTATATTTTTTATATAAATATACTAAAATTATTAAAAAGAATTATCTTATAAGTTTTTAAATAAATAACTATATATTTTACAATATTAATGAATGTAGGAATGTGCGGTTAGAATGATGGTGGACCCATTGGGTTTAGTGGGTGATTGATAAAATAATATAATTTAAGGAGTAGAATTAATCAAAAGATTAGATCTAACGGTAAAAAACTTACCAGCACAAATTGCTTGGTACTTGTACAAGTACAATAGCCGGAGTATATATATATATATATATATATATATATATATATATATATATATAGCTTATATATTTGTAAAAGTATAAATTCATTCATACTTGTGAATTTTTTATTATTTGATTTGTATTAGATTTGTGTTTTTTATTTTTTTCTTTCTCTCTCTTTAATTGAATTTATAATAATACAAATCCCAATACAAATTTAATAATAAAAAATTTATAAATATAAATAGATTTATACTTTTAAAATTATATAAGGTCTCTCTCTCTCTCTCTCTCTCTCTCTCTCTCTATATATATATATATATATATATATATATATTAGTTACATTTGAGTATGTTTACTAGTCATTGAGATCAGGTATGGGGAGTATTTAGATGGGATAAATGTCAGGTCTAAGTGGAGAAGGACTTGTTTGTCGAAAAATATTATAAGTATACGGATTGTATATCATATATGTCTATATATTTTAGAATTCAAAATATTTTAAATAAATTTTAATAAAAAAAAATTTATTTTCCCTTGAATTATCATTACTTAATATACTAATAAAACTCTCATACTTTCTTATCTTTATTTTATACAGAACTATTTAAATACTATAATAAAATTTTAATTTTTTTATAAGAAAAATATATGAGAAAGAAAATTCCACTAAAAGCAATTGTTGGGTCTAATCCCGTATCCATTTTGGACCAGAAGAAACATTCGTACCTTTCAAACCGTCCATGATACAACGGTCAACTTTTTCCTGTGGGTTAATAAATGGCGTTTCCAACTTTTATTTTTTATTTTTTATTTTTTATTTTTTTAGAATGAATTTGTTGTATTATTTATTGAACAATGCTATCTCTACATTCATTTTTGGATATAGATCCTACATTCCACTCATTCAAAAATGAAGACTTTTTCATCCATTATTTTGAAGTGATGGATAAAATTCACTCCATGCTAAAATAGATGGGTGTACCATGTACACCAAAAAATAAATGTATATTTAAAATTTTCTTTATTTTTTTCTAGAGATTTATCATGTTGATCTATTTTGTTATGTAACATTAGTTATTAGTTTTATACAAAAATAATCTGCATGTACAACCTTTAAATTTTTTCTCAAAAAATAGTAATTTAATTACTGTAAACTAAAATAACATCAAATTAGAAAATATTAAATTCATTTTTAAAAAACACAAAACTAATAAAACTTGGTAAAAGATTGAAAGGTATTTACTCCCGCTGTTCTAATTTGATGTTTGTAGATTTGGAAGTTAAAATTTTAACTTTGAGAAAGTCATTGGCGTCTGTATTTATTTCGATACCGAAATTATAAGACCTCGTAGATCTACCGTATTTATACAGTATTTTGACTTAGATGAGAAGCGGGAGTGAATCTGTAAAGCTCATAAATTTTTCATTTTTTTTTCTAGTATTAATTTTAAGAATTAATTTTATATGTATTTCTGTAAAAAAAATAATAATTAATTAAATTTATTGTTTAAAATTGTTTTTATTTGTAAATATATCTTTCCAAAAAATTCTAATTAAAATTTTTAACTCATAATTATTTAAATTTTAATAACAAAAAAAATATATTTATAAATACAACGATAATTTACTCTTTAAGCTCAAAAAATTAGATTTTTATATTTTTTTTATCTCTCTTTTTTTTTGTCACTCTTCATTATTGTTTATACCTATCTCGAGATTCCCCTGTTTTTTTGTTCCCTTTTCGCCATAAAAATTGGATTTTTATACTTTAAATTTTTTGTCTCTATACATTTTAAAAAGAGCAATACTACATGTACACCCCGAAGGGGTGTACATTATACACCTCCACCATTTTAATGGTGACGATATTTTTTACGGGTCACATCAAGTGACCCATCATCACACCCCCACTCTTGGATGGGTGGGGTGTATGATGTACACCCCGAAAGGGGTGTACACATAGCATTTTCCTTTTAAAAAATCTTTTTTTGGTTTATCCACCGCCCCTTTCGGTGTGCGTCGTCGTTGTCGCAGCCGACGTTTTTTTTTTTTTTTTTTTTTTTTTTTTTTTGTAAACTAATTAATTTTTAATTTATTTGTTGCAAGGGTGGCGGGGGAGTAAAGTGTAGTAGGTACAAAGTGGAGGGTGCGAGGTGCAAAAAAGCCCCCACCTTTCGGTCCCTTTTTTAGGGTTTTCTCCCTCTCTCTCTCTCTCTCTCTTTCTCTTGAACCCTCTTTTAATACCCATTTGGAGATCCTACTCCTGGGATGATTTGGAAGGGTTTTTAATTTGCTCGGTGGGTTTGATGCGAACAAAAAGGCCTCATCTTTGATGCTAATTTGCTCTGTAAGTTTGTAGGTTTCAATTCAACAATTTTACTTCTCTTTGGTTGATTTGAATCTTGCTATTTAGTTGAAAGATGCATGCTTTTGATTTGTGTAGCTGAGATCTGATATCAAATTTCCTTTTTCATTTTTGTTTTTGGTTTAATCTTCCCCTGTCGCAATTATGTAGAAAAAGTGCTTATAATTTGTCATTAACATGAGGTTTTAATCTTCAGTTCATCATGATCATACTTAATCAATAGATAAATATGTAGCTTTTTTGTTTCATTTGTGAAATTCTCTTTCTTTCCACAATTTTTAAATTTTTTTTTTTTGTATTTATGCATTAATTTTTTCAGCTTGGAGACATTCATTCTCATCAATTTTAAGGAATTTGAAGGTTATAATCACCATTTGATATACTATATATAAGTTAAGTCTTCTTCCGATGGCCGCGAGGATGACGCACCGATTCTCGTCGGTGCTCTCCTCGGCCGTCCTCGAATGGGTGCTAATGCTTCTCTTGTTCGTCGACGCCGTATATTCCTACGTCGTCACAAAATTCGCACGATTATGTAAGTTACAAACCCCGTGTGTTCTATGCTCGAGACTCGACCATATTCTCGGGAACGAGAAATCGGGCTTTTACCTCAACTTAATTTGCGGTAAGCACGAGTCCGAGATCTCGTCTTTGGCTCTTTGTCGCGCGCACCGAAAGCTCGCGAACGTGCATGAGTTGTGCGAGAATTGTCTCCTTTCTTTCGCCACGGAGAAGAAATCGAATTTGGAGAGTTATCGATCGTTGGTGGGTAAACTCGGTTTGGATTTCGACCAGAGAGAGTATGATTACTTTGATGAAGACGACGAAGTGCCGTTATTGGAGGAATCTATGTCTTCTTTTCCTTTCGAAAGGAATTGTTCTTGTTGCTCTGAGCCGTTAAAAAGGAAGCGGCGCGGCGTAGGGGTGCTTCGGAAGAAATCGAGCGGAATTAAAAATACTACTGAAATCGGGAATTCTATACCAGATTCGGTAGAGCATGGATCTACGGAGCCAAATGAAGTTTACCATTCGAAGGAGGAAGGGGCAGATCACTTGTCGCATATTGGTTATAGGGAGCTTAAGATTACATCCGATTCCGAATCGGAGACTCCTTTCGTAGATGGAAATGAGACCAGCGAATTCAAAGAGGATTTTGTTCCTCAAGATGCAGAAAATGAGCCAGTTGATGTTTATGCCAATAGTTTGTACATAAATCCTTCGGATAATGCAGTGATAGAGAAGTCGGTTCCTTGTGAACCGATTCTCGAGAAGAAACAACACGTGGATGAATCGCATGATACACAAACCATGGCATCTGCTATAGCTAATGAGAATGCTTTGGATGAATCAAAATGGAGCCAAAACGAAGTGAAAACCGACCCCCCGCCATCGGAAATGATAGTTGAAGATCCTCAAAGTGTTCGTTCTGAGGATGTAAACACCAAATGTGAGCCTTTTCTTCCTTTGATGTGAGCTTTATAGGAATTTTTTTTTTTTTTTTTTTTTTTCAGCTTATCTATAACCCCTGCAAAATTGCTTAGCACGATATTCCATAAAAATCTCGACTTCTCATATTTTCGTTTTGAAAACTTAGCGCTACACAACTTTATACTTACGGATGTTTTTTGTATGTAAAAGCCCCTCATTTTTATCTCTACGGTCCCTTTTCTTGTTTTTCAGCAGATAACGATTCGGAAGATGCTCGTGCTGCACAAAATGCTCCAACTTTAACTGAGGAATCGTCCAAGGGTTTGAACTCGCTGGAAATAAATCCTTCAAGAAGCCAAATTGCATCCGAACCTTCTCCATCTCTAAGCACTGATATGAGCTTAAGTGATGCTTATAAGCTTGCCATCGGCCAAAAGAGCAGCTTACTGTCTCCCACACTTGCCGAAGTGCTTTTGGGAAAGGATTCTTCTAAATTTCACGAAGATTTAAAATCGCTAATAACCCAAATATCCGCCGCTCGGTGGCTCGAGTCCCCGTGGACTGATTTGGGTTCGAGCCCAAGAGTACAACACGGCCAAGGTGACGAGACCGTACTCCAAAACATCACTAAGAGGCTCTCAATTGAGAGAAATGAATCGGGGTTTGAATCTTTGGATGGAAGTATTGTGAGCGAGATCGAAGGAGAAAGCCCGGTGGAGCGGTTGAAGAGGCAGATCGACTTGGATCGCAAGTCGATAAGCCTTTTGTACAAGGAGCTGGAGGAGGAGAGAAGTGCTTCCACCATAGCGGCAAATCAAGCAATGGCCATGATTACTAGATTGCAAGAAGAGAAGGCGTCGATGCAAATGGAAGCTCTTCAGTACCAAAGGATGATGGAGGAGCAAGCCGAGTACGATCAAGAGGCGCTTCAGAAGTCGAATGAGCTTCTTGCTCAAAAGGAGAAAGAAGTGCTTTTGCTAGAAGCTGAGCTCGAGAACTACAGGAACTCGAAGGCAAGAGAAAGTGAGTCGGCTGGTCTTTTCAAGAACTCACTTTTGAATTTCGACGATGAGAAGGCGTACATTTCGAACAGATTGAAGAATTTAGAAGAGAAGCTCCATCTTTTCTCTAATAATGGTGCTTTTGCTGATGCGTCAAAAATTAATGCTGAAGAAGAAGAAATAACGGAAAGCGATAATCCAAGTAATTCGGTTGTGGAGGACGATGAGAGAGGAAATGGCCAATGTATTGTTTGTGAATCTAAAGAAGACGTGAATTCCGGAAAAAAACCGCATTTTATTTTTCAACAAAAAGATGGAGAAGTGCTTTTCTGCAAACATTATGATGATGACGGGCAGTACTATGCGATGTTTGGCGAGAGTGATTTAGCTGCTCTTGAATGTGAGATTTCAGACCTGAGCGAAAGGTTAGAGGCCCTTCAAGCGGATCATAATTTTCTCGAGCATAGTATAAATTCACTGAAAAATGGTGAAGAAGGGGGGCGGTTTATTCAGGAGATTGCTTCGCATCTACAGGAATTACGAGAAATTGGGATCTCAAGGAAATAGCAAGCTACAGCTTAATCTCTACTCCTGTAAAAGGTATTCTTCAGAAAAAGCCCAGTAGTATTTTGCATCTTACTCAGTAGAAACCATTGGAATCTACTTGTATTATTACTTCGTTAAATAAATAAGCTGTGATCATCAGGAAACCAACTTGTTTTGCTACGGAAAAAAATTTGGAAAAGTATTTTACATTATCATTACTTATAATAAATGTCTTTATTTATATTATACCTTTCTTCGCCAGTTGATATGGAAAGAAGTAAAAACTCTTATATATATATTGTACTTAAATTATGTTTTACAAATCATTTAATTTATATTTTAATCGTCCTTAGTTCGCGAATCAAAAAGAATCTTGTTATTTATTTACTATCATCATATCGCTTAACAAGAAACTAAAAAAGTTCATAATATCTTGGAAGGTCAAAAGCATTGGATACTCGATTAATCTTGATATATCCAGAAACATATTATGACTAATTTTTCTAGCTCTTATGAACAAGTTTCTCACGTCGTAGCGTATGAGTGAGCTACTGACAATAAATTTTCTCTTTCCTTCCGTCGTTTCTTAAATGCTCGCGACAAAAATAATTCTCCCTGTAAAATCAAGAGTATAAGGAGACAATCATACTTAAGATCCTGATTAAACAGTGATGCAAGCAAATTTCTTTTAGCTGCTATAATACATGTACAGGTCAAGATCATTGGATCTTTTGTCTTTTTTTTCTTATATGATTCTTTGAACTTGTTTAATTTTTTCGCTTACCAATATATTGAATTATTGTGGATTTACTATTTGGCCTCCAAATTTTGCATGTTTTATTTTCTTATAGAAAAATGCGGAAAAACAGCATTGCACTTTGAATTTTCTTCTTTGCCCCCCCCCCCTCTTTGCAAGAACATATTAGCATAGATAGCTTGGACTAATGTAAAGAAATAACTATTTCAGATTCCACTGTGATGACGAATCAAACAGCCATAACAATTCCAAGGAAAAACATTTGGATTTGGTCGTTTGGGATTTGGCTTTGTGAATACGTTTTACGCTGAAGCGACTCCTGATACATGAACAGTGTACAGCGTCTTTGAGCACTCGGAATTGAGATGTAACGATTGCGCCTTTTTTTGTTCTTATTTTGATTGAATTTGGGTTTTTTTTCTTTTTTCTTTTTCTCCCACTTTTTCCTATTTTATTGTGTGGAGGTGATTGTTTGAAGTGTATGTTTCCTTTAACTTTGATTGAGATGTGTGAGTTGTAATAATATGTGAAGAGGTTATTTCTTTGTAAACCAAACACCAAACACTGTATATTGCTGGGATTGGGATCTATGGCCACTTTGATCTTCTTTTTTCCTTTCTTTTTTTCTTTTATCTAATCTTTCAATGCAAGTTTGAAGAGTTGAAGGTTTGTTTGCTGCTCAAAATGCGTGACAAAGTGATCACTGCTGTTCTATCTCTTGATTCAAATATTGGCTTTAAATCAACCAAATTGGCTAATTTTTCTCAAAATGTGGTTTGGTATAGAAAGAATGAAACTCTTGAAATAAACCTTGGCGCGGAGATAGAACAATTCCTTCTATCATGTATCCTCAATTGATGCAGTCTCAGATGTTTCAATTGTTGATTTGAGTATTGAGTAAAAGATCATATCTATGAGTTCTACATATCTATTAAGAATCTAGCTGCAGATTTCTATTCATTCAAGATGCTCAAGATTCTAAGCTGCAGTAATATATTGATGGCCTAATTGTGGAATAGGATACCAGATTAACAAATTCCTGATTTCAGATAAACAATATGCTAAAATAGTGAGAATTTGGGACTATGGAGTGCTATGTAGGAGATCGAGAATTCAAATTCATGCTCATGCATTTAAAAATTAAATTGGCTCTTAAAAAAAATATAAACTGTACTAAGTTCTAGTTGTATTAAATCAGATCATAAAGCCCAGTTTGGTATCATTTTTGCTTTTTACTATTTTTTTTAAAGGGATAATTGCCTGTGTACCCCTGAAATATTAAGAAATATCTGATTTACCCATCTTATTTTTTTCTTTCCAATATACCCCTCATACGTTCCACCGTTATTAAATATGCCCCTACCGTTTCCCTCCGTTAAGTTAACTAGGGTTAAACGAGAGTTAAATATTAATCGGAGTTATAAATTATTAAAAATATCTATTTTGCCCCTAGTTAATAAATCATTTTCCTTCAACTGTCCCCAAAAAAAACAAAAAAAAAAATTCCAAAATTAGGGCGCGGTCTAGCTCTCGCCCAATTCTCCTCCGTCCCTTACACCCCCTCTCTCCTCTCCCTGGTTTGATCCCCAACTCCCCCCCAAATCCGAAACCCTTACCCTAGCCGATCGATCGATTGACGGCGCCCGTTCGTGGCGGAACCGCGGCGGGATCCTGCGACGGGCTCCGACGCGATGGTGGTTGGGGATCACAGAGTGCCTTCAAGAATCATCACCATTTTCATTGTTTAGGGTTTTAGAGCTACAACTTCCTACTAAAGAAAAGGGATAATTGCAAAAAAAAATGTAAGTTCCATTTAATTTCAGAAGTTTTCCACATCTAGGTTTTCAAAAAAATTTCATTTAATTTACAGATGTTTTCATTTAATTTTTGCATTTATTTTTTGCATTTAGTTTGTTGCCTTTATTAAACTGAATCTTTCTGTTTTATTTAGTCTTTGCATTCATCTCTGTAGATTTAATTCAATTAAAAGTAAGTTGGTTTTGCTTTATCATTTTACTACAGCATCTACAACTGTATAATTTCTGCAAGATATGTTGTGGTTTCTGTTGTTGTGAATGGTTTATTAATCTTCCAAAGTGAGCTAGAGTTGATGTATGAGTGTGAATTATGTGTTTCGATGACAAAATCTACTTGGCAAGTATTCTATTTTTCATTTTTCCTTTTGAAAAAGAATCGGTTTCTTGAATTCCTACTCGGTCTTTTCCACTTTTCTTCAGGAAAGAATTTTCTGCTCCTTTTGGAACATGAAACTTTATTAAACTTCTGAAAACTTCTAAAATTAAATGGAAATCAAAAATTTTTACATCAGTTTGTTGCTACAGTTAGGTATTTTGGATCTACTCATTTTGTTTGGTGTTATTTAGGGAAGCTTGACTCATGATTAAAATTTGAAAGTTATATATGGAGGATGCAAGTGAAGGTATAGCTGCAGGTGGAGCTCATATAGTGGATGATGTTGGAGATGATAATGTTGGATATGATGAGGAGAATGAGGAAGTAGATGAATTACATGGGTCTGATTCTGTTGATTTTGAAAGAAATTTAGTTTATAGCACTAGTGAAGATGATTCGAATGTTGATGAGTTGGTTTATGATGAGGAGAATCCAATTATGGATTATGGTGTGAAATATCCTGATGTCACTTCATTTCGAAGTGCTTTGAATCAATTTGCTATCCAAAATCAATTCGAGTACAAGGTGATAAAAAGTGATCGATGTAGAGTAACAGCAAGATGTCGCACAGAAGGTTGTGGGTGGAGAATACATGCAGCACAGATTCAAGGGGAAGCAAGCTTTCAGGTAAAAGGCAAAAAATTTCAATTGCTAGTATTTCAAACATTACTTACTCTAATCTCATTATTTCTTCCAATCTATTGTATCAATAGGTCAAAACATTCCAACCGGAGCATACATGTGAAGTTGTAAATAGATGTGGAAACAAGAATGCTACACAAGGATGGATTGCAAATAGAATATCAAATTGGTTAAAAACTGAAGGTGATATATCTGTGCCTGAATTAACTAGAAGACTAAAAGAGAAGTATGGAAGGTTGGAGTTGCCCTATTTAAGGGTGTGGAAAGGTAAAGAGGAAGCAATGACCAAATTATATGGAAAGTGGGAATTATCATTCTTAAGAGTTTTTGATTTTTGTGGTGAGATTAGGAGAAGAAATGTAGGAAGCCATACATCAATTAAACTGATAGAGGTAAATGGAAAGCAGCATTTTCAAAGAATGTTTATTGCTTTTGGCGCTAGCATTCAAGGCTTTCTAAGAGGGTGTAGGCCATATATTGGTTTAGATGGAGCTCATTTGAAGGGTAAATTCAAAGGAATTATTGTTTCAGCAATTGCGTTTGATGGAAACAACTCAATGTTTCCGGTTGCATATGGTGTGGTTGAGTCAGAAAATGCAGAAAGTTGGGAGTGGTTCCTGCTAGGTCTGAAAGAAGCTGTAGGTTGTCCTAATGGTTTGGTTTTATCTAGTGATAGGCAAAAATGCTTAGATAAGGCCCTTCTAGCTGTCTATCCCACTGCTGACCATCGTGAATGCATACGTCATTTGTACAGCAATGTGAAGAAACGTTTTCGATCAGATATTTTGAAGAAACATCTGTGGGGAGCAGCTAGGGCATATACAACTTCTAGATTTCAATACCATATGGAAAGGGTGAAGAATGCGGACAGTAGAGTGGTTGATTTCTTAAGAGAGAATCATGGGCATATATGGAGTCGTTCTTTATTTGGAATAGATGCTAAATGCAAACGAGAAACAAATAATATATGTGAGACTTTTAATTCTTGGATCAGTGAAGAACGGAATAGACCGATGATAGACATGATGGATGCTATACGACAGAAAATGATGATTATGATGAACAAAAAAGCAAGAAAAGCGAGAAAATGGTCAACAAAGCTTGTGCTAGAAACAATTAAGCATGTCAACAAATTGACCGAGGTAATCTAAAAGCCTGCTTGATACTTTTTACTATAACTTATAAACAAACAAACAAATAAAGATGCACTGTTTTATTATCTATTGTTTTATCATGTTTTATTATCTATTGTCTTATGTTACTGTTAGGATGTTGGAAATTTTAGAGTACTAAGATGTACTGATAAGCAAGCAGAGGTTGAAGGGCCTAACTCAAGATGTGATGTGAGGCTTAATGAGAGGACATGCACATGTAGGAGATGGCAAGTCTCTGGATTGCCATGTGTACATGCCATTGCCTTTATGGTTAATATGAAACTCAAACCTGAAGATTATACATCATCATACTTCACTGTTGAAAGGTATCGAGATACCTATGCATTAAACATTAAGCCATTGCCTGCTGAAGAGGATTGGAATGAGAGTGATATAGGTTTTAGTGTGTTGCCACCTTTATTAGTAAGACCTGCTGGTCGGCCACGAAAAAAAATATCAGAGGAGCAGAGGAGATAGTTAAGAGAATACACAAATGTAGGAGATGTGGTGGCTTTGGTCATCATGCAAGAACATGCAAAAATGATGTTTCGACAGTAGACCCTAGCACACAATCTTCAAGGTAATTTGATTCTTTCAAGTTATTATATCTATTTTTTATTTTCTTGTAATTTCAATTTCTAGATATAGTGACTTTATATTTTTTTATAGCAAAAGAAGAAGAAAAGATAGTGGATCGCAACGACAAGAGCAAGATGAGCACCATGCAGCAGGTGCACCAGCAGCATCACAATCTTCAAGGTAATTTGTTTCTTTCAAGTTATTTCTGATATTTTCTGGTTGAGCTTTCTGGTTGAGTTATTTCCGAAATTCGCAATGTGAAATGATCGATCAGGGTGTGGAATCAGGGGTATTTCCGAAACGGCAGTACACTAACAGAGTTTAACTTCAGGGGTATTTTGGAAAGAAGTTGGAACGTAAGAAGGGTAGTTTTAATATTAGCCTTCTAAGAGGGGTAAATCTGAAAACAGGGAAATTTTTAGGGGTATGTAGGAAATTGCCCTTTTTTAAAATATAACTTTGTATATCAAAAGTTGCATTAGTAAATAGTGGATTACAAGTAGAAACTATCAGAAATATTACCTTGCGAATTTCGGATTGCGAATTTCGGATCGATCATTTCACATTGCGAATTTCGAAAATAACTCAACCAGAAAGCTCAACCAGAAAATACCCATCTATTCCAAAATACCCCTGATTCCACACCCTGATCGATCATTTCACATTGCGAATTTCGGAAATAACTCAACGAGAAAGCTCAACCAGAAAATATCAGAAATAACTTGAAATAATCACAGGACCTATAAGCTCAACCAGAAAATATCAGAAATAACTTGAAAGAAACAAATTACCTTGAAGATTGTGATGCTGCTGGTGCACCTGCTGCATGGTGCTCATCTTGCTCTTGTCGTTGCGATCCACTATCTTTTCTTCTTCTTTTGCTATAAAAAAATTTAAAGTCACTATATCTAGAAATTGAAATTACAAGAAAATAAAAAATAGATATAATAACTTGAAAGAATCAAATTACCTTGAAGATTGTGTGCTAGGGTCTACTGTCGAAACATCATTTTTGCATGTTCTTGCATGATGACCAAAGCCACCACATCTCCTACATTTGTGTATTCTCTTAACTATCTCCTCTGCTCCTCTGATCCTTTTTTTTCGTGGCCGACCAGCGGGTCTTACTAATAAAGGTGGCAACACACTAAAACCTATATCACTCTCATTCCAATCCTCTTCAGCAGGCAATGGCTTAATGTTTAATGCATAGGTATCTCGATACCTTTCAACAGTGAAGTATGATGATGTATAATCTTCAGGTTTGAGTTTCATATTAACAATAAAGGCAATGGCATGTACACATGGCAATCCAGAGACTTGCCATCTCCTACATGTGCATGTCCTCTCATCAAGCCTCACATCACATCTTGAGTTAGGCCCTTCAACCTCTGCTTGCTTATCAGTACATCTTAGTACTCTAAAATTTCCAACATCCTAACAGTAACATAAGACAATAGATAATAAAACATGATAAAACAATAGATAATAAAACAGTACATCTTTATTTATTTGTTTGTTTATAAGTTATAGTAAAAAGTATCAAGCAGGTTTTTAGATTACCTCGGTCAATTTGTTGACATGCTTAATTGCTTCTGGCACAAGCTTTGTTGACCATTTTCTCGCTTTTCTTGCTTTTTTGTTCATCATAATCATCATTTTCTGTCGTATAGCATCCATCATGTCTATCACCGGTCTATTCCGTTCTTCACTGATCCAAGAATTAAAAGTCTCACATATATTATTTGTTTCTCGTTCGCATTTAGCATCTATTCCAAATAAAGAACGACTCCATATATGCCCATGATTATCTCTTAAGAAATCAACCACTCTACTGTCCGTATTCTTCACCCTTTCCATATGGTATTGAAATCTAGAAGTTGTATATGCCCTAGCTGCTCCCCACAGATGTTTCTTCAAAATATCTGATCGAAAACGTTTCTTCACATTGCTGTACAAATGACGCATGCATTCACGATGTTCAGCAGTGGGATAGACAGCTAGAAGGGCCTTATCTAAGCCTTTTTGCCTATCACTAGATAAAACCAAACCATTAGGACAACCTACAGCTTCTTTCAGACCTAGCAGGAACCACTCCCAACTTTCTGCATTTTCTGACTCAACCACACCATATGCAACCGGAAACATTGAGTTGTTTCCATCAAACGCAATTGCTGAAACAATAATTCCTTTGAATTTACCCTTCAAATGAGCTCCATCTAAACCAATATATGGCCTATACCCTCTTAGAAAGCCTTGAATGCTAGCCCCAAAAGCAATAAACATTCTTTGAAAATGCTGCTTTCCATTTACCTCTATCAGTTTAATTGATGTATGGCTTCCTACATTTCTTCTCCTAATCTCACCACAAAAATCAAAAACTCTTAAGAATGATAATTCCCACTTTCCATATAATTTGGTCATTGCTTCCTCTTTACCTTTCCACACCCTTAAATAGGGCAACTCCAACCTTCCATACTTCTCTTTTAGTCTTCTAGTTAATTCAGGCACAGATATATCACCTTCAGTTTTTAACCAATTTGATATTCTATTTGCAATCCATCCTTGTGTAGCATTCTTGTTTCCACATCTATTTACAACTTCACATGTATGCTCCGGTTGGAATGTTTTGACCTATTGATACAATAGATTGGAAGAAATAATGAGATTAGAGTAAGTAATGTTTGAAATACTAGCAATTGAAATTTTTTGCCTTTTACCTGAAAGCTTGCTTCCCCTTGAATCTGTGCTGCATGTATTCTCCACCCACAACCTTCTGTGCGACATCTTGCTGTTACTCTACATCGATCACTTTTTATCACCTTGTACTCGAATTGATTTTGGATAGCAAATTGATTCAAAGCGCTTCGAAATGAAGTGACATCAGGATATTTCACACCATAATCCATAATTGGATTCTCCTCATCATAAACCAACTCATCAACATTCGAATCATCTTCACTAGTGCTATAAACTAAATTTCTTTCAAAATCAACAGAATCAGACCCATGTAATTCATCTACTTCCTCATTCTCCTCATCATATCCAACATTATCATCTCCAACATCATCCACTATATGAGCTCCACCTGCAGCTATACCTTCACTTGCATCCTCCATATATAACTTTCAACTTTTAATCATGAGTCATGCTTCCCTAAATAACACCAAACAAAATGAGTAGATCCAAAATACCTAACTGTAGCAACAAACTGATGTAAAAATTTTTGATTTCTATTTAATTTTAGAAGTTTTCAGAAGTTTAATAAAGTTTCATGTTCCAAAAGGAGCAGAAAATTCTTTCCTGAAGAAAAGTGGAAAAGACCGAGTAGGAATTCAAGAAACCGATTCTTTTTCAAAAGGAAAAATGAAAAATAGAATACTTGCCAAGTAGATTTTGTCATCGAAACACATAATTCACACTCATACATCAACTCTAGCTCACTTTGGAAGATTAATAAACCATTCACAACAGCAGAAACCACAACATATCTTGCAGAAATTATACAGTTGTAGATGCTGTAGTAAAATGATAAAGCAAAACCAACTTACTTTTAATTGAATTAAATCTACGAAGATGAATGCAAAGACTAAATAAAACAGAAAGATTCAGTTTAATAAAGGCAACAAACTAAATGCAAAAAATAAATGCAAAAATTAAATGAAAACATCTGTAAATTAAATGAAAAAATTTTGAAAACCTAGATGTGGAAAACTTCTGAAATTAAATGGAACTTACCTTTTTTTTTTTTGCAATTATCCCTTTTCTTTAGTAGGAAGTTGTAGCTCCAAAACCCTAAACAATGAAAATGGTGATGATTCTTGAAGGCACTCTGTGATCCCCAACCACCATCGCGTCGGAGCCCGTCGCAGGATCTCGCCGCGGTTCCGCCACGAACGGCGTCGTCAATCGATCGATCGGCTAGGGTAAGGGTTTCGGATTTGAAGGCACTCTGTGATCCCTCGATCGGCTAGGGTACGGGTTTCGGATTTGGGGGGGAGTTGGGGATCAAACCAGGGAGAGGAGAGAGAGGGTGTAAGGGACGGAGGAGAATTGGGCGAGAGCTAGACCGCGCACTAATTTTGGAATTTTTTTTTTTTGTTTTTTTTGGAGACAGTTGAAGGAAAATAATTTATTAACTAGGGACAAAATAGGTATTTTTAATAATTTGTAACTCCGATTAATATTTAACTCTCGTTTAACCCTAGTTAACTTAACGGAGGGAAACAGTAGGGGTATATTTAATAACGGTGGAACGTATGAGGGGTATATTGGAAAGAAAAAAATAAGAGGGGTAAATCAGATATTTTTTAATATTTCACGGGTACACAGGCAATTATCCCTATATATTAATATTTCATACACCACAAAATATATTAGAAAATTAATAAAATATCTGATAATCATGCATTATGCAACAAAGTATATTAAAAAATTAATAGAATATTTAATATTTAATATTTTAAATTATATATCTTATAGATTATAGAAGATAGATAGATAGATAGATTAAACTAAAATTTTTTTTGCCAAAAGTGAGAGGGCATTATTCTGAAATAATAAAGTTTGAGAGATCCACGTACAATTTTACCTTCACTTCAAAGTTACATTCATATCTACTGTAGGTAAAAAATTTTGATTTCAAAGTACCCATTCTTTCTCAGATCGTATCAAAACCCTAACCCTAATTCGGAGGTTTCGCTTCCGATCTCGCATTTTCGATGGTATGTTGCTTCAGATCTCGAGTGGAGTGTTTTTGCATTTTGATGAGTTGATCCTCTCGAAATCCACTTTTTGCATTTTGATGCGTTGATCCTATCGAAATCCACTTTTTTTTTTTTTTGTTTCTTTAGGAGTAATACTGTAATTGTATCTGCATTTTGGCTTACAAATTTTTGAGTTTTTTCTTAGAAAAGGAAACTACAATTTAGCTCAAAAAGATTTTTTTTAAAAAAATTTACTCAAGTAGTTCAAGATGGTGTGTGCCCTTTAGTTTGTGAAATCGCGTAATTTTTCTTTCGAAATTAAAAGTTAGTATGCTTATCAGTGTATGTACGAAAGGTAGGTGTCGGCGGAGATGTTGATAAATTATGTTGAGATCTGATTAATCACATTTTAGTTTTTGGTGAGATTTCGTTGTAGTGATGAATGATTTTTGCTAATATAATTTAGTTTTAAAAGTAAATCTAAATTGACTAAGTTTTATATTTTAAAAATTTAAAGACACTAATATAGTAGAATGATGATCAAGAAATAATATAGAACGCATTCCGACAGTATAGAAGGGTCTTTTTGATGTCAAAAATTGATTTTTTCATATGATTTTTGCAAATTAAATATGATAGTTATGGTCGATTTTACCCGCGAAAGTGATTTTTGGTATCGAGAAGACTCGTTAATATCATCGGCATGCCTTCTTTATTGTTTCTTGACCAATTTGCTGATGTTAATCGCTTTAAATTGATGAAATATGAACGAACCTATGCGGTTCATTGCAAAATTGTGAAAGTTTAGGTAACTATCTGCGAACGGGCAAGAGTTCGGGTGGTTCTCATGCATTTAATCCAATAATTTAACACACTCTTTTTAACTTTAAAACAGTTGAATTACTGGATTTATAAGTGTTAAAAATGTTCAAGGTAGCGCGAGGCTAATACAATTAGCACAATTTTTGCAGGAGCGAGAAGCGAAGAAGGAGGCCTTTAGAAAATATCTAGATGCCAGTGGCGTGCTTGATGCTCTTACCAAAGGTCGCCCTCCTCCCATTCTTGCTTATATTTTTATCTATATACGCAGCTGATATAGAACACAGAATGAATTAGTATTTATGTCCGTGTATTCTCTGTCCTGTTGCAGTCTTAGTTTCATTGTATGAGGAGAACGACAAGCCTTCTTCTGGAGTCGAGTAAGTTTGGTAATCGGAAATATTATGTTCTTGCGGTCCTAAATCCAAGTACTTATCAATTCGTTAGATAAGAAAAAGGAAGCGGAGTAAGTGCTTTTAGCCTCGCTCCTACGGGAAGCTAAAGGAAATTCGGAGCTTCTGGCTGGAGCAGGAAGCTGAAATGGGCTTTCGGACCCCAAAAGCGGAAGCGACATGGTGGAGCTTCTGTTTCTGGTTTTGATGCTGCTCCTGGATGGAGCTTTTAGATAAGTATTAGTGGTCGAAAATCCCCTTTTTCCGATCGTATCCTTTTGTTCTGCTATTTATCAGGTTCATTCAACAAAAATTAGGCGGTCCGTCAATATCTGAATATGAAAAACTACAAGCTGAGAAATTGGACCTGCAGTTACGGTACGATGAACTCTTGGCGGCCCACAAAGAAACATGCAGACAGGTAACTCTTAATTTAGTATGTTATTCAAAATTTACTTTCAGATTCTTCTAAAACATGCTGCTTTACACTATGAAACAATGGTGTAATATCTAAAAGGGATATTATTGGTATCAATTAGTGGATGCTTTTCTGAATGAAATCAAGCAGCCTAATTCGATTCTACGAACTCAAAGAGTTATGCCCCTCGACTCAAAAACTTTAATTATATTCGTTTGTCATGTAAATGCATGCTCGGAGATGACGACAACGTTTCCTCAGCATAAAATCTCTTACAACAGCCATTTCCTTTTACTATCTAGTAGATTCATACATGGTCTAACTATTTGCTCTATTAACATATGCTTTATTACTTCAACTGCATGCAATTGTGGTCAGCACCTTTTCTACTTGTATTCGGCTATAATAGCTAAATTTGTTAGATTATCGTCGTAGGAGTAAAATGTGCAGTAAACAAAAATCGTGGTTTGAACGTGCACACAGAAGCTTGAACCCCTCAAATTAACGGAAAATTGGGCGCTACGGTACTTTTATATTTGCAGTACCTCAGTAAATAACTTGAGAGATGTTTATTTGTAAACTAGTCGCGAAAAATGCATCTGGGAATGGTAGAATTTCAATTCTTCCGAATTCTAGGATTCGAATCCCCTGCCCCGAAATCCTTCGGCTAAACCAGGTCTTAGTGTCAGAGTAAATAAATGACAGAGAGGTATCCAAATCAAATGCACATTTTGATTTAATGTTAAAATCTAAACTCAGCATTTGTCCGCGACGAATATTATGTTCACCTCTGCATTTGTTGATTTATGTTGCAGCTTGAGGATCTAAGGAGCTCGAAAATTGCAGCAAATTGCAAGGAAACAATGGATGGTGACACAGAAAGAGAGAATTTGTAGAGTGGCTCCATTAAGCAATCCAAATATTTTAATCATCACCAAAATTTGATTTCCTTTTTTTTTTTCTTTTTTTTGTTGTTGTTGTTGTTGATCCCTTTGGACTACTTAGTTTCATCTAAATCAGAGAGGCCATGGATTTCAAATTTGTTAGATGCTAATTCTTTATTTTTAAGTCCAATTGTCTGCAACAAGATCAATCTCCATGCTATTACTGAGACCCAAAAGAAGGGCAATATTTTAAATTCTTTATATAACATTTCAAATTTTGTGTTTTAATTGCAGTAGTAATTTTATATTTCATCTTTTAAGTATACTTTTATTCTTTAAATTTTATGTTTATAGACGAAGTTTACAAAAATTATTACACCAGAATAAATAAAAATTATAACCAAGGAATGTGTAAATGACCCCCAAAAAAATAAAAAATAAGATCTCATAAATTACAAAAAAGTAGAATTTAGGATTTTCTTAGAAAATTTCTCAAAAATTGGAAACTTATATATAAATTACCCTAGAAATTTAAACAGAAATAGAGATTAAATAAATAAATAAATAAATAGGAAAATAATAATCATAACATATATTAATTGACAGCTTTGAGAGGCCACATGACCCTCTCAACTCCCATATTTTCTTTTCAAAAAAAATAGAAAATAAGAATCAATATTATAGCTAATATATTTTTGAATTTTTTTTTATTCCGGAGAATACATTTATATTTATTGACTGCAAAGAAGAAACGAAGTACATCCACACCTGCAAGCTTAGGCAAGAAAAAAGAGAAAAAAAGTAAGTAAAAAAATAAAAAAGAGAAAGTAGAAGAAGTAGAGGAAGGAACAGTATTAAAATATAAAATAAAAAATAATAAAAAAAGTTGTTGTAAAAATTAATAAAGACCGAAGAAGAATAATGATCCTGTGATTTTCGACGATAAGCCGTCGGTGTCATCGCATTCGTCGCCGTCGTGTACCAACCGCCGCCATCGCTGTACAAGGCGTTGTCGTCATTGCCCAAACCTCAAACTATCATCGTCGCCTATACCTCAGGTCACCGCCACGCCCAAGGCATCGCAGCCGGCGTCCAAACCTCAAGCTGTCGCCGACGCCTCAAGCCTCCGCCGCAGACACCGCCCAAGAAGAGGCCATTGTTTATCACCCCCATCTCCCTCTTGCTTCCCAAGCAAGAAAGAAAATCCGATCTCCCTCTTACTTCCCAGCAAAAAAGAACACCTCATTCCCCATCTTGCTTTGCAAGCAAGAAAAAGCACAAAAAAAAATTACTACACGTACTTTATAAAATATTTTTATTAAAAAAAAAATGAATAAATTACTATTTATATTTTTAAAATATAATCTAAAAAATATTTTTATTAATAAAATTATCTATATATTAGCAGTTACTATATATATATATATATATTATTTTTTGTTACACAAAATTAATTATGCTAAAAATTTAAAGTCACTTATATAAATATCGTTTATTTATCTGTTCAAAAAAAAAATTATAAATAATTAAGAATTAAAAATTATTTTATATCTCAGTACTTTACTATTGAATTATATTTACAGTGGTTAACTTTAATACCGTATTTAAAAGTTGTTTAAATATAAATATTTTTAAATTTTATTTGAGTACAAATATAATTATAAATTAATTATAATTATTCTAGTACATATCTCTTCTCCGTTCATCTTTCAATTCCACGTGCACCTCTCTATCTCTCTCCCGCCCCTCATCCTCGTCCTCACTCACTCTCTCTCTCTCTCTCAAGTAGTACATGCACACATGCATGTTCTCTCCTTTCCAAATTAACTCTCGTGTTCTTCGGTTCTCTCCTTCGGTAGCATGCTAAATAAATACATGATCAGCAAGGCTTGCCGGGCTGGCAGTTGAGCCAGCCGGCGAAGCGGGTGAGCCTGCGGACCCACGTCCCGGGCTTCGCCTGAATGAAATCCCTCCTCGAGAAGGTCGACCTCTTGTTCGGAACCCCTGACTCGACAAAGAACGCTCCGTTCCTCAGCACGTCTCCCTCCGACCGCCATACCCAATTCCTCCATTCCGCCTCGTTCGTATACTCTCTCTTGGTCACCTGCATGCACATCGGTATATATATACGAGTTCTTAATTATCAAGCTGATTACTAATTAATTACTACATCTCCTTACTGCACATGCATTGAGGCTTTAATTCGTTTTGCCAGTTCTACGATACCTCTTTGGCATCCCTAAAAAAAGCAGTGAATCGGTTGCCTTGGCTGATAATAGTGGGATTTTGGCTTCCACCGATCGCGTACATTTTCCAGTGTGTGTAGTCATTGTTCACCACGTGAAAAAAACCCCATCGGCACCTAAATACAACAAGTAATTGAAAATAGAGAAAAAAAAATAGTATTTATGTGCATATGTACGTACGTCTATATATGTTTAAATGACGTGTGTGTGTGTGTATATGAACCTTGGCATTCTCTGTACTAGGCCTTCTCCGAAGTGGTTGAAGGCAACCGTGACCTGCATGATGGCGTCCTTTTCATTTTCATTGTGGGCACCCAACAACAACACCTGAAGAAACAAGAAAACAAGTTTAGTGCACCCAACGATTATAATTTTATAACAGAGAAATTGTTAGTTTCTAAAGAGGTAGCAGCGCAAACATGTACATGTGCATACCTCGTCGTGGTGCGCGAAGTGGTTGTTGGAGATGGTTACTGCAGTGGAGGTGTTGATGACGTCGATAAGGCCGTCCTGGCAGTTTGACATTGATACATGGTCGATCCAGATGTTGGTGGACCCGAGCACGGAGATGCCGTCGCCGTCGGTTTTGCTCCTCACACCGTAGTGCTCGGGGGAGTCCCGGATCACTGCACCGGATGCCGCCCTAATGTTCTTGATCCGGATGTTGTGGATGATGATATTGTGCTGGTTCTGGATGGTCAGCTGGGCTCCGTTCTCGATCGTAACCATCGCCCCGCGCCCGTCGATGGTCTTGTCGCTGTTGATCATGAGCTCCTCTGCGAGGCGGATCGTCATGCTGCGGGCAAAGATGATCCACAGCGGCTCCGACTGGATCACGCCATAGCGGAGCGTCCCGGGTCTGGGGTTCACAAGCTCATCGTCGGAGGGGTCCGTGACCACGTAGAACGCACCGTTCTTGCCGCCGGTGGTGCGGTGGCCGAAGCCCTTAGCGCATAGGGCCAGCTGCTTGCGGTGCCTGTCCCAGTTCTTCCGGCACCGCCAGCACCGGTCAATTGGGTTCGTCACCCGGCACGGACCAGTACTGTACCGCCGCTGGAGTCCTCTCCTCGTGCTGTTCCCTTCCAGGGTTCTGCATGCAATTCCGCGCACATGTGTTATATGCACATCTAATCCGATCAATATTATTCTAGCCCACCTTAATTTATATACTACGTACCTGTGAACCTCTCTATTGAAGTTGAAGGTGGCGCCCTCCGGGTCGGGATCGTAAGCGGCGCGGGCAAGCACTTCGGCGTCCTCAGCCTTCTTGCGCCAGTACTCGTCGTCGCTGATGTCGGCGCTGGACACCGCCGCGTAGGCCAGGAAGAGGATGGAGACGAACAAGTAGTAGCCCGGCTTGTGATATCGAAGGCCCTCCATGCTTCTGAACGATCTTATTGCGTTCAAGTGGTGGGCCGAGAGGTGTTGTTCGAGCCGAGACCACCGGACCCAACCAGACCAGCCGAGTCGTAGAGCTGGAAGAAATGTATGATTATTAGAGAGGACTATGGTTTAGTGAGGGTGGAGATGGTACGTGCATGGTGAGGGGTTTATATAAGGAGAGAAGGTACGTGGTCTAATATTAGGTGGGAGGGGGAAGAGGTACCAGCAGATGAAACGAGGAGGGAGGAGAGCCATTGATGAGTAAACTCTTCGTACTTAGCAGTCGAAATTTGAGCTGGTTTGTAGTTTGGTGGTAACTGGCAATGGTTTTGGGAGTTGGGAAGGGAGGGAGGAGGAGAAAAGGGTTGTTTGTCTCACTAACAAATTAACTGCCCCATGAAATTAAGTTGAATCCTGATTCCTCAGTACAATTTATAATTTAATTAAATTATAATCTTAGATTCATTTATAGTTGATACAACTTTCTATATTGGTTGAGCAGTACTATATATAAAAAAATTCTATATTCAAACTTTTCGTTAATTTTTCTAGAAAAAAAAGAGGGTCTTAATTATAGATCGAGTTTGCATGTTACAGTGCTCTTCGATTCCAAAAAATTAGTGTAATTCTTCGGGCGATTTCAAACTTGCCCTTAAAATTTATAAAATATTGTAAATATTACTTCAAATAATCATTATTATTTTTCTATCTATAAATTAATAAATATTATTGGAAATGTCCTTCCCTACATTAATTAAAAATTTTGGACTAATTTACTCCTAGTATACTATTATTTATGAGCTTATTAGTAGGGCTCGCAAATGAGGGAGCCGGGCATCTTCGGCTCTGTAGTCAGTTCGCTTGAACTCGACTTAAAATTAAATAAGCCGCATTTGAATAGAAAAAAAAAAATTAAAATTTTTTTTCAAGCCAAGTTTGAATATTACTTGGTTCATTCGAATTAGATTCGAAAAGCTCCATAATATATATATACTTGGCTCATTCGGTTCAGTGAGTTTCAAGGGTAAGGATGGCGCCTTCCCGACGCCGGCTTCGACCATTGCCTCCCCGCCTCCCCTGCCCCTGCCTGGCCCTAGCCCAAGCCAGACCTTGCACCTGCATCAGGCTTCCTTCCGCTGCCGCCGCCCCGAGGAACGATGGGCTGCGTCCGGGGGTCTCTTTCAAGGAGGCGATTCTCTCGCCTCCTCCGGGCCCCCCGACCCCCCAACCTTCCTATCCTCTTCTCACACCTTCTCGCGGTTTCTTTGCTCACCCCTCCCTGCCGAGGTTACCCCCGAAATACCTGCGGAACCCTTCGTTGCGCGGGAGATGTTTCCGGTGCTTTGAGCGTGGGCACCGCGCGGAGCAATGCCGGGAGCCGAGACGTTGCCTCTTGTGCATGAGGATTGGTCACAACGCGGCTCGTTATGGTCCACCGCGGCCCCCGCGCGGCGGGGCGACTCCGGCGTCTGGCACCCAACCCGTGGAGGCCACGGCGACCGGTCGCCCTCAGCTGGCGGCGGCTTTTCTACCGCTACCGTCGCCTCCCCCCCTCGGTCGGCCCTTCCTCGCTGGCTGTGCGGCAAGGGTTGATGTGGCGGGCTTCGACGTGGAGGCACTGAGGGTCTCACTTCCCTGGAAGCTCGCCAGTTTTTTTTGGTGGCAAGGCGAGTGATTACAAGACGGCGTCTCTTCAGGGCGGCTACCTGGCAGTCATCTTCCTGAGTTGGGTGATCAGGGAGTCGGCTATCGGCCGTAGCCCTCTCTCGTTGGATGGCTCTTCCTATTCGTTCTCCAACTGGGTGGAGGTGGGAGAAGAGAGTCGGGGACACCTACGCCATAAAGCGTGGATCCGTCTGGTCAATTGGCCATTGCTGTGCTGGAGTAGGGAGGAGGTGAAGGCGGCTGTTAGCGGCTTCGGGGAGCTCTGGGAAGTTGACGAACGGAGTGTTGAGGCGGACGATGTTTCAGGCTACAGGGTTCGTGTGCGTTGCCAGGACGCGTCCTGTATTCCGGAGAATTTGCTGCTGATGGTGGAGGACCGCCGCTTCCGTATTTCCATTTTGGTCGAGAGTGGGAGGAGACTGAACCCATCCTGCTGGGAGAAGCAGCCGACCAGCGCCTTGGCCTCTTATCGCTGGAGGCCCAGGATGATTTCATCAATATCACGGGGTTCGCGTCCATCCCGGCGTCCTTTTCGACGGAATCTCTTCGGGGCTTAGACGGGCGGAACGACACGGGCGGCGTCCGGGGAGCGCACGGAGTCGGCCGAACTTGGGCAGTCCGGCCGGCGGCCTCGCAGTCCGGGCCGCACGGCGGAACGGCGCGGACCCAATGGGGTCAACCCTGCGGGGCAGGTTCTGGCGCGGGTTCCGAGGGACTGCAGGGGCTTCCGCTTTCGTGTCTCTCGGCGATCCAGGAGGGGGTTGAGCAGGTGTCCTCCTTTCCTCTTTTGGCTTGCCCTGCCCCCCCGCCAGTTCCTACCCCCGAGGCCCCTACGACTGGGCTTCTGCAGGTTGACCTTTTTCCCTTTGAGGCGGGACCCCGAGGCTCGAGGCAGCCCCCGCCCACTCCTTCTGGAAGGCGACACCTTGGCAATCCGGTCGCGAGCCCCCTCTTGGAGTTGGATCGGATTTCTCTGGCGGGCCCCACTCCGGGCCTGCTGGATCTTGCGGGGGCCTCGGCTTCAGAAGAGCCCAGGCCGGCCCAACTCACCCCGCCCTGCTCGGGCCACGTGGTCCCCAGGCTGGCTTCACCGACCAGGAGGAGTTCCAGACTAGCTGCGAAGCGCAAGGGGGCCCATAAATCCTCCCTCTTTCGGGCCCAGGACTTATTGTGTGGGAAATTCAAGGTGGTGAGAACCCGCTCCCCAACGGCAGCCCCGGCGGCAGCCCCGCCGTCGACTTGTCTGGACGCCACTTCAGGCCCCGGTGAACCGTCGTTGCCCCGGACGCCGGGATCGATGCAGGCTCGAAGGCCGGAAGCGGAAAACACCGGAGAGACCATGACCGACCGAGAGCTCCAGACGCCGCTCTCGCTGGTGGAGATCAACCACATCAAGGCCATTTGCGGGATCGTGGATGCGGGGGGGACTACCGCCATTCCTCCCGCCCTGCCGCACCCCTCCTTGCCGAGCACCGTCTCTTCACCAACCTCGGAGCGAGGTGGAGGGAGATCCTAAGGGCCGGGTCCGCGATGGTTGGGGGTTTTCCCAGGACTCAGATGACACGGAATCGGACTTTTAAATTTCTATCTTGGAATGTGAGAGGTCTCAACGGGCGAGATAAGTGCAGCATGGTTCAAAACATTATCAGAAATGGCAGATGCGGGGTGATCTGCCTCCAAGAAACGAAGCTGGCATCCACTTCGCTTGCCAAATTCCGTTCTTTCTGCGGCTTCCACATTCGCGACTTCCGCACGCTGGATGCCGTGGGCACGAAGGGCGGCTTGCTTACCGCTTGGAATCCCTCCCTTTTTGATTGCTCACAGGTATGGACGGGGGCGTTCTCGCTCAGCACAGTGTTGAAAAGGAAATTGGACGGGAGCACCTTCACGATCTCTAATATTTATGGACCGACTTGCTCCACTCTGAAAGGGGCTCTCTTGAGCGAACTCCGCTCCATTAGCACTGGAATTGAGGGACCGTGGGTTTTAATCGGGGACTTCAACCTACTTCTTTCGGTTCAAGACAAGAATGGTCCGCCTTCGCACGTGGCTGACATGCTGGCTTTCAGGAACGTCGTTCACAACCTCGGCCTCATCGACATCCTTATCATCAACAAATCCTTCACATGGACGAACGGAAGACCGAATCCCACCCTGGAGCGTCTGGATAGGGCGCTTATCTCTCGTGATTGGCAGTCTTTCTTTCCTCGATCCACCCTCCGGGCTTTGCCGAGGCCTCGGTCGGACCATTGTCCTCTGGTGCTAACCGCTTTCTCTTTTTTCCCCGCCCCTCATCTCTTCAGGTTCGAGATGTTTTGGCTCCGACACCCGGCGTGTGTCGATGTTATCGCTAACAATTGGGACGCCAATCCCGAGACTGGCACACCCGCCCGCAGCTTCGCTACAAAAATCTCGAGAGTATCAAGGGCCCTAAAGGATTGGGGGGCGGGTCTGCAGTCAGCTCTGAAGAAGCAAGCCAATCTTTGTCTCGGCTGGATTAGCTGGATCGACAGGGCCGAAGAGATCAGAGCTTTAGCGACGAGAGAGAGCTCTTTGAGATCCGAGCTCAAGGCGAGATTCGAAAAGTTATGCTTGCAAGAGGAGATGAAATGGAGGCAAAGATCGCGTGTTCAATGGCTTAAGGTCGAGGATGCAAACACCAAGTTCTTCCACCAATACGCTAATGCCCGTAGGAGCAAGAATTACATCGCTAAGTTGACGGATGGGAACTCCGCTCTCACCAGTCACACGGATTTGGCCAATTTTTTATGCCTGTTTTTCAAGAATCAATTGGGAACCGACCCCGGCTGCTCGAAGTCGATCAATTTGTCGTTGCTCTATTCTAACGAGTTCATCAATCTTGCGAGCTTACAGGAACCCTTCTCAGCACAGGAAATTAGATGTGCAATCTTCTCCTCTGCCCCGGATAAGGCACCGGGACCGGATGGCTTTCCTTTATTCTTCTATCAGCGTTTTTGGGGGTTAATTAAGGAGGACATCTTGGAAGTTTTTCACAACCTGTTCGGGGGAAGGCTGGAACTTAAGGAGCTCAACCAAGGGTGGATCTCCCTTATCCCTAAGAAGGTCGCTGCCACCGACGTGAGGGACTTTAGGCCGATCTGCCTGACCAACGGGCTGTCAAAAATTATCTCGAAGGTTCTGGCGTCCTGTTTGCAACTGTTTCTTCAGGAGCTTATCAACCCTTTCCAAACGGCGTTCATCAAAGGTCGCACGCTTCTCGACAATTTCCTCACGGCACATACCTTGACACACCACCTGCACTCTACTAATGTCACGCCCCGAGATTCGAAAGTGGGTCTAAAAATTTTTTTTTTTTAAATCAGAGTTTAAACATGTTTTCTCCAAGGCGTGAGCAGACCGCCACACATATAGAAAAGTCTCTGTATCTCTAACAGAGTCTTCCCTATATGTGCTCGGCTAACAGATACAGTGTCACGCCCCGGGGGTCGAACTGCGACCCGGGCTCGCCAACAGATCCGCCGTCTGTACGGAAACTGCCGTACAGACGAAGCGTCTAACCTGCAAAAGAGATCTATAGCTAACAAGTATCAGAGCTGAAAGGAAGCTGAAACACTAAGCGGTGAAAAGTCCAAGTACACCAGTCCACTAGCACCCCCAACATAAGTACAAAAGTGGAAACTGAAAAGTACAAGAGACACTACACCGACACCACCGACTCGGGTAGGAGCTGGCCAGCCACGCGCATACCTCGGTCAGAAAGCTCCGAATGAGCCAAACCTGGAACGGTCGCCTCAGGAACACCTGTCATCACAGCGGGTGTGAGATCAACTGCAACAGTCAGATCTCAGTGGGCACCAAAGCTAACCCCACGGTACACCCACTCAGTCTGCTGGAGACAAAAACACAAATAGATAGATAGATAGATAGATAGATAGATAGATAACTGGAAATGAATCTATCGCTACATGTCTCAATGCAATGCTGGAAGTAAGTTCTCAGTCTCTCTCACGGGAGGCCTGGAAACTACGAACGTCTGCGCCCCCTACAGCCCTTATCAAACAAGAACATGCTGTAGGCTTAGGCGCCCATAGTTTCCGCCCCCGCACTGGGACTGCTAGAACTCTACAAGACACTAGAAGGCCACCTCAATCCCTTCTAGTAACCACCTGGTGACTCGGCCAGGGCATAACTATCTATCTGGTAACTCAGCCAGTGATATCTACACATCTGGTAACTCAGCCAGTGATTTATACCCATCTGGTAACTCTGCCAGTGGTATCTACTCATCTGGTAACTCAGCCAGTGATCTATACCCCTCTGGTAACTCTGCTAGTGGTATCTATTCATCTGGTAACTCAGCCAGTGATCTATACCCCTCTGGTAACTCTGCCAGTGGTATCTACTCATCTGGTAACTCAGCCAGTGATCTATACCCCTCTGGTAACTCTGCCAGTGGTATCTACTCATCTGGTAACTCAGCCAGTGATTTATACCCATCTGGTAACTCTGCCAGTACAACTCGTATGCTCTAACGATGCGACTAACACTCGTGTCCAAGTCGGAAACGACAACCCTCGACTTGCACGACTGTTCCGTAAATACCTGATAGTAAGGATACGATACCTTTGCATTCGGAAGCATAAAAGGCAATCCGTAGTTCCTTGGGAGAAACCAACCCACTTGCGAACCATCCGCGAAAACCGTGCGCCAAACGGAGGTCCCGATGCGATCCCGCAGCTCCACGCGGCAAAACACGCGCCCCTGGCCACGTGAGAAGCTAACACTATGCCACAACTGCGAGATAAGAAGAGGGACCGGGATCAGAAAAACATGCGGCCAAAACCGCGCTCACAAAGGCGAAAGAAACCCATCCGGCGACGAGAAACGCCGCGCGTTGCGCGGAAAACCCATCGCGCACACACGCCGCGGCGCGTCGCCGAGTCGCAGCCTGCGCGGCCAATGCAGCGCAGCTGCACGGCCCCCAAAACCCAGACGCGCGGCGCTGGCCCAGCCGCCCGCGCGGCGCCCAGCAAGCCCGCGCGGCACAAGGCCGCCCGCGCGGGGCCCCTGCAGGGCCGCGCGCCCACGGGCGCAGCATGCAGGCCCGCGCGGCACAAGGCCGCCCGCGCGGGGCCCCTGCAGGGCCGCGCGCCCACGGGCGCGGCCTGCAGGCCCGCGCGGCACAAGGCCGCCCGCGCGGGACCCCTGGAGCGCCGCGCGCCCAAGGGCGCGGCCTGCAGACCCGCGCGGCACAGGGCCGCCCGCGCGGGGCCCCTGCAGGGCCGCGCGCCCACGGGCGCGGCCTGCAGGCCCGCGCGGCACAAGGCCGCCCGCGCGGGGCCCCTGCAGCGCCGCGCGCCCAAGGGCGCGGCCTGCAGGCCCCGCGCGGCGCAAGGCCGCCCGCGCGGGGCCCCTGCAGGGCCGCGCGCCCACGGGCGCGGCCTGCAGGCCCGCGCGGCACAAGGCCGCCGCGCGGGGCCCCTGCAGCGCCGCGCGCCCAAGGGCGCGGCCAGCAGGCCCGCGCGGCGCAAGGCCGCCCGCGCGGGCCCCTGCAGCGCCGCGCGCCCAAGGGCGCGGCCTGCAGGCCCGCGCGGCGCAGGGCCGCCCGCGCGGGGCCCCTGCAGGGCCGCGCGCCCAAGGGCGCGGCCTGCAGGCCCGCGCGGCACAAGGCCGCCCGCGCGGGGGCCCCTGCAGCGCCGCGCGCCCAAGGGCGCGGCCTGCAGGCCCGCGCGGCGCAAGGCCGCCCGCGCGGGGCCCCTGCAGCGCCGCGCGCCCAGGGCGCGGCCTGCAGGCCCGCGCGGCGCAAGGCCGCCCGCGCGGGCCCCTGCAGCGCCGCGCGCCCAAGGGCGCGGCCTGCAGGCCCGCGCGGCGCAGGGCCGCCCGCGCGGGGCCCCTGCAGGGCCGCGCGCCCAAGGGCGCGGCCTGCAGGCCCGTGCGGCACAAGGCCGCCCGCGCGGGGCCCCTACAGGGCCGCGCGCCCAAGGGCGCGGCCTGCAGGCCCGCGCGGCGCAAGGCCGCCCGCGCGGGGCCCCTACAGGGCCGCGCGCCCAAGGGCGCGGCCTGCAGGCCCGCGCGGCGCAAGGCCGCCCGCGCGGGGCCCCTCCAGCGCCGCGCGCCCAGGGCGCGGCCTGCAGGCCCGCGCGGCTCAGGGCCGCCCGCGCGGGGCCCCCGCAGGGCCGCGCGCCCACGGGCGCGGCCCGCGGGCCCGCGCGGCACAGGGCCGCCCGCGCGGGGCCCCCTGCAGGGCCGCGCGCCCACGGGCGCGGCCCGCGGGCCCGCGCGGCACAGGGCCGCCCGCGCGGGGCCCCCTGCAGGGCCGCGCGCCCACGGGCGCGGCCCGCAGGCCCGCGCGGCACAGGGCCGCCCGCGCGGGGCCCCCTGCAGGGCCGCGCGCCCACGGGCGCGGCCCGCAGGCCCGCGCGGCGCAGGGCCGCCCGCGCGGGGCCCCTGCAGGGCCGCGCGCCCAAGGTCGGGGCCTGCAGGCCCGCGCGGCACAAGGCCGCCCGCGCGGGGCCCCTGCAGCGCCGCGCGCCCAAGGGCGCGGCCTGCAGGCCCGCGCGGCGCAGGGCCGCCCGCGCGGGGCCCCCGCAGGGCCGCGCGCCCACGGCGCGGCCCGCGGGCCCGCGCGGCACAGGGCCGCCCGCGCGGGGCCCCCTGCAGGGCCGCGCGCCCACGGGCGCGGCCCGCGGGCCCGCGCGGCACAGGGCCGCCCGCGCGGGGCCCCCTGCAGGGCCGCGCGCCCACGGGCGCGGCCCGCGGGCCCGCGCGGCACAGGGCCGCCCGCGCGGGGCCCCCTGCAGGGCCGCGCGCCCACGGGCGCGGCCCGCAGGCCCGCGCGGCACCTTGCAGTGCCGCGCGCACAGCGCGCGGCCTGCAAGGTCGCGCGGCACAGGGGTTGCCCGCGCGGCACCCCTGCAGTGCCGCGCGCCCAGCGCGCGGCCTGCAGGGCCGCGCGGCCCCAAGGCCGCCCGCGCGGCACCTTACAGTGCCGCGCGCCCCGCGCGGCCTGCAAGCCCGCGCGGCACAGGGGCTTCCCGGGCGGCACCCCTGCAGGGCCGCGCGCCCCGCGCGGCCCGCCAGGCCGCGCGGCACAGGGGATGCCCGCGCGGCACCCCTGCAGTGCCGCGCGCCCAGCGCGCAGCCTGCAGGGCCGCGCGGCACCATGCCGCCCCTGTGCAGCCCGGCGCCCTGCTGTCCCACTTTGGCAGCAGGGCGCAGCTGCGCGCGGCGCCCAAGCGCCTCCCCCGGCCACGCGCCGGACGACTAGCCGCAAGGCTCCGGCCACCGGGGAGAAGAAAAGAGAGAAAAGAAAGAATAAAATAAAATAAACCAACCTCCTCGCGGCACGCCGGTCCTCGCTCGGCTCTCGTCCACGCTCGGAGAAGAAAAACGCCCAAGAGCCCTCTCCATTTCCACCATCTTCTTCTTCCTTCTTCTCTTTTTTCCTTTTCTTTCTTTCTTTCTCTTTTTCCTTTCCTACAGAGGTGGAGGGGAGGGGTTTTTATAAAGCAACAACTTTATATAAATTAATTAACTTAATTAATTTAATTCCAAAACCCAACTCCAACTCACTTTTGGTCTTCGGGCTCTCCGCCGCTGCCCGGAACCTCCCGAGCTCCGCTGTAATTCCAAAGTACACGCGCTCACAGCTTTTTCTCTTCAAAAAGCTCAACCGTTGAGTCGGGGTGCTCAAATCAAATACCGGCTCCAAAAATGCCAGTTCCGACTCACTTTTTACCTCCGGGTCCTCCGCGTCAGTCCGGAACCTCCCGAACCTCGCTGTAAACAGAAAATACACCTGCTCCAAGTGTTTCCCAATTTTCTGCAACCCATAGCGGTGTCGGCGCTTCCCGTACCAGTCACCTAATGCGTACAAAGCCCGAAACAAGCAGAGGCTTCCGCGGGGATCCAAATCAACCCGAACTCCTCTGTAAACACAAATGGGACACATCCCAGGCAAACTCCTCCGCACCACTCCATCCTGCAAGGTCGGTGCGTCAGCCAAAACCCGGTGTTCTACACTCTCCCCCCCTTAAAAGGGTTTCGTCCTCGAAATCCAACTAAATCCATACTTAGGAGGGTAAATCAACAACAAAAGGGGGTAGAAGATCCTCAGATTGCCTAAGGCTCTCAAGTGGTCACTCACATTCCTCATGCTGACAACACTGAACCTTTCCCAAAGGTGTGATTCGACTGCAAAATTCTTTGGTTTCACCAACAAGAAGCGCATCGGTCGATGAGGATAACGCAGTCCTCGTCCATCACCAAGGAAGGGAAAGCAAAACAAAACTTTCGGGGTTCAAATAGGCCTCATCCAGCCTGATCACAGCTCGAGGATCCACAACTCGCATAACTCGTTTCTATAAAAACTCTCAGGCTGGAAGTTTCCCTCGATTCGAGAACTCAAAAACCGAAGTTCAAGCCTCCTTAAGGCAAAACTCCCCAGCTGCTTCATAGCCACCAAAGCTCCAGTTCCACAAAACATGGATCACCTCCCCTTGACAGGGGAAAACTTCAACCTCGAGAACCTTCTCTCGATTCTGGCACTCAATTCCCAGGGTTACACAGCTCGCCTAAACAGGGCATACTGAACAAAATGTCCTTGCCGGGATAAAGCAATCATACATCCTTGCAAAATCTATCCACCGGCGTTACCTCGACCCAACCTCCTGAGTGTCCATGCACTTTAGGTTCGAGGGTTCTGAACAATCCCATGACCTCTCTATCACGGCAATATCCGGATCAAAGCTGGTATCCTCCTCAGCCTTGCCTCAATACACCTCATATCCTCTGTCCCTCAAGCGGCTAAAACACAAGGCCCAAACACAAAATCCTCGATGTCGAAGTGCAACTCTCAAAGCTTGGCAACCAACTTCTTCCTCCTTAGAAGTTGTAGCACTAACCTCAAGAGCCCCTCAAGCTCCAAGTCGCTTCGGAGGTAAGCAAAAACCCACGACGGTATCACCACCAACCCGTCCAGTGAAACAGGGAAAAACACAGCTCTCAAATCAGTAGGGCATTAGTCAAACCACTTGACCACGCAAACCTCTCAAACTGCCCTACTGGTTCCGGATCAGTATCCAGGCACAGCCCTTGGCTGTAAGGTTCCATAAAGATATCAATCACTCGAAGGCATCTGCCCAAGCACAAGGTGAGACTAAACAAGTTCGAACCTTACAAGAACTCACACGGTTGTGTACCCACCACGTGACATCACCACGGTGTAACAACCGCCTGGATCCTCACTGTCGTATTCCCACGACGAGGCACTAGGTCTCAGAGACCTCTCGATCCGTCAAATCTCGCAGCTGCGCTCACAGCTCTCCCTGTCTCACGGTTGATACTCCACGAGGTGCTGTCGAAGTTGGCGCGGTTACCAAACCACGTCAATGACTGTCTCGATCTCGGTCCCAATCAAGTAATTACCTGGTAACTCGGCCAGGGGCATCATCCACCTGGTAACTCGGCCAGGGGCAAGTAACCTCCTGGTAACTCAGCCAGGGGCAGGTAACCTCCTGGTAACTCAGCCAGGGCATCAAATATCTCATCGCATGCTATAAAAATACACTCCTCCTGACCAGGTCTACGGAGGGTCAATGTCTTCTCTTTCGACAATCCATGATAGCATAAATTGGGACGACCGATTCCTATCCAACCTCGTATCAACACCCCAGCTCTGAAGTAGGACTAACATTTCGATGATCAATCCAAGGTCCTAGTTGCACTGGCAGGACAGGCAGCACTCATCCACGTGCTTCACGTGATCTGAAAATCGATCCAAACGTGCAAAACCATCAGTCCTGACACTGGCCCACACGAAGGTACCCCCGCTTTACCGAAACGCACACACGGCGTTGGCATTAAGCAAGCTCTAACCCGACGGCCACACCAGGTGAGACGCGATCCTCAACCCTGACGAAGAATGCGGCCCATGCAGAAGGGAAACTCACATCCTGGCACTGCTGCTGAAGCGAGCACTGTCGAGAACCTCCTGGTCTCGGTCTTCTCTGAGACCCATGATCCTGTGGGTGAAATCATGGCAACCTCGAATCACGCGACTATCGCAAGAACGGCGATGCCGGAGCTCTCACTCCGACGCTGATCCCCCGCTCACCGTCTCCCTCGGACGGAAACACTGATCCTCGGTCAATCCATCGCGTATGCACGCTCACTGCATCCAAGGTCGGCAATCGCCGAAAATGCACAAAGAGATAGTCATCTTGAGGCGGTTCCCACTCGAACACAACCAACCTCTAAGCCTCATCCTGGACGACCAGGGATACACCGCTCAACTGACACAGAAACTCACCCCAGAACATCAACTGCGCTCCCGATGGTCCAACAAGACGAATCCGACGCCACCAGCTCTCTTGGCGTCCCAAAGAAAAGTACATAACCAAGCGCCCTGATGCTTATCCTGGATGAACAAATCCTCGAACAAATCTTCCATAACCGCGTTCCAGTTCTCGGCCTCTCACGGCTCCAACTCGGTCCCGAAATCTTCAAGGGATAGAACTGGATGCGGTACACAACCTATCAGTAACCTCTCGCTGCATCCGCACCATCAATGGTGCGATCCCGAAACAGAAATCGACAAAGTCGCGGCCGGAGGTACTACCGACGATACTCCGGGCGATGCTCTCGGTCCAAGCATGTGCACCAAGCATGTGCATCCCACGCTCCATGCTCTCTCTTCCTGGCGCCGTAACGCCTCAAATACCAGGACTGCTAGGGCCTGGATCACTCAAGCCTCTCTCGGTTCCATCCATTTAGCTTTCCGCTATACGAGCCCCTCATCCCGGGTCCAACACGCCCTCGCCGCTGCACGGCGTCTCGGAAGCATCCAAAAACCACTGCAACAGAAAAACCTTAGGACCAAGACTTTCTCGACCCCAAACAAACGAAAGTCTAACCATGTTAACCTTTCTAAAGCATCATGCTGTCTGCAGCCAACACGATCACCTTTAGAGAAATAACATGCGAGGTCACTCACCCCAACCCTCAGGGGGAGGTACACCCTCAGACAAGACTCTCGCTAAGGTCACAACTCACACGACAGTCTTCCCACTGTCCAGCCAAAAGCCTAGGGTCTCTAAGTCCCCAACGACCTATATTCCTAGGCTCTGATACCACCTAATCTGTCACGCCCCGGGGGTCGAACTGCGACCCGGGCTCGCCAACAGATCCGCCGTCTGTACGGAAACTGCCGTACAGACGAAGCGTCTAACCTGCAAAAGAGATCTATAGCTAACAAGTATCAGAGCTGAAAGGAAGCTGAAACACTAAGCGGTGAAAAGTCCAAGTACACCAGTCCACTAGCACCCCCAACATAAGTACAAAAGTGGAAACTGAAAAGTACAAGAGACACTACACCGACACCACCGACTCGGGTAGGAGCTGGCCAGCCACGCGCATACCTCGGTCAGAAAGCTCCGAATGAGCCAAACCTGGAACGGTCGCCTCAGGAACACCTGTCATCACAGCGGGTGTGAGATCAACTGCAACAGTCAGATCTCAGTGGGCACCAAAGCTAACCCCACGGTACACCCACTCAGTCTGCTGGAGACAAAAACACAAATAGATAGATAGATAGATAGATAGATAGATAGATAACTGGAAATGAATCTATCGCTACATGTCTCAATGCAATGCTGGAAGTAAGTTCTCAGTCTCTCTCACGGGAGGCCTGGAAACTACGAACGTCTGCGCCCCCTACAGCCCTTATCAAACAAGAACATACTGTAGGCTTAGGCGCCCATAGTTTCCGCCCCCGCACTGGGACTGCTAGAACTCTACAAGACACTAGAAGGCCACCTCAATCCCTTCTAGTAACCACCTGGTGACTCGGCCAGGGCATAACTATCTATCTGGTAACTCAGCCAGTGATATCTACACATCTGGTAACTCAGCCAGTGATTTATACCCATCTGGTAACTCTGCCAGTGGTATCTACTCATCTGGTAACTCAGCCAGTGATCTATACCCCTCTGGTAACTCTGCTAGTGGTATCTACTCATCTGGTAACTCAGCCAGTGATCTATACCCCTCTGGTAACTCTGCCAGTGGTATCTACTCATCAGGTAACTCAGCCAGTGATCTATACCCCTCTGGTAACTCTGCCAGTGGTATCTACTCATCTGGTAACTCAGCCAGTGATTTATACCCATCTGGTAACTCTGCCAGTACAACTCGTATGCTCTAACGATGCGACTAACACTCGTGTCCAAGTCGGAAACGACAACCCTCGACTTGCACGACTGTTCCGCAAATACCTGATAGTAAGGATACGATACCTTTGCATTCGGAAGCATAAAAGGCAATCCGTAGTTCCTTGGGAGAAACCAACCCACCTGCGAATCATCCGCGAAAACCGTGCGCCAAACGGAGGTCCCGATGCGATCCCGCAGCTCCACGCGGCAAAACACGCGCCCCTGGCCACGTGAGAAGCTAACACTATGCCACAACTGCGAGATAAGAAGAGGGACCGGGATCAGAAAAACATGCGGCCAAAACCGCGCTCACAAAGGCGAAAGAAACCCATCCGGCGACGAGAAACGCCGCGCGTTGCGCGGAAAACCCATCGCGCACACACGCCGCGGCGCGTCGCCGAGTCGCAGCCTGCGCGGCCAATGCAGCGCAGCTGCACGGCCCCCAAAACCCAGCCGCGCGGCGCTGGCCCAGCCGCCCGCGCGGCGCCCAGCAAGCCCGCGCGGCACAAGGCCGCCCGCGCGGGGCCCCTGCAGGGCCGCGCGCCCACGGGCGCAGCATGCAGGCCCGCGCGGCACAAGGCCGCCCGCGCGGGGCCCCTGCAGCGCCGCGCGCCCAAGGGCGCGGCCTGCAGGCCCGCGCGGCGCAAGGCCGCCCGCGCGGGCCCCTGCAGCGCCGCGCGCCCAAGGGCGCGGCCTGCAGGCCCGCGCGGCGCAGGGCCGCCCGCGCGGGGCCCCTGCAGGGCCGCGCGCCCAAGGGCGCGGCCTGCAGGCCCGCGCGGCACAAGGCCGCCCGCGCGGGGCCCCTGCAGCGCCGCGCGCCCAAGGGCGCGGCCTGCAGGCCCGCGCGGCGCAAGGCCGCCCGCGCGGGGCCCCTGCAGCGCCGCGCGCCCAGGGCGCGGCCTGCAGGCCCGCGCGGCGCAAGGCCGCCCGAGCGGGCCCCTACAGCGCCGCGCGCCCAAGGGCGCGGCCTGCAGGCCCGCGCGGCGCAGGGCCGCCCGCGCGGGGCCCCTGCAGGGCCGCGCGCCCAAGGGCGCGGCCTGCAGGCCCGCGCGGCACAAGGCCGCCCGCGCGGGGCCCCCTGCAGGGCCGCGCGCCCAAGGGCGCGGCCTGCAGGCCCGCGCGGCGCAAGGCCGGCCGCGCGGGGCCCCCGCAGGGCCGCGCGCCCAAGGGCGCGGCCTGCAGGCCCGCGCGGCGCAAGGCCGCCCGCGCGGGGCCCCCGCAGGGCCGCGCGCCCACGGGCGCGACCTGCAGGCCCGCGCGGCGCAGGGCCGCCCGCGCGGGGCCCCCGCAGGGCCGCGCGCCCACGGGCGCGGCCCGCGGGCCCGCGCGGCGCAGGGCCGCCCGCGCGGGGCCCCCGCAGGGCCGCGCGCCCACGGGCGCGGCCCGCGGGCCCGCGCGGCACAGGGCCGCCCGCGCGGGGCCCCCTGCAGGGCCGCGCGCCCACGGGCGCGGCCCGCGGGCCCGCGCAGCACAGGGCCGCCCGCGCGGGGCCCCCTGCAGGGCCGCGCGCCCACGGGCGCGGCCCGCAGGCCCGCGCGGCACAGGGCCGCCCGCGCGGGGCCCCTGCAGGGCCGCGCGCCCAAGGGCGCGGCCTGCAGGCCCGCGCGGCACAAGGCCGCCCGCGCGGGGCCCCTGCAGCGCCGCGCGCCCAAGGGCGCGGCCTGCAGGCCCGCGCGGCGCAGGGCCGCCCGCGCGGGGCCCCCGCAGGGCCGCGCGCCCACGGGCGCGGCCCGCGGGCCCGCGCGGCACAGGGCCGCCCGCGCGGGGCCCCCTGCAGGGCCGCGCGCCCACGGGCGCGGCCCGCGGGCCCGCGCGGCACAGGGCCGCCCGCGCGGGGCCCCCTGCAGGGCCGCGCGCCCACGGGCGCGGCCCGCAGGCCCGCGCGGCATAGGGCCGCTCGCGCGGGGCCCCCTGCAGGGCCGCGCGCCCACGGGCGCGGCCCGCAGGCCCGCGCGGCACCTTGCAGTGCCGCGCGCACAGCGCGCGGCCTGCAAGGTCGCGCGGCACAGGGGTTGCCCGCGCGGCACCCCTGCAGTGCCGCGCGCCCAGCGCGCGGCCTGCAGGGCCGCGCGGCCCCAACGCCGCCCGCGCGGCACCTTACAGTGTCGCGCGCCCCGCGCGGCCTGCAAGCCCGCGCGGCACAGGGGCTGCCCGCGCGGCACCCCTGCAGGGCCGCGCGCCCCGCGCGGCCCGCCAGGCCGCGCGGCACAGGGGATGCCCGCGCGGCACCCCTGCAGTGCCGCGCGCCCAGCGCGCAGCCTGCAGGGCCGCGCGGCACCATGCCGCCCCTGTGCAGCCCGGCGCCCTGCTGTCCCACTTTGGCAGCAGGGCGCAGCTGCGCGCGGCGCCCAAGCGCCTCCCCCGGCCACGCGCCGGACGACTAGCCGCAAGGCTCCGGCCACCGGGGAGAAGAAAAGAGAGAAAAGAAAGAATAAAATAAAATAAACCAACCTCCTCGCGGCACGCCGGTCCTCGCTCGGCTCTCGTCCACGCTCGGAGAAGAAAAACGCCCAAGAGCCCTCTCCATTTCCACCATCTTCTTCTTCCTTCTTCTCTTTTTTCCTTTTCTTTCTTTCTTTCTCTTTTTCCTTTCCTACAGAGGTGGAGGGGAGGGGTTTTTATAAAGCAACAGCTTTATATAAATTAATTAACTTAATTAATTTAATTCCAAAACCCAACTCCAACTCACTTTTGGTCTTCGGGCTCTCCGCCGCTGCCCGGAACCTCCCGAGCTCCGCTGTAATTCCAAAGTACACGCGCTCACAGCTTTTTCTCTTCAAAAAGCTCAACCGTTGAGTCGGGGTGCTCAAATCAAATACCGGCTCCAAAAATGCCAGTTCCGACTCACTTTTTACCTCCGGGTCCTCCGCGTCAGTCCGGAACCTCCCGAACCTCGCTGTAAACAGAAAATACACCTGCTCCAAGTGTTTCCCAATTTTCTGCAACCCATAGCGGTGTCGGCGCTTCCCGTACCAGTCACCTAACGCGTACAAAGCCCGAAACAAGCAGAGGCTTCCGCGGGGATCCAAATCAACCCGAACTCCTCTGTAAACACAAATGGGACACATCCCAGGCAAACTCCTCCGCACCACTCCATCCTGCAAGGTCGGTGCGTCAGCCAAAACCCGGTGTTCTACATACAGTCAATCAGAGTAGATACAAGATAGATATACTAAAGAAGTTCTACTCTATTACATCCACAAGGTTCCAGAGTTATTACAATCCAGTTCTCAAAAAGGAAATATCAGTTATAAGTTTTACTAAAACAAAAGGGGTACATCCTACTAGGGACAGTCTATCTCACGTCCTCACACAGAGCGTCCAAAAGTTCCCCCACCCGAAGGACCTGAAAAACAGTCACCCGAGGGTGTGAGACACACCGGAGTGTATCCCAGTGGGCACGACGGGCCGGGAAATAGCAAGCCGTACCTACTGGATACAATAATAAGCGGATAGCAAAAGTAGGATATACTGCAACTGAAAGGTATAATTCAAATATGTACCATTAATCATGGATTAATCAACAGAGCAGTGTAATCATATATAGAGCTGATCATGCTATCACTGATAAAACTACAAGTAGGAATGAATGATCATGCTATAACTGACAAGCAGGAATGAATATACTGTACTAATAAGCAGGAAACAATCATGCTATCACTGATAATCTGGCAAGCAATAAATGATAAACAAGGATAATGCATCAAAAGTAATCATCACAAATATACCCAATCACTGCCACTTTTGGCCACAAGGGCCTCAGGCTAAATTTTTACCATGGAGCATATGACCTCAGGCAACAACCACTTTTGGTCACACAATCAAGCTATCATAACCCCACTAGGCTCACGGGTCAATCAGACCTCTCTACCGGTAAAGAACACCATGACGGGTAGCTAATCCGCTGGTGTGCGCGACTGAAAGCTTGGCTCGACGGCGATCATAATGCTGATGCTCAAACCATGGTCCACTGACCACATAGACGGCAAGAAGCCGAGGAAAATCCCCACTGGGATACTAGTATAACATGCCAAGTACTGAAGTAATCTCACCTATTCTAAACATGCAGTGAAGAATAGAGACAGGTATAGAACTATGCTAGTGACCAATCAAGCATGGCATGTGTCCAGGAAATGCATAACAACTGCTGAAGGAATCATGATATAACTTCACATGATACACAAGTAACTGCTGGAATGTAAGCACGATATGACAAGCAACTGCTGGAATGTAAGCATGATATATCTCAATATGGTAAACAAGCAACTGCTGGAATATAAGCATGCTATGTCTCAGTAAGGTAATCAAGCAACTGCTGGTAGATAAGCAAGTAATAAGAACAGGTATAAACTCAATAGCAATCATACTGCTAAATCTCAGTCCACGGTCGGTAGACCGGACAGACGGCGAGAAGCCGAGGAAAATCCCCACTAGGATATAACCATGGTACACTGACCACATAGACGGCAAGAAGCCGAGAAAAATCCTCACTAGGATATAACCATGGTACACTGACCATCAAGACGGCAGGAAGCCGAGGAAAATCCCCACTAGGATATCGATACTGATGCAAATCATAAGTACTGAGACTAGAACTCCTATTCTAAACATGCAGTGAAGAATAGAGTATAACGAAAGGCTCATATGTATAATCAGGCAATATAGCTGAAATAACTGAATGCTGGAATGAAAGCATATAGTAAGGCTAAAGCATAGGTTCAGGGCTACACCAAGAACAGGGGTCCAACCTACCACGGCACCCAATAGGGCCGACCTGATAAAACGCGGACCGAAGATAACCCACCTGTATATAGGAGGAACAACGACTCCACCAGAAGGTAGACGGTCGCGATAATCACAAGACGAATCACGGGCTGGCTCCTGATGACTGGGGCCTACAACAATACCAGATGACAACTCAGGATCTACCAAATCCTCCAGGCACAACTAGCGTGAATCGACCATTTCGTCGATTATCGCACTATTAAGCATACTTAGCTTTTCAAGGACCCCGGGAAACCCACCGAAAGGTCATTACAACTTTAGAACATTCATCTAGCTTTTTTCTATATTGTTACAATTGCAGCAAGCCCCTTGAGCTTACCTAGTATGTGTTTTATACACTAAATTAACCCCGTTTTGGCTCGTTCTCTTAAACGGAGAATCATTTTTACGAGTCGTCACCTCCAGCAGGTGACATTCGACTTGCTGAACGCCGTGCTCACCCATTTGTGACAGCACGATACCCGAGGAAAACTTCGGGCCATGAATTACTTCTCTAACCTAGCCGAAACGCATTTTCGTTTCTTCGGCTCACCAAAACCCAAAACAAACGCGAGCATCGCGTTCAGTGACCCCAAAATAGCCAGGAGTACACTTTTACAATTTTCCAACCAGACCCTAACACTGTTTTTAATTAATTATTGCATTAAGGCTTGGTTATGACTCATCTTTGAATCCACACATTTCCAGACAAAACTTTCTATATCAAACCATCTCTGGATGATGCCAGGATCACAGGGCTTGCCCTAGATGCAGCCCAGGTCCACTGGATCACCCAGATCCATCACCTTGCTTTTGCATAAGTTCACAATGCACCATACACTTGTCCACACAGATCCATGTTGACCTGAAGTGAGCATCAAGCTCAGGGGACAATTCTAAACAACTTTCATATACAAAGTTTTGTCAAATTCTGCTTGGAAGTTCTGTGAGGCATTTTGTCAAGCACTTGGTGGGCATCACTCACAAACATTCACATATAACATTCCCAAGCTTTGTTCTCTGCAACCACAGCACCTGGGGGCTTCCAGCTTGGAAGGAAATGCTCTATAGAGCTTTAACAATGTTCCCAGCAATTTGGATTCAACTCTACACCCTCGGATAGCCGGAACCCGAGGTTGAAGAAGATGCCTCAAACCTCGAAAATGGTGACCACTTTACTAGAGGTTCTGGGATCCAACCAAAAACACCAATAGGTGCCAAATGTTCCTCTGAAACTTTCCATGCATGCGGCGGGACCCCGGGGTGCGGCGGCGGCGCGGCGGAGCAAAGCTCCATCTTGGAGCTCAAGCCCGTTAATGGCGGATTTTTACAGAGGCTATAAGAAGCTTTCTAACTTGCATGGAAAGCTTCCTCTAGTCCATACGAAGCTTCCCGACACTTCCTCCCCGGCCGGAGATGGCCGGAACGCCGGCGGCGACGTTGGGGTTCACTTTCGGGTCAACCATGGCCGACCCTCATTCGGGCTGCATGGGAGCCATGCAGAAGCATGGTTGGGATCCTCTTGGTCCCAGAAAGTGATCTGGGTAGTTGGACGGCGTCGGGGAAGCCTGCCGGCGCCGGAGCAAGAAGCTCGGTTGAGGCTCGAAAACCCGAAAACTAGGGCATCATACTGCAATTCACCGGGTTGACCATACTCCACCAAATTTGGTGGAGTTGGTCCCTTCCACCTACAGTCCAAGCACCCCGAGTTTGAGCCCGTTTGGTCCACTGGTTACCGAGTTCTTCCGAGGCTGAGCTAGGTTAGGTTTCCGGCGAGACCTTGCTCCCGCCGGCCAACCAAACTGCATGGGGGCTCGGGCTCGTGCAGGGAGCATCCTTAGGACACAGGGAATCTACTGCTAAGGGTCTCGGGTCTTGAGAACCATTGGTTAGGGTGCTCTTACCTTGGCCGGAGTTGGTGAAGGAGGAAGAAGCCGGTTCTTGGTTCCTTCTTCACGCACGGCCACGGCAAGCTCCAGCAACACTCCACTGGATCTCCAGATCAAGATTTGGAAGAAGTTGGTTCCATCTTCTTCTTCCTCTCTCTCTCTCTCTCTCTCTCTCTCTCGGGTTCCTCTCAATGGCGATCACCCTCGGCCACCCCAGCCTCCGAGGCTTAAGAGGAGTACTCTTGGGAGTTAGAAAATCCCAAGAGACTCACTCGTGTAACCCCCCACGAGGAAGCCCAAAAGCCAATGCAATAGATTTTTATTTTTGCCTCAACCCGGTTCACCCCTAGCCCGAGCTCTGCACAACCACCCTCATGGGCTTCTCAAGTTGGCAGAGGCCCAATGAACCAAGTCCCAAGAGTTCTGGCCCAAGATCACCCAACAACTTAAAGGAAAAGTGATAATTCGGCACCTTTCACGCATTTTAAGAAAATTTACTCGACGAAATGCGAAATGGACTTCGCCACGACATCCGGCTCGTCGAGAGCTTCAAGATAGGCTGTTTATTTGCTCAATTTGGTGCACAAATGAATTCTCGGGTCATTTAGCTCAATGTGTTGTAATCCGACGCACGCACTTCGATGCACCCGGATCGCCAAACACGAAATCCGTCAGTGCCATTGCGCTCAGAACGTCGAATTTAGCTAGGATCGACTACTCATACTGCTAGTCTTGTTTTGCAGATAGTGGTTTGGCCCACCGTCGATCCAGAGGGGTCCGAAAACCGAAGTTACTATTCACACTTAAGTCGCGGGGCCCGCAATTTCTTTGCTGTTTTCTGGAAGATCCGACCGTTGGATCGTCGACAAGTGAATATGAATTTTTCATGTTTCGACGAGACGGTCGCAATGGTGAACTCAGATTTTCGAGATCAGACCTCGATCAAAAAGTGATATTTTTGGGGCTTAATTTACTTATTTTCTGCAATTAATAAATCCAGAAATTTATTTAACTCTTTAAAATTCTCGGTTACTACATCACCCACCACTTATAAAAAGTTTCGTCCCCGAAACTTAAACTTAACTATAGTACTACTAAGGTTTTAATATGACTCAATTATCACAAAATAGTTCCAACCACCAATAATTCTTCATTTGTCAATTATGTGGACTTCTGTCGGGTCCTCCATTGGTGGATCGCTCTGACTCAATGCATAGACTCGCCCGCCAGCAGGTTGGCGCGCTCCCTCAGTCGGTCGAGGGGTACGTCCAGTGGATGCCGAACTAGCAGTAGGGTTTGGACGTCGACCAGGGGCGGCAGGAGCAGAAGCTGAGGATGGAGCCGATGTAGGTTGCTGCGAACAGTTATTCGCCATATGTCCTATCTGGCCACAGCGGAAACAACGACCAAAGCGTTGTTCACAACTAGTAGTACGATGGGATCCGCCACAAATAATGCATGACTGAGAAAATGACGGTTGGCTAACAGCAGGGGTACTCACGCTCTTGGTCGTTCTTTGGGATTGAGGATATTTAGGTGGTTTGCCACTGCTTATTGAACCACTAGTATACTCATGAAATGGCCTTTTCTTCTCTTTACCCTTTTCAGCCGCTTGGCGCTCAGCACGTGCAACAGAGATATCAGCTTGCACTGCAAGTGCACGCTTGACACAGTTCCGATACAAACTGATGTCCAGAGGGGAGAGAAGTCGCCTGATGTCGGCTCGCAGCCCTTGAGTAAACAGTCGAATCTTGCGACCTTCGTCTCGCACCGCATGCGGAATTAGAGCGCTTATACGGGAGAATTCCCGCTCATAATCCCGAACCGTGCGATCCCCTTGACGCATGGTTTCCAATTCCCTTTCCAACTCTTGCTTCGTGATGTCATTCAGGTAGCGGTCATAAATTGCCGCCTTGAAGCCATGCCACGGGGGTTCATGTATACCCCCAAACTGTTCCCTCAATATTCCTGTCCACCATTGGTCCGCCTCACCCTCAAGACAGTGAGCGGCCAAATGTACACGGTCTCGGTCCTCCGTATACATATCTCGGAACAGCTTCTCTATACGCAGCACCCACTTCTCTATCGCCCAATTATCAGGATCAGTACCATCGAAAGTGGGCGGCTGGAACTTCTTGAACTCTAACAAGACCGCCTTTGCTCGAACCCGCTCCGCCTGAGCATCCTCTGCCGCAACAGGCGTCGCTGGTTGCGAAGAAGTCCCGACTGCCGCAATCAGTGGATCTAGGACGGCTGCAGTCCCAGAAGTGGTGGCAGTTGCCGGGGCCGTCGCTACAGGTGGTACAGGGGCGGCAGGAGGTATGATTGGTTCCTCCACGACTGGCACAGGAGGTGGTACTGGTGGCGGGGTTGGTGGGGCAGTAAAAGCAGCGACCTGCTGCACAAGCTGCTGAACCACCGCCGACAGTGCGGTGAACTGATCTTGAATCTGCTAGAACCGATCAGTGTCCGCCGGCTCCACTGGTGCTGTGGGCGGTCGGCCGACACCTCGGCCACTGTCCGCCCCACGCTGAGACCCTCTACCACGAAGACGGGCCATAATCTGCAGCCCAACAACCCTAGTCAGGCCAGACTCACTTAAACGTATTATTTTTAAATTTATCTACCCATATGCCCACGCTCTCGCGTCACTCAGTCATTCTAGGGTTTTTCCTAACCCAAACCTAGGTACCGTGTACCTAAGCTCTGATACCATCTAATCTGTCACGCCCCGAGATTCGAAAGTGGGTCTAAAAATTTTTTTTTTTTTAAATCAGAGTTTAAACATGTTTTCTCCAAGGCGTGAGCAGACCGCCACACATATAGAAAAGTCTCTGTATCTCTAACAGAGTCTTCCCTATATGTGCTCGGCTAACAGATACAGTCAATCAGAGTAGATACAAGATAGATATACTAAAGAAGTTCTACTCTATTACATCCACAAGGTTCCAGAGTTATTACAATCCAGTTCTCAAAAAGGAAATATCAGTTATAAGTTTTACTAAAACAAAAGGGGTACATCCTACTAGGGACAGTCTATCTCACGTCCTCACACAGAGCGTCCAAAAGTTCCCCCACCCGAAGGACCTGAAAAACAGTCACCCGAGGGTGTGAGACACACCGGAGTGTATCCCAGTGGGCACGACGGGCCGGGAAATAGCAAGCCGTACCTACTGGATACAATAATAAGCGGATAGCAAAAGTAGGATATACTGCAACTGAAAGGTATAATTCAAATATGTACCATTAATCATGGATTAATCAACAGAGCAGTGTAATCATATATAGAGCTGATCATGCTATCACTGATAAAACTACAAGTAGGAATGAATGATCATGCTATAACTGACAAGCAGGAATGAATATACTGTACTAATAAGCAGGAAACAATCATGCTATCACTGATAATCTGGCAAGCAATAAATGATAAACAAGGATAATGCATCAAAAGTAATCATCACAAATATACCCAATCACTGCCACTTTTGGCCACAAGGGCCTCAGGCTAAATTTTACCATGGAGCATATGACCTCAGGCAACAACCACTTTTGGTCACACAATCAAGCTATCATAACCCCACTAGGCTCACGGGTCAATCAGACCTCTCTACCGGTAAAGAACACCATGACGGGTAGCTAATCCGCTGGTGTGCGCGACTGAAAGCTTGGCTCGACGGCGATCATAATGCTGATGCTCAAACCATGGTCCACTGACCACATAGACGGCAAGAAGCCGAGGAAAATCCCCACTGGGATACTAGTATAACATGCCAAGTACTGAAGTAATCTCACCTATTCTAAACATGCAGTGAAGAATAGAGACAGGTATAGAACTATGCTAGTGACCAATCAAGCATGGCATGTGTCCAGGAAATGCATAACAACTGCTGAAGGAATCATGATATAACTTCACATGATACACAAGTAACTGCTGGAATGTAAGCACGATATGACAAGCAACTGCTGGAATGTAAGCATGATATATCTCAATATGGTAAACAAGCAACTGCTGGAATATAAGCATGCTATGTCTCAGTAAGGTAATCAAGCAACTGCTGGTAGATAAGCAAGTAATAAGAACAGGTATAAACTCAATAGCAATCATACTGCTAAATCTCAGTCCACGGTCGGTAGACCGGACAGACGGCGAGAAGCCGAGGAAAATCCCCACTAGGATATAACCATGGTACACTGACCACATAGACGGCAAGAAGCCGAGAAAAATCCTCACTAGGATATAACCATGGTACACTGACCATCAAGACGGCAGGAAGCCGAGGAAAATCCCCACTAGGATATCGATACTGATGCAAATCATAAGTACTGAGACTAGAACTCCTATTCTAAACATGCAGTGAAGAATAGAGTATAACGAAAGGCTCATATGTATAATCAGGCAATATAGCTGAAATAACTGAATGCTGGAATGAAAGCATATAGTAAGGCTAAAGCATAGGTTCAGGGCTACACCAAGAACAGGGGTCCAACCTACCACGGCACCCAATAGGGCCGACCTGATAAAACGCGGACCGAAGATAACCCACCTGTATATAGGAGGAACAACGACTCCACCAGAAGGTAGACGGTCGCGATAATCACAAGACGAATCACGGGCTGGCTCCTGATGACTGGGGCCTACAACAATACCAGATGACAACTCAGGATCTACCAAATCCTCCAGGCACAACTAGCGTGAATCGACCATTTCGTCGATTATCGCACTATTAAGCATACTTAGCTTTTCAAGGACCCCGGGAAACCCACCGAAAGGTCATTACAACTTTAGAACATTCATCTAGCTTTTTTCTATATTGTTACAATTGCAGCAAGCCCCTTGAGCTTACCTAGTATGTGTTTTATACACTAAATTAACCCCGTTTTGGCTCGTTCTCTTAAACGGAGAATCATTTTTACGAGTCGTCACCTCCAGCAGGTGACATTCGACTTGCTGAACGCCGTGCTCACCCATTTGTGACAGCACGATACCCGAGGAAAACTTCGGGCCATGAATTACTTCTCTAACCTAGCCGAAACGCATTTTCGTTTCTTCGGCTCACCAAAACCCAAAACAAACGCGAGCATCGCGTTCAGTGACCCCAAAATAGCCAGGAGTACACTTTTACAATTTTCCAACCAGACCCTAACACTGTTTTTAATTAATTATTGCATTAAGGCTTGGTTATGACTCATCTTTGAATCCACACATTTCCAGACAAAACTTTCTATATCAAACCATCTCTGGATGATGCCAGGATCACAGGGCTTGCCCTAGATGCAGCCCAGGTCCACTGGATCACCCAGATCCATCACCTTGCTTTTGCATAAGTTCACAATGCACCATACACTTGTCCACACAGATCCATGTTGACCTGAAGTGAGCATCAAGCTCAGGGGACAATTCTAAACAACTTTCATATACAAAGTTTTGTCAAATTCTGCTTGGAAGTTCTGTGAGGCATTTTGTCAAGCACTTGGTGGGCATCACTCACAAACATTCACATATAACATTCCCAAGCTTTGTTCTCTGCAACCACAGCACCTGGGGGCTTCCAGCTTGGAAGGAAATGCTCTATAGAGCTTTAACAATGTTCCCAGCAATTTGGATTCAACTCTACACCCTCGGATAGCCGGAACCCGAGGTTGAAGAAGATGCCTCAAACCTCGAAAATGGTGACCACTTTACTAGAGGTTCTGGGATCCAACCAAAAACACCAATAGGTGCCAAATGTTCCTCTGAAACTTTCCATGCATGCGGCGGGACCCCGGGGTGCGGCGGCGGCGCGGCGGAGCAAAGCTCCATCTTGGAGCTCAAGCCCGTTAATGGCGGATTTTTACAGAGGCTATAAGAAGCTTTCTAACTTGCATGGAAAGCTTCCTCTAGTCCATACGAAGCTTCCCGACACTTCCTCCCCGGCCGGAGATGGCCGGAACGCCGGCGGCGATGTTGGGGTTCACTTTCGGGTCAACCATGGCCGACCCTCATTCGGGCTGCATGGGAGCCATGCAGAAGCATGGTTGGGATCCTCTTGGTCCCAGAAAGTGATCTGGGTAGTTGGACGGCGTCGGGGAAGCCTGCCGGCGCCGGAGCAAGAAGCTCGGTTGAGGCTCGAAAACCCGAAAACTAGGGCATCATACTGCAATTCACCGGGTTGACCATACTCCACCAAATTTGGTGGAGTTGGTCCCTTCCACCTACAGTCCAAGCACCCCGAGTTTGAGCCCGTTTGGTCCACTGGTTACCGAGTTCTTCCGAGGCTGAGCTAGGTTAGGTTTCCGGCGAGACCTTGCTCCCGCCGGCCAACCAAACTGCATGGGGGCTCGGGCTCGTGCAGGGAGCATCCTTAGGACACAGGGAATCTACTGCTAAGGGTCTCGGGTCTTGAGAACCATTGGTTAGGGTGCTCTTACCTTGGCCGGAGTTGGTGAAGGAGGAAGAAGCCGGTTCTTGGTTCCTTCTTCACGCACGGCCACGGCAAGCTCCAGCAACACTCCACTGGATCTCCAGATCAAGATTTGGAAGAAGTTGGTTCCATCTTCTTCTTCCTCTCTCTCTCTCTCTCTCTCTCTCTCTCGGGTTCCTCTCAATGGCGATCACCCTCGGCCACCCCAGCCTCCGAGGCTTAAGAGGAGTACTCTTGGGAGTTAGAAAATCCCAAGAGACTCACTCGTGTAACCCCCCACGAGGAAGCCCAAAAGCCAATGCAATAGATTTTTATTTTTGCCTCAACCCGGTTCACCCCTAGCCCGAGCTCTGCACAACCACCCTCATGGGCTTCTCAAGTTGGCAGAGGCCCAATGAACCAAGTCCCAAGAGTTCTGGCCCAAGATCACCCAACAACTTAAAGGAAAAGTGATAATTCGGCACCTTTCACGCATTTTAAGAAAATTTACTCGACGAAATGCGAAATGGACTTCGCCACGACATCCGGCTCGTCGAGAGCTTCAAGATAGGCTGTTTATTTGCTCAATTTGGTGCACAAATGAATTCTCGGGTCATTTAGCTCAATGTGTTGTAATCCGACGCACGCACTTCGATGCACCCGGATCGCCAAACACGAAATCCGTCAGTGCCATTGCGCTCAGAACGTCGAATTTAGCTAGGATCGACTACTCATACTGCTAGTCTTGTTTTGCAGATAGTGGTTTGGCCCACCGTCGATCCAGAGGGGTCCGAAAACCGAAGTTACTATTCACACTTAAGTCGCGGGGCCCGCAATTTCTTTGCTGTTTTCTGGAAGATCCGACCGTTGGATCGTCGACAAGTGAATATGAATTTTTCATGTTTCGACGAGACGGTCGCAATGGTGAACTCAGATTTTCGAGATCAGACCTCGATCAAAAAGTGATATTTTTGGGGCTTAATTTACTTATTTTCTGCAATTAATAAATCCAGAAATTTATTTAACTCTTTAAAATTCTCGGTTACTACATCACCCACCACTTATAAAAAGTTTCGTCCCCGAAACTTAAACTTAACTATAGTACTACTAAGGTTTTAATATGACTCAATTATCACAAAATAGTTCCAACCACCAATAATTCTTCATTTGTCAATTATGTGGACTTCTGTCGGGTCCTCCATTGGTGGATCGCTCTGACTCAATGCATAGACTCGCCCGCCAGCAGGTTGGCGCGCTCCCTCAGTCGGTCGAGGGGTACGTCCAGTGGATGCCGAACTAGCAGTAGGGTTTGGACGTCGACCAGGGGCGGCAGGAGCAGAAGCTGAGGATGGAGCCGATGTAGGTTGCTGCGAACAGTTATTCGCCATATGTCCTATCTGGCCACAGCGGAAACAACGACCAAAGCGTTGTTCACAACTAGTAGTACGATGGGATCCGCCACAAATAATGCATGACTGAGAAAATGACGGTTGGCTAACAGCAGGGGTACTCACGCTCTTGGTCGTTCTTTGGGATTGAGGATATTTAGGTGGTTTGCCACTGCTTATTGAACCACTAGTATACTCATGAAATGGCCTTTTCTTCTCTTTACCCTTTTCAGCCGCTTGGCGCTCAGCACGTGCAACAGAGATATCAGCTTGCACTGCAAGTGCACGCTTGACACAGTTCCGATACAAACTGATGTCCAGAGGGGAGAGAAGTCGCCTGATGTCGGCTCGCAGCCCTTGAGTAAACAGTCGAATCTTGCGACCTTCGTCTCGCACCGCATGCGGAATTAGAGCGCTTATACGGGAGAATTCCCGCTCATAATCCCGAACCGTGCGATCCCCTTGACGCATGGTTTCCAATTCCCTTTCCAACTCTTGCTTCGTGATGTCATTCAGGTAGCGGTCATAAATTGCCGCCTTGAAGCCATGCCACGGGGGTTCATGTATACCCCCAAACTGTTCCCTCAATATTCCTGTCCACCATTGGTCCGCCTCACCCTCAAGACAGTGAGCGGCCAAATGTACACGGTCTCGGTCCTCCGTATACATATCTCGGAACAGCTTCTCTATACGCAGCACCCACTTCTCTATCGCCCAATTATCAGGATCAGTACCATCGAAAGTGGGCGGCTGGAACTTCTTGAACTCTAACAAGACCGCCTTTGCTCGAACCCGCTCCGCCTGAGCATCCTCTGCCGCAACAGGCGTCGCTGGTTGCGAAGAAGTCCCGACTGCCGCAATCAGTGGATCTAGGACGGCTGCAGTCCCAGAAGTGGTGGCAGTTGCCGGGGCCGTCGCTACAGGTGGTACAGGGGCGGCAGGAGGTATGATTGGTTCCTCCACGACTGGCACAGGAGGTGGTACTGGTGGCGGGGTTGGTGGGGCAGTAAAAGCAGCGACCTGCTGCACAAGCTGCTGAACCACCGCCGACAGTGCGGTGAACTGATCTTGAATCTGCTAGAACCGATCAGTGTCCGCCGGCTCCACTGGTGCTGTGGGCGGTCGGCCGACACCTCGGCCACTGTCCGCCCCACGCTGAGACCCTCTACCACGAAGACGGGCCATAATCTGCAGCCCAACAACCCTAGTCAGGCCAGACTCACTTAAACGTATTATTTTTAAATTTATCTACCCATATGCCCACGCTCTCGCGTCACTCAGTCATTCTAGGGTTTTTCCTAACCCAAACCTAGGTACCGTGTACCTAAGCTCTGATACCATCTAATCTGTCACGCCCCGAGATTCGAAAGTGGGTCTAAAAATTTTTTTTTTTTAAATCAGAGTTTAAACATGTTTTCTCCAAGGCGTGAGCAGACCGCCACACATATAGAAAAGTCTCTGTATCTCTAACAGAGTCTTCCCTATATGTGCTCGGCTAACAGATACAGTCAATCAGAGTAGATACAAGATAGATATACTAAAGAAGTTCTACTCTATTACATCCACAAGGTTCCAGAGTTATTACAATCCAGTTCTCAAAAAGGAAATATCAGTTATAAGTTTTACTAAAACAAAAGGGGTACATCCTACTAGGGACAGTCTATCTCACGTCCTCACACAGAGCGTCCAAAAGTTCCCCCACCCGAAGGACCTGAAAAACAGTCACCCGAGGGTGTGAGACACACCGGAGTGTATCCCAGTGGGCACGACGGGCCGGGAAATAGCAAGCCGTACCTACTGGATACAATAATAAGCGGATAGCAAAAGTAGGATATACTGCAACTGAAAGGTATAATTCAAATATGTACCATTAATCATGGATTAATCAACAGAGCAGTGTAATCATATATAGAGCTGATCATGCTATCACTGATAAAACTACAAGTAGGAATGAATGATCATGCTATAACTGACAAGCAGGAATGAATATACTGTACTAATAAGCAGGAAACAATCATGCTATCACTGATAATCTGGCAAGCAATAAATGATAAACAAGGATAATGCATCAAAAGTAATCATCACAAATATACCCAATCACTGCCACTTTTGGCCACAAGGGCCTCAGGCTAAATTTTTACCATGGAGCATATGACCTCAGGCAACAACCACTTTTGGTCACACAATCAAGCTATCATAACCCCACTAGGCTCACGGGTCAATCAGACCTCTCTACCGGTAAAGAACACCATGACGGGTAGCTAATCCGCTGGTGTGCGCGACTGAAAGCTTGGCTCGACGGCGATCATAATGCTGATGCTCAAACCATGGTCCACTGACCACATAGACGGCAAGAAGCCGAGGAAAATCCCCACTGGGATACTAGTATAACATGCCAAGTACTGAAGTAATCTCACCTATTCTAAACATGCAGTGAAGAATAGAGACAGGTATAGAACTATGCTAGTGACCAATCAAGCATGGCATGTGTCCAGGAAATGCATAACAACTGCTGAAGGAATCATGATATAACTTCACATGATACACAAGTAACTGCTGGAATGTAAGCACGATATGACAAGCAACTGCTGGAATGTAAGCATGATATATCTCAATATGGTAAACAAGCAACTGCTGGAATATAAGCATGCTATGTCTCAGTAAGGTAATCAAGCAACTGCTGGTAGATAAGCAAGTAATAAGAACAGGTATAAACTCAATAGCAATCATACTGCTAAATCTCAGTCCACGGTCGGTAGACCGGACAGACGGCGAGAAGCCGAGGAAAATCCCCACTAGGATATAACCATGGTACACTGACCACATAGACGGCAAGAAGCCGAGAAAAATCCTCACTAGGATATAACCATGGTACACTGACCATCAAGACGGCAGGAAGCCGAGGAAAATCCCCACTAGGATATCGATACTGATGCAAATCATAAGTACTGAGACTAGAACTCCTATTCTAAACATGCAGTGAAGAATAGAGTATAACGAAAGGCTCATATGTATAATCAGGCAATATAGCTGAAATAACTGAATGCTGGAATGAAAGCATATAGTAAGGCTAAAGCATAGGTTCAGGGCTACACCAAGAACAGGGGTCCAACCTACCACGGCACCCAATAGGGCCGACCTGATAAAACGCGGACCGAAGATAACCCACCTGTATATAGGAGGAACAACGACTCCACCAGAAGGTAGACGGTCGCGATAATCACAAGACGAATCACGGGCTGGCTCCTGATGACTGGGGCCTACAACAATACCAGATGACAACTCAGGATCTACCAAATCCTCCAGGCACAACTAGCGTGAATCGACCATTTCGTCGATTATCGCACTATTAAGCATACTTAGCTTTTCAAGGACCCCGGGAAACCCACCGAAAGGTCATTACAACTTTAGAACATTCATCTAGCTTTTTTCTATATTGTTACAATTGCAGCAAGCCCCTTGAGCTTACCTAGTATGTGTTTTATACACTAAATTAACCCCGTTTTGGCTCGTTCTCTTAAACGGAGAATCATTTTTACGAGTCGTCACCTCCAGCAGGTGACATTCGACTTGCTGAACGCCGTGCTCACCCATTTGTGACAGCACGATACCCGAGGAAAACTTCGGGCCATGAATTACTTCTCTAACCTAGCCGAAACGCATTTTCGTTTCTTCGGCTCACCAAAACCCAAAACAAACGCGAGCATCGCGTTCAGTGACCCCAAAATAGCCAGGAGTACACTTTTATAATTTTCCAACCAGACCCTAACACTGTTTTTAATTAATTATTGCATTAAGGCTTGGTTATGACTCATCTTTGAATCCACACATTTCCAGACAAAACTTTCTATATCAAACCATCTCTGGATGATGCCAGGATCACAGGGCTTGCCCTAGATGCAGCCCAGGTCCACTGGATCACCCAGATCCATCACCTTGCTTTTGCATAAGTTCACAATGCACCATACACTTGTCCACACAGATCCATGTTGACCTGAAGTGAGCATCAAGCTCAGGGGACAATTCTAAACAACTTTCATATACAAAGTTTTGTCAAATTCTGCTTGGAAGTTCTGTGAGGCATTTTGTCAAGCACTTGGTGGGCATCACTCACAAACATTCACATATAACATTCCCAAGCTTTGTTCTCTGCAACCACAGCACCTGGGGGCTTCCAGCTTGGAAGGAAATGCTCTATAGAGCTTTAACAATGTTCCCAGCAATTTGGATTCAACTCTACACCCTCGGATAGCCGGAACCCGAGGTTGAAGAAGATGCCTCAAACCTCGAAAATGGTGACCACTTTACTAGAGGTTCTGGGATCCAACCAAAAACACCAATAGGTGCCAAATGTTCCTCTGAAACTTTCCATGCATGCGGCGGGACCCCGGGGTGCGGCGGCGGCGCGGCGGAGCAAAGCTCCATCTTGGAGCTCAAGCCCGTTAATGGCGGATTTTTACAGAGGCTATAAGAAGCTTTCTAACTTGCATGGAAAGCTTCCTCTAGTCCATACGAAGCTTCCCGACACTTCCTCCCCGGCCGGAGATGGCCGGAACGCCGGCGGCGACGTTGGGGTTCACTTTCGGGTCAACCATGGCCGACCCTCATTCGGGCTGCATGGGAGCCATGCAGAAGCATGGTTGGGATCCTCTTGGTCCCAGAAAGTGATCTGGGTAGTTGGACGGCGTCGGGGAAGCCTGCCGGCGCCGGAGCAAGAAGCTCGGTTGAGGCTCGAAAACCCGAAAACTAGGGCATCATACTGCAATTCACCGGGTTGACCATACTCCACCAAATTTGGTGGAGTTGGTCCCTTCCACCTACAGTCCAAGCACCCCGAGTTTGAGCCCGTTTGGTCCACTGGTTACCGAGTTCTTCCGAGGCTGAGCTAGGTTAGGTTTCCGGCGAGACCTTGCTCCCGCCGGCCAACCAAACTGCATGGGGGCTCGGGCTCGTGCAGGGAGCATCCTTAGGACACAGGGAATCTACTGCTAAGGGTCTCGGGTCTTGAGAACCATTGGTTAGGGTGCTCTTACCTTGGCCGGAGTTGGTGAAGGAGGAAGAAGCCGGTTCTTGGTTCCTTCTTCACGCGCGGCCACGGCAAGCTCCAGCAACACTCCACTGGTACAGAGGAACTCCACTGGATCTCCAGATCAAGATTTGGAAGAAGTTGGTTCCATCTTCTTCTTCCTCTCTCTCTCTCTCTCTCTCTCTCTCTCTCGGGTTCCTCTCAATGGCGATCACCCTCGGCCACCCCAGCCTCCGAGGCTTAAGAGGAGTACTCTTGGGAGTTAGAAAATCCCAAGAGACTCACTCGTGTAACCCCCCACGAGGAAGCCCAAAAGCCAATGCAATAGATTTTTATTTTTGCCTCAACCCGGTTCACCCCTAGCCCGAGCTCTGCACAACCACCCTCATGGGCTTCTCAAGTTGGCAGAGGCCCAATGAACCAAGTCCCAAGAGTTCTGGCCCAAGATCACCCAACAACTTAAAGGAAAAGTGATAATTCGGCACCTTTCACGCATTTCAAGAAAATTTACTCGACGAAATGCGAAATGGACTTCGCCACGACATCCGGCTCGTCGAGAGCTTCAAGATAGGCTGTTCATTTGCTCAATTTGGTGCACAAATGAATTCTCGGGTCATTTAGCTCAATGTGTTGTAATCCGACGCACGCACTTCGATGCACCCGGATCGCCAAACACGAAATCCGTCAGTGCCATTGCGCTCAGAACGTCGAATTTAGCTAGGATCGACTACTCATACTGCTAGTCTTGTTTTGCAGATAGTGGTTTGGCCCACCGTCGATCCAGAGGGGTCCGAAAACCGAAGTTACTATTCACACTTAAGTCGCGGGGCCCGCAATTTCTTTGCTGTTTTCTGGAAGATCCGACCGTTGGATCGTCGACAAGTGAATATGAATTTTTCATGTTTCGACGAGACGGTCGCAATGGTGAACTCAGATTTTCGAGATCAGACCTCGATCAAAAAGCGATATTTTTGGGGCTTAATTTACTTATTTTCTGCAATTAATAAATCCAGAAATTTATTTAACTCTTTAAAATTCTCGGTTACTACAACTAAGCAGCAAGCAGCGCTGTTCAAGATCGATTTTGAGCGAGCCTTTGACCACATCAACTGGGACTTCTTGGTGGAGGTTCTTCAGAAGAGGGGATTTGGCAGCAAGTGGGTCGACTGGATTAAAGAAATACTCCAATCTTCATCAAATGCGGTGCTACTCAACGGAATTCCGGGCAAGTTCTTTCCTTCGAGACGGGGCATCCGCCAGGGGGACCCTCTTTCCCCCTTGCTTTTCATCCTTTGCATCGATGTCTTGTTCAGGATGCTCCAACGAGCGGCTTCGAACTTTCTGTTGGCACCGGTGGGGATCGGCGACGTCACTATATATCCACACCCTACAATTTGCCGATGATATTCTTCTCTTCTTCGATGGCAGCCCGGGAGCGGCGGAAATCATTAAGTTGATTCTTGACGCTTTTTCGGCAGCGTCGGGTCTCAGGATTAATTATGCCAAGAGTTTCATCATTCCAGTCAACCTAGATAACTCACAAGCCATGGGCATCGCCAGGACACTCGGGTGTCCCATCAAGGGGTTCCCGTTCACTAATCTAGGCCTACCCCTCTCTCCGAAGTCGCTGCGAAAACCTGACTATTTGCCGATCATCAAAAAGGTAGATAAACGCTTGGCGGGGTGGAAGGGTCGATTGTTGTCAAGAGCTGGAAGACTAATCTTGCTTAACTCGGTGCTTTCGAGCATTCCTACGTTCTTCTGCTCCGTGTTTAGGATGCCGGATTGGGTGTTCAAGGATATAGATAAAATCCGGTGGGGCTTCTTCTGGCAAGGCAAGGCTAGCAGTAGCGGATTCAATTGCCTGGTTAGTTGGAAACACGTGTGTCGCCCCAAGGGTGCAGGAGGTCTGGGAATCACTAACTTCAGAGCAACAAACTCCGCTCTCCTCATGAAGAGCTTCTGGTGCCTGTATAACGCTAAAATGCTCCCTTGGGTGCGGATGCTAAGCTTCAAACATTATAAACGCAGAATTCCTGGATCGGGTGGAGCACTTCCCTCGGGGTGCTCGCCGCATTGGAAGGGCGTTCTCACCACTTCAGGACCGTTCCATGTCTCCGTCGGCTTCAGATTGGGCAATGGCAGATCAATTTCGTTCTGGCAGGCGAGATAGGCGGGGGAAAAAATGCTGCGGTATTGCTTCCCGGATCTGTATGCGTCAACTGCCCGCAAATGCATCTCGGTCAGGTGCTGGATGAACCGCTTCGCCAACTGCAGGAATCTGGGCTTCAACAACATCTCCGATCAAAATCTGGAGGGTCAGCAAACGCTTGCGCAACTTGGCAATGCGATCAGGAACATCTCTTTGACTGACAATTTGGATACGGCGGAATGGAGATGGAACAACCTTGGTAAATTTAGTGTTCGGAGTGCGTACAACTTCCTCGTCTTCGACGGCGTAGACTGTCACGCCCCGGGGTCGAAACTGCGACCCGGGCTCGCTAACAGATCCGCCATCTGTACGGAAACTGCCGTACAGACGAAGCGTCTAGCCTGCAAAAGACAAAACTACAGCTACACAGATATCAGAGCGGATAAAAAGCTGTACTATAAATTTTTTTCTCAACTACAAGTTGCTACAACTCATAGCCTATCTCCCAAAATCAGCTGATACAAAAAGAAGTGCACCTATACAACATCTACAAATCCAAAGGGGAGATAGCTAAACAGGAACATAACCAACTCCCACAATCCGGGATGGTACATCTACCTCTCTCTAAAGTAACAATGCTGGTAGGGAACTATCACGCGACTCCCTGTCCTCGGTCCGTCCAGTCAAGCACAGCAGGAACGGAAGAAAGCCTCAGCAACCTGTCACCGACAGAGGGTGTGAGAACTACATCCTACAGTAGTTCTCAGTGGGTACCGTCTCCAAGAACCACGGTCTGCCCACTAAGTCTACCAGAGGCATAAGATAGAGAAAAGACTGATAATAAGATAAATAAGCTGGAAAAGAATCTACAGCTATCATGCCTCTAACTACTATGCTCAATAAGAAGAGACTATGGATGATGAAATGCAGTCACTCACTGCTGACAATATGTCACAAGTACTAAGCCCAAGACGCTCTACTATGACACATGCTACACCATCACTCCTCAGTATATCTCGAATCTCAGCGACTGCCCACCCGGGTCCAGTCGAGTCAAGCCTGCGCCCCCTGGTGTATCAACCAGGGTGTCCCAACGGACAACTCAATATCTCACACAGTGACCCCATGGTAGCACGGCCAGGGGTATCAAGCGACCACTAGTATATGAACTAGGCGCATCATCGCAGCCTCGTCAGGCTCAGTATCATCATCGCAGCCTCATCAGGCTCGGAATCATCAACGCACCCGGGGCGTGGTTCGAGGGGTGCGACCCCACCGAACTCAAGTATCTCATCAGTATCACTGTCTCACAAGTGGCTCCTGCAGGCTGTGGTCCTCGATCAAACAGATCGGTATCTCGATGCTCAAAGCACAAACTCAGTCGGAGAACCCTCCACGACTCAATCTCACAACACTGACCCACTCAACGAAGGTACTACACAGCTGGGACCACCGTCTCACCCACGGCTCCCACAACACAACTCCACTGAACACAACACTCAACTCACGGCCGGAGCTACTCCACGGCCAGATCTACGAAGGGTCCGAAACCCAGGGAGACTAACATCTACGTCCCCAAGAGAGAAAGCAGCCCTTAGAACCCAGATCACTCGAATCCACTCGAGTGGATAAGTTTATAAGAAATCATGTCATTTATTTCAGAAAATCATTCGATCTGAGAGAAAGCCATCTTTATAATGATTTTTAGTCTTTTTTAAGAAACCCTTTGAAATCAAGTTTTATGCCCAAGCCTCGAAAAGCTGATGCCTTCGTCCCAACGGACGAGAACAGACTCAGACCACCTTGCGAGGCTTGGAAGAAACATTGGCTGACTAAAATCATGTATTTATCCAAAAAGGTTCTGGGTTCAAGGTCCTGCTAACACACGTGCACCACGATCCCAACCTGGTGGTGACGAGAAGAACAGTGGAAAGGAAAACCCCCGGGACCACCGTTTATCTGAAACGGCTCCCCAAAATGCCAACACTGGCCTAACCCAGCCACCAGACCCCACTCGGCCCCCCGGGCCCAAGTGCAACACCCGTCCCACAACACTCTGACCACTCGGCCCACTACCCGGGCGAGGAAACTCTAAGTCCCGAAGGATATGAAAAGTGCGGGATGTCTAAAGCATAAAGGAACCTAGCCCAAATTAAGGTTCACAAATGGTCTGGTCAAACTCATGCACATATGACGGGGGTGCTAGTTAAGTTCCAAGAAAAACACTTAAACTAGCATGCAATCCTAACACATTAGAATTAGAAGGAAGTCCGAAGACTTGGAGAGAAAACCAACCCACCTCAGAAAGCCACCAATTGCTCGTCGACACTTGCAATTGGCTCAGCGGGCTTACCTGGCCTCCAAGGGGTCCGCACGCAACACGAAGCCCGATGCCAGAATCCGCCCGCGAAACGGAGCACGCAGCGACCAACCACACGACCGCGCGCCCCGCGGAACAAAAACCGCACCGCACGCTGCCAGAAGCGAAGAAATCGCAAAATCAATCCACACAGTCAAAACCGAGCATCCGACGGCGAAAAATAGCTTCCGTCGGCGAAAACAGCCTCCGTCAGCGAAAACCAGCGCCCGACGGCGAAAAACAGCACGCGGCGGCGAAAACAGCTCCGTCGGCGAAAAAACAGCGCCCGACGGCGAAAAACAGCACGCGGCGGCGAAAAACAGCTCCGTCGGCGAAAAACAGCGCCCGACGGCGAAAAACAGCACGCGGCGGCGAAAACAGCTCCGTCGGCGAAAAAACAGCGCCCGACGGCGAAAAACAGCACGCGGCGGCGAAAAACAGCTCCGTCGGCGAAAAACAGCGCCCGACGGCGAAAAACAGCACGCGGCGGCGAAAAACAGCTCCGTCGGCGAAAAACAGCGCCCGACGGCGAAAAAACAGCTCCGTCGGCGAAAAACAGCGCCCGACGGCGAAAAAACCGCTCAAAAATCAGCTTTGCGAAAAACCTGCGAAAACCGCTCGCGAAAAACTGCCAGAAATCTGCTCGACGGCGAAAAGGCAGCAGCCGACGACGAAAAACAGCGGCCGACGGCGAACCACGGGATCCGACGGCGAAAACACGGCGCCGGCACGCAAACCGAGGAGTCGCCCGCCGTCCGGGAGCACGCCGCGCGGCGAAAACCCAGCCGCGCGACGAGGGAGGCCCGCCGCACGGCGCCCAACCAAGCAGCGCCGCGCGGCGACCCGCTGCGCGGTGCCGGAGCGCACCGCGCAGCGCCCAGCGGCGCTGCGCGCGGCGCCCAGCGGCGCTGCGCGCGGCGCCCAGCGGCGCTGCGCGCGGCGCCCAGCGGCGCAGCGCGCGGCGCCCAGCGGCGCTGCGCGCGGGCCCGCGCGCAGCCCACTGCGCTGCGCGTGGCCGCGCGCCTGAGCAGGCCCGCGCGGCCCGCGCAGGCCCGCGCAGGCCCGCGCGCGGCCCTGCCGCGCGCCCCTGCGCGCGGCCAGGAGGTGCCGCCTGCCCCTGCGCGCGGCCCTGCCGCGCGCGCCTGCGCGCGGCCAGGAGGTGCCGCGCGCACTTGCGCGCGGCCCTGCCGCGCGCGCCTGCGCGCGGCCAGGCAGCGCCGCGTGCAGCACTTTGCTGCACGCGGCGCCGCGCCCAGCGGCACCTCGCCACAGGGTGCTGCCAAAAGCAGCACCCTGGCGCCGCGCGTGCGCCGTTGCGCGCGCGCGCGGCCGCCGGCGACGGCGAAACCCCGAATTTCCGAAAAAAACTCCAATAAATTCCAAAAATCCGTAAAATCCCATTTAATCCAAAAATCCCATTTTTAGCACTGAAAATTCAATTTATAAAAATCCCTAAAGCTCAAAAACTCCAAGAAACCTCAAAAAGGAGAAATTGCTTACCTCGTTGTCGCACGCCGCACGCCCACGAGCTTCGCACGGCCTCCAACGGCGAGTCCAAAAAAATCCAAAAAGCTCCAATCCCTTTTCCTTCTTTTTCTTCTTCTTCCTTCTCCTCTCTTTTCTTTTCCTTTCTTTCTCTTTTCCTTTCTTTCTCTTTTCCTGCTGCAGAGGGAGGCTGGGGCCACTTTATATAAAGCATAAAGCTTTATTAATTAATCCACTAATTAATTAATTCCAATAATCCAACTCCAACTCACTTTTTGCCTTCGGGCTCTCCGCCGCTGCCCGGAACCTCCCGAACTCCGCTGTAAATTAAAAATACACGCGCTCACAGCTTTTTCTCTCCAAAAAGCTCATCCGTTGAGGCGGGGTGCTCAAATCACTTACCGGCTCCAAAATTGCCAGTTCCAACTCACTTTTTGCCTCCGGGGCCTCCGCGTCAGTCCGGAACCTCCCGAACCTCGCTGTAAATCCAAAGTACACGTGTCCACACCTTTTTCTCCTCAAAAAGCTTATCCGTTGAGTCGGGGTGCTCAAATCAATTACCGGCTCCAAAATTGCCAGTTCCGACTCACTTTTTGCCTCCGGGCCCTCCGCGTCAGTCCGGAATCTCCCGAACCTCGCTGTAAATCAAAAGTACACGTGTCCACAGCTTTTTCTCCTCAAAAAGCTTATCCGTTGAGTCGGGGTGCTCAAATCAATTACCGGCTCCAAAATTGCCAGTTCCGACTCACTTTTTGCCTCCGGGCCCTCCGCGTCAGTCCGGAACCTCCCGAACTTCGCTGTAATCTGAAAGTACACCTGTTCCACATGTTCCTGAATTTCCGGCGCTCCACGGTGAAGTCTGAAATTCCCAATCTCATCCTCAATCGGCCTACAAAGCCCGGAAAAACCCCGAATCGAGCTGGAGCTTCCGCGTTGATCCGAATCAACCCGGCATCAACTGTAACCTCAGATACAACATGCTCAAGGCAACTCTCTGCTCCAAGTCATCTGTGTGGTCGGCGCGCTATCCAATGCCCCGGTACTTTACATTCTCCCCTCCTTCAAAAGGTTTCGTCCTCGAAACCAAAACACACACCCTACCCCAAGAAACTTACAACGGGAATATCAACAACTCCAACTCTCTCTCAAAAGAAAAGCAGCCGAAAATAGCGAAAAGTCCAAAATTTCCAAAGGACCGATGCCTTCGCCCCGATCAAAACAAGAACAGGTTCCAGCATCGCCTCCATCTCTGGAGTAGTCCTTCGAAATTTTTTCATTCCGCAGCTATTTTCGGCGTTAAAACGGAAAAACAAGGAGAGAGAGATGTTGAAGCTGTCCCAGCTGTGGCCGCAACCCAAAACCACAGTCCACCAACTCAACCAAGTAGGGGTGCAAAACTCTGATATCAACCACAAGGAAAGGAAGTCATACCAAGTACCAAGCGATCCGCTAACCTGGCGCCCACCGATCGGCAACCCAAACTCGTCCTCTTGGCTCTCAGGTGGTCGCTCTAACTCAACAAACAGGCATCGCCGAACCTTCACTGGGTAAACTCAACCGTAAATTCCATAACCTCACAAGTAAGAATTTCTTCGGTTGCTTCAGATAGCTCAAATCCTTGTCCGACTCCAACGAAGAAAGGCCGATAAAGTGCGAGGATTCAATTACACTTCTTCCTATCAGACGAAAATCACGGTCCAAACTCCCCGCGTAAACTCAAGTCCATAATCATAAACCTCTGCGGCTGGTGGCTTCCAAAAGATCGAAGTCTCCAAAAGGCAAAAATCCTTCGTTGCTCCTTAGCAACCAAAGCTATCTAGTTCCGCAGGTACATCTCTCGATTAGGCAACCAACATCTCCCCTCTTAGGAGTTGCTGCACCATCCTCCAGTGATCTTGAAGCTCTAAGCCACTTCGGGAACAAATCCAAATGTCCACGACGGGTCCGGCTGCTAACCCGTTCAAACACAGCTGGAGAACTCGATCCTTCAAATACTAACAATCACAGGCCTCAGTCAATCCACTTGACCGCAAGGCAAGCTCAAAAAGCCCCTACCGGGTTCTGAACACTAACCGGGCACAGCCCCGGCTGCAAGGTTCCATAACCATGACGACCACTAACTCGGTCCCAATCCAGTATCCTGGCGCCTCGACTGCCGAGAACCTCCAAGCCTCTGTCTCCTCTGAGACACATGATCCTGAGGCTGGCACCATGGCAACCTCGATCCACTCCACTATCCCGAGATCAGGCAATACAGGAAGACTCTCTCTCTCTGGAGCTGGTCCCTCGCTCTCCGTCCCTCCTGGACGTGATCAGTGATCCTCGGTCAATCCATCGCACATGCCCAATCGCTGCATCTACGGTCGGCACTCGCCGGGAATACACAATGAGATAGATATCCAGGTGCAGTCCCCTCTCAACATAAACAACCCCGAAGCCTCAACCTGGGCGACAAGGGGCCCACTGCACAACCATCGCGGAAACTCACTCTTGGCGGTCCACCAACTCTCGGCGTCCCAAACGAAAGGCGCAAGATCCCGCGTCCTGATGCTCTTCCTGGATGAACAACCCTTGAACAGCTTTTCCATAGCAGCGATCCCGTTCTCGGCCTCCCAAGGCCCCCAACTTACATCCCAGAATCTGTAGGGGATGGGACTGGATGAAGTAGAACAACCGGTTGACAACCTCTCGCTGCTCCTGCACCCTCAGTGGTGCGACCAGGATCAAAATCGACATTGTCGCGGCTGGAGTACTACTGGCGATACCCCGGGAGATGCTCTCAGCTCAAACATGCGCAACACACGCTCCATGTTCTTCTCCTGGCGCCGCAACGCCTCCGACATCTGGGCCCCCCCCTGAGCCCGCAGATCCTGTACCTCACCCTGCCTAGCCTGCTCGGCAGCCCGCCGTCCGGGCTCCTCAGCTGAGGTCAGACGCCCGCTCGTCGCTGCACGACGTCTCGGCGGCATCGCAAGTAGCTGAAACAAAACAAACATCAGGACACAACAACCATACGACCCAATCCAGCGAGAGTCTACAATTTGTTATCCCTCCTAAAGTATTATGTTGTCTGCAGCCAACATAATCACTTTGAGAGAATAACATATCAAATCACTCATCCCAACCCGAGGGAGAGGTAAAAACTCAATCTGGACTCTCGCTAAAAGTCACGACTCTCACGTAGTCATCCTAATGTCCAACCACAAGCCTAGGGTTTCTAAGTCCTCAATGACCTATATCCTAGGCTCTGATACCACTCTAATCTGTCACGCCCCGGGGTCGAAACTGCGACCCGGGCTCGCTAACAGATCCGCCATCTGTACGGAAACTGCCGTACAGACGAAGCGTCTAGCCTGCAAAAGACAAACTACAGCTACACAGATATCAGAGCGGATAAAAAGCTGTACTATAAATTTTTTTCTCAACTACAAGTTGCTACAACTCATAGCCTATCTCCCAAAATCAGCTGATACAAAAAGAAGTGCACCTATACAACATCTACAAATCCAAAGGGGAGATAGCTAAACAGGAACATAACCAACTCCCACAATCCGGGATGGTACATCTACCTCTCTCTAAAGTAACAATGCTGGTAGGGAACTATCACGCGACTCCCTGTCCTCGGTCCGTCCAGTCAAGCACAGCAGGAACGGAAGAAAGCCTCAGCAACCTGTCACCGACAGAGGGTGTGAGAACTACATCCTACAGTAGTTCTCAGTGGGTACCGTCTCCAAGAACCACGGTCTGCCCACTAAGTCTACCAGAGGCATAAGATAGAGAAAAGACTGATAATAAGATAAATAAGCTGGAAAAGAATCTACAGCTATCATGCCTCTAACTACTATGCTCAATAAGAAGAGACTATGGATGATGGAATGCAGTCACTCACTGCTGACAATATGTCACAAGTACTAAGCCCAAGACGCTCTACTATGACACATGCTACACCATCACTCCTCAGTATATCTCGAATCTCAGCGACTGCCCACCCGGGTCCAGTCGAGTCAAGCCTGCGCCCCCTGGTGTATCAACCAGGGTGTCCCAACGGACAACTCAATATCTCACACAGTGACCCCATGGTAGCACGGCCAGGGGTATCAAGCGACCACTAGTATATGAACTAGGCGCATCATCGCAGCCTCGTCAGGCTCGGTATCATCATCGCAGCCTCATCAGGCTCGGAATCATCAACGCACCCGGGGCGTGGTTCGAGGGGTGCGACCCCACCGAACTCAAGTATCTCATCAGTATCACTGTCTCACAAGTGGCTCCTGCAGGCTGTGGTCCTCGATCAAACAGATCGGTATCTCGATGCTCAAAGCACAAACTCAGTCGGAGAACCCTCCACGACTCAATCTCACAACACTGACCCACTCAACGAAGGTACTACACAGCTGGGACCACCGTCTCACCCACGGCTCCCACAACACAACTCCACTGAACACAACACTCAACTCACGGCCGGAGCTACTCCACGGCCAGATCTACGAAGGGTCCGAAACCCAGGGAGACTAACATCTACGTCCCCAAGAGAGAAAGCAGCCCTTAGAACCCAGATCACTCGAATCCACTCGAGTGGATAAGTTTATAAGAAACCATGTCATTTATTTCAGAAAATCATTCGATCTGAGAGAAAGCCATCTTTATAATGATTTTTAGTCTTTTTTAAGAAACCCTTTGAAATCAAGTTTTATGCCCAAGCCTCGAAAAGCTGATGCCTTCGTCCCAACGGACGAGAACAGACTCAGACCACCTTGCGAGGCTTGGAAGAAACATTGGCTGACTAAAATCATGTATTTATCCAAAAAGGTTCTGGGTTCAAGGTCCTGCTAACACACGTGCACCACGATCCCAACCTGGTGGTGACGAGAAGAACAGTGGAAAGGAAAACCCCCGGGACCACCGTTTATCTGAAACGGCTCCCCAAAATGCCAACACTGGCCTAACCCAGCCACCAGACCCCACTCGGCCCCCCGGGCCCAAGTGCAACACCCGTCCCACAACACTCTGACCACTCGGCCCACTACCCGGGCGAGGAAACTCTAAGTCCCGAAGGATATGAAAAGTGCGGGATGTCTAAAGCATAAAGGAACCTAGCCCAAATTAAGGTTCACAAATGGTCTGGTCAAACTCATGCACATATGACGGGGGTGCTAGTTAAGTTCCAAGAAAAACACTTAAACTAGCATGCAATCCTAACACATTAGAATTAGAAGGAAGTCCGAAGACTTGGAGAGAAAACCAACCCACCTCAGAAAGCCACCAATTGCTCGTCGACACTTGCAATTGGCTCAGCGGGCTTACCTGGCCTCCAAGGGGTCCGCACGCAACACGAAGCCCGATGCCAGAATCCGCCCGCGAAACGGAGCACGCAGCGACCAACCACACGACCGCGCGCCCCGCGGAACAAAAACCGCACCGCACGCTGCCAGAAGCGAAGAAATCGCAAAATCAATCCACACAGTCAAAACCGAGCATCCGACGGCGAAAAACAGCTTCCGTCGGCGAAAACAGCCTCCGTCAGCGAAAACCAGCGCCCGACGGCGAAAAACAGCACGCGGCGGCGAAAACAGCTCCGTCGGCGAAAAAACAGCGCCCGACGGCGAAAAACAGCACGCGGTGGCGAAAAACAGCTCCGTCGGCGAAAAAACAGCGCCCGACGGCGAAAAACAGCACGCGGCGGCGAAAACAGCTCCGTCGGCGAAAAAACAGCGCCCGACGGCGAAAAACAGCACGCGGCGGCGAAAAACAGCTCCGTCGGCGAAAAACAGCGCCCGACGGCGAAAAACAGCACGCGGCGGCGAAAAACAGCTCCGTCGGCGAAAAACAGCGCCCGACGGCGAAAAACAGCTCCGTCGGCGAAAAACAGCGCCCGACGGCGAAAAACCGCTCAAAAATCAGCTTTGCGAAAAACCTGCGAAAACCGCTCGCGAAAAACTGCCAGAAATCTGCTCGACGGCGAAAAGGCAGCAGCCGACGGCGAAAAACAGCGGCCGACGGCGAACCACGGGATCCGACGGCGAAAACACGGCGCCGGCACGCAAACCGAGGAGTCGCCTGCCGTCCGGGAGCACGCCGCGCGGCGAAAACCCAGCCGCGCGACGAGGGAGGCCCGCCGCACGGCGCCCAACCAAGCAGCGCCGCGCGGCGACCCGCTGCGCGGTGCCGGAGCGCACCGCGCAGCGCCCAGCGGCGCTGCGCGCGGCGCCCAGCGGCGCTGCGCGCAGCGCCCAGAGGCGCTGCGCGCGGGCCCGCGCGCAGCCCACTGCGCTGCGCGCGGCCGCGCGCCTGCGCAGGCCCGCGCGCGGCCCGCGCGGCCCGCGCGGCCCGCGCAGGCCCGCGCGCGGCCCTGCCGCGCGCCCCTGCGCGCGGCCCTGCCGCGCGCGCCTGCGCGCGGCCAGGAGGTGCCGCGCTCACCCGCGCGCGGCCCTGCCGCGCGCCCCTGCGCGCGGCCAGGAGGTGCCGCGCGCACCTGCGCGCGGCCCTGCCGCGCGCCCCTGCGCGCGGCCCTGCCGCGCGCCCCTGCGCGCGGCCAGGCAGCGCCGCGCGCACTTGCGCGCGGCCCTGCCGCGCGCGCCTGCGCGCGGCCAGGCAGCGCCGCGTGCAGCACTTTGCTGCACGCGGCGCCGCGCCCAGCGGCACCTCGCCACAGGGTGCTGCCAAAAGCAGCACCCTGGCGCCGCGCGTGCGCCGTTGCGCGCGCGGGCGGCCGCCGGCGACGGCGAAACCCCGAATTTCCGAAAAAAACTCCAATAAATTCCAAAAATCCGTAAAATCCCATTTAATCCAAAAATCCCATTTTTAGCACTGAAAATTCAATTTATAAAAATCCCTAAAGCTCAAAAACTCCAAGAAACCTCAAAAAGGAGAAATTGCTTACCTCGTTGTCGCACGCCGCACGCCCACGAGCTTCGCACGGCCTCCAACGGCGAGTCCAAAAAAATCCAAAAAGCTCCAATCCCTTTTCCTTCTTTTTCTTCTTCTTCCTTCTCCTCTCTTTTCTTTTCCTTTCTTTCTCTTTTCCTTTCTTTCTCTTTTCCTGCTGCAGAGGGAGGCTGGGGCCACTTTATATAAAGCATAAAGCTTTATTAATTAATCCACTAATTAATTAATTCCAATAATCCAACTCCAACTCACTTTTTGCCTTCGGGCTCTCCGCCGCTGCCCGGAACCTCCCGAACTCCGCTGTAAATTGAAAATACACGCGCTCACAGCTTTTTCTCTCCAAAAAGCTCATCCGTTGAGGCGGGGTGCTCAAATCACTTACCGGCTCCAAAATTGCCAGTTCCAACTCACTTTTTGCCTCCGGGGCCTCCGCGTCAGTCCGGAACCTCCCGAACCTCGCTGTAAATCCAAAGTACACGTGTCCACACCTTTTTCTCCTCAAAAAGCTTATCCGTTGAGTCGGGGTGCTCAAATCAATTACCGGCTCCAAAATTGCCAGTTCCGACTCACTTTTTGCCTCCGGGCCCTCCGCGTCAGTCCGGAATCTCCCGAACCTCGCTGTAAATCAAAAGTACACGTGTCCACAGCTTTTTCTCCTCAAAAAGCTTATCCGTTGAGTCGGGGTGCTCAAATCAATTACCGGCTCCAAAATTGCCAGTTCCGACTCACTTTTTGCCTCCGGGCCCTCCGCGTCAGTCCGGAACCTCCCGAACTTCGCTGTAATCTGAAAGTACACCTGTTCCACGTGTTCCTGAATTTCCGGCGCTCCACGGTGAAGTCTGAAATTCCCAATCTCATCCTCAATCGGCCTACAAAGCCCGGAAAAACCCCGAATCGAGCTGGAGCTTCCGCGTTGATCCGAATCAACCCGGCATCAACTGTAACCTCAGATACAACATGCTCAAGGCAACTCTCTGCTCCAAGTCATCTGTGTGGTCGGCGCGCTATCCAATGCCCCGGTACTTTACATAGACGATCGCAGAATTCCTCACTTGTGGGCCATCAAGGTTCCTCTCCGCATTAAAATTTTCGTTTGGCTGGCAGCTCGTAATAGGCTCGCGACGATGGACCAGTTGATCAAAAGGGGCTGGCAGGGACCATCGATCTGCTCTCTTTGTGGTCGCGACGAGGTGTGGCTGGAGCACCTCCTTTTCCGATGCCCCTACGCCCGTTCAGTCTGGAGTCAGGTCACACATGGAAGACAAACATCGTTCAACCTACTGCTTAACCGAACGGGGGACTTAGCCATCAGATGGAATCGGTTAAAAAAGTCTTCCGAAGGGCGCGCTTGGGATTTCTGCGATGTCTGC
>CM055061.1:4428835-4437713 GCA_029204045.2 Tillandsia leiboldiana
AAATCCTAGAAAATTATTATCATCCTAACCGCACAACTCTTAATCCAAGAACTAAAAATTTAATAGCACCAATGACTTGGTACTATCGATAGCATAGTAACTTAGTTTATATATATATATATATATATATATATATATATATATATATATATATATATATATATATATATAGAGAGAGAGAGAGAGAGAGAGAGAGAGAGAGGGGGTTAGAGTGGAAAAGTGAGCTACTATACTCACAAATTGTTTTCAATTATAAACTTTTAAATTGGAAATCCATATTGCTAAATATGATTTAGAATATTTTAAATTTTTAAAATTTAAATTTACTAACCGACGAGATCAAACAAGCAAAATCCTACTCTAATTACTCTCTTCACCCTCTAGAATCACATGTTTGCTTATCCTAAATTTCTATTCTTTCTCTCTCATCCCGAACATTAGCTCTAAATTCTTACTCTCTCTCTCTCTTTCTTTCATGGAAATAGACATTCATTAGAAGATTACATATACTAACTTATAAATTATTTTTCTTAATATTATAATATTATATTTTATACATTTGTTTTATATTTTGAATTATTTGACATATTTTTATATCAAATTTTAAATAATACTTTATAAAAAATAAATTATAAATTATATAATGTTAAAAATTAAATTTGAGCTCCGTTTCCACCCATACTTAGTGCATGCTCAATTTTTATGATTTAATTATATATTTCTACTTAGACCCACTTCACCACGTCAGCGTAGACCGTCGATGCATCCACGTCCATTCCTTTGACCTTTTGGTCGGTCTACGGATGACGTGGTGAACCTGGTTCAGGAAAAAAAAATTCCTCTCAAGTTTGCGCAAATTGCAATGAGGCGCAACGCAACTCACGAAGGGTTTAGTAGTAAATAAATAAAAATTAAAAGGCGAAAAAAAAACAAAAAAAAAGGTCGGAGGGTTCTTCCTCCGAAGAGTAAAAAAATGGGTGAGTTATCTGCTTCAATTCGACATTTTTTCCTTATTTAACCCTAATTATTTTAATTTTTACTCTGATCTCTGCTATTTTTTCGCCCTCTTTTTTTTTTTTTGCTGATTTTTCCATGTTTAATTTAATTTATAGGGCTAAAATCTCATCAATTTCTCATTAGTTGGGTATTCTCAGAATTTGCTCCTTTTTTTTTTCTGGTTAATTTAATCAATTTGGGTGTGCGCCATCATCGTAGTTTATAAGGTAGTGCGAAGGGATTTGAATCGAATTATAGAGTAAGTACTGTTAAATTTGTAGTGAGTAATTCGTTTTGGTCGAAGATACAACCTATTTCAGGTAATTTTTAGGCTACATTGTGCTTAGGGAAAAAAAAAATCGACATAAGAGATTATATATTTGTAGTTATTATTATTATTATTTATTAATCTTATGAATTTTTTATTTTTTTTGGGGGATGAGGTGTGTTTTTTAGTTTCAGGATTCATTTGTGGAACAACCGATATTAGTAAATTTTAATTTTTTAATATATAATTTGCTTTATATAAAACACTCCTCAGTTGTAGCTCTTAGAAAATCAAATGAGTATAGGTTTTGTTTTTTTTGTTTTTTTAAAAAAAATTGAAATAGAGGATCGACCTAGTAGGATTTGAACTCTAATGCCATGTGAAAATCACAGCTTAATCTCGTAGAGAACAGTGTTTTGATATTTTATGGTAAATTTGAGGAAGAGAGTATGACTGGAAATAACAATTACCGAAAAACCCTTCTCTAGGACCAAATGATTTTCGTATTTACTGTAAAGCATGCAAAATGCTATGTACTGATGCAGGAGAGCTTTGAAATGTTGCTGTTCAGTGGAAAATTTGTTCTCAGTGGTAAAATGGCTCAATGGCCAAGTTTAATTGGTCGAGACGTACCCCTCGCAACTGTGAAATCATAGACTAAAGAGTAAAGATATATTATAAGCTATTTGACTTTCTTAGTTAAGGGCTCTAAAACTTAATCTGGACCGACTGTTGGTGCTGACGATTTAATTTCGTATATGGTCACAAGTTTAAGTGTAAAGTAGAGAAACATACTCGAGCTCCTTGTTAGATACAAATGTGTGGAATACCATGACTCGTATGTAGAATACAATCTGAAGGAGAAAAGGCGTTTTTGCAGCATCCTTCTATTTTTCTCGGTGTGTATATGGTCCTTTGGAAAGATAATAGATGTTAGATGACAGATATGGTTTGAGTGCTACATTGCAGTATTTTGGCATAAAGGAGGTTTTATTTTATTCAGTATAAGTATGATTTTAAGACATTTATCTTTCTTATGGTCTAAAGGTTAATGCAGGATCATGATTTATCGATTGAATGGATTGAAATGTATCTTGAAAAATTAACTGTGCACTAAACTTTTTGCTTTTAACTTCATTGCACCGAGGACCCATAGAAGTTTTCTTGGTTCTTAGTTCTTACCTGAAACTATGTTCAAGTCCTTGTAGTTTTAAGCTATGCTTCTATTCATTCTCTTCTGATCATTTTGATCTTCAGTAGCTATCTACATAACATTCCATGTGAATTTATATTTCGTTTAATGTTTTTCTTTGCATTTGCCTTATGATGACTTGTTCAAGTAATCTCATATGCTTTTCTTGCAGATGTCTATATTGATAGACATAAAGAATGAAAACCCAACACGAGGAAAAAGCCAGCACTTCCATGTCTAAGGTCACAGCTTTTAAATCTACTTTTGCGGGCAAAGAAGTAAATACTGGATCAGTCATAGATTACTCAAATCCTTTGCCTTGCCCAATGTATTGGAAACTTTAGATGATGGGAAATATGGAGTGTAACCAAAGAGTTCGAAGCTCTTCGTGCTCAAAGAATTCAGGTGATCAATTTCCTATCTGGATTACAACAATCTTGTGGGAATTCCTCCACAATGGTTTAAATGGTTCGAAATTGGCCAATATCGTTGATCTTGACGATGACCATGATACCGATTCTGGTCCTAAGTTGCATGAGAGCTTATCAGATTCTAGAAATGGTCCTAAGGATTTTTGTGTTAAAAGACACAAGAAAATGATATCGAATCGCCCATAATTATTGATTCAGATGAAGAGGATGGAAGCCATCAAGAAGAAAGCAAAAATCCTGTGCATCCTGAAAACCGGACCTTGGACTTTCGATCGTGGCTGGAAAGAAGTATATTGACGTGTAAAACAAGTCAAGATGATGGGACAAAGCAGCTAATGATTACAAGTTCGATCAGACAAATTTGAACTTTGGTGGGCAAACTGCTCCAGGACAAGCTGTGACCATCCATTCAATATCAAAAAGGTTGTTCTACAGAAAGTGCCCGAAAACGATCGACTTCAGGATGTTGCGGTGGATATCAGTTCTTTTCTATTATAATTATCTTTATTCTTCTACCAGCCTATCCTTGCATTACATTCATGGTTAATTAATCTAGTCCCTGAAATTTGACATTCATTTTGATATCATCTTCATAGTTTCAGTTGTAATCATTTTATCCTGAATTTTTTTTCTGAATAATAATTCAGTCCTGTTAATCTATCATTTAAAAAAGGTTGCTGCAGCGGCATCAGAGTTTGGCTTTGCCTTGTTAAACTTGAAACTTAATGAACAAAATAGAGATTGGTGTCAAACTTGAAGTACTGCATTGTTAGACATGAAACTTTAAGAATGGAATTCAAATCAAATCAAATTTCAGAGTCCATGTGTACCGGTACTCAATTATGTGTACCGGTACTGCGTGAGGAATCCAAGTGTTAGGCTTTCGGGTTTTTAGGAACTTTGATGTGTACCGGACCATGTGTACCGGTACACAATCATGAGTACCGGTACTGAGTGAGGAATCGAAGTGTGAGGCTTTCGGGTTTTGAGGAACTTGGATGTGTACCGGAACCATGTGTACCGATACGCAATGATGAGTACCGGTACTAATTGAGGAATCCAAGTGTGAGGCTTTCGGGTTTTGAGGAACTAAGATGTGTACCGGTACCGTGTGTACCGTACTCAATGAAGAGTACCGGTACCAGTACTGAGTGAGCAACCCAAGTGTAAGGATTCGGGTTTTGAGGAACTTAGATGTGTACCGGAACTATATGTACCGGAACTAAGTATTGAGTACCGGTACACAAGGTTCAGCTTTTGGGTTTGAGGAACTTGACTGGGTAGCGGATTCCTCACTTGGATTCCTCAGTAAGTATTGAGTACCTCAGTATTGAGTACCTCACTAAATTTTTCTTAAAAATTATATAAAATTTTGTATAAATTTTGAAATTATAAAATTAATAATTTTGAAACAAATAAAATATAATAAAATATTAAATAATTTAAAAAAAAGGTAAAAAATGTAAATTATAGAAAATGTAAAAAATGTTAAATAAAATTAACAAATTGAAATATCTTTTAAAAATAAAAATTGAAAAAATGTGTAAAAAGTTGCCTCTATAAAACGTCTAAAGGAAAAGGAAGAAAAAAAATAAAAAACCTAGTTATGGTTGAGGGGGGGAACACTTGTTCCTCCCCTATATGGGTTGTCCCGGGTTACCTGGGGCAACCCGTTAAGGGGGGAACACTTTTTCCCCCTTAATCCCACCTTATTTGGTCACAAAGAGGGTATACCCCATTTCGTCCGAAACCAAACGCTGTAGTTAGGTTACCTGGAAACTCTACATCTACACCCCGTTAAGTAAACGATATAGTCGTAACCCCCTTACCCACTTCTCCCACATATTAACGTCAAGTAAACGAAAAGGCAACCTGTACGCAGAGGGCTATTGCAAAAGAAAAGCGTTTCTTATGAGGAAGGCCTAGGGCGTATTCCGGTACGCGATCTGCGGAATCGGTTGATTTTTCCGGTGTCCTCTGTTGTTTCATCCACCAGTCATACTCGATACTCCCTCTTTCACTGTCTAACAATCCCTCTACCATAAATCTCCCTTAGGTCTACTCTTAGGTCTACTACTACCTTTATTTTATTGCTAAGTTTAACCCTTCATATCTCAAGGTAAAACTCTAAAATCCTAATGCCTTTTTGTGTTACACTAATTTAGTTAAGTGCATTTTTGTTAATTTTTTAGGGTTTTAATATTATATCTGTAATGTATATGTAACATGGGTAAAGGGATCACTTGTTTGCAATATTGTAGTTAGTGTTCCATCTTGTTCAAGTGTTCAAGTCTAATTTCAAATGTTCAAGTGTATGAAGTCTAATTTCAATTGTTCATATTGTATCTTCATACAATATGTCTATAAATGTATGAATGTTCCATCTTGTATATATGAATGTTCAGAACTTATCTATAGCTGTTCAGAACTTATATGATTTTTACGAATAGTTTGATACACTGCATACAAGTTGGTTGCTAACTGTTTCTCTAATTGAGCTCATATAGCTAATGGCCGTGATGGGCATCGTGGTGGGCGAGGGCGTGGCCGTGGGCGTGGCCGTGCCCGTAGAGGGAAACAAGCCTCCAAGAGGGACCGTTCACATGATTCACAGAGTAGTGATTCAGCTGAACATTCTGACATTCTGCTGATGTTGAAATGGCGGCCACCCATTAAAAAAGGCGCCTATGCCTTCAATGTCTCATACGGGTGCGGCCTCCCCTCCACGACATAGCACTGGCGGGCCAGGCATGTCAGCAACGTCACGTAGAGAACAGCGATCAAAACGAGCGGCAGACACGGACGACGTTGATCCTAAACGACAAGAAGACTTTGCAAGCCGAACTTGCATCGGAGAGCGATATGTCAACTTTGACGAGCTGACTACAGAAGTTCCTGAATTTTCCCAGCTTTTGCAAAGGGCGCCTATCGAACCGGTCGGCCGCATACACGGTCGTAAAGGTTTCTGTCTAGAGCTCATTCGCCAATTTATATGAGAGGTCACATAATGGGTCAGGATTCAGATACCGGATTTATGGTATTAGAAACAATGTTCGTGGTGTCAGAGTTGTAGTGTCTCCAGACACAATTGGTGCCCTCCTTGGATTAAATGTTGACATTAGTGGAGTGCATTATACACTTGGAACCATTCATCATTCCACACACTGGAACACAATTGTCAATGCTCTCTGCAAGCCAGGAACAGTAACAAATGACTATACGTTGAATCCAAGAATTTGAGACCTGCGTATCACATCCTATCCTTAATATTGTGCTATAATATTCTGCCCACATTGGGTACAAAGAGGATTCGATGGGATAGACTTCTTCTTTTTATTTACTTGGTCACCCAGAGCTAGCTGATGGAATGAACATCAATATTCCAACATTGATTTGGCACAGAATGACACAGGTAGTGCAAGGTACATCGCATCGCGATCTATTACCTTACCCTCTTCTGATCATGCGGATTTTGGAAGATCAGGTGTAGACATAACGTGCGACGACTATGATTATAGCTTGGGTCCTATTGGCGGGTTACCTTAGCAAATCAATAAGTACCTTGAGGACGTTTCAGAAAGTGAAGGCCTACACTGAAGCATCGTCGAGGCGTGCGCCTCACCGTCGGGAACATCACAGCTCGTCCGGTCACCAAGAGAATGTTACATTGGAGTCGTTGGATCGAGACTTGAAAGCGTTGAAGAAAAGAGTCGAAGAAGGATTCAAGAAGCTCGGATGGCTTAAAGAAAATTTTGATTTCCTTGGGTGCCGACATGATGATACGATTCCAGGTGCTGCCGGTCGCGCTTGCAGCCCTCGCGCCTGCAGCCCCTTCGCCTCTCCGCAAGCCTGAAGCCGCTGCATCCCAACGCCCCTCCGCGAGTCCTCCGACAGCTTGAACATTTGTAGATCTCTATCGTCCTTTTCATTTTATTGATCCCTCTTTTTCGTTTTCTTTTTTCCTTTTTTGTGTTTAGAAAGGGATTTAATATGAATTTTGCTCTATTTTCTCTATAATTTTCTGTTTTATTCTTTGATTTGTGTGATTAATTACAGAAATATCGCAATTAATTTATTTCGTTGTTGATTTGCTAACTACCACATATGATTCTCCATTAAATCTTTCTTATATTTTTATTTTTATGCTATCTAGGTGAAGGTAGTTTTTCTGGGGAAGTTGATTGGTAGATTGGTGAGGCAAACATATCATACATATGCTCTCGCTATTACCAAGCTCCAGCTCTCTATTTGGTGCAACTGAATACACACATCTGTGATATATGGTCACTGGATGTGTTCTTGCTGAGTTACTTCTTGGGCAGGTTTGTGTTTTTTGCTTATTCTGTTCTTAGCTTATCTTTTGACTATGCAAGTTTGGTTTTTGAAGCTTACATGTATATTACTTTGTTTGTACTACATTCATCCCACTCTTCCTGGAGAAAGTGCTGTTGAGCAGCTTGTTGAGATAATCAAGGTATAGCATAATATGCCTTTTTTCCTTCGTACTTTTCCTGATTGGAGGAAGAGAAAGTATAATTACAGATTCACTACAGGTTTTGGTACTCCAACTCGTGAGGAAATTCGTTGTATAATCCTAACTACACGGACTTTAGGTTTCCTCAGATAAAAGCTCTCATTTGACTGAAATTCTCTGAATCTGTGGATATAGCAATCAATTGATTAATGTTACTCCATCTGATGAGAAGTTCTTTACCTCAGATCATCTTGCTTCTATTCGGGCGCTAAGCATGAAGCAGGATACGATGCCTTTATGACGGGATGCGTCTTTGCTCAGATATCCAGTCATTTGGGTGTGAATTTTGAGCTCCTTTCACCATCAGCCAATCTTACAAACAATGATAAGCTTGCACCGTACATCAATCTTTTGTATCCCGCATGGAACAGCGGAACAGTGATCATCTTAGTACTGGCACGGAGAAACCAGAGCCAGGTTATAATCGTAAATACCCTCCTGTTGTGTTCTCAAAAGTCATCCTTGTTTGGGGATTTCTGTCGAAGTTGAAGCCAAGGACTCGAAGGAGTGCATATGCAAAGTGTTTGGTCCGGATTCTGTTACTTCAATCTTTTTCATTGACTCCACCGCCGCCCTCCATTCAGTTCAGCAAAAAGGAATTTGTGAATGATTTTTTTATTTTAAGGATACTTTGGAGAGAAAAATGATGCCATATCAGTTTTGCACCCTCTTTCAGTGCTATTGCAAGGTGGAAATACACAGGCTGGAATTACGATACTTACAGGGACATTTGTGCAGCTTCGGCATCAAAATTTTTGTTTGCAGATCAGGCAGAAGCCGTCGGCAAACCTGCAAAACAAACTAGACTTTTGTATTAGAGATTCTGCTGGGAGCAGTGAGACTACTGAAATGGAAACCATTTCGCCATATGTTAATCGGTTATAGGACCAAACATGATTCTAAGAGCAATCCGACGGCTCAGTTTCATGCGAGGAATCTTAGACTCTTTGTATACTTCGAAATCATTATTAGGGAAATGCTTGAGAAGCGGATAAGCCAGGATACTATTACAAGGATGTGGCACCCTGGTGATGTCCGAAAGGCAACTATTTTACAAACTTTGAGATGGTTATCTCAGATAGATGGAGATGAATTATGCCACATTTGTCGGAATGATGCCCATCGCATTAGACTCAGAGAGAAAGCACCATTATATTGGCCGAAGAGGTTATTTTTCAACTATTACTTTCAAAGTTGGTAGATTTTCCTGTTTTGAGCATAATATCGTCGACCCGTCCGGAACCGTGGCTGGTTGTTGCTTTTGGTGATTGCATACACTTTAAACCAAGTTTTTAGTTCTGTTAACAGAAACACTGATTTGGACTTAGCATTAAGATGTGAAGCTGCTGAATATGATATATTTACGAGCAGGATGCATTTATTACTTTGATCTCGCAACTCAAAGGAGATGCTCAACACAGGCCAAGAGAAGCAATGGAGTACTGGAGCGGACAAAA
>CM055061.1:4437813-4511535 GCA_029204045.2 Tillandsia leiboldiana
ATATTGGTGCAACTGAATATACTACATCTGTTGAATATATGTCAGCTGGATGTGTTCTTGCTGAGTTACTTCTTGGGCAGGTTTGTGTTTTTGCTTATTCTGTTCTTAGCTTATCTTCTTGACTATGAAGTTTGGTTTTGAAGCTTACATGTATTTACTTTGTTTGTACTACATTCATCAGCCACTCTTTCCTGGAGAAAGTGCTGTTGAGCCAGCTTGTTGAGATAATCAAGGTATAGCATAATATGCCTTTTTTTCCTTCGTACTTTTCCTGATTGGAGAGAGAAAGTATAATTACAGATTCACCTACAGGTTCTTGGTACTCCAACTCGTGAGGAAAGTCGTGTATGGAATCCTAACTACACGGACTTTAGGTTTCCTCAGATAAAAGCTCTCATTTGACTGAAATTCTCTGAATCTGTGGATATAGCAATCAATTGATTAATGTTACTCCATCTGATGAGAAGTTCTTTACCTGCAGATCATCTTGCTTCCTATTCGGGCGCTAAGCATGAAGCAGGATACGATGCCTTTATGACGGGATGCGTCTTTGCTCAGATATCCAGTCATTTGGGTGTGAATTTGAGCTCCTTTCACCATCACCAATCTTCCAAACAATGATAGCTTGCACCGTACATCAATCTTTTGTATCCCGCATGGAACAGCGGACAGTGATCATCTTAGTACTGGCACGGAGAAACCAGAGCCAGGTTATAATCGTAAATACCCTCCCTGTTGTGTTCTCAAAAGTCATCCTTGTTGGGGATTTCTGTCGAAGTTGAAGCCAAAGGACTCGAAGGAGTGCATATGCAAAGTGTTTTGGTCCGATTCTGTTACTTCAATCTTTTTCATTGACTCAACCCGCCGCCCTCATTCAGTTCAGCAAAAAGGATTTGTGAATGATTTTTTTATTTAAAGGATACTTTGGAGAGAAAAGATGATGCCATATCAGTTTTTTGCACCCTCTTCAGGCTATTGCAAGGTGGAAATACACAGGCTGGGAAATTACGATACTTACAGGGACATTTGTGCAGCTTCGGCATCAAAATTTTTGTTTGCAATCAGCAGAAGCCGTCGCGAACCTGCAAACAAAACTAGACTTTGGTATTAGGATTCTGCTGGAGCAGTGAGACTACTGAAATGGAAACCATTTCGCCATATGTTAATTCGGGTTATAGGACCAAAACATGATTCTAAGAAGCAATCCGACGGCTCAGTTTCATGCGAGGATATCTTAGACTCTTTGTATACTTCGAAATCATTATTAGGAAATGCTTGAGAACGCATAAGCCCAGGATACTATTACAAGATGTGGGACCCTGGTGATGTCGAAGGCAACTATTTATACAAACTTTGAGATGGGTTTCTCTCAGATAGATGGAGATGATTTATGCCACATTTGTCGGAATGATGCCCCTCACATTTAGACTCAGAGAGAAAGCACCATTATATTTGCCGAAGAGGTTAGTTATTCACTATTACTTTCAAAGTGGTAGGATTTTCCTGTTTGAGCATATGATCGTCGACCCGTCCGGAACCGTGGCTTGGATGTTGCTTTTGGTGATTGCTTACACTTAAACTTTAAACCAAGTTTTTAGTTCTGTTTAACAGGAAAACCAGGATTTGACTTAGGCATAAAGATGGAAGCTGCTGAATATGATATATTTTACGAGCAGGATGCATTTATATCTTTGATCTCGCAACTCAAAGTGAGATGCTCAACACAGGCCAAGAGAAGCAGATGGGGAGTACTGGAGCGGACAAAACCGTAAGATAATACTTTCTCAGAGCCCAAATTTTTTTCCACAATCAGCTAATTTTGTTAATGTTCTGGTTCTTAAATAAACATATCTTTGCGAGGGTAATGCATGCTCCAATTCTCTCTCTTGTTTTTAATATATATTTATTTAGCCATGGTAAGAAAACGTTTGGGTCCCGTTGTTATTATTAGAGTTACATTTTTTTTTTTTTTCTTTTTTTTTTTTTTTACTTTTCTGAGCGAGGCTTTGATCTTTTTGAGAGGGTTTGGGGTCAGATCGATGTAGGTGCTGATTCGTTGCACTGCAGTTGCAATCGTATACAGATTCAAATTTTAAATTTTGCATTTGGTTTGATCCAGTTAAGTTTAACCCTTTTCACTTTGCATCTGTTGCAGGTAAATTACATCTGCACAAACAATTGATCACCCACTAATTGAGAATAAATAAATTATATATATGTATAATACATTAAATTTTATGATATTTATTTCCATTGTCTTCAAAGATTCTATACCATTCTACAACGTTAATTAAATCAAATGCTTCAAAATTGATTGTGATTAGGAACAATTTTGTCCAGACATCAAAAGAATCAGTAGTTTTTTATTTTTTATTTTTATTTATTTATTTATTTTACTTACAAGAGAGAGAAAATTGAGTTATAGATAGGTATTAGAATTTTTTTTTTATAAATAATTTTATAAAATTTTATAATTATAAGAATAGTTCTGTGATTTTTTTTTTTTTTTTTTTTAAAAAGTCTTAAGCGAAATGGCCGTAAACCATTCACCGCATTCACCGGGTTTAATCATTTTACCTACCGAAGTCCTTCTACTACTCTTTTTCTTCTTCTACTTCCGCAGGCAAACAATATTTTATGAATTTTTATTTGTTAATATTTATTGTTATAATCGATATATTTAGGGTCAAATTTTGTATTTAAAATATATAAAAAAATTCAATATATTGATAATTTTTTAAACTTCTTTTCTTCTTCTTTCCCACGCAGATATTATGATCGATATACTTCTTGTCGTGAATTTTATGAATTTTATATTTGTTGATATTATTATTGTAATCGATATATTTGTTGCCAAATATTGTATTTAAAATGTATAAATTTTTTTTAATGTATTGAAAATTTTACAATACATTATTTGGAAAGTCTATTTTTACAAAAAAAAAATATTAGGGAGGTTAGTTTTTATAAATAACTCTAGGTATATTTTTATAGAGTAATATTATCCGTATATTTTTTTGAGATGTACGATATATATTTCATCATCTAAGGGTGAGGTCCAGAGCGATGCTAGGTGTACACCCCTTTAGGGGTGTATATCCTACACCCCACCCCATCCTAGGGTTGGGTGAATTTCACTCGTCACATCGATATACACCCCTAAAGGGGTGTATACTTATATATACCCTTTTTTTTTTTTTAGTGTATCACTAAATTTTTTCTATTTTATATTAGGAAATGCTAGGTATACACCCGAATAGGGTGTATATCACCACCCCACCCCATCCAAGGGGTGGGGACGCGCCGCGCCTGCAGCCCGTGGCTTGCAGCCCTCGCGCCTGCAGCCGGTCGCGGCTGCAAGCCCGTCGCCTGCAGCCGGTCGCGCTTGCAGCCCTCGCGCCTGCAGCCCCTTCGCCCCTCCGCAAGCCTGAAGCCGCTGCATCCCAACGCCCTCCGCGAGGTCCTCCGACAGCTTGAACATTTGTAGATCTCTATCGTTCCTTTCATTTTATTGATCTTCTTTTTTCGTTTTCTTTTTTCCTTTTTTTGGGTTTAGAAAGGGATTTAATATGAATTTTGCTCTATTTTCTCTATAATTTTCTGTTTTATTCTTTGATTTGTGTGATTAATTACATAAATATCGCAATTAATTTATTTGGTTGTTGATTTGCTAACTACACTTATGATTCTCCATTAAATCTTTCTTATATTTTTATTTTTATGCTATCTAGGTGAAGGTAGTTTTTCTGGTGGAAGTTGATTGGTAGATTGGTGAGGCAAACATATCATACATATGCTCTCGCTATTACCAAGCTCCAGAGCTCATATTTGGTGCAACTAAATATACTACATCTATTGATATATGGTCAGCTGGATGTGTTCTTCCTGAGTTACTTCTTGGACAGGTTTGTGTTTATGCTTATTCTGTTCTTAGCTTATTTTCTTGACTATGCAAGTTTGGTTTTTGAAGCTTACATGTATGTTATTTTGTTTGTACTACATTCATCAGCCACTTTTTCCTGGAGAAAGTGCTCTTGAGCAGCTTGTTGAGATAATCAAGGTATAACATAATATGCCTTTTTTCCTTCGTACTTTTCCTGATTGAGAAGAGAAAGTAATTACAGATTCACCTACAGGTTCTTGGTACTCCAACTCGTGAGGAAATTCGTTGTATGAATCCTAACTACACGGATTTTAGGTTTCCTCAGATAAAAGCTCATCCATGGCACAAGGTAGGCATGAAATAAGTAGCTTTCCTTAATCTCCAGAGCTTGGCTTCTGATCATTAAAAAGTCTAGCTTAAGAGCATAGCAATTAATGTCTTGCACTAGACATACTTTATACATCCGGCAATTATGAAGGGCGAAAAATTTGGGACGAAGCAATCATTTCTCAAATACAAGAGGTAACTAATTTACCAAAGTTTGCTTGCAACATATTTGAGTGATGAGTAATAATCTAAGCACATCTCAATTCATGTTGGAATCGGATTTTACTTCTTCCCTGCAATCCGTAACTCGGTCAGCGTGATACCCTCGACGGAATACACGTCGATCAAGCCGACCGGCCTGGCCTATTCTCCGACATAACCGCCGTGCTAACCGATCTCCACTGCATCGTCGTGAGCGCCGACATGTGGACTCACAATGCCGGGGTTGCGGCCGTTGTGCACGTAACCGATAACCGCTCTGCGGAGCCCATCAAAAAACGCCCTGCTAGGCTCTCGACAATCAAAAGGCTCCTCAAAAACATCCTCGAGGGGGATAGCGAATCTAAAGCCGCGAAAACTTCGGTCTCCATGGACTTGACTCACACTGAGAGGAGGTTGCATTAGATGATGTTCGATGACAGCGACTACGAGAGGGTTTGTGAGGCATATGATAAGAGCTCCTCCGCTAGGCCTCAAGTGTTAGCATTGGATTGCTCCGAGAGGGATCATACTGTGATCATAACGAACTCAAAGGATCAACCGAAGCTTTTGTTCAACACGGTTTGTACTCTCACCGATATGAAATATGTCGTGTTCCACGGAACGGTCAGCACTTCAACTGAAGGAGCTTATCAGATGTGACATGTTGTGTATTGAATGATCAGTAAATTTGAGCTTGAAATTATAATTTGTATCTGAATTTGGAGTGTGTTTTGTTTTCAGGAATACTACATCAGGCATATTGATGGGCATCCAATAAGTTCCAAGGCCGAAGGACACTGCGTGATTCATTGTCTTGAGGCGGCAATTGAGCAGTAGACATCAGAGGTACGTAATTTATTTGAGCAACACATCATCTGTTATGTGGTTAGAGAAATAAAATTTGGAAATGTGAATTATATTCTCAACTGTACATATGTACGTGTATATTTTTTCCCACGAGGACTTCTATACTATTTAGAACTGTTTACGCACAAGCTAATTGAGCTGGTTGCCTCTATATGAAAGGTAATGAGTGGAATTCTTTAGTATTAATTAGAAAGCTTCTCTTATTGTGGTTAGCCGTGGTTTTAAATGGTTGCACTTGGTTTTATGAAAGATATAATTTTAAGTAAATTGGGTGTTCCTAACTCATGACTTTGAATGCCTACCATATGTTTTGCCTTTGATTGCCAAATGTAGCCTTTGGTTGCCTTTGGTGTCATATATTGTTTTTCTTCTGATCAAACCTACATAGTAGTGTTCCAATAGCGTACATATTGAGCTGAATCTTTCGTCATTGGAAGTTGCCGTAGTTTTGTGTTGTTCATGCTTTGGATTCTGTACATTGTTGAAGTAAGACGGATGTAATCCGGTTTGAACTCTTCAGTTTTCTATCTTACATGCTAAAATGAAGTGATTCCTTGACTTTAAACAAAACTGAAGTGCTAAAATTTGAGATGTATGTAATGAGTGTTTAAAGCCAATGAATCACTTTACCTTAAAGTCAAGGAATCCCTTTATTACATGTAACCCAGTTTGAACTCTTCAGTTTTAACAACACGCATAGCGAGCAATGTCGTTTGAAGTATAAACATAGTATGCAATTCCTACTCAAACTATAGTTGTAATAAAGTTATTCGTTGACTTTAAACGGTTCAGTTTTATATTCATGTTATTCTAAAATCTGAGATGCATTACATTGAGATCACTTCCCATTTAACTTCCATTTTTGTGTTGTTTGTGTTTTGGATTGTGTGCATTCTTGAGAATCTGATTTTCGGCTGGGTTAGACATAAGATGCAGTTAAATACTTTTGGTTAAATTTCATCGCTCTTACTTTCATTTTCTGGACTCTGATGAATTTTAAACACTTCAGTTCTGTACTTAAATTACTCTAAAATGTGAGATTCATTTGATTGAGATCACTTCCCATTTAACTTCCTTTTTCGTTGTTTATTTTAGATGTTTGCTATGATGATCTTCCCCTTGAATGTCAAAACTGTCGACAGTTTCTTCCCGATAATTATCAGCAATCTCTCTTCTTAGCTAATCTGCGCAAAAATTTGGCATCTTTCTTCGTTGGACTTTCCTCGATGATTAGAAAAAATCCTTTTCTTCTTGGCTTCTTGGGTAACATCAAGTAAACTTTGGACGGCCTACTTTGTGGGCAGAGTTTCTCTCATTTGTGGTGTGATCTATATTTGTGTCTAGCTTATGACTTCAAATCATTCACCACTGCTAAATAGAATGTTTTCGCGTGAATCTAACAATGATTGATTAAGATGGAGCTCTGAGCAAAATAGTTTTTAGTTTGATTTTTGGTTTGTCTTTCTCTATTACTCTATAATTTTAGTTTTTATTTCCCACTGTTTTCCTACATACTGTGAGATTTTTTTTTTCTGTTTGAGTGGTCTAATCATCCATTTGTTTTGTGCCACTACTTTTAGAATTTTCTCTTTTATTTAGAGACTAAGCGAAGGTTGCGAAACAGGAGCCAGGAGACAATGAAAATTAACGGGATGTAAACAACAGGAATTCAGATTAACTTTTGAATACTAGAGCTGATTCTTTTGGCGACAAATAGTATATATTGTGTTTATAAGATTAGACTTTGAATTTGCTATATCTGTCTTTAAAAAATTTGTTTGGATCATGCAATGTATTGCTAGACATAGTGCAAGTAATGGTTTTGTTTATAGTTAAAAGAGGTAGAACTCCTGTATAAGAAAACAAAAGAAAATGTATTCTTCGATCATTCTTGATGTTTTAAAACAAAAAAGTTTGAATATACGACATGCTTTGGGTTTGGTTCAAGTTTAATTATTGAAGGTTATATGTATATAGTTCTTGAAGAAAACTATAACAAAACAAAAGGTTATATGTATATAGTTCCTGTATTCTTTTAACTGTCGAAAAATTATCTGGCGTTCTCTATTACACAAGATTGGCTAATTAAACAATAAACTGTTATCTCCAAATATGTTGAAGTTTGATCTTTATATTTGTAAAATTACTTTAGATGAAATGACTGAAATCAATTTGAACTTAGTTTGCAGGGTGCTTCTCTACCTGTTGCTGCTAACAGAATAGAAGAGCGAGGAGGAGAAGAAGAAGATGATGATGGAATTGAAGAAATGATCAAAAAACTTCCAAGTGAGTTGCTATCCCCTTTGGTTCGATGCGTTTCTGCTGCTGCTACTACTGCTACCAAAACTGCAGCAACTGCTGCAGGTTACTTACACTGCAACTACTGGTGTTTCCAACTGCTGATGCTGCTTCTTCTCCCAGCTACTGTTGATTCTGATGCTGCTGAACTGTTCCTGCTTGAAGAATACAAAAGAAATATGTTGCCCAACCTACATATGATCCTAAAAAAATTCATTTAATCCTAAAATATATTGCCCAACCTCTATTTAGTGCAATTTTCGAATGTGAATGTTAGCGCACTTTGCAAATGATTTGTAAATGTTGCTGAGGTTTTCAAATGTAAAGTGAATTCTATTGTCAATTTATAAGTTTAATTTCTTTTGTAAGTTTGTAGTTTCCAAATGTTACTATAGTTTCCAAATGTAAAGTGGATTACATTGTGAAGAATTATTTTGTGAAAACATTACTTTGTGTAAGGGATTATTTTGTGTTAATGATTATTTTTGTCCTTTGAGTATTTATTTGTAAGTTCGTAAGTTTGTAAGTTTCCAGATGTAAAGTGAATGTTACAGTAGTCCCCAAATGTAAAGCGGATTCGATTGTGAAGAATTATTTTGTGAAAAGATTTCTTTGTATGAGGGATTATTTTGTATGAATGATTACTATTATGCTTTGACTATTTATTTGTAAGTTTAGTTCCTTGCTATGATGATCATTTTTTCTTAGCTTGCTTATGTTTCTTTGTGTTTACCTTGCTTTTGTCCTATACTTGTGTTGGTGAACTGTATGGAGGTTAGGTAATAATTACCGAAAAGTATGAAATAAAAAATAATATTTGTAGAAAAAATTATATCCGCGGCGCAGCGCGAGTACTTCACTAGTATATATAATTAAGCTACTATACTATCTATTGTACCAGAGTATCATACTATAGTCTCGTTTTCAATCTTAGAGTTTTCAAATAAACAATCCATACCGTTAAAACTAATCTAAGGTATTTAAAATTTTTAGTAAAAAAAATTTATATTTTTTCAACATAGTTTAATTTATAATCAAACCATTTCAAAATTGTTACTTTTCAACGACTATTATCACGAGTTTGTAGTTTAATAGTGTGAAAAAATCCAAATTCATTCAAATTTTGATAGAAAATACTTTAAACTATTTAAATCAAGATCAGTATTTTTGATCTTGAATTCAAAAGTTCTATTCTCAAATTTTAAAATTTGTTCAATTTATTTGATATTATTTACTTAGTAAATGGAGTTGAAAAAAGTTAAAATTTTATTTCTAAGAACTTCATATACACTAGAACATATTTAACGCTGTGGAATGTTGATTTAAACACCGTAAAATCGAAAATGAGACAATAGTACCGAAACTTTGTTACTAAAGATACTATAGAAGCCTAACTCTCTCTATCTCTCTCTCTCTCTCTCTCTCTCTCTCTCTCTCTCTCTCTATATATATATATATATATATATATATATATATATATATATATATATATATATATATATATATATATATATATATTGGATGTAGGAATGTGCGGTTAGGATGATGGTGGGCCCCTTGGGTCTAGTGGGTGGTTGGCAGAATAGTATGATCTAAGGGATAGAATTAATCAAAGGGTTACATCTAACGGTAGAAAACTTATAAGCACCAATTGCTTGGTGCTTGTACAAGCACAGTAACCGGACTCTATATATATATATAGCTAGGCTGGAATACTATTAATAGTACCAAGTCATTGGTGCTATTAAGTTTTTAACCCTTAGATTAAAAGATGTGTGGTTGAGAAAATAGTGGGCCCCTTGGGTTTAATAGGTGGTTGGAAAAATAGTAAAATCTAACGGATGAAAATGATCAAAGTGATTGATCTAATGGTAGAAACTTGATAGCATCAATAACTTGGTACTATTAATAGTATAGTAGCCGAACTATATATATATATGAGTCATGCTGGAATGCTATCGTTGGTGCTATTAATTTTTTTACCGTTAGATCAATCACTTTGATCATTTCCACCTATTGGATTATATTATTTAACTAACCACCCACTAAATCCTAAAAAATTATTATCATCCAAACCGCACAACTCTTAATCCAAGAACTAAAAATTTAATAGCACCAATGACTTGGTACTATCGATAGCATAGTAGCCTAGTTTATATATATATATATATATATATATATATATATATATATATATATATATATATATATATATATATATATATATATATATATATATATATTATATATATATATATATATATATATATATATATATATATAGAGAGAGAGAGAGAGAGAGAGAGAGAGAGAGAGAGAGAGAGAGGTTAGAGAGGAAAAGTGAGCTACTATACTCAGAAATTGTTTTCAATTATGAAACTTTCGAATTGGAAATCTATATCGCTAAATATGATTTAGAGTATTTTAAATTTTTTAAATTTAAATTTACTAACCCACGAGATCAAACAAGCAAAATCCTACTCTAATTACTCTCCTCTCCCTCTAGAATCACATGTTTGCTTATCCTAAATTTCTATTCTCTCTCTCTCATCCCAAACATTAGCTCTAAATTCTTACTCTCTCTCTCTCTCTCTCTCTCATGGAAATAGACTGTCACGCCCCGGGGTCGAAACTGCGCCCCAGGCTCGCCAACAGATCCGCCGCCCATACGGGAAGCCCCGTATAAACGTAGCGACTAACCTGCAAAAGAATCATCTACACTAAAAGATATCAGAGCTGAAAAATAGTAAAATGCTGAAATAAAAGATATAAAATACAACTACAGCTCCAAAATATACAAACCAACCTCACCAAAATACAAAAGTCACTCTCAACTGCAGTAAAAGAAAGGTACAACTCGATACCTCACTACAAGAGTCACTCAACATAACACACTCAAAAGGTAGTAAAGGGTACATCTACTCTCTCTCTCTGAGGATGGTAGGAAGGGATCTATCTCGCGACTCCCTTACCTCGGTCTGAAGGAGCAGGATCAGCAACTGGAGCAGCAGGAACCAAAGCAGAAGTCCCTGGGGAAAAGACACCACGACGGGTGTGAGAACTACATCCAACAGTAGTTCTCAGTGGGTGCCGCCAACAAGCCCGACGGTCTGCCCACTAAGTCTACTAGAGGCATAAAGTAACATATGCAGTGCTGTAAAGAAAAACTGGAAACGTAAAGTCTACGGCTACTATGCCTCTATCTAGATGCTCAAAGGGTGGAACATAAAGACATGATGCCACAACTAACCCTCAACTCAGATCACCCAATCTAAACTGACTGCCACATCGGGTCCAGTCAAACCTGCGCCTACCTACTACCGTTACATCCCGGAGGACCGAACTTACGTAGGGCGTCCGTGACTGCCAAAACTGGCCCAGCCAGAGGGACGGTGTCCGTGACTGCCAAAACTGGCCCAGCCAGAGGGACAATGCGTCGACAAGTCGCGATAAAAGTATCAGGCCCAACTCCGGAGTGGCACTCGAGGGGCGCGACCCCACTGAGTAAAGTATCCGCGCATCTCTGTCGAGCTCAAATGTGGCTCATGCAGGCTATGATCCAAATCCTCGATCAACAAGATCGACTGAAACCAACAAAACACTGTCTCACTCACAGGCAGGAAAACTACACTGCCGAGACTCACTGTCACTCTGACGGCTCCCAAAGAACCCAGGTCTACAAACACTGTCACTCTCCCAAAGAACCCCGATCTACAGACTGCTATCAACTCCACTCGGTCCCCAGACACGAGTGTAAATGCAACCCACAACAACCCGACCTCCCAGCCCACAACCCGGGCGAGAAAAGCTAAGTCCAGAATGGAAATATATAGTAGTGATGTGGGGATGACTAAAGCAATAAAAACCTAGCCCAAGTTGAAATTTTCTACAGTCTGGCTGAACATGCAGCATATGGCGGGGGTGCTAGGTCAAGTTCCATAATATCAATAATTAACAAGTTGTAGGAAGCAAATAGATCACAAGATCAACAAACTAATACAAAGAATATTGACATTCAATTTCTAGCATGCTACCAAGTCCAATCACTATCATGCATGATTCTACATAAATAGAATTAGCGCACAGTCCATAGATCCTGAAAGCAAAGCCACCCACCTGAAGGTGCTAACTGTCCGGAGTCGTACAGCTGAGAATACCCAGAAACAGATATCTCTACTCACCCACCAATCCAACAGTACAGGAACACTGATCAACACTTCCTGGGTACAAAATACAATCCAAAGTTACACATAATTCCATAAAATTCCAAGTATCACAAATCTGCTGGGAACAGTTCCCTTAATACAAAATTTTCACCTGTAAAACAAACTCCAAAAATTCCACTAAAAATATGACGGCGATCCTCGCGACGAGTAGATGTCGATAGAGTCCTTAAACGTCGAATTCCAATGTCCGGATGCGGAGATAAAAATCCGACAAGAAGGTGTTGTCCAAAAGTCCACCAGCCGCAAAGGGGGTTAAAAAAAATGTACCCAAAACCCCAATAAAAGCTCAAATCTGGAAAAAGTGGCCAACATGAAAAACATAGGCCTACCTCTCATGGATCCAACGCCGTGAAAATTGTCCAAAAATACCATCGGGGTAGCTCTGTAGACCTCCCAGACTGAAGTGCGACGAAAATGGGCCTCCAACAGAAATTCGTCGCACAGCGCTACGCTGCCGAAATCGTCGACGCCGTGGCCTCCGAAAATTCTGAGCTTACACCGAAAGATGCACAACAAGATGAGGAAAAACTTTAATGAAGGGCACAAAGGCTAACAAGCTCGGGAAAAGCCTCAAAATGAAGTGCAAATGGCCTATTTATAGGCCTCAACCCGGAAAAAGCCAAAAAAAAACTAGCATTGGGCTTTTGGGCCCAACTTCCGGGCGCTCGATTGTTTCGGGCCGCTACAGTGTTGGGCCCGGCCCAACACTGTTCACGCCCGAAACCTTCCGGTGATGCCACGTGGCCCGCCAAACAGCAAACAGCTGTGCGGGCCAACCCGCATCGGCCACGTGTCCCCTCTCCGCACAGGAAGGCGGTTGGCGCCCGCCAATCAGGCGGCGCCACGTGTCAGCCGGGAATCCCGCCGACCGGTCGCCCGCCCGCACCGGTCGCGCGGCATGGCCCCCTCGTGCGCACGCGCCCCGAGGCGCCGGCCATGACCCCCGTGCACCGCGCCCGGTGCGCCAACGAATCAGAAGGTGACACGTGTCCCCTACACCCGGTCCACACATCCCGATTTGGAATTCCGTGGACCGCGCCGCATGCACCGACCAACCGGAGGCTGCCACGTGTCCCCGGCCTTGGTCCATGCACCGCCGCGCTCGCCCGGTAGACCGCGCGCCTTGAGCCCGCCAATCAGGCGGTGCCACGTGTCCCAGCGCCGGTTCTGTGCACCCAGCCGCGCTGCTCAGTGGACCGCGCGCTAAAAACCGGCCAATGACAGGCCGCCACGTGGCAGCCGGCGGTCTACGGCCCCTCCCATGCACCAAAAGCCAATAAAAACTTCCGGGAGTCCTTTTTTGGCATCCGGACTCAGAATCAAACAAGCAAATAGCCGTTTTCAAGCGTTTTTCCGTGCTGAATCCATTTCCAACCTCTGCTTGGCCTAATTCTTTTCAAAAATTTCGGCAAACCTAGCCGAAGGCCAACACAGCTAAAAATATCTCACAGGGTCCATCTGTGGCATCCCTTTGATGCACCATGGGCCAGATACACCAACACTAGGTGTTCTAACAGTGGATTCACCGGAAAAAGATGGCATGGGAACTAGGGCCACTACATCCTCCCCCACTAAAAGAAAGTTTCATCCCCGAATTAAAGAAAAACAAAACAGACGTACCTCAACCGGAATTCTCAAACAGAAAGGGGTAGGCATCTCTCATCTCTGTCTCCAGCTCCCAAGTAGCCTCTCGCTCCTCGTGATTGCTCCACAAGATCTTCACATACGGAATGGCCCAATTGCGCAATTCCCTCACCTCACGAGCAAGAATTCGCAACGGGCGCTCCTCATAAACTAGGTCCTCGCCGATCTCCAGAGAAGTGAAGTCAATCACGTGCGACGGGTCAAACACATATCTCCTCAGAGCTGAGACGTGGAAAACATCGTGAACTCCGGCCAGGCGTGGAGGAAGAGCGACTCTATAAGCCACGGGGCCTACCATCTCAAGTACCTCAAAGGGTCCAACAAAGCGGGGACTGAGCTTCCCACGCACTCCAAATCTCCGGACCCCTTTCGAAGGCGAGACCTTCAAGAAGACATGGTCACCAATCTGAAACTCTAGGTCTCGCCGTCGAGTATCAGCGTAGCTCCTCTGACGACTCTGGGCTGTCTCAAGGTGTCGGCGAACAACTCTGACTTTCTCCTCAGCCTCCAACAGCAAATCTGGTCCCAAAGTCATCCTCTCACCCACGTTACTCCAATACAAGGGCGACCGACACTTGCGTCCATACAACGCCTCAAACGAGGCCATCTGAATGCTCGCCTGATAGCGTTGTTGTACGCAAACTCAACCAATGGTAAGTGTCGGTACCACCCTCCTCCAAAATCCATAACGCACGCTCTCAACATATCCTCGAGGGTCTGTATGGTGCGCTCGGACTGGCCATCAGTCTGTGGGTGGAAAGCAGTGCTAAACCTGAGCTGGGTCCCCAAAGCTGACTGTAGACTCCCCCAAAAGTGTGATACAAACCTCGGGTCCCTATCTGATACGATCGACGTGGGTACACCGTGTAGCCTCACTACCTCATCCAAATATAACTGTGCCAGACGCTCCAACGACCAAGTCATCTGAACATGCAAGAAATGTGCAGACTTGGTGAGTCTATCCACAATAACCCAAACCGCGTCGGCTCCACTCTGCGCCCTCGGCAGTCCAGTAACAAAATCCATAGTAATGTGGTCCCACTTCCACTCGGGGATTGGAAGACTCTGTAACTTGCCAGCAGGAACCCGGTGCTCTGCTTTCACTTGCTGGCAAGTTAAACAATGAGCCACAAATCTTTCAATGTCCCGCTTCATTTCGGACCACCAAAAATGTGCCTTGAGGTCCTTATACATCTTAGTACCACCAGGATGAATGGTATAAGGTGTATAATGGGCCTCTCTTAAAATCTGGTCTCTGATCTCAGGATCCGTAGGCACACACACTCGGTCCTTGTACCGCAGTACTCCCGAGCTATCCACTAAAAAATCCCCTATCTGATCTGCCTGAATCTGTGATCTGATCCTCACTAAGTGGGGGTCCTCACTCTGTGTCTCCCTGATCCTGTCCAACAGAGTGGGCTGCAAGACCATAGACATAAGTCTAGCAGAGACCCCAGGGGATACCACCTCAATCTGTAGCCGCCTCATCTGCTCAATCAGCAGTGCCTGCTGCATAACCAACATGCTCAAACTCTGCACTGACCTCCGACTCAAAGCATCTGCTACAACATTGGCCTTGCCGGGATGATAAAGGATGCTCACATCATAGTCCTTTAGTAACTCCAGCCACCGGCGTTGCCTCAGGTTCAGCTCCTTTTGAGTAAACAAGTACTTTAAGCTCTTATGATCCGTGTAGATCTCGCAGTGCTCACCGTAGAGGTAATGCCGCCACAGCTTCAATGCGAACACCACAGCTGCAAGCTCCAAATCATGAGTAGGGTAATTCTTCTCATAATCCTTTAATTGTCGTGAAGCATAAGCAATTACCCTACCATGCTGCATCAAAACACAACCCAATCCGCTGTGAGAGGCGTCACTATAAATCACGAAACTATCTCCCATCACCGGCAGTGCAAGAACTGGTGCTGAAATCAGTCTCCTCTTCAGCTCCTCAAAACTCTGCTGGCACTGCTCAGTCCAAACAAACCTCATCCCCTTCCTAGTCAAACTGGTCAGGGGAGTAGAGAGCTTCGCAAAGCCCTCTACAAACCGACGGTAGTAGCCTGCCAAGCCCAGAAAGCTCCGAACCTCTGTAACCGTCATCGGTCTCGGCCAATCCCGAACTGTATCAATCTTCGTCGGGTCAACTGCCACTCCTGCGGCTGATACGATGTGGCCCAAGAATGCGACCTCCCGAAGCCAGAACTCGCACTTTTTAAGCTTGGCATACAGCTTCTTCTCTCGCAGAAGCTGCAGCACTATCCTCAAGTGCTCCTCATGCTCCACATCGCTCCGGGAGTAGATCAAAATGTCGTCGATGAATACAACCACAAACAGGTCCAAGTACGGTTGGAATACCCGGTTCATCAAATCCATAAAGGCAGCAGGGGCATTAGTCAAACCAAAAGGCATAACCGTGAACTCATAATGCCCATACCGGGATCTAAAAGCCGTCTTGGGGATGTCCTCGGCCCTCACCCTCAGCTGGTGGTAACCTGACTGAAGATCAATCTTCGAAAACACTGAAGCTCCCTGCAACTGATCGAACAAATCATCTATCCGTGGTAGGGGATACTTGTTCCGGATGGTCACTTTATTCAACTCCCTGTAATCCACACACAATCGAAGCGACCCATCCTTCTTCTTCACAAATAAAACTGGCGCTCCCCACGGAGAAACACTGGGCCTGACAAAGCCCCGATCCATCAAATCCTGAAGCTGGGCCTTCAACTCCCTCAACTCGGCAGGTGCCATCCTATAAGGTGCCTTTGAGATTGGTGCGGTTCCTGGTACCACATCAATCACAAACTCTATCTCCCTCTCCGGCGGCATAGTCGTCAACTAAAGGGGAAACACATCTGGAAACTCGCGGACAACAGGAATATCCTCGAGTCCCAGTGCCGCCGTAGGCACCTCCACAATCGTCGCCAAGAAAGCGGTGCAGCCTCTACTCATCATCCGCCTAGCCCTCGCCGAAGAAATCGTCACCGCAAACAAGGAGCTCTGACAGTCTCTAAAAACAAACTCCTCCTCTCCCGGCTCGCGGAGGGTCACCGTCCACTCTCTGCAGTCTATGGTAGCAAAATACCGCGGCAACCAATCCATGCCAAGTACGACATCGAAATCCTGGAGCTGCCGCAAGACAAGCAAGTCTGCCGGCAAAATCCAGGATCCCAACTGCACGGGGCAATCCCTACAATACTCCTCGACATGCAAGACATGATCTGGAATCTGAACCTCTAATGCATGCGATAAAGAAACTACCTCTATACCATGTAGGGACGCAAATGCTATACTGATAAATGAATGCAATGCACCGGTATCAAAAAGAGCACGAGTACGAACTGCAGCAATCAAAATAATACCTGCGACGACATGATCAGCTGCTGTAGTATCCTCAACCTGAGCGGCATAGACTCGCCCGCTCGGTGCTTGGGGACGTCGCTCTGGCTGTCGCGAGGACGATGAAGCAAGATATGGCCTACCGTAGGTCGCAGAAGGTCCTGCCGACTGATGAGGAACAAAGGGTGCAGAAGCTGAGTAAGGAGCGGGATGACCTGCTCTGGGGCACGCACTCTGGAAGTGACCGGTCTGCCCGCAACGGAAACAACGGCCCTGCCTCTGAGGGCACTGGGTCGGTGGGTGCGGTCCTCCACAAATGATACATCGGTCAGGGCGCGGCTGCCGTGAGGTCTGCTGCTGCCGAGGTGGTCGACGCTGCTGCTGCTGAGACTGACGAGATGCCCCTGATCTCTACCGCCCCTGATACCCACGACCCTGAGAGTGGAGACGTGGAGGTCTCGGGGGTCCCTGCCGACTCGACTGCCCCTCATCCATCGGTGCCGGGCGCTTCGCCCCAGGAGTCACTACGGGGGCTGGAGCCACCTCTGCCATCGCTGCCTCTCCACACTCAACATATAATGCCTGCTGCATGGAGGCCTCCAAAGTCTGTAATCTGCGGGAGCGAACAAACTGATAGATGTCCTAGCGCAACCCTCTCTCAAACATATAAATCCGGTGAGTCTCATCCCTGGCCACGTGGGGCACACAAGCCAACAGCTGATTAAAGTCAGCTATGTACATATGCATGGGCCTATCTCCCTGACGGAGATTCTTCAGCTGCTCCTCCAGTCTCTGACGAACACTCTCTGGAAAGAAGGCCCCTAGAAGCAGACTGCGGAACTCCGCCCAAGAGAGAAGCTGCGTCCCAGGCGGACCAGCAGGTCGTACACGCCGCCACCATGCCTCGACGTTGCTCTCCAAAAAGTGTGTAGCCAAGAGGACTCGAAACCTCTCCTCAATAAACAGACTCTCAAAATGACGCTCCATGGCCATGATCCAGGACTCAGCCTCCCACGGCTCTGCACTCAATCCAGAAAAATGGGGTGGATCGAACTGGCGGAACCTCATCAATAGATCCACCACCTCCCGCTGCTCTGCTTAAGTCAAAGGTCCCGTCGTCCCAGACGGTGGTCTACTAGAAACCGGCTCAACAGGAACTGCCGGTGCAGGCGGAACAATAGGGGGCGCCACAACTGGCGAAGAAGGCATAGGTGAAGTCTCAGGGGGTGCTACGACCGGCTGCGCCCTCTGCTCCATCATGAGCATCAACCGACCCAAGGCCTCCTCCTGGCGCCGAGAAGCCTCGGACAATTGTGCCATCTGGGCACGGAGCTCCTGAACCTCCCTCTGCTGTCCCTGCCCCGAGTCCTCCTGCTCGGGCTCAGAGGAAGAAGGCTGCGAACGCGTCGCCGTCGTGCGTCGAGGAGGCATCACCCACCTGAGGGACAAAGCAAACAATCAGAACCCAAATCAACACTCGACTCAATCTAGCGAAAGTCAAAAGGCATGTTCCCCTTCCCGTAGTATTATGTTGTCTGCAGCCAACATAGTTGCCACCGAAGGAAGACATGTCAATCACTCATCCCAATCCGCTCGGGAGAGTCAAAAACCCAATTAGGACACTCGCTAAAAATTACGGCTCTCACGTGAGTCATCATAGGGTTCAACCACAAGCCTAGGATTTCTAAGTCCTCAATGACCTACATCCTAGGCTCTGATACCACTCTAATCTGTCACGCCCCGGGGTCGAAACTGCGCCCCAGGCTCGCCAACAGATCCGCCGCCCATACGGGAAGCCCCGTATAGACGTAGCGACTAACTTGCAAAAGAATCATCTACACTAACAGATATCAGAGCTGAAAAATAGTAAAATGCTGAAATAAAAGATATAAAATACAACTACAGCTCCAAAATATACAAACCAACCTCACAAAAATACAAAAGTCACTCTCAACTGCAGTAAAAGAAAGGTACAACTCGATACCTCACTACAAGAGTCACTCAACATAACACACTCAAAAGGTAGTAAAGGGTACATCTACTCTCTCTCTCTCTGAGGATGATAGGAATGGATCTATCTCGCGACTCCCTTACCTCGGTCTGAAGGAGCAGGATCAGCAACTGGAGCAGCAGGAACCGAAGCAGAAGTCCCTGGGGAAAAGACACCACGACGGGTGTGAGAACTACATCCAACAGTAGTTCTCAGTGGGTGCCGCCAACAAGCCCGACGGTCTGCCCACTAAGTCTACTAGAGGCATAAAGTAACATATGCAGTGCTGTAAAGAAAAACTGGAAACGTAAAGTCTACAGCTACTATGCCTCTATCTAGATGCTCAAAGGGTGGAACAGAAAGACATGATGCCACAACTAACCCTCAACTCAGATCACCCAATCTAAACTGACTGCCACATCGGGTCCAGTCAAACCTGTGCCTACCTACTACCGTTACATCCCGGAGGACCGGACTTACGTAGGGCGTCCGTGACTGCCAAAACTGGCCCAGCCAGAGGGACGGTGTCCGTGACTGCCAAAACTGGCCCAGCCAGAGGGACAATGCGTCGACAAGTCGCGATAAAAGTATCAGGCCCAACTCCGGAGTGGCACTCGATGGGTGCGACCCCACCGAGTAAAGTATCCGCGCATCTCTGTCGAGCTCAAATGTGGCTCATGCAGGCTATGATCCAAATCCTCGATCAACAAGATCGGCTGAAACCAACAAAACACTGTCTCACTCACAGGCAGGAAAACTACACTGCCGAGACTCACTGTCACTCTGACGGCTCCCAGAGAACCCAGGTCTACAAACACTGTCACTCTCCCAAAGAACCCCGATCTACAGACTGCTATCAACTCCACTCGGTCCCCGGACACGAGTGTAAATGCAACCCACAACAACCCGACCTCCCAGCCCACAACCCGGGCGAGAAAAGCTAAGTCCAGAATGGAAATATATAGTAGTGATGTGGGGATGACTAAAGCAATAAAAACCTAGCCCAAGTTGAAATTTTCTACAGTCTGGCTGAACATGCAGCATATGGCGGGGGTGCTAGGTCAAGTTCCATAATATCAATAATTAACAAGTTGTAGGAAGCAAATAGATCACAAGATCAACAAACTAATACAAAGAATACTGACATTCAATTTCTAGCATGCTACCAAGTCCAATCACTATCATGCATGATTCTACATAAATAGAATTAGCGCACAGTCCATAGATCCTGAAAGCAAAGCCACCCACCTGAAGGTGCTAACTGTCCGGAGTCGTACAGCTGAGAATACCCAGAAACAGATATCTCTACTCACCCACCAATCCAACAGTATAGGAACACTGATCAACACTTCCTGGGTACAAAATACAATCCAAAGTTACACATAATTCCATAAAATTCCAAGTATCACAAATCTGCTGGGAACAGTTCCCTTAATGCGAAATTTTCACCTGTAAAAAAAAACTCCAAAAATTCCACTAAAAATATGACGGCGATCCTCGCGACGAGTAGATGTCGATAGAGTCCTTAAACGTCGAATTCCGATGTCCGGATGCGGAGATAAAAATCCGACAAGAAGGTGCTGTCCAAAAGTCCACCAGCCGCAAAGGGGGTTAAAAAAAATGTACCCAAAACCCCAATAAAAGCTCAAACCTGGAAAAGTGGCCAACATGAAAAACATAGGCCTACCTCTCGTGGATCCAACGCCGTGAAAATCGTCCAAAAATACCATAGGGGTAGCTCTGTAGACCTCCCAGAATGAAGTGCGACGAAAATGGGCCTCCAACAGAAATTCGTCGCATAGCTCTACGCCGCCAAAATCGTCGACGCCGCGGCCTCCGAAAATTCTGAGCTTCCGCCGAAAGATGCACAACAAGATGAGGAAAAACTTTGATGAAGGGCACACAAGCTAACGAGCTCGGGAAAAGCCTCAAAATGAAGTGCAAATGGCCTATTTATAGGCCTCAACCCGGAAAAAGCCAAAAAAAAAACTAGCATTGGGCTTTTGGGCCCAACTTCCAGGCGCCCGATTGTTTTGGGCTGCTACAGTGTTGGGCCCGCCCCAACACTGTTCACGCCCGAAACCTTCCGGTGATGCCACGTGGCCCGCCAAACAGCAAACAGCTGTGCGAGCCAACCCGCATCGGCCACGTGTCCCCTCCCCGCACAGGAAGGCGGTTGGCGCCCGCCAATCAGGCGGCGCCACGTGTCAGCCGGGAATCCCGCCGACCGGTCGCCCGCCCGCGCCGGTCGCGCGGCAGGGCCCCCTCGTGCGCACGCGCCCTGAGGCGCCGGCCATGACCCCCGTGCACCGCGCCCGGTGCGCCAACGAATCAGAAGGTGACACGTGTCCCCTACACCCGGTCCACGCATCCCGATTTGGAATTCCGTGGACCGCGCCGCGTGCACCGACCAACCGGAGGCTGCCACGTGTCCCCGGCCTTGGTCCATGCACCGCCGCGCTCGCCCGGTAGACCGCGCGCCTTGAGCCCGCCAATCAGGCGGTGCCACGTGTCCCTGCGCCGGGTCTGTGCACCCAGCCGCGCTGCTCAGTGGACCGCGCGCTAAAAACCGGCCAATGACAGGCCGCCACGTGGCAGCCGGCGGTCTACGGCCCCTCCCATGCACCAAAAGCCAATAAAAACTTCCGGGAGTCCGTTTTTGGGCATCCGGACTCAGAATCAAACAAGCAAATAGCCGTTTTCAAGTGTTTTTCCGTGCTGAATCCATTTCCAACCTCTGCTTGGCCTAATTCTTTTCAAAAATTTCGGCAAACCTAGCCGAAGGCCAACACAGCTAAAGATATCTCACAGGGTCCATCTGTGGCATCACTTTGATGTACCATGGGCCAGATACACCAACACTAGATATTCTAACAGTGGATTCACCGAAAAAAGGTGGCATAGGAACCAGGTCCACTACATAGACATTCATTAGAAGATTACATATACTAACTTATAAATTAATTTTCTTAATATTATAATATTATATTTTATACATTTGTTTTATATTTTGAATGATTTGACATATTTTTATATCAAATTTTAAATAATACTTTACAATAAAATAAATTATAAATTATATAATGTTAAAAATTTCAAGCGACTCGTTTAGAACTAGAACTCGTGCGACTCAAAAATAACGCCTTTGAGCTCAAATTAATTTCAAGCGGAGCTTGGAGCTTGAGTCTAAGCTTAAAATTAATTTGAAGCTAAATTTGAGCTCCGTTTCCACCCATACTTAGTGCATGCTCAATTTTTATGATATAATTATATATTTCTACTTAGACCCACTTCACCACGTCGCCGTAGACCGTCGATGCATCCACCGTCCATTCCAATTACCTTTTGGTCGGCCTACGGATGACGTGGTGAACCTGGTTCAGGAAAAAAAATTTCCTCTCAAGTATGCGCAAATTGCAATGAGGCGCAAGGCAACTCACGAAGGGTTTAGTAAATAAATAAATAAAAATTAAAAGGCGAAAAAAAAAAAAAAAAAAAGTCGGAGGGCTCTTCCTCCGAAGAGTAAAAAAAATTGAGCATTAGAGTTCAAATCCTACATGGCATTAGAGTTCTCTACTTCAATTCGACATTTTTTCCTTATTTAACCCTAATTATTTTAATTTTTACTCTGATCTCTGCTATTTTTTCGCCCTCTTTTTTTTTTTTTTTTGCTGAATTTTCCATGTTTAATTTAATTTATAGGGCTAAAATCTCATCAATTTCTCATTAGTTGGGTATTCTCAGAATTTGCTCCTCTTTTTTTTCTGGTTAATTTAATCAATTTGGGTGTGCGCCATCATCGTAGTTTAGAAGGTAGTGCGAAGGGATTTGAATCGAATTATAGAGTAATTACTGTTAAATTTGTAGTGAGTAATTCGTTTTGGTCGAAGATACAACCTATTTCAGGTAATTTTTAGGCTACATTGTGCTTAGGGAAAAAAAAATCGACATAAGAGATTATATATTTGTAGTTATTATTATTATTATTTATTAATCTTATGAATTTTTTTATTTTTTTTGGGGGATGAGGTGTGTTTTTTAGTTTCAGGATTCATTTGTGGAACAACCGATATTAGTAAATTTTAATTTTTTAATATATAATTTGCTTTATATAAAACACTCCTCAGTTGTAGCTCTTAGAAAATCAAATGAGTATAGGTTTTGGTTTTTTGTTTTTTAAAAAAAAATTGAAATAGAGGATGGACCTAGTAGGATTTGAACTCTAATGCCATGTGAAAATCACAGCTTAATCTCGTAGATAACAGTGTTTTGATATTTTATGGTAAATTTGAGGAAGAGAGTATGACTGGAAATAACAATTACCGAAAAACCCTTCTCTAGGACCAAATGATTTTCGTATTTACTGTAAGGCATGCAAAATGCTATGTACTGATGCAGGAGAGCTTTGAAATGTTGCTGTTCAGTGGAAAATTTGTTCTCAGTGGTAAAATGGCTCAATGGCCAAGTTTAATTGGTCGAGATGTACCCCTCGCAACTGTGAAATCATAGACTAAAGAGTAAAGATATATTATAAGCTATTTGACTTTCTTAGTTAAGGGCTCTAAAACTTAATCTGGACCGACTGTTGGTGCTGACGATTTAATTTCGTATATGGTCACAAGTTTAAGTGTAAAGTAGAGAAATATACTCGAGCTCCTTGTTAGATACAAATGTGTGGAATACCATGACTCGTATGTAGAATACAATCTGAAGGAGAAAAGGCGTTTTTGCAGCATCCTTCTATTTTTCTCGGTGTGTATATGGTCCTTTGGAAAGATAATAGATGTTAGATGACAGATATGGTTTGAGTGCTACATTGCAGTATTTTGGCATAAAGGAGGTTTTATTTTATTCAGTATAAGTATGATTTTAAGACATTTATCTTTCTTATGGTCTAAAGGTTAATGCAGGATCATTGATTTATCGATTGAATGGATTGAAATGTATCTTGAAAAATTAACTGTGCACTAAACTTTTTGCTTTTAACTTCATTGCACCGAAGACCCATAGAAGTTTTCTTGGTTCTTAGTTCTTACCTGAAACTTATGTTCAAGTCCTTGTAGTTTTAAGCTATGCTTCTATTCATTCTCTTCTGATCATTTTGATCTTCAGTAGCTATCTACATAACATTCCATGTGAATTTATATTTCGTTTAATGTTTTTCTTTGCATTTGCCTTATGATGACTTGTTCAAGTAATCTCATATGCTTTTCTTGCAGATGTCTATATTGATAGACATAAAAGAATGAAAACCCAACACGAGGAAAAAGCCAGCACTTCCATGTCTAAGGTCACAGCTTTTAAATCTACTTTTGCGGGCAAAGAAGTAAATACTGGATCAGTCATAGATTACTCAAATCCTTTTGCCTTGCCCAATGTATTGGAAACTTTAGATGATGGGAAATATGGGAGTGTAACCAAAGAGTTCGAAGCTCTTCGTGCTCAAAGAATTCAGGTGATCAATTTCCTATCTGGATTACAACAATCTTGTGGGAATTCCTCCCACAATGGTTTAAATGGTTCGAAATTGGCCAATATCGTTGATCTTGACGATGACCATGATACCGATTCTGGTCCTAAGTTGCATGAGAGCTTATCAGATTCTAGAAATGGTCCTAAGGATTTTTGTGTTAAAAAGACACAAGAAAATGATATCGAATCGCCCATAATTATTGATTCAGATGAAGAGGATGGAAGCCATCAAGAAGAAAGCAAAAATCCTGTGCATCCTGAAAACCGGACCTTGGACTTTCGATCGTGGCTGGAAAGAAGTATATTTGAGCGTGTAAAACAAGTCAAGATGATGGGACAAGCAGCTAATGATTACAAGTTCGATCAGACAAATTTGAACTTTGGTGGGCAAACTGCTCCAGGAACAAGCTGTGAACCATCCATTCAATATCAAAAGGTTGTTCTACAGAAAGTGCCCGAAAACGATCGACTTCAGGATGTTGCGGTAGGAAATCAGTTCTTTTCTATTATAATTATCTTTATTCTTCTACCAGCCTATCCTTGCATTACATTTCATGGTTAATTAATCTAGTCCCTGAAATTTGACATTCATTTTGATATCATCTTCATAGTTTCAGTTGTAATCATTTTATCCTGAATTTTTTTTTCTGAATAATAATTCAGTCCTGTTAATCTATCATTTAAAAAAGGTTGCTGCAGCGGCATCAGAGTTTGGCTTTGCCTTGTTAAACTTGAAACTTAATGAACAAAATAGAGATTGGTGTCAAACTTGAAGTACTGCATTGTTAGACATGAAACTTTAAGAATGGAATTCAAATCAAATCAAATTTCAGAGTCCATGTGTACCGGTACTCAATTATGTGTACCGGTACTGCGTGAGGAATCCAAGTGTTAGGCTTTCGGGTTTTTAGGAACTTTGATGTGTACCGGAACCATGTGTACCGGTACACAATCATGAGTACCGGTACTGAGTGAGGAATCGAAGTGTGAGGCTTTCGGGTTTTGAGGAACTTGGATGTGTACCGGAACCATGTGTACCGATACGCAATGATGAGTACCGGTACTAATTGAGGAATCCAAGTGTGAGGCTTTCGGGTTTTGAGGAACTAAGATGTGTACCGGTACCGTGTGTACCGGTACTCAATGAAGAGTACCGGTACCAGTACTGAGTGAGCAACCCAAGTGTAAGGATTCGGGTTTTGAGGAACTTAGATGTGTACCGGAACTATATGTACCGGAACTAAGTATTGAGTACCGGTACACAAGGTTCAGCTTTTGGGTTTTGAGGAACTTGACTGGGTAGCGGATTCCTCACTTGGATTCCTCAGTAAGTATTGAGTACCTCAGTATTGAGTACCTCACTAAATTTTTCTTAAAAATTATATAAAATATTTGTATAAATTTTGAAATTATAAAATTAATAATTTTGAAACAAATAAAATATAATAAAATATTTAAAATAATTTAAAAATAAAGGTAAAAAATGTAAATTATAGAAAATGTAAAAAATGTTAAATATTAAAATTAACAAATTGAAATATCTTTTAAAAATAATAAATTGAAAAAATGTGTAAAAAGTTGCCTCTATAAAACGTCTAAAGGAAAAAGGAAGAAAAAAAATAAAAAACCTAGTTATGGTTGAGGGGGGGAACACTTGTTCCTCCCCTATATCGGGTTGTCCCGGGTTACCTGGGGCAACCCGTTAAGGGGGGAACACTTTTTCCCCCTTAATCCCACCTTATTTGGTCACAAAGAGGGTATAACCCCATTTCGTCCGAAACCAAACGCTGTAGTTAGGTTACCTGGAAAACTCTACATCTACACCCCGTTAAGTAAACGATATAGTCGTAACCCCCTTACCCACTTCTCCCACATATTAACGTCAAGTAAACGAAAAGGCAACCTGTACGCAGAGGGCTATTGCAAAAGAAAAGCGTTTCTTATGAGGAAGGCCTAGGGCGTATTCCGGTACGCGATCTGCGGAATCGGTTGATTTTTCCGGTGTCCTCTGTTGTTTCATCCACCAGTCATACTCGATACTCCCTCTTTCACTGTCTAACAATCCCTCTACCATAAATCTCCCTTAGGTCTACTCTTAGGTCTACTACTACCTTTATTTTATTGCTAAGTTTAACCCTTCATATCTCAAGGTAAAACTCTAAAATCCTAATGCCTTTTTGTGTTACACTAATTTAGTTAAGTGCATTTTTGTTAATTTTTTAGGGTTTTAATATTATATCTGTAATGTATATGTAACATGGGTAAAAGGGATCACTTGTTTGCAATATTGTAGTTAGTGTTCCATCTTGTTCAAGTGTTCAAGTCTAATTTCAAATGTTCAAGTGTATGAAGTCTAATTTCAATTGTTCATATTGTATCTTCATACAATAATGTCTATAAATGTATGAATGTTCCATCTTGTATATATGAATGTTCAGAACTTATCTATAGCTGTTCAGAACTTATATGATTTTTACGAATAGTTTGATACACTGCATACAAGTTGGTTGCTAACTGTTTCTCTAATTGAGGCTCATATAGCTAATGGCCGGTGATGGGCATCGTGGTGGGCGAGGGCGTGGCCGTGGGCGTGGCCGTGCCCGTAGAGGGAAACAAGCCTCCAAGAGGGACCGTTCACATGATTCACAGAGTAGTGATTCAGCTGAACATTCTGAACATTCTGCTGATGTTGAAATGGCGGCCACCCATGATAAAGGAAAGGCGCCTATGTCTTCAATGTCTCATACGGGTGCGGCCTCCCCTCCACGACATAGCACTGGCGGGCCAGGCATGTCAGCAACGTCACGTAGAGAACAGCGATCAAAACGAGCGGCAGACACGGGCGACGTTGATCCTAAACGACAAGAAGACTTTGCAAGCCGAACTTGCATCGGAGAGCGATATGTCAACTTTGACGAGCTGACTACAGAAGTTCCTGAATTTTCCCAGCTTTTGCAAAGGGCGCCTATCGAACCGGTCGGCCGCATACACGGTCGTAAAGGTTTCTGTCTAGAGCTCATTCGCCAATTTTATATGAGAGGTCACATAATGGGTCAGGATTCAGATACCGGATTTATGGTATTAGAAACAAATGTTCGTGGTGTCAGAGTTGTAGTGTCTCCAGACACAATTGGTGCCCTCCTTGGATTAAATGTTGACATTAGTGGAGTGCATTATACACTTGGAACCATTCATCATTCCACACACTGGAACACAATTGTCAATGCTCTCTGCAAGCCAGGAACAGTAACAAATAGACTATACGTTGAATCCAAGAATTTGAGACCTGCGTATCACATCCTACCCTTAATATTGTGCTATAATATTCTGCCCACATTGGGTACAAAGAGGATTCGATGGGATAGACTTCTTCTTTTATATTTACTTGGTCACCCAGAGCTAGCTGATGGAATGAACATCAATATTCCAACATTGATTTGGCACAGAATGACACAGGTAGTGCAAGGTACATCGCATCGCGATCTATTACCTTACCCTCTTCTGATCATGCGGATTTTGGAAGATCAAGGTGTAGACATAACGTGCGACGACTATGATTATAGCTTGGGTCCTATTGGCGGGGTTACCTTAGCAAAATCAATAAGTACCTTGAGGACGTTTCAGAAAGTGAAGGCCTACACTGAAGCATCGTCGAGGCGTGCGCCTCACCGTCGGGAACATCACAGCTCGTCCGGTCACCAAGAGAATGTTACATTGGAGTCGTTGGATCGAGACTTGAAAGCGTTGAAGAAAAGAGTCGAAGAAGGATTCAAGAAGCTCGAGGATGGCTTAAAGAAAATTTTTGATTTCCTTGGGTGCCGACATGATGATACGATTCCAGGTGCTGCCGGTCGCGCTTGCAGCCCTCGCGCCTGCAGCCCCTTCGCCTCTCCGCAAGCCTGAAGCCGCTGCATCCCAACGCCCCTCCGCGAGTCCTCCGACAGCTTGAACATTTGTAGATCTCTATCGTCCTTTTCATTTTATTGATCCCTCTTTTTCGTTTTCTTTTTTCCTTTTTTTGTGTTTAGAAAGGGATTTAATATGAATTTTGCTCTATTTTCTCTATAATTTTCTGTTTTATTCTTTGATTTGTGTGATTAATTACAGAAATATCGCAATTAATTTATTTCGTTGTTGATTTGCTAACTACACTTATGATTCTCCATTAAATCTTTCTTATATTTTTATTTTTATGCTATCTAGGTGAAGGTAGTTTTTCTGGTGGAAGTTGATTGGTAGATTGGTGAGGCAAACATATCATACATATGCTCTCGCTATTACCAAGCTCCAGAGCTCATATTTGGTGCAACTGAATATACTACATCTGTTGATATATGGTCAGCTGGATGTGTTCTTGCTGAGTTACTTCTTGGGCAGGTTTGTGTTTTTGCTTATTCTGTTCTTAGCTTATCTTCTTGACTATGCAAGTTTGGTTTTTGAAGCTTACATGTATATTACTTTGTTTGTACTACATTCATCAGCCACTCTTTCCTGGAGAAAGTGCTGTTGAGCAGCTTGTTGAGATAATCAAGGTATAGCATAATATGCCTTTTTTCCTTCGTACTTTTCCTGATTGGAGAAGAGAAAGTATAATTACAGATTCACCTACAGGTTCTTGGTACTCCAACTCGTGAGGAAATTCGTTGTATGAATCCTAACTACACGGACTTTAGGTTTCCTCAGATAAAAGCTCTCATTTGACTGAAATTCTCTGAATCTGTGGATATAGCAATCAATTGATTAATGTTACTCCATCTGATGAGAAGTTCTTTACCTGCAGATCATCTTGCTTCTATTCGGGCGCTAAGCATGAAGCAGGATACGATGCCTTTATGACGGGATGCGTCTTTGCTCAGATATCCAGTCATTTGGGTGTGAATTTTGAGCTCCTTTCACCATCAGCCAATCTTACAAACAATGATAAGCTTGCACCGTACATCAATCTTTTGTATCCCGCATGGAACAGCGGAACAGTGATCAATCTTAGTACTGGCACGGAGAAACCAGAGCCAGGTTATAATCGTAAATACCCTCCTGTTGTGTTCTCAAAAGTCATCCTTGTTTGGGGATTTCTGTCGAAGTTGAAGCCAAAGGACTCGAAGGAGTGCATATGCAAAGTGTTTGGTCCGGATTCTGTTACTTCAATCTTTTTCATTGACTCAACCGCCGCCCTCATTCAGTTCAGCAAAAAGGAATTTGTGAATGATTTTTTTATTTTAAAGGATACTTTGGAGAGAAAAGATGATGCCATATCAGTTTTGCACCCTCTTTCAGTGCTATTGCAAGGTGGAAATACACAGGCTGGGAATTACGATACTTACAGGGACATTTGTGCAGCTTCGGCATCAAAATTTTTGTTTGCAGATCAGGCAGAAGCCGTCGGCATAACCTGCAAAACAAAACTAGACTTTGGTATTAGAGATTCTGCTGGGAGCAGTGAGACTACTGAAATGGAAACCATTTCGCCATATGTTAATCGGGTTATAGGACCAAAACATGATTCTAAGAAGCAATCCGACGGCTCAGTTTCATGCGAGGATATCTTAGACTCTTTGTATACTTCGAAATCATTATTAGGGAAATGCTTGAGAAGCGGATAAGCCAGGATACTATTACAAGGATGTGGCACCCTGGTGATGTCGAAAGGCAACTATTTTTACAAACTTTGAGATGGTTATCTCAGATAGATGGAGATGATTTATGCCACATTTGTCGGAATGATGCCCATCGCATTTAGACTCAGAGAGAAAGCACCATTATATTTGCCGAAGAGGTTATTTATTCAACTATTACTTTCAAAGTTGGTAGGATTTTCCTGTTTTGAGCATATGATCGTCGACCCGTCCGGAACCGTGGCTTGGTTGTTGCTTTTGGTGATTGCATTACACTTTAAACCAAGTTTTTAGTTCTGTTAACAGGAAACACTGATTTGGACTTAGGCATTAAAGATGTGAAGCTGCTGAATATGATATATTTTACGAGCAGGATGCATTTATTATCTTTGATCTCGCAACTCAAAGTGAGATGCTCAACACAGGCCAAGAGAAGCAGATGGGAGTACTGGAGCGGACAAACCGGTGAGATATAATACTTGTCTCAGAGCCCAAATTTTTGTTCCACAATCAGCTAATTTGTTAATGTTCTGGTTCTTAAATAAACAATATCTTTGCGAGGGTAATGCATGCTCCAATTCTCTCTCTTGTTTTTATATATATTTATTTAGCCATGGTAAGAAAACGTTTGGTCCCGTTGTTATTTCTTAGAGTTACAATTTTTTTTTTCTTTTTTTCTTTTTTTTTTTTTCTTTTTTTTTTTACTTTTTCTGAGCGAGGCTTTGATCTTTTTGAGAGGGTTTGGGCTCAGATCGGTGTTAGGTGCTGATTCGTTGCACTGCAGTTGCAATCGTATACAGATTCAAATTTTAAATTTTGCATTTGGTTTGATTCATAGTTAGTTAATTCGGATTCGGCAAAAATTCGGTTCGGATATAATACGGATAAAATTAGTATCACGATTTTTAAATTCGTTGAAAAATTCGGTAAAAAAACGGACTCAACAATTATTCGGATACGTGATTTATACGAAAATTATACGTTTTCCAATTAAAAATTCGGGATAAAAAATTCGGCTATTAAATTAAATTTTTTTTCTAGATTTATAAGCATTATAATTTTTAAAAATATAAAAATAAATAAATATAAAATAAAATAGATAGGCTAACAAGATTTCGGATTTAAAGTTTGAAGGTTAAAAAAACGTCAAATTTTTTATTATAAATAGATATGTACTGTGAAGTATGTACAGTGAAAAAATTTATTTATTTATTTAAAAAAAAAAATAAAGTGTTGTATACTGTAAAGCATCGGACTTGGAGTCTACCTACATGGCAGCTTTTTCAGTGTCGCTTTTTAGGCTGTTTCTATATCCGTTATGTTTCTCGTGCACATGAAAACTCACGGGGGTAAATTGGTAATAATGTGACGTAACCTATCTCGAGGACCAGTACCGCTAAATGGATGGATCGGATTTATTTTGGGAAAGGTACCGTACTAATTATATTCCCTTTTCTTTTAAAAAATTTGTGTAATTTCCAAAAAGGCAATGACATCTCCCGCAATTTTGTGAAAATTCAGGGGTGTAGTGGGTAGGGAATTTGGGTAAATAATTAAAAAGAGGAAAATAGAGGGGGTTGTGGGGGAGAACTCTTGGACAGGTTAATGCAGTGTGCACTATTAATGAGTCTTGAACTCTTGATTAAAGCGGATTGGGTAGTGTGCACCATCAATGAGTCTTGGACTCTTGGTTAAAAAGGATTGGGTAGTGTTTGGGTTTAATTTTTGAAATTCAAAAAAAAAAAAACAGTAACGAATTTTTGGGAGAAAAATTCGTAGTTCGCGAATTATTCGCGAATAATAATTTTTATAATTTTTTTTTCCGAATTAATTCGAATTTTTGAAAAAATTGGGAAACGGTCCGTTTAATTCGGATTCTCAATAATTCATGAATAATTCGCGAATAATACGTGAATTAACTAATTATGGTTTGATCCAGTTAAGTTTAACACTTCACTTCAGCTGTTGCAGGTAATTACATCTGCACAAACAATTGGTCCTTATACTGTTTTCAACTTTAGAGATGGGATCACCAACTAATTCAGAATAAATAAATTATATATATGTATATAATACATTAAAATTTTATGATATTTTATTTCCATTGTCTTCAAAGATTCTATAACAATTCCAACAACGATAATTAAATCAAATGCTTCAAAATTGATTGTGATTAGGAACAATTTGGTCCAGACCATCTCAAAAGAATCAGAAGTTTTTTATTTTTATTTTTATTTATTTATTTATTTATACTTACAAGAGAGAGAAAATTGAGTTATAGATAGGTATTAGAAATTTTTTTTTATAAATAATTTTATAAAATTTTATAATTATAAGAATAGTTCTGTGATTTTTTTTTTTTTTTTTTTTTTTTTATAAAAAGTCTTAAGCGAAATGCCGTAAATCATTCACCGCATTCACCGTTTTTAATCATTTTACCTACCGAAGTCCTTCTACTCCTCTTTCTTCTTCTACTTCCGCACGGAAACAAATATTTTATGAATTTTATATTTGTTAATATTTATTGTTATAATCGATATATTTATGGTCAAATGTTGTATTTAAAATATATAAAAAAATTTCAATATATTGATAATTTTTTAAACTTCTTCTTTTTCTTCTTCTTTCCTACGCAGATATTATGATTGATATATTTCTTGTCGTGAATTTTATGAATTTTATATTTGTTGATATTTATTGTTGTAATCGATATATTTGTTGCCAAATGTTGTATTTAAAATGTATAAATTTTTTTTAATGTATTGAAAATTTTTACAATACATTATTTGGAAAGTCTATTTTTACAAAAAAAAAAAAATTATTAGGGAGGTTAGTTTTATAAATAACTCTAGGTATTATTTTATAGAGTAATATTATCCGTATATTTTTTTTGAGATGTACGATATATATTTCATCCATCTAAGGGTGAGGTCTAGAGCGATGCTAGGTGTACACCCCTTTAGGGGTGTACATCCTACACCCCACCCCATCCTGGGGTTGGGTGAATTTCACTCGTCACATCGATATACACCCACCCCTAAAGGGGTGTATACTTATATATACCCCTTTTTTTTTTTGTATCACTAATATTTTTCTATTTTATATTAGGAAAATGCTATGTATACACCCCGAATGGGGTGTATATCATACACCCCACCCCATTCAAGGGGTGGGGACGGTCGCGCCTGCAGCCCGTGGCCTGCAGCCCTCGCACCTGCAGCCGGTCGCGCTTGCAGCCCTCGCGCCTGCAGCCCATTCGCCCCTCCGCAAGCCTGAAGCCGATGCATCCCAACGCCCCTCCGCGAGTCCTCCGACAGCTTGAACATTTGTAGATCTCTATCGTCCTTTTCATTTTATTGATCCCTCTTTTTCGTTTTCTTTTTCCCTTTTTTTGGGTTTAGAAAGGGATTTAATATGAATTTTGCTCTATTTTCTCTATAATTTTCTGTTTTATTCTTTGATTTGTGTGATTAATTACAGAAATATCGCAATTAATTTATTTCGTTGTTGATTTGCTAACTACACTTATGATTCTCCATTAAATCTTTCTTATATTTTTATTTTTATACTATCTAGGTGAAGGTAGTTTTTCTGGTGGAAGTTGATTGGTAGATTGGTGAGGCAAACATATCATACATATGCTCTCGCTATTACCAAGCTCCAGAGCTCATATTTGGTGCAACTGAATATACTACATCTATTGATATATGGTCAGCTGGATGTGTTCTTGCTGAGTTACTTCTTAGACAGGTTTGTGTGTTTGCTTATTCTGTTCTTAGCTTATCTTCTTGACTATGCAAGTTTGGTTTTTGAAGCTTACATGTATGTTACTTTGTTTGTACTACATTCATCAGCCACTCTTTCCTGGAGAAAGTGCTCTTGAGCAGCTTGTTGAGATAATCAAGGTATAGCATAATATGCCCTTTTTTTTCGTAATTTTCCTGATTGGAGAAGAGAAAGTATAATTACAGATTCACCTACAGGTTATTGGTACTCCAACTCGTGAGGAAATTCGTTGTATGAATCCTAACTACACGAACTTTAGGTTTCCTCAGATAAAATCTCATCCATGGCACAAGGTAGGCATGAAATAAGTAGCTTTCCTTAATCTCCAGAGCTTGGCTTCTGGTCATTAAAAAGTCTAGCTTAAGAGCATAGCAATTAATGTCTTGCACTAGACATACTTTATACATCCGGCAATTATGAAGGGCGAAAAATTTGGGACGAAGCAATCATTTCTCAAATACAAGAGGTAACTAATTTACCAAAGTTTGCTTGCAACATATTTGAGTGATGAGTAATAATCTAAGCACATCTCAATTCATGTTGGAATCGGATTCTTACTTCTTCCCTGCAATCCGTAACTCGGTCAGCGTGATACCCTCGACGGAATACACGTCGATCAAGCCGACCGGCCTGGCCTATTCTCCGACATAACCGCCGTGCTAACCGATCTCCACTGCAGCGTCGTGAGCGCCGACATGTGGACTCACAATGCTGGGGTTGCGGCCGTTGTGCACGTAACCGATAACCGCTCTGCGGAGCCCATCAAAAAACACCCTGCTAGGCTCTCGACAATCAAAAGGCTCCTCAAAAACATCCTCGAGGGGGATAGCGAATCTAAAGCCGCGAAAACTTCGGTCTCCATGGACTTGACTCACACTGAGAGGAGGTTGCATTAGATGATGTTCGATGACAGCGACTACGAGAGGGTTTGTGAGGCATATGATAAGAGCTCCTCCGCTAGGCCCCAAGTGTTAGCATTGGATTGCGCCGAGAGGGATCATACTGTGATCATAACGAACTCAAAGGATCAACCGAAGCTTTTGTTCGACACGGTTTGTACTCTCACCAATATGAAATATGTCGTGTTCCACGGAACGGTCAGCACTTCAACTGAAGGAGCTTATCAGATATGACATGTTGTGTATTGAATGATCAGTAAATTTGAGCTTGAAATTATAATTTGTATCTGAATTTGGAGTGTGTTTTGTTTTCTGGAATACTACATCAGGCATATTGATGGGCATCCAATAAGTTCCAAGGCCGAAGGACACTGCGTGATTCATTGTCTTGAGGCGGCAATTGAGCAGTAGACATCAGAGGTACGTAATTTATTTGAGCAACACATCATCTGTTATGTGGTTAGAGAAATAAAATTTGGAAATGTGAACTATATTCTCAACTGTACATATGTACGTGTATATTTTTTCCCACGAGGACTTCTATACTATTTAGAACTGTTTACGCACAAGCTAATTGAGCTGGTTGCCTCTATATGAAAGGTAATGAGTGGAATTCTTTAGTATTAATTAGAAAGCTTATCTTATTGTGGTTAGCCGTGGTTTTAAATGGTTGCACTTGGCTTTATGAAAGATATAATTTTAAGTAAATTGGGTGTTCCTAACTCATGACTTTGAATGCCTACCATATGTTTTGCCTTTGATTGCCAAATGTAGCCTTTGGTTGCCTTTGGTGTCATATATTATTTTTCTTCTGATCAAACCTACATAGTAGTGTTCCAATAGCGTACATATTGAGCTGAATCTTTCGTCATTGGAAGTTGCCGCAGTTTTGTGTTGTTCATGCTTTGGATTCTGTACATTGTTGAAGTAAGACGGATGTAATCTGGTTTGAACTCTTCAGTTTTCTATCTTACATGCTAAAATGAAGTGATTCCTTGACTTTAAACAAAACTGAAGTGCTAAAATTTGACATGTATGTAATGAGTGTTTAAAGCCAATGAATCACTTTACCTTAAAGTCAAGGAATCCCTTTATTACATGTAACCCAGTTTGAACTCTTCAGTTTTAACAACACGCGTAGCGAGCAATGTCGTTTGAAGTATAAACATAGTATGCAATTCCTACTCAAACTATAGTTGTAATAAAGTTATTCATTGACTTTAAACGGTTCAGTTTTGTATTCATGTTATTCTAAAATCTGAGATGCATTACATTGAGATCACTTCCCATTTAACTTTCATTTTTGTGCTGTTTGTGTTTTGGATTGTGTGCATTCTTGAGAATCTGATTTTCTGCTGGGTTAGACATAAGATGCAGTTAAATACTTTTGGTTAAATTACATCGCTCTTGCTTTCATTTTCTGGACTCTGATGAATTTTAAACGCTTCAGTTCTGTACTTAAATTACTCTAAAATGTGAGATTCATTTGATTGAGATCACTTCCCATTTAACTTCCATTTTCGTTGTTTATTTTAGATGTTTGCTATGATGATCTTCCCCTTGAATGTCAAAACTGTCGACAGTTTCTTCCCGATAATTATCAGCAATCTCTTTTCTTAGCTAATCTGCGCAAAAATTTGGCATCTTTCTTCGTTGGACTTTCCTCGATAACTAGAAAAAATCCTTTTCTTCTTGGCTTCTTAGGTAACATCAAGTAAACTTTGGACGACCTACTTTGTGGGCAGCCAGTTTCTCTAATTTGTGGTGTGATCTATATTTGTGTCTAGCTTATGACTTCAAATCATTCACCACTGCTAAATAGAATGTTTTCGCATGAATCTAGCAATGATTGATTAAGAGGGAGCTCTGAGCAAAATAGTTTTTAGTTTGATTTTTGGTTTGTCTTTCTCTATTACTCTATAATTTTAGTTTTTATTTCCCACTGTTTTCCTACATACTGTGAAATTTTTTTTGTTCTGTTTGAGTGGTCTAATCATCCATTTGTTTTGTGCCACTACTTTTAGAATTTTCTCTTTTATTTAGAGACTAAGCGAAGGTTGCGAAACAGGAGCCAGGAAACAATGAAAATTAACGGGATGTAAACAACAGGAATTCAGATTAACTTTTGAATACTAGAGCTGATTCTTTTGGCGACAAATAGTATATATTGTGTTTATAAGATTAGACTTTGAATTTGCTATATCTATCTTTAAAAAATTTGTTTGGATCATGCAATGTATTGCTAGACATAGTGCAAGTAATGGTTTTGTTTATAGTTAAAAGAGGTAGAACTCCTGTATAAGAAAACAAAAGAAAATGTATTCTTCGATCATTCTTGATGTTTTAAAACAAAAAAAGTTTGAATATACGACATGTCTTGGGTTTGGTTCAACTTTAATTATTGAAGGTTATATGTATATAGTTCTTGAAGAAAACTATAACAAAATAAAAGGTTATATGTATATAGTTCCTGTATTCTTTTAACTGTCGAAAAATTATCTGGCGTTCTCTATTACACAAGATTGGCTAATTAGACAATAAACTGTTATCTCCAAATATGTTGAAGTTTGATCCATATATATATTTGTAAAATTACTTTAGATGAAATGACTGAAATCAATTTGAACTTAGTTTGCAGGGTGCTTCTCTACCTGTTGCTGCTAACAGAATAGAAGGACGAGGAGGAGAAGAAGAAGATGATGATGGAATTGAAGAAATGATCAAAAAACTTCCAAGTGAGTTACTATCCCCTTTGGTTCGATGCGTTTCTGCTGCTGCTACTTGTCACGCCCCGGGGTCGTAACTGCGACCCGGGCTCGTCAACAGATCCGCCGCCCATACGGGAAGCCCCGTATAAACGTAGTGACCAACCTGCAAAAGAATCATCTATACTAGCAGATATCAGAGCTGAAAAAGTAAAAGCTGAAATAAAAGATAAAATAATACAACTACAGCTCTAAAATATACATACCATCCTCACCAGATACAAGAGTCTCTAAGAACAGCAGAAAAGGAAGGTACAACTCGATACCTCACTACAAAAGTCACTCAACATAACACACTCAAAAGTAGTAAAGGGGTACATCTACTCTCATTCTGAGGATGACAGGAAGGGATCTATCTCGCGACTCCCTTACCTCGGTCTGAAGGAGCTGGATCAGCAACTGGAGCAGTAGGAACCAGAGCAGAAGTCCCTGGGGAAAAGACACCACGACGGGTGTGAGAACTACATCCCACAGTAGTTCTCAGTGGGTGCCGCCAACAAGCCCGACGGTCTGCCCACTAAGTCTACTAGAGGCATAAAGTAACATATACAGTGCTGTAAAGAAAAGCTGGAAAGGTAAAGTCTACAGCTACTATGCCTCTATCTAGATGCTCAAGGAGTGGAACAGAAAGAACAGTATGCCACAACTAACACTCATCTCAGATCACCCAATCTAAACTGACTGCCACATCGGGTCCAGTCAAACCTGCGCCTACCTACTGCCGTTACATCCCGGAGGACCGGACTTACGTAGGACGTCCGTGACTGCCAAAACTGGCTCAGCCAGAGGGACGGTATCCGTGACTGCCAAAACTGGCTCAGCCAGAGGGACAACTGCATCGACAAGCCGCGATAGAAGTATCAGGCCCAACTCCGGAGTGGCACTCGAGGGGCGCGACCCCACCGAGCAAAGTATCCGCGCATCTCTGTCGAGCTCAAATGTGGCTCATGCAGGCTATGATCCAAATCATCGATCAACAAGATCGGCTATAACCAACAAATCACTGTCTCACTCACTGGCTGGAATCTACACAGCTGAGACTCACTGTCACTCTGACACCTCACAAGAACCCAGATCTACCATCACTATCACTCTCCCAAAGAAACCTGATCTACAGACTGCTATCAACTCCACTCGGTCCCCAGACACGAGTGCAAATGCATCCCACAACCACCTGACCTCCCAGCCCACAACCCGGGCGAGAAAAGCTAAGTCCAGAATGACAAATATAATACAGTGATGTGGGAATGTCTAGAGCAATAAAGAAACCTAACCCAAGTTGAAGTTTTCTACAGTCTGGCTGAACATGATACATATGAAGGGGTGCTAGGTCAAGTTCCAAGATTTCAATAATTAACATGTTGTAGGAAGCAATAAGATCACAAGATTCATCAACTGATATCAAGAGTAATAACATTCAGTTTCCACATGCTAATAAGTCCAATTACTAACATGCATGATCCTACATACATAGAATTAGCACGCAGTCCATAGATCCTGAAAGCAAAGTCACCCACCTGAACGTGCTAACTGTCCGGAATCGTACAGCTATGAATGCCCAGAAAAAGGTATATCAGTACATCCACCAAGCCAACAGTACAGTAGCAGTGATCAATACATCCTGGGTACAAAATACATCTCAAAGTTACTCTTAAACTTCACAAAATTCCAAGTTCAAAAATCTGTGGTGAACAGTCCCTTTAATGCGAAAATTTCACCTGTAAAACAACCTCCAAAAATTCCAATAAAAATATGATGGCGATCCTCGCGAAGAGTATATGTCGATAGAGCCCTGAAACGTCGAATTTCGATATCCAGATGTGGAGATAAAAATCCGACAAGAAGGTGCTGTCCAAACAGTCCATCAGCCGCAAAGGGGGTTAAAAACGTACCCAAAACCCCAATAAAAGCTCAAATCCAGAAAAAGTGACCAACAAGAAATTTGTAGATATACCTCTCATGAAACCGCCGCCAAAGAAATCGTCCAAAAATATCGTCTGGGTAGCTCTGTAGACCTCCCAGACTGAAGTGCGACGAAAATGGGCCTCCAACAGGAAATCGTCGCTCCGCACCACGATGCAGAAATCGTCGTCGTCGCAGTCTTCAAAAATTCTGAGCTTCCACCGAAAGATGCACAAGAGGATAAGCTTCAACTTTTCTGAAGGGCACAATGGCTAAAAAGCTCGGGCAAAGCCTTAAAACAGAAGAGGAGGGGTGGTATTTATAGGCTCCACCAAAAAAGAAACCAAAAAAAAGCAACATAGGCTTTTTGGGCCCACTTTCGGGCGCCCGGGTGATTCGGGCGCCTACAGTGTTGGGCCCGGCCCAACACTGTGCCCGCCCGAATTTACCAGGGGCCGCCACATGGACACAGGACCCCTCCCCGCGCCCGGCGCACGCGCTCTCGCGAATCGCGGAGTGCCGCGTGTCCCGACAGCAGGGCATGGGGCGGCTGCACCCGGCCAACCGCGGGGCGCCACGTGGCGCCCCCACGTCGCGGGCTACCTGCCCCAACTGCCACGACCGGCTCCCCTGGTGCGTGGACCGTGCGCGTGTGAGCCGGCCACTCGCAGGCCGCCACGTGGCGTGCCCTGGTCCATGCGCCAGGCCGCAAGTCCCTGTGTGGACCGTGCACACAGCGCCCGCCAATCACGAGCCGCCACGTGTCCCATGCGCCGGCCCATGCACCAGCGCCAAGTTCCGTGGACCGTGCCGCGTGAGCCGGCCAATCCGGTGCTGCCACGTGGCACCAGGCCGGTCCACGGCCTTCCCCATGCACCAAAATGCGCGAAAAACTTCCGGGAGCCCTTTTTGGGCATCCGGACTCAGAAAAAGGCAAGTAAATAGCCGTTTTCAAGCGGTTTTCCGTGCTGAATCCATTTCCAACCTCCAATTAGCCTAATTATTTTCAGAAATTTTGGCAAACCTAGCCGAAGGCCAACACAGCTAATGATATCTCACAGGGTCCATCTGTGGCATCCCATTGATGCACCATGGGCCAGACACACTAATACTAGGTGTTCCAACAGTGGATTCATCGGAAGAACGTTGCATGGGAACCAGGGCCACTGCACTACTACTGCTACCAAAACTGCAGCAACTGCTGCAGGTTACTTACACTGCAACTACTGGTGTTTCCAACTGCTGATTCTGCTTCTTCTCCCAGCTACTGTTGATTCTGATGCTGCTGAACTGTTCCTGTTTGAAGAATACAAAAGAAATATGTTGCCCAACCTACATATGATCCTAAAAAATTTCATTTAATCCTAAAATATATTGCCCAACCTCTATTTAGTGCAGTTTTTGAATGTGAATGTCAGCGCACTTTGCAAATGATTTGTAAATGTTGCTGAGGTTTTTCAAATGTAAAGTGAATTCTATTGTCAATTTATAAGTTTAATTTCTTTTGTAAGTTTGTAGTTTCCAAATGTTACTATAGTTTCCAAATGTAAAGTGGATTACATTGTGAAGAATTATTTTGTGGAAGCATTACTTTGTGTAAGGGATTATTTTGTGTTAATGATTATTTTTGTCCTTTGAGTATTTATTTGTAAGTTCGTAAGTTTGTAAGTTTCCAGATGTAAAGTGAATGTTACAGTAGTCCCCAAATGTAAAGTGGATTCGATTGTGAAGAATTATTTTGTGAGAAGATTACTTTGTATGAGGAATTATTTTGTATGAATGATTACTATTATGCTTTGACTATTTATTTGTAAGTTTAGTTCCTTGCTATGATGATCATTTCTGCTTAGCTTGCTTATGTTTCTTTGTGTTCACCTTGCTTTTGTCCTATACTTGTGTTGGTGAACTGTATGGAGGTTAGGTAATAATTACCGAAAAGTATGAAATAAAAAATAATATTTGTAGAAAAAATTATATCCGTGGCGCAGCGCGAGTACTTCACTAGTATATATAATTAAGGTACTATACTATCTATTGTACCAGAGTATCATACTATAGTCTCGTTTTCAATCTTAGAGTTTTCAAATAAACAATCCATACCGTTAAAACTAATCTAAGGTATTTAAAATTTTTAGTAAAAAAAATTTATATTTTTTCAACATAGTTTAATTTATAATCAAACCATTTCAAAATTGTTACTTTTCAACGACTATTATCACGAGTTTGTAGTTTAACAGTGTGAAAAAATCTAAATTCATTCAAATTTTGATAGAAAATACTTTAAACTATTTAAATCAAGATCAGCATTTTTGATCTTGAATTCAAAAGTTCTATTCTCAAATTTTAAAATTTGTTCAATTTATTTGATATTATTTACTTAGTAAATGAAGTTGAAAAAAGTTAAAATTTTATTTCTAAGAACTTCATATACACTAGAACATATTTAACGATGTGGAATGTTGATTTAAACAGCGTAAAATCGAAAATGAGACTATAGTACCGAAACTTTGTTACTATAGATACTATAGAAGCCTAACTCTCTCTCTCTCTCTCTCTCTCTCTCTCTCTCTCTCTCTATATATATATATATATATATATATATATATATATATATATTGGATGTAGGAATGTGCGGTTAGGATGATGGTGGGCCCCTTGGGTCTAGTGGGTGGTTGGCAGAATAGTATGATCTAAGAGGTAGAATTAATCAAAGGGTTACATCTAACGGTAGAAAACTTACAAGCACCAATTGCTTGGTGCTTGTACAAGCACAGTAACCGGACTCTATATATATATATATAGCTAGGCTGGAATACTATTAATAGTACCAAGTCATTGGTGCTATTAAGTTTTTAACCCTTAGATTAAAAGATGTGTGGTTGAGATGATAGTGGGCCCCTTGGGTTTAATAGGTGGTTGGAAAAATAGTAAAATCTAACGGATGAAAATGATCAAAGTGATTGATCTAAGGGTAGAAACTTGATAGCATCAATAACTTGGTACTATTAATAGTATAGTAGCCGAACTATATATATATATGAGTAATGCTGGAATGCTATCGTTGGTGCTATTAATTTTTTTACCGTTAGATCAATCTCTTTGATCATTTCCACCTATTGGATTATATTATTTAACTAACCACCCACTAAATCCTAAAAAATTATTATCATCCTAACCGCACAACTCTTAATCCAAGAACTAAAAATTTAATAACACCAATAACTTGGTACTATCGATAGCATAGTAGCCTAGTTTATATATATATATATATATATATATATATATATATAGAGGGAGAGAGAGAGAGAGAGAGAGAGAGAGAGAGAGGTTAGAGAGGAAAAGTGAGCTACTATACTCAAAAATTGTTTTCAATTATGAAACTTTCGAATTGGAAATCTATATCGCTAAATATGATTTAGAGTATTTTAAATTTTTAAAATTTAAATTTACTAACCCACGAGATCAAATAAGAAAAATCCTACTCTAATTACTCTCCTCTCCCTCTAGAATCACATGTTTGCTTATCCTAAATTTCTATTCTCTCTCTCTCATCCCAAACATTAGCTCTAAATTCTTACTCTCTCTCTCTCTCTCTCTCTCTCTCACTCTTTCTTTCATGGAAATAGACTGTCACGCCCCGGGGTCGAAACTGTGCCCCAGGCTCGCCAACAGATCCGCCGCCCATACGGGAAGCCCCGTATAGACGTAGCGACTAACCTGCAAAAGAATCATCTACACTAACAGATATCAGAGCTGAAAAATAGTAAAATGCTGAAATAAAAGATATAAAATACAACTACAGCTCCAAAATATACAAACCAACCTCACCAAAATACAAAAGTCACTCTCAACTGCAGTAAAAGAAAGGTACAACTCGATATCTCACTACAAGAGTCACTCAACATAACACACTCAAAAGGTAGTAAAGGGTACATCTACTCTCTCTGAGGATGATAGGAAGGGATCTATCTCGCGACTCCCTTACCTCGGTCTCAAGGAGCAGGATCAGCAAGTGGAGCAGCAGGAACCGAAGCAGAAGTCCCTGGGGAAAAGACACCACGACGGGTGTGAGAACTACATCCCACAGTAGTTCTCAGTGGGTGCCGCCAACAAGCCCGACGGTCTGCCCACTAAGTCTACTAGAGGAATAAAGTAACATATGCAGTGCTGTAAAGAAAAACTGGAAACGTAAAGTCTACAGCTACTATGCCTCTATCTAGATGCTCAAAGGGTGGAACAGAAAGACATGATGCCACAACTAACCCTCAACTCAGATCACCCAATCTAAACTGGCTGCCACATCGGGTCCAATCAAACCTGCGCCTACCTACTGCCGTTACATCCCGGAGGACCGGACTTACGTAGGGCGTCCGTGACTGCCAAAACTGGCCCAGCCAGAGGGACGGTGTCCGTGACTGCCAAAACTGGCCCGGCCAGAGGGACAATGCGTCGACAAGTCACGATAAAAGTATCAGGCCCAACTCCGGAGTGGCACTCGAGGGGCGCGACCCCACCGAGTAAAGTATCCGCGCATCTCTGTCGAGCTCAAATGTGGCTCATGCATGCTATGATCCAAATCCTCGATCAACAAGATCGGCTGAAACCAACAAAATACTGTCTCACTCACAGGCAGGAAAACTACACTGCCGAGACTCACTGTCACTCTGACGGCTCCCAAAGAACCCAGGTCTACAAACACTGTCACTCTCCCAAAGAACCCTGATCTACAGACTGCTATCAACTCCACTCGGTCCCCAGACACGAGTGTAAATGCAACCCACAACAACCCGACCTCCCAGCCCACAACCCGGGCGAGAAAAGCTAAGTCCAGAATGGAAATATATAGTAGTGGTGTGGGGATGACTAAAGCAATAAAAACCTAGCCCAAGTTGAAATTTTCTACAGTCTGGCTGAACATGCAGCATATGGCGGGGGTGCTAGGTCAAGTTCCATAATATCAATAATTAACAAGTTGTAGGAAGCAAATAGATCACAAGATCAACAAACTAATACAAAGAATATTGACATTCAATTTCTAGCATGCTACCAAGTCCAATCACTATCATGCATGATTCTACATAAATAGAATTAGCGCACAGTCCATAGATCCTGAAAGCAAAGCCACCCACCTGAAGGTGCTAACTGTCCGGAGTCGTACAGCTGAGAATACCCAGAAACAGATATCTCTACTCACCCACCAATCCAACAGTACAGGAACACTGATCAACACTTCCTGGGTACAAAATACAATCCAAAGTTACACATAATTCCATAAAATTCCAAGTATCACAAATCTGCTGGGAACAGTTCCCTTAATACAAAATTTTCACCTGTAAAACAAACTCCAAAAATTCCACTAAAAATATGACGGCGATCCTCGCGACGAGTAGATGTCGATAGAGTCCTTAAACGTCGAATTCCAATGTCCGGATGCGGAGATAAAAATCCGACAAGAAGGTGTTGTCCAAAAGTCCACCAGCCGCAAAGGGGGTTAAAAAAAATGTACCCAAAACCCCAATAAAAGCTCAAATCTGGAAAAAGTGGCCAACATGAAAAACATAGGCCTACCTCTCATGGATCCAACGCCGTGAAAATTGTCCAAAAATACCATCGGGGTAGCTCTGTAGACCTCCCAGACTGAAGTGCGACGAAAATGGGCCTCCAACAGAAATTCGTCGCACAGCGCTACGCTGCCGAAATCGTCGACGCCGTGGCCTCCGAAAATTCTGAGCTTACACCGAAAGATGCACAACAAGATGAGGAAAAACTTTAATGAAGGGCACAAAGGCTAACAAGCTCGGGAAAAGCCTCAAAATGAAGTGCAAATGGCCTATTTATAGGCCTCAACCCGGAAAAAGCCAAAAAAAAACTAGCATTGGGCTTTTGGGCCCAACTTCCGGGGGCTCGATTGTTTCGGGCCGCTACAGTGTTGGGCCCGGCCCAACACTGTTCACGCCCGAAACCTTCCGGTGATGCCACGTGGCCCGCCAAACAGCAAACAGCTGTGCGGGCCAACCCGCATCGGCCACGTGTCCCCTCCCCGCACAGGAAGGCGGTTGGCGCCCGCCAATCAGGCGGCACCACGTGTCAGCCGGGAATCCCGCCGACCGGTCGCCCGCCCGCGCCGGTCGCGCGGCATGGCCCCCTCGTGTGCACGCGCCCCGAGGCGCCGTACATGACCCCCGTCCACCGTGCCCGGTGCGCCAACGAATCAGAAAGTGACACGTGTCCCCTACACCCGGTCCACGCATCCCAATTTGGAATTCCGTGGACCGCGCCGCGTGCACCCACCAACCGGAGGCTGCCACGTGTCCCCCGCCTTGGTCCATGCAGTGTCGCGCTCGCCCGGTAGACCGCGCGCCTTGAGCCCGCCAATCAAGCGGTGCCACGTGTCCCTGCGCCGGGTCTGTGCACCCAGCTGCGCTGCTCAGTGGACCGCGCACTAAAAACCGGCCAATGACAGGCCGCCACGTGGCAGCCGGCGGTCTACGGCCCCTCCCATGCACCAAAAGCTAATAAAAACTTCCGGGAGTCCGTTTTTGGGCATCCGGACTCAGAATCAAACAAGCAAATAACCGTTTTCAAGCATTTTTCCATGCTGAATCCATTTCCAACCTCTGCTTGGCCTAATTCTTTTCAAAAATTTCGGCAAACCTAGTCGAAGGCCAACACAGCTAAAGATATCTCACATGGTCCATCTGTGGCATCCCTTTGATGCACCATGGGCCAGATACACCAACACTAGGTGTTCTAACAGTGGATTCACCGGAAAAAGGTGGCATGGGAACCAGGGCCACTACATAGACATTCATTAGAAGATTACATATACTAACTTATAAATTAATTTTCTTAATATTATAATATTATATTTTATACATTTGTTTTATATTTTGAATTATTTGACATATTTTTATATCAAATTTTAAATAATACTTTATAAAAAAATAAATTATAAATTATATAATGTTAAAAATTTCAAGCGACTCGTTTAGAACTAGAACTCGTGCGACTAAAAAATAACGTGTTTGAGCTCAAATTAATTTCAAGCGGAGCTTGGAGCTTGAGTCTAAGCTTAAAATTAATTCGAAGCTAAATTTGAGCTCCGTTTCCATCCATACTTAGTGCATGCTCAATTTTTATAATTTAATTATATATTTCTACTTAGACCCATCACCACGTCAGCGTAGACCGTCGATGCATCCACCGTCCATTCCAATTACCTTTTGGTCGGTCTACGGATGACGTGGTGAACCTGGTTCAGGAAAAAAAAAATTCCTCTCAAGTATGCGCAAATTGCAATGAGGCGCAACGCAACTCACGAAGGGTTTAGTAAATAAATAAATAAAAATTAAACGAAAAAAAAAAAAAAAGGTCGGAGGGTTCTTCCTCCGAAGAGTAAAATAAATGGGTGAGTTCTCTGCTTCAATTCGACATTTTTTCTTTATTTAACCCTAATTATTTTAATTTTTACTCTGATCTCTGCTATTTTTTCGCCCTCTATTTTTTTTTTTTTTTGCTGATTTTTCCATGTTTAATTTAATTTATAGGGCTAAAATCTCATCAATTTCTCATTAGTTGGGTATTCTCAGAATTTGCTCCTTTTTTTTTTCTGGTTAATTTAATCAATTTGGGTGTGCGCCATCATCGTAGTTTATAAGGTAGTGCGAAGGGATTTGAATCGAATTATAGAGTAATTACTGTTAAATTTGTAGTGAGTAATTCGTTTTGGTCGAAGATACAACCTATTTCAGGTAATTTTTAGGCTACATTGTGCTTAGGGAAAAAAAAATCGACATAAGAGATTATATATTTTAAATTCTTTATATAACATTTCAAATTTTATGTTTTAATTGCAGTAGTAATTTTATATTTCATCTCTTAAGTATACTTTTATTCTTTAAATTTGATGTTTAGAGACGAAGTTTACAAAGATTATTACACCAGAATAAATAAAAATTATAACCAAGGAATGTGTAAATGACCCAAAAAAAAATAAAAAATAAGATCTCATAAATTACAAAAAAGTAGATTTTAGATTTTTTTAGAAAATTTCTCAAAAATTGGAAACTTCTATATAAATTACCCTAGAAATTTAAACAGAAATAAAGATTAAATAAATAAATAAATAAATAGAAAAATAATAATCATAATATATATTAATTGACAGTTTTGAGAGGCCGCATGACCCTCTCATCTCTCATATTTTCTTTTGAAAAAAATTAATATTATAGCTAACATATTTTTGAGATTTTTTTTTGATTCTGAAAATCTCATACAATTATCATTATATCTCAAAATATTTAGCTCTCCAAAATTTATAAAAAAATAGAAATAATAAATTACGAAAATATCATTCAAATTGATTGAAAATACATTTATATTTATGGACTGGGAAGATACAAGCTTAGGCAAGAAGAAAGAAAGAAAATAAGTAAAAAAATAAAAAAGAGAAAGTAGAAGAAAAAGAGGAAGGAACAGTATCAAAATATAAAATAAAAAATAATAACAAAAGTTGTCATCTTTATAAAAAAAATTAATAAAAAAAAATAATAAAGAGTGAATAAGAATAATGATTATGTAACTTTCATGATAAGTAGTCGCTGTCATCGTATTCGTCTCGGTCGTGTACCAATCGTCGCCATCGCTGTACAAGGCGTCGCCGTCATCGCCCAAGCCCATTAAAAAAAAAAAATATTACAAGCAAGAAAGAGCACCAAAAAAAAAAAAAAATACTACACATATTTTAAAATGTACTTTATAAAATATTTTTATTAAAAAAGAAATAGATTACTATGAATATTTTAAAAATATAATCTAGAAAACATTTTTATTAATAAAATTATCTATATATTAGCAGTTAAAAAATATATATATTTTTTGTATTTTTTCTTACCCAAAATTAATTATGCTAAAAATTTAAAGTCACTTATATAAGTATCAGTTATTTATCTGTTAAAAAAAATATATAAATAATTGAGAATTAAAAATTATTTTATATCTCAGGACTTTACTATTGAATTATATTTATAGTGGTTAACTTTAATACCGTATTTAAAAATTATTTAAATATAAATATTTTAAATTTTATTTGAGTACAAATATAATTATAAATTAATTATAATTGTTCTAGTACATATCTCTTCTCCGTTCATCTTTCAATTCCACGCGCATCTCTCTTTCTCTCTCCCGCCCCTCATCCCCGTCCTCTCTCTCTCTCAAGTAGTACATGCACACATGCATGTTCTCTCCTTTCCAGATTAACTCTCGTGTTCTTCGGTTCTCTCCTTCGGTAGCATGCTAAATACATGATCAGCAAGGCTTGCCGGGCTGGCAGTTGAGCCAGCCGGCGAAGCGGGTGAGCCTGCGGACCCACGTCCCGGGCTTCGCCTGAATGAAATCCCTCCTCGAGAAGGTCCTCTTGTTCGGAACCCCTGACTTGACAAAGAACGCTCCGTTCCTCAGCACGTCGCCCTCCGACCGCCATACCCAATTCCTCCATTCCGCCTCGTTCGTATACTCTCTCTTGGTCACCTGCATGCACATCGGTATATATATACGAGTTCTTATCAAGCTGATTACTAATTAATTACTACATCTCCTTACTGCACATGCATTGAGGCTTTAATTCGTTTTGCCAGTTCTACGATACCTCTTTGGCATCCCTCGAAAAAGCAGTGAATCGGTTGCCTTGGCTGATGATAGTGGGATTTTGGCTTCCACCGATCGCGTACATTTTCCAATGTGTGTAGTCATTGTTCACCACGTGAAAAAAACCCCATCGGCACCTAAATACAACGAGTAATTGAAAAAAGAGAAAATATATATATATATATATATATATATATATATATATATATATATATATATATATATATATATATATGGCAATTTCCTACATATCCCTAAAAATTTCCTACATATCCCTAAAAATTTCCCTGTTTTCAGATTTACCCCTCTTAGAAGGCTAATATTAAAACTACCCTTCTTACGTTCCAACTTCTTTTCAAAATACCCCTGAAGTTAAACTCTGTTAGTGTACCGTTTGAAACTGCCGTTATCTGTGTGTAATTACTATTTTGCCCTTTCAAATATACCCTAAACCCTAAAACCCTAAACCCAAAACCCTATAAAACCCTAAACCCTAAACCCTAAAACCCTAAACCCTAAACCCTAAAACCCTAAAAAATCCTAAACCCTAAATCCTAAAACCCTAAACCCTAAACCCTAGAACCCTAAAAAACCCTAAACCCTAAATCCTAAAACCCTAAACACTAAACCCTAAAACCCTAAAAAATCCTAAACCCTAAACCCTAAACCCTAAACCCGGGCAAAATAGGTATATCTGATAATTTTCAACTCTGATTATTATTTAACTCTAGTTTAACCCTAGTTAACTTAACAAAGGGAAACGGTAGGGGTACTTTTAATAACGGTGGAACGTATGAAGGGTATATTGGAAAGAAAAAAATAAGAGGGGTAAATCAGATATTTCTTCATATTTCAGGGGTACACAAGTAATTATCCCTATATATATATATATATATATATATATATATATGTATATATATATATATATGTATATATATATATATATATATATATGTATATATATATATATATATATATATATATATATGTATATATATATGTATATGTATATATATGTATACGTATATATACATATATGTATATATATGTATATGTATATATACATATATGAATATATATGTATATGTATATGTATATATACATATATGTATATACATATATACATATATATATATATATATATACATATATATATATATATATACATATATATATATATATACATATATATATATATATATACATATATATATATATATATATACATATATATATATATATATATATATATATATATATATATGTGTGTGTATTTATGTGCATATGTACGTACGTCTATATATGTTTAAATGACATGTGTGTGTGTGTGTATATGAACCTTGGCATTCTCTGTACTAGGCCTTCTCCGAAGTGGTTGAAGGCAACCGTCACCTGCATGATGGCGTCCTTTTCATTTTCATCGTGGGCACCCAACAACAACACCTGAAGAAACAAGAAAACAAGTTTAGTGCACCCAACGATTATAATTTTATAACAGAGAAATTAATTGTTAGTTTCTAAAGAGATAGCAGCGCAAACACATGTACATACCTCGTCGTGGTGCGTAAAGTGGTTGTTGGAGATGGTTACTGCAGTGGAGGTGTTGATGACGTCGATAAGCCCGTCCTGGCAGTTTGACATTGATACATGGTCGATCCAGATGTTGGTGGACCCGAGCACGGAGATGCCGTCGCCGTCGGTTTTGCTCCTCACACCGTAGTGCTCGGGGGAGTCCCGGATCACTGCACCGGATGCCGCCCTAATGTTCTTGATCCGGATGTTGTGGATGATGATGTTGTGCTGGTTCTGGATGGTCAGCTGGGCTCCGTTCTCGATCGTAACCATCGCCCCGCGCCCGTCGATGGTCTTGTCGCTGTTGATCATGAGCTCCTCTGCGAGGCGGATCGTCATGCTGCGGGCAAAGATGATCCACAGCGGCTCCGACTGGATCACGCCATAGCGGAGCGTCCCGGGTCTGGGGTTCACAAGCTCATCGTCGGAGGGGTCGGTGACCACGTAGAACAAGTAGTAGCCCGGCTTGTGATATCGAAGGCCCTCCATGCTTCTGAAAACGATCTTATTGCGTTGAAGTGGTGGGCCGAGAGGTGTTGTTCGAGCCGAGACCACCGGACCCAACCAGACCAGCCGAGTGGTATAGAGCTGGAAGAAATGTATGAATATTAGAGAGGACTATGGTTTAGTGAGGGTGGAGATGGTACGTGCATGGTGAGGGGTTTATATAAGGAGAGAAGGTACGTGGTCTAATATTAGGTGGGAGGGGGAAGAGGTACCAGCAGATGAAACGAGGAGGGAGGAGAGCCATTGATGAGTAAACTCTTCGTACTTAGCAGTCGAAATTTGAGCTGGTTTGTAGTTTGGTGGTAACTGGCAATGGTTTTGGGAGTTGGGAAGGGAGGGAGGAGGAGAAAAGGGTTGTTTGTCTCACTAACAAATTAACTGCCCCATGAAATTAAGTTGAATCCTGATTCCTCAGTACAATTTATAATTTAATTAAATTATAATCTTAGATTCATTTATAGTTGATACAACTTTCTATATTGGTTGAGCAGTACTATATATAAAAAAATTCTATATTCAAACTTTTCGTTAATTTTTCTAGAAAAAAAAGAGGGTCTTAATTATAGATCGAGTTTGCATGTTACAGTGCTCTTCGATTCCAAAAAATTAGTGTAATTCTTCGGGCGATTTCAAACTTGCCCTTAAAATTTATAAAATATTGTAAATATTACTTCAAAATAATCATTATTATTTTTCTATCTATAAATTAATAAATATTATTGGAAATGTCCTTCCCTACATTAATTAAAAATTTTGGACTAATTTACTCCTAGTATACTATTATTTATGAGCTTATTAGTAGGGCTCGCAAATGAGGGAGCCGGGCATCTTCGGCTCTGTAGTCAGTTCGCTTGAACTCGACTTAAAATTAAATAAGCCGCATTTGAATAGAAAAAAAAAAATTAAAATTTTTTTTCAAGCCAAGTTTGAATATTACTTGGTTCATTCGAATTAGATTCGAAAAGCTCCATAATATATATATACTTGGCTCATTCGGTTCAGTGAGTTTCAAGGGTAAGGATGGCGCCTTCCCGACGCCGGCTTCGACCATTGCCTCCCCGCCTCCCCTGCCCCTGCCTGGCCCTAGCCCAAGCCAGACCTTGCACCTGCATCAGGCTTCCTTCCGCTGCCGCCGCCCCGAGGAACGATGGGCTGCGTCCGGGGGTCTCTTTCAAGGAGGCGATTCTCTCGCCTCCTCCGGGCCCCCCGACCCCCCAACCTTCCTATCCTCTTCTCACACCTTCTCGCGGTTTCTTTGCTCACCCCTCCCTGCCGAGGTTACCCCCGAAATACCTGCGGAACCCTTCGTTGCGCGGGAGATGTTTCCGGTGCTTTGAGCGTGGGCACCGCGCGGAGCAATGCCGGGAGCCGAGACGTTGCCTCTTGTGCATGAGGATTGGTCACAACGCGGCTCGTTGTGGTCCACCGCGGCCCCCGCGCGGCGGGGCGACTCCGGCGTCTGGCACCCAACCCGTGGAGGCCACGGCGACCGGTCGCCCTCAGCTGGCGGCGGCTTTTCTACCGCTACCGTCGCCTCCCCCCCTCGGTCGGCCCTTCCTCGCTGGCTGTGCGGCAAGGGTTGATGTGGCGGGCTTCGACGTGGAGGCACTGAGGGTCTCACTTCCCTGGAAGCTCGCCAGTTTTTTTGGTGGCAAGGCGAGTGATTACAAGACGGCGTCTCTTCAGGGCGGCTACCTGGCAGTCATCTTCCTGAGTTGGGTGATCAGGGAGTCGGCTATCGGCCGTAGCCCTCTCTCGTTGGATGGCTCTTCCTATTCGTTCTCCAACTGGGTGGAGGTGGGAGAAGAGAGTCGGGGACACCTACGCCATAAAGCGTGGATCCGTCTGGTCAATTGGCCATTGCTGTGCTGGAGTAGGGAGGAGGTGAAGGCGGCTGTTAGCGGCTTCGGGGAGCTCTGGGAAGTTGACGAACGGAGTGTTGAGGCGGACGATGTTTCAGGCTACAGGGTTCGTGTGCGTTGCCAGGACGCGTCCTGTATTCCGGAGAATTTGCTGCTGATGGTGGAGGACCGCCGCTTCCGTATTTCCATTTTGGTCGAGAGTGGGAGGAGACTGAACCCATCCTGCTGGGAGAAGCAGCCGACCAGCGCCTTGGCCTCTTATCGCTGGAGGCCCAGGATGATTTCATCAATATCACGGGGTTCGCGTCTATCCCGGCGTCCTTTTCGGCGGAATCTCTTCGGGGCTTAGACGGGCGGAACGACACGGGCGGCGTCCGGGGAGCGCACGGAGTCGGCCGAACTTGGGCAGTCCGGCCGGCGGCCTCGCAGTCCGGGCCGCACGGCGGAACGGCGCGGACCCAATGGGGTCAACCCTGCGGGGCAGGTTCTGGCGCGGGTTCCGAGGGACTGCAGGGGCTTCCGCTTTCGTGTCTCTCGGCGATCCAGGAGGGGGTTGAGCAGGTGTCCTCCTTTCCTCTTTTGGCTTGCCCTGCCCCCCCGCCAGTTCCTACCCCCGAGGCCCCTACGACTGGGCTTCTGCAGGTTGACCTTTTTCCCTTTGAGGCGGGACCCCGAGGCTCGAGGCAGCCCCCGCCCACTCCTTCTGGAAGGCGACACCTTGGCAATCCGGTCGCGAGCCCCCTCTTGGAGTTGGATCGGATTTCTCTGGCGGGCCCCACTCCGGGCCTGCTGGATCTTGCGGGGGCCTCGGCTTCAGAAGAGCCCAGGCCGGCCCAACTCACCCCGCCCTGCTCGGGCCACGTGGTCCCCAGGCTGGCTTCACCGACCAGGAGGAGTTCCAGACTAGCTGCGAAGCGCAAGGGGGCCCATAAATCCTCCCTCTTTCGGGCCCAGGACTTATTGTGTGGGAAATTCAAGGTGGTGAGAACCCGCTCCCCAACGGCAGCCCCGGCGGCAGCCCCGCCGTCGACTTGTCTGGACGCCACTTCAGGCCCCGGTGAACCGTCGTTGCCCCGGACGCCGGGATCGATGCAGGCTCGAAGGCCGGAAGCGGAAAACACCGGAGAGACCATGACCGACCGAGAGCTCCAGACGCCGCTCTCGCTGGTGGAGATCAACCACATCAAGGCCATTTGCGGGATCGTGGATGCGGGGGGGACTACCGCCATTCCTCCCGCCCTGCCGCACCCCTCCTTGCCGAGCACCGTCTCTTCACCAACCTCGGAGCGAGGTGGAGGGAGATCCTAAGGGCCGGGTCCGCGATGGTTGGGGGTTTTCCCAGGACTCAGATGACACGGAACCGGACTTTTAAATTTCTATCTTGGAATGTGAGAGGTCTCAACGGGCGAGATAAGTGTAGCATGGTTCAAAACATTATCAGAAATGGCAGATGCGGGGTGATCTGCCTCCAAGAAACGAAGCTGGCATCCACTTCGCTTGCCAAATTCCGTTCTTTCTGCGGCTTCCACATTCGCGACTTCCGCACGCTGGATGCCGTGGGCACGAAGGGCGGCTTGCTTACCGCTTGGAATCCCTCCCTTTTTGATTGCTCACAGGTATGGACGGGGGCGTTCTCTCTCAGCACAGTGTTGAAAAGGAAATTGGACGGGAGCACCTTCACGATCTCTAATATTTATGGACCGACTTGCTCCACTCTGAAAGGGGCTCTCTTGAGCGAACTCCGCTCCATTAGCACTGGAATTGAGGGACCGTGGGTTTTAATCGGGGACTTCAACCTACTTCTTTCGGTTCAAGACAAGAATGGTCCGCCTTCGCACGTGGCTGACATGCTGGCTTTCAGGAACGTCGTTCACAACCTCGGCCTCATCGACATCCTAATCATCAACAAATCCTTCACATGGACGAACGGAAGACCGAATCCCACCCTGGAGCGTCTGGATAGGGCGCTTATCTCTCGTGATTGGCAGTCTTTCTTTCCTCGATCCACCCTCCGGGCTTTGCCGAGGCCTCGGTCGGACCATTGTCCTCTGGTGCTAACCGCTTTCTCTTTTTTCCCCGCCCCTCATCTCTTCAGGTTCGAGATGTTTTGGCTCCGACACCCGGCGTGTGTCGATGTTATCGCTAACAATTGGGACGCCAATCCCGAGACTGGCACACCCGCCCGCAGCTTCGCTACAAAAATCTCGAGAGTATCAAGGGCCCTAAAGGATTGGGGGGCGGGTCTGCAGTCAGCTCTGAAGAAGCAAGCCAATCTTTGTCTCGGCTGGATTAGCTGGATCGACAGGGCCGAAGAGATCAGAGCTTTAGCGACGAGAGAGAGCTCTTTGAGATCCGAGCTCAAGGCGAGATTCGAAGAGTTATGCTTGCAAGAGGAGATGAAATGGAGGCAAAGATCGCGTGTTCAATGGCTTAAGGTCGAGGATGCAAACACCAAGTTCTTCCACCAATACGCTAATGCCCGTAGGAGCAAGAATTACATCGCTAAGTTGACGGATGGGAACTCCGCTCTCACCAGTCACACGGATTTGGCCAATTTTTTATGCCTGTTTTTCAAGAATCAATTGGGAACCGACCCCGGCTGCTCGAAGTCGATCAATTTGTCGTTGCTCTATTCTAACGAGTTCATCAATCTTGCAAGCTTACAGGAACCCTTCTCAGCACAGGAAATTAGATGTGCAATCTTCTCCTCTGCCCCGGATAAGGCACCGGGACCGGATGGCTTTCCTTTATTCTTCTATCAGCGTTTTTGGGGGTTAATTAAGGAGGACATCTTGGAAGTTTTTCACAACCTGTTCGGGGGAAGGCTGGAACTTAAGGAGCTCAACCAAGAGTGGATCTCCCTTATCCCTAAGAAGGCCGCTGCCACCGACGTGAGGGACTTTAGGCCGATCTGCCTGACCAACGGGCTGTCAAAAATTATCTCGAAGGTTCTGGCGTCCCGTTTGCAACTGTTTCTTCAGGAGCTTATCAACCCTTTCCAAACGGCGTTCATCAAAGGTCGCACGCTTCTCGACAATTTCCTCACGGCACATACCTTGACACACCACCTGCACTCTACTAATGTCACGCCCCGAGATTCGAAAGTGGGTCTAAAAATTTTTTTTTTTTAAATCAGAGTTTAAACATGTTTTCTCCAAGGCGTGAGCAGACCGCCACACATATAGAAAAGTCTCTGTATCTCTAACAGAGTCTTCCCTATATGTGCTCGGCTAACAGATACAGTCAATCAGAGTAGATACAAGATAGATATACTAAAGAAGTTCTACTCTATTACATCCACAAGGTTCCAGAGTTATTACAATCCAGTTCTCAAAAAGGAAATATCAGTTATAAGTTTTACTAAAACAAAAGGGGTACATCCTACTAGGGACAGTCTATCTCACGTCCTCACACAGAGCGTCCAAAAGTTCCCCCACCCGAAGGACCTGAAAAACAGTCACCCGAGGGTGTGAGACACACCGGAGTGTATCCCAGTGGGCACGACGGGCCGGGAAATAGCAAGCCGTACCTACTGGATACAATAATAAGCGGATAGCAAAAGTAGGATATACTGCAACTGAAAGGTATAATTCAAATATGTACCATTAATCATGGATTAATCAACAGAGCAGTGTAATCATATATAGAGCTGATCATGCTATCACTGATAAAACTACAAGTAGGAATGAATGATCATGCTATAACTGACAAGCAGGAATGAATATACTGTACTAATAAGCAGGAAACAATCATGCTATCACTGATAATCTGGCAAGCAATAAATGATAAACAAGGATAATGCATCAAAAGTAATCATCACAAATATACCCAATCACTGCCACTTTTGGCCACAAGGGCCTCAGGCTAAATTTTTACCATGGAGCATATGACCTCAGGCAACAACCACTTTTGGTCACACAATCAAGCTATCATAACCCCACTAGGCTCACGGGTCAATCAGACCTCTCTACCGGTAAAGAACACCATGACGGGTAGCTAATCCGCTGGTGTGCGCGACTGAAAGCTTGGCTCGACGGCGATCATAATGCTGATGCTCAAACCATGGTCCACTGACCACATAGACGGCAAGAAGCCGAGGAAAATCCCCACTGGGATACTAGTATAACATGCCAAGTACTGAAGTAATCTCACCTATTCTAAACATGCAGTGAAGAATAGAGACAGGTATAGAACTATGCTAGTGACCAATCAAGCATGGCATGTGTCCAGGAAATGCATAACAACTGCTGAAGGAATCATGATATAACTTCACATGATACACAAGTAACTGCTGGAATGTAAGCACGATATGACAAGCAACTGCTGGAATGTAAGCATGATATATCTCAATATGGTAAACAAGCAACTGCTGGAATATAAGCATGCTATGTCTCAGTAAGGTAATCAAGCAACTGCTGGTAGATAAGCAAGTAATAAGAACAGGTATAAACTCAATAGCAATCATACTGCTAAATCTCAGTCCACGGTCGGTAGACCGGACAGACGGCGAGAAGCCGAGGAAAATCCCCACTAGGATATAACCATGGTACACTGACCACATAGACGGCAAGAAGCCGAGAAAAATCCTCACTAAGATATAACCATGGTACACTGACCATCAAGACGGAAGGAAGCCGAGGAAAATCCCCACTAGGATATCGATACTGATGCAAATCATAAGTACTGAGACTAGAACTCCTATTCTAAACATGCAGTGAAGAATAGAGTATAACGAAAGGCTCATATGTATAATCAGGCAATATAGCTGAAATAACTGAATGCTGGAATGAAAGCATATAGTAAGGCTAAAGCATAGGTTCAGGGCTACACCAAGAACAGGGGTCCAACCTACCACGGCACCCAATAGGGCCGACCTGATAAAACGCGGACCGAAGATAACCCACCTGTATATAGGAGGAACAACGACTCCACCAGAAGGTAGACGGTCGCGATAATCACAAGACGAATCACGGGCTGGCTCCTGATGACTGGGGCCTACAACAATACCAGATGACAACTCAGGATCTACCAAATCCTCCAGGCACAACTAGCGTGAATCGACCATTTCGTCGATTATCGCACTATTAAGCATACTTAGCTTTTCAAGGACCCCGGGAAACCCACCGAAAGGTCATTACAACTTTAGAACATTCATCTAGCTTTTTTCTATATTGTTACAATTGCAGCAAGCCCCTTGAGCTTACCTAGTATGTGTTTTATACACTAAATTAACCCCGTTTTGGCTCGTTCTCTTAAACGGAGAATCATTTTTACGAGCCGTCACCTCCAGCAGGTGACATTCGACTTGCTGAACGCCGTGCTCACCCATTTGTGACAGCACGATACCCGAGGAAAACTTCGGGCCATGAATTACTTCTCTAACCTAGCCGAAACGCATTTTCGTTTCTTCGGCTCACCAAAACCCAAAACAAACGCGAGCATCGCGTTCAGTGACCCCAAAATAGCCAGGAGTACACTTTTACAATTTTCCAACCAGACCCTAACACTGTTTTTAATTAATTATTGCATTAAGGCTTGGTTATGACTCATCTTTGAATCCACACATTTCCAGACAAAACTTTCTATATCAAACCATCTCTGGATGATGCCAGGATGACAGGGCTTGCCCTAGATGCAGCCCAGGTCCACTGGATCACCCAGATCCATCACCTTGCTTTTGCATAAGTTCACAATGCACCATACACTTGTCCACACAGATCCATGTTGACCTGAAGTGAGCATCAAGCTCAGGGGACAATTCTAAACAACTTTCATATACAAAGTTTTGTCAAATTCTGCTTGGAAGTTCTGTGAGGCATTTTGTCAAGCACTTGGTGGGCATCACTCACAAACATTCACATATAACATTCCCAAGCTTTGTTCTCTGCAACCACAGCACCTGGGGGCTTCCAGCTTGGAAGGAAATGCTCTATAGAGCTTTAACAATGTTCCCAGCAATTTGGATTCAACTCTACACCCTCGAATAGCCGGAACCCGAGGTTGAAGAAGATGCCTCAAACCTCGAAAATGGTGACCACTTTACTAGAGGTTCTGGGATCCAACCAAAAACACCAATAGGTGCCAAATGTTCCTCTGAAACTTTCCATGCATGCGGCGGGACCCCGGGGTGCGGCGGCGGCGCGGCGGAGCAAAGCTCCATCTTGGAGCTCAAGCCCGTTAATGGCGGATTTTTACTGAGGCTATAAGAAGCTTTCTAACTTGCATGGAAAGCTTCCTCTAGTCCATACGAAGCTTCCCGACACTTCCTCCCCGGCCGGAGATGGCCGGAACGCCGGCGGCGACGTTGGGGTTCACTTTCGGGTCAACCATGGCCGACCCTCATTCGGGCTGCATGGGAGCCATGCAGAAGCATGGTTGGGATCCTCTTGGTCCCAGAAAGTGATCTTGGTAGTTGGACGGCGTCGGGGAAGCCTGCCGGCGCAGGAGCAAGAAGCTCGGTTGAGGCTCGAAAACCCGAAAACTAGGGCATCATACTGCAATTCACCGGGTTGACCATACTCCACCAAATTTGGTGGAGTTGGTTCCTTCCACCTACAGTCCAAGCACCCCGAGTTTGAGCCCGTTTGGTCCACTGGTTACCGAGTTCTTCCGAGGCTGAGCTAGGTTAGGTTTCCGGCGAGACCTTGCTCCCGCCGGCCAACCAAACTGCATGGGGGCTCGGGCTCGTGCAGGGAGCATCCTTAGGACACAGGGAATCTACTGCTAAGGGTCTCGGGTCTTGAGAACCATTGGTTAGGGTGCTCTTACCTTGGCCGGAGTTGGTGAAGGAGGAAGAAGCCGGTTCTTGGTTCCTTCTTCACGCGCGGCCACGGCAAGCTCCAGCAACACTCCACTGGTACAGAGGAACTCCACTGGATCTCCAGATCAAGATTTGGAAGAAGTTGGTTCCATCTTCTTCTTCCTCTCTCTCTCTCTCTCTCTCTCTCTCTCTCTCGGGTTCCTCTCAATGGCGATCACCCTCGGCCACCCCAGCCTCCGAGGCTTAAGAGGAGTACTCTTGGGAGTTAGAAAATCCCAAGAGACTCACTCGTGTAACCCCCCACGAGGAAGCCCAAAAGCCAATGCAATAGATTTTTATTTTTGCCTCAACCCGGTTCACCCCTAGCCCGAGCTCTGCACAACCACCCTCATGGGCTTCTCAAGTTGGCAGAGGCCCAATGAACCAAGTCCCAAGAGTTCTGGCCCAAGATCACCCAACAACTTAAAGGAAAAGTGATAATTCGGCACCTTTCACGCATTTCAAGAAAATTTACTCGACGAAATGCGAAATGGACTTCGCCACGACATCCGGCTCGTCGAGAGCTTCAAGATAGGCTGTTCATTTGCTCAATTTGGTGCACAAATGAATTCTCGGGTCATTTAGCTCAATGTGTTGTAATCCGACGCACGCACTTCGATGCACCCGGATCGCCAAACACGAAATCCGTCAGTGCCATTGCGCTCAGAACGTCGAATTTAGCTAGGATCTACTACTCATACTGCTAGTCTTGTTTTGCAGATAGTGGTTTGGCCCACCGTCGATCCAGAGGGGTCCGAAAACCGAAGTTACTATTCACACTTAAGTCGCGGGGCCCGCAATTTCTTTGCTGTTTTCTGGAAGATCCGACCGTTGGATCGTCGACAAGTGAATATGAATTTTTCATGTTTCGACGAGACGGTCGCAATGGTGAACTCAGATTTTCGAGATCAGACCTCGATCAAAAAGCGATATTTTTGGGGCTTAATTTACTTATTTTCTGCAATTAATAAATCCAGAAATTTATTTAACTCTTTAAAATTCTCGGTTACTACAACTAAGCAGCAAGCAGCGCTGTTCAAGATCGATTTTGAGCGAGCCTTTGACCACATCAACTGGGACTTCTTGGTGGAGGTTCTTCAGAAGAGGGGATTTGGCAGCAAGTGGGTCGACTGGATTAAAGAAATACTCCAATCTTCATCAAATGCGGTGCTACTCAACGGAATTCCGGGCAAGTTCTTTCCTTCGAGACGGGGCATCCGCCAGGGGGACCCTCTTTCCCCCTTGCTTTTCATCATTTGCATCGATGTCTTGTTCAGGATGCTCCAACGAGCGGCTTCGAACTTTCTGTTGGCACCGGTGGGGATCGGCGACGTCACTATATATCCACACCCTATAATTTGCCGATGATATTCTTCTCTTCTTCGATGGCAGCCCGGGAGCGGCGGAAATCATTAAGTTGATTCTTGACGCTTTTTCGGCAGCGTCGGGTCTCAGGATTAATTATGCCAAGAGTTTCATCATTCCAGTCAACCTAGATAACTCACAAGCCATGGGCATCGCCAGGACACTCGGGTGTCCCATCAAGGGGTTCCCGTTCACTAATCTAGGCCTACCCCTCTCTCCGAAGTCGCTGCGAAAACCTGACTATTTGCCGATCATCAAAAAGGTAGATAAACGCTTGGCGGGGTGGAAGGGTCGATTGTTGTCAAGAGCTGGAAGACTAATCTTGCTTAACTCGGTGCTTTCGAGCATTCCTACGTTCTTCTGCTCCGTGTTTAGGATGCCGGATTGGGTGTTCAAGGATATAGATAAAATCCGGTGGGGCTTCTTCTGGCAAGGCAAGGCTAGCAGTAGCGGATTCAATTGCCTGGTTAGTTGGAAACACGTGTGTCGCCCCAAGGGTGCAGGAGGTCTGGGAATCACTAACTTCAGAGCAACAAACTCCGCTCTCCTCATGAAGAGCTTCTGGTGCCTGTATAACGCTAAAATGCTCCCTTGGGTGCGGATGCTAAGCTTCAAACATTATAAACGCAGAATTCCTGGATCGGGTGGAGCACTTCCCTCGGGGTGCTCGCCGCATTGGAAGGGCGTTCTCACCACTTCAGGACCGTTCCATGTCTCCGTCGGCTTCAGATTGGGCAATGGCAGATCAATTTCGTTCTGGCAGGCGAGATGGGCGGGGGAAAAAATGCTGCGGTATTGCTTCCCGGATCTGTATGCGTCAACTGCCCGCAAATGCATCTCGGTCAGGTGCTGGATGAACCGCTTCGCCAACTGCAGGAATCTGGGCTTCAACCACATCTCCGATCAAAATCTGGAGGGTCAGCAAACGCTTGCGCAACTTGGCAATGCGATCAGGAACATCTCTTTGACTGACAATTTGGATACGGCGGAATGGAGATGGAACAGCCTTGGTAAATTTAGTGTTCGGAGTGCGTACAACTTCCTCGTCTTCGACGGCGTAGACGATCGCAGAATTCCTCACTTGTGGGCCATCAAGGTTCCTCTCCGCATTAAAATTTTCGTTTGGCTGGCAGCTCGTAATAGGCTCGCGACGATGGACCAGTTGATCAAAAGGGGCTGGCAGGGACCATCGATCTGCTCTCTTTGTGGTCGCGACGAGGTGTGGCTGGAGCACCTCCTTTTCCGATGCCCCTACGCCCGTTCAGTCTGGAGTCAGGTCACACATGGAAGACAAACATCGTTCAACCTACTGCTTAACCGAACGGGGGACTTAGCCATCAGATGGAATCGGTTAAAAAAGTCTTCCGAAGGGCGCGCTTGGGATTTCTGCGATGTCTGCATCGCGGCTGCTTGCTGGGAACTATGGTTGGAGCGCAATCACAGGATCTTCGAGAATCGGTTAAGCTCCACCAACGACTACGGGAGGAAAATCGCAAACACAATTGCATTGTGGAACAAGACCCTGGGAGGTTACTTTTTTTGAGTTTTGGGATTGGGGAATTGGGTGCTGGTTTAGTCCATTTGAGGGCTATATTAGGGGTCTGTAATTAGGCAGCAGACATCTTGTTGTGTTGATTCCCCTAGGGAGTGTCGTGTTTGGCTTGGGAGGCCCCTGTTGTTTTTTTTTTGGTGTTCCACGGGGACCTGAGCTTACTTGTTCTCAATCAAACAGGGTTTATCCCTGTTTCATCAAAAAAAAAATAAAAAAAATAAAAAAAAAATACTTGGCTCATTCGAATTAGATTCGAAAAGCTCCATAATATATATATATATATATATATATATATATATATATATATATGTATATATATATATATATATGTATATATATATATATATGTATATATATATATATATATGTATATATATATATATATGTATATATATATATATATATATATATATATATATATAAATTAGGTTAGAATACTATCCATCGTATCAAGTCATTTGTGCTATTAATTTTTTAGCTATTGAATTAATAAATATGTGGTAATGGTCCTCTAGGATTTAGTCGGTGGTTGGTTGAATAGTAAAAATCTTAGGAGACCACTATAATCCCAACCGCATATCATTTCATCCAAAAGCTGAAAACTTGATAGCACCAATTATTTGGTATTATCGATAGTATTCTAGCCGGATATATATATATATATAGGTCCGGCTACTATATTCTTATGAGTAAAATTTTTTCGTACTCATAAGTTTTCATCCCTTGGATGAAGGAATGTGCGGTTAGGATTATAGTAGTCCCTAATATTTTTACAATTTTCCCAACAACCTAGTAAACCTTAGGGGGACCACTATCATCCTAACCGCACATTTCTTCGTCCAAATGTGAAAAACTGCACATTTCTTCATCCAAATGTGAAAAAGTTATGAGTACAAAGGGATTTATACTCATAAGAGTATAGTAGCCCTACGCATATATATATATATATATATATATAATTAAGCTACTATACTATCTATTGTACCAGAGTATCATACTATAGTCTCGTTTTCAATCTTAGAGTCTTCAAATAAACAATCCATACCATTAAAACCAATCTAAGGTATTTAAAATTTTTAGTAAAAAAAATTTATATTTTTTCTACATAGTTTAATTTATAATCAAACCATTTCAAATTTGTTAATTTTCAACGACTATTATCACGAGTTTATAGTTTAACAGTGTGAAAAAATTCAAATTCATTCAAATTTTGATAGAAAATACTTTAAACTATTTAAATCAAGATCAGCATTCTTGATCTTGAATTCAAAAGTTCTATTCTCAAATTTTAAAATTTGTTCAATTTATTTGATATTATTTACTTAGTAAATGGAGTTGAAAAAAGTTAAAATTTTATTTCGAAGAACTTCATATACACTAGAACATATTTAACGATGTGCATTGTTGATTTAAACACCGTAAAATCGAAAATGAGACTATAGTACCGAAACTTTGTTACTATAGATACTATAGAAGCCTAACACACTCTCTCTCTCTCTCTCTCTCTCTCTCTCTCTCTCTCTATATATATATATATATATATATATATATATATATATATATATATATATATATATATATATATATATATATATATAATTGAGCTCCTATGCTTGTAAAAGCACCAAGTTATTGGTGCTTGTAAGTTTTTTATCCTTGGATGTAGGAATGTGCGGTTAGGATGATGGTGGACCCCTTGGGTTTAGTGGGTGGTTGGTAGAATAGTATGATCTAAGGGGTAGAATTAATTAAAGGGTTAGATCTAACGGTAGAAAACTTACAAGCACCAATTGCTTGGTGCTTGTACAAGCACAGTAGCCGGACTCTATATATATATAGCTAGGCTGGAATACTATTAATAGTACCAAGTCGTGCTATTAAGTTTTTAACCATTAGATTAAAATATGTGTGGTTGAGATGATAGTGGCCCCTTGGGTTTAATAGGTGATTGGAAAAATAGTAATATCTAACGGATGAAAATGATCAAAGGAGTTGATCTAAGGGTAGAAACTTGATAGCACTAATAACTTGGTACTATTAATAATATAGTAGCCGAACTATATATATATATATATATATATATATATATATATATATATATGAGTCATGCTGGAATGCTATCGTTGGTGCTATCAATTTTTTTTACCATTAGATCAATCTCTTTGATCATTTCTACCTATTACATTATATTATTTAACCAACCACCTACTAAATCCTAGAAAATTATTATCATCCTAACCGCACAACTCTTAATCCAAGAACTAAAAATTTAATAGCACCAATGACTTGGTACTATCGATAGCATAGTAACTTAGTTTATATATATATATATATATATATATATATATATATATATATATATATATATATATATATATATAGAGAGAGAGAGAGAGAGAGAGAGAGAGAGAGAGGGTGTAGTGGCCCAAATTCCCATGCAGCGTTCTTCCGATGAATCCACTGTTAGAGCACCTAGCGTTGGTGTATCTGGCCCATGGTGCGTCAATGGGATGCCACAGATGGACCCTGTGTGTTATTATTAGCTGTGTAGGCCTTCGGCTGAGTTTGCCGAAATTTCGGAAAAGAATTAGGCCCAACAGAGGTCGGAAATGGATTCAGCACGGAAAAACGCTTGAAAACGGCTATTTGCTTGTTTATTTCTGAGTCCGGATGCCCAAAAACGGACTCCCGGAAGTTTTCAGTGGAAAATGGTGCATGGGAGGGGTCGTAGACCGCCGGGATGCCACGTGGCGGCCTGTCATTGGCCGGTTCAGGATGCGCGGTCCACAGAGCTGCGCGGCGGGGTGCACAGACCCGGCGCATGGACACGTGGCACCGCCTGATTGGCGGGCGCAAGGCGCGCGGTCTACCGGGTGAGCGCGGCGGTGCATGGACCAATGCGGGGCCACGTGGCAGCCTCCGGTTGGTCGGTGCATGCGGCGCGGTCCACTGAATTCCAGTTGAATGCGTGGACCGGGTGTAGGGGACACGTGTCGCCCTCTGGTTCGCGGGCGCACCGTGCGCGGCGCACGGAGTCGGGGTCGGTGCCTCGGGGCGCGTGCCCACGTCGGGGCCATGCCGCGCGCCCGGCGCGGCCGCCGACCGGTCAGCGGGTCAACCGGGGTGGACACGTGTCGCCCGCTGATTGGCGGGCGCCAACCGCCTCACTGTGCGGGGGCGGGCCACGTGGCAGCCAGCGGGTGGGCCGAACAGCTGTTTGCTGTTCGGCGGGCCACGTGGCGGCTCCTGGTGGATTCGGGCGTGAACAGTGTTGGGCCCGGCCCAACACTGTAGCCGCCCGAATGTTCCGGGCGCCCGAAATTTTGGGCCCAAAGCCCATTGACTTGTTTTTTCCGGGCTGTTTCGGGTGAGGCCTATAAAAAGGCCTCAAGGGGGCCTCGTTTTGAAGCTTTTCCCGAAAGCTTTTCGCTTGGAGCCCTTCACCAATTCTCTTCCTCTCCCTCTTGTGCATCTCTTGGCGGAAATTCAGAATTTTTGGAGGCCGCGACGACGGCGACTTCTGCATCGGGGTGCGGAGCGACGATCTACTGTTGGAGGCCCATTTCCGTCGCAGTTTAGTCCGGGAGGTCTACCGGGCTACCCCGACATTATTTTTGGACGATTTCTGTGGTGACGGTTTCGTAAGAGGTAAATCTACATTTTTCGTGTTGGACACTTTTTCTGGATCCGAGCTTTTCTTGGGGTTCTGGGTACATTTTTAACCCCCTTTGCGACTGTTGATTGATTTGGACAGCACCTACTTGTCGGATTTTTATCTCCTCATCCGGACATCGGAATTCGACGTTTCAGGACTCTATCGACATCTACTCTTCGCGAGGATCGCCGTCATATTTTTATTGGAATTTTTGGAGGAAGTTTTTCAGGTGAAAATTTCGTGTTAGTGGGACTGTTCACCACAGATTTTGGGGAATGTGGAATTTGTGTGAATTAAGTGTAATTTTGGTGTATGTTTGTACCCAGGAGTTTGTGAGCACTTCTACCGTGATGTTGGCTTGGTGGGATTTGTGATTTGACAGTTGTGGGCTTTCTCAGCTGTGCGATTTTGGACAGTTAGCACTTTCAGGTGGGTGACCTTGCTTCCAAGAACTCTGGACTGTGTACTAATTCTATGTGTGTAGGATCATGCATGTTAGAAATTGGAGTATTAGCATGTGTAAAACTGTATGTTGTATCTTGTATATCAGTTGTTGAATCTTTTGATTCCTGCACTATGTTAAGTAATGAAATCTTGGAATTTGACCTAGCACCCCTGTCATATGTATCATGTTCAGCCAGTCTGTAGAAAAACTCCAACTTGGGCTAGGTTTTTATTGCTCTAGACATTCCACATCACGATACTTCATTTCACTATGGACTTAGCTTTTCCTCGCCCGTGTTGTGGGCCGAGAGGTCGGTCGGTTGTGGGATGCTTTTGCACTCGTGTCTGGGGACCGAGTGGAGTTGATAGCAGTCTGTAGATTTGATTTCTTTGGGAGAGTGATAGTGATGGTAGATCTGGGTTCTTGGAAACTGTCAGAGTGACAGTGGGTTTCAGCTGCGTAGATTCCAGCTAGTGTGTGAGTCAGTGATTTGTTTGGTAGTCGATCTTATTGATCGAGGATTGGATCATAGCCTGCATGAGCCACATTTGAGCTTTACAGTGATACTATACAGTGATACTTATGGGTTACTTTGACTCGAGCGGGTCGCTCCCCTCGAGGGCCACTCCAGAGTAGGCGAGACCGGGTTGTGTACCGGTGTGAGTTTGAGATGTTCTTTAGCGACTTGTCGTCGCAGTGGTCCCTCTGGCTGTGCTTTCGTTGGCAGCCACGGACGCCCTACGTAAGTCCGCTCCTCCGGGACGTAACGGCGGTAGGTTGGCGCAGGTTTGACTGGACCCGTTGTGGCAGTCAGTTTTGATTGGGTGATCAGGGATGAGAGTTAGTTGTGGCATTATGTTCTTTCTGTTCCACTGTTGAGCATCTAGATAGAGGCATAGTAGCTGTAGAGTTACCTTTCCTAGCTCTCCTTATAGCACTGCATATGTTACTTTTGCCTCTGGTAGACTTAGTGGGCAGACCGTCGGGCTTGTTGGCGGCACCCACTGAGAACTACTGTGGGATGTAGTTCTCACACCCGTCGTGGTGTTTTCTCCCCAGGGACTTCTGCTCCAGTTCCTGCAGCTCCTGTTGCTGATCCAGCTCCTTCTGACCGAGGTAAGGGCGTCGCGAGATAGATCCCCTCCTGTCGTCTTCTGTGTGTGAGTAGATGTACCCCAGTTCCATTTTGGTGTGTGTTATGTCGAGTGACTTTTGTAGTGAGGTTTTGAGTTGTACCTTCCTTTCCTGCTTTTATGAGAGACTCCTGTATTCTGGTGAGGATGGTCTGTATATTTAAAAGTTGTAGTCTTATTTTATGTATTTCTTTCCAGCTTTTCTCTTTCAGCTCTGATATCTGCTAGTGTAGATGTTTCTTTGCAGGTTAGTCGCTACGCCTATACGGGGCTTCCCGTACGGGCGGCGGATCTGTTGGCGAGCCGGGGCGCAGTATCGCCCCGGGGCGTGACAGATTAGAGTGGTATCAGAGCCTAGGATGTAGGTCTTGGAGGACTTAGGAACCCTAGGCTTGTGGTTGGACCCTAGGATGACTCGCGTGAGAGCCGTGATTTTAGCGAGAGTCCTGATTGGATTTCTAACTCTCCCGAGCGGTTCGGGGTGAGCGATTGACATGTCTTCCTTCGGTGGCAACTATGTTGGCTGCAGACAACATAGTACTTCGGAAAGGGGGACATGCCTTCTGACTTTCGCTAGATTGGGTCGAGAGATGATTTGGGTTCTGATTGTTTGCCTTGTCCCTCAGGTGGGGATGCCTCCTCGACGCTCGATGGTGACGCGTTCGCAGCCTTCGTCCTCTGAGCCCGAGCAGGAGGACTCGGAGCAGGGACAGCAGAGCGAGGTTTTGGAGCTCCGTGCCCAGGTGGCACAGTTGACTGAGGCGTCTCGACGCCAGGAGGAGGTTGTGAGTCGGTTGACGCTCTTGTTGGAGCAGAGAGCGCAGCCGGCGGTGGTACCCCCTGAGAGTTCTCCGGTGCCTTCTTCCCCTGTGGTGGCACCCCCGGTTGTGCAGCCTGCACCAGCAGTTCCGGCTGAGCCTGTTTCCAGTAGGCCACCGTCTGGGACGACGGGATCTTTGACTTTGGCAGAGCAGCAGGTTTTGGTGGGTCTTTTGTTGAGGTTTCGCAAGTTCGATCCACCCCGCTTTTCGGGCATGAGTGCTGAGCCGTGGGCGGCTGAGTCTTGGGTTACAGCTATGGAGCGCCATTTCGAGAGCCTTTTTATTGATGAGAGGTTTCGAGTTCTGTTGGCTACTCATTTTCTGGAGAGCAACGCCGAGGCATGGTGGCGGCGTGTGCGACCCGCAGGTCCGCCTGGGACCCAGTTTATCTCTTGGGCAGAGTTTCGCGGTATGCTTCTTGGGGCCTTCTTTCCCGAGAGCGTTCGACAGAGCTTGGAGGAGCAGCTGAGGAATCTCCGCCAGGGAGATAGGCCCGTACACGCGTACATAGCCGATTTCAATCGGCTGTTGGCTAGTATGCCCCACGTGGCCAGAGATGAGACCCACCGGATCTACATGTTCGAGAGAGGGTTGCGTCGGGACATTTATCAGTTGGTCCGCTCCCTCAGATTACAGACTTTAGAGGCCTCGATGGAGCAGGCACTTTATGTGGAGGGTGGTGAGGCCGTGATGGCAGAGGTGACTCCAGCCCCCGTTGTGACTCCTGGGGCGAAGCGCCCCGCGCAGTTTGAGGAGGGGCAGTCGAGTAGACAGGGACCCCCGAGACCACCCCGTTTCCACTCTCAGGGACGGGGGTATCAGGGGCGGCAGAGATCTGGGGGATCTCGTCAGTTCCAGCAGCAGCAGCGTCGACCACCTCGACAGCAGCAGTCTTCTCAGCAGCAGCAGCCTTCGCAGCAGCAGCAGACTTCGCGGCAGCCGCGCCCCGACCGTTGTATCATCTGTGGAGGACCGCACTCACCAGCCCAGTGCCCGCAGAGTCAGGGCCGCTGCTTCCGTTGCGGGCAGACCGGTCACTTCGCGAGGGCGTGCCCCAGGGCAGGTTACCCAGCTCCTTCATCAGCTTCTGCATCCTTCGTTCCTCGTCAGTCAGCAGGACCTTCGGCGACCTCCGGTAGGCCAGATTTTGCTCCATCGTCCTCGCGACAGCCAGAGCGACATCCCCCGGCGCCGAGCGGTCGAGTCTATGCCGCTCAGGTAGAGGATGCTACAGCAGCAGAGCATGTCGTCGCAGGTATTATTTTGATTTCTGCAGTTCGTACTCGTACTCTCTTTGATACCGGTGCATCGCATTCTTTTATCAGTAGAGCATTTGCATCCCTTCATGGTATAGAGGTAGTTTCTTTATCGCATGCATTAGAGGTTCAGATACCAGATCATGTCTTGCATGTCGAGGAGTATTGTAGGGATTGCCCTGTGCAGTTGGGATCCTGGATTTTGCCGGCAGACTTGCTTGTCTTGCGGCAGCTCCAGGATTTCGACGTCGTGCTAGGTATGGATTGGTTGTCGAGGTACTATGCTGTTATAGACTGCAGAGAGAGGACGGTGACCCTCCGCGAGCCTGGACAGGAGGAGTTTGTCTTCAGAGGCTGCCAGAGCACCTTCTTTGCGATGACTGTTTCTTCGGCGAGGGCTAGGCGGTTGATTAGTAGGGGCTGCACCGCTTTCTTAGCGACGATTGTGGAGGTGCCTACGGCGGCACTGGGACTCGAGGATATTCCTGTTGTCCGCGAGTTCCCAGATGTGTTTCCCCCTGAGTTGACGACGATGCCGCCGGAGAGGGAGGTGGAGTTTGTGATTGATGTGGTACCGGGAACCGCACCAATCTCGAGGGCGCCTTATAGGATGGCACCTGCCGAGTTGAGGGAGTTGAAGGCCCAGCTTCAGGATCTTATGGATAGGGGCTTTGTCAGGCCTAGTGTTTCTCCGTGGGGAGCGCCAGTTTTATTTGTGAAGAAGAAGGATGGGTCGCTTCGTTTGTGTGTGGATTATCGGGAGTTGAATAAAGTGACCATCCGGAACAAGTACCCTCTTCCACGGATAGATGATTTATTTGATCAGTTGCAGGGAGCCACAGTGTTTTCGAAGATTGATCTTCAGTCAGGTTACCACCAGTTGAGGGTGAGGGCCGAGGACATCCCTAAGACGGCTTTTCGATCCCGGTATGGGCATTATGAGTTTACGGTTATGCCGTTTGGTTTGACTAATGCCCCAGCTGCTTTCATGGATTTGATGAACCGGGTATTTCAGCCGTACTTAGACTTGTTTGTGGTTGTGTTCATTGATGACATCTTGATCTACTCCCGGAGCGATGTGGATCATGAGGAGCACTTGAGGATAGTGCTGCAGCTTCTACGTGAGAAGAAGCTGTATGCCAAGCTTAAGAAGTGCGAGTTTTGGCTTCGGGAGGTTGCATTCTTGGGCCACTTGGTATCAGCCGCAGGAGTGGCAGTTGACCCGACGAAGATTGATACAGTTCGGGATTGGCCGAGACCGACGACGGTGACTGAGGTCCGGAGCTTTCTGGGCTTGGCAGGCTACTACCGTCGGTTTGTAGAGGGCTTTGCGAAGCTCTCTACTCCCCTGACCTGTTTGACTAGGAAGGGGATGAGGTTCATTTGGACTGAGCAGTGTCAGCGGAGTTTTGAGGAGCTGAAGAAGAGACTGATTTCAGCACCAGTTCTTACACTGCCAGTGATGGGTGATGGCTACGTGATTTACAGTGACGCCTCGCACAGCGGTTTGGGTTGTGTCTTGATGCAGCATGGGAGGGTAATTGCTTATGCTTCACGGCAACTAAAGGATTATGAGAAGAATTACCCTACTCATGATTTAGAGCTGGCAGCTGTGGTGTTCGCATTGAAGTTGTGGCGGCATTACCTCTACGGTGAGCATTGTGAGATCTACACGGATCATAAGAGCTTAAAGTATCTGTTTACTCAAAAGGAGCTGAACCTGAGGCAACGCCGGTGGTTGGAGTTACTGAAGGATTACGATGTGAGTATCCTCTATCATCCCGGCAAGGCCAATGTGGTAGCAGATGCTTTGAGTCGGAGGTCAGTGCAGAGCTTGAGCATGTTGGTCACGCAGCAGGCCCCGTTGATTGAGCAGTTGAGGCGACTCCAGATTGAGGTTGTATCCCCTGGGGTCTCTGCTAGACTGATGTCTATGGTCTTGCAGCCCACTCTGTTGGACAGGATTAGGGAGACGCAGAGTGAGGACCCCCACTTGGAGAGGATTAGATCACAGATTCAGGCAGATCTTATAGGGGATTTTACAGTGGATAGCTCGGGAGTACTGCGGTACAGGGACCGAGTGTGTGTGCCTTCGGATTCAGAGATCAGAGACCTGATTTTGGGTGAGGCTCATTATACACCTTATACCATTCATCCTGGTGGTACTAAGATGTATAAGGACCTCAAGGCACATTTTTGGTGGTCCGGAATGAAGCGGGACGTTGGAAGATTCGTGGCTCACTGTTTAACTTGCCAGCAAGTGAAAGCAGAGCACCGGGTTCCTGCTGGCAAGTTGCAAAGTCTTCCAATTCTCGAGTGGAAATGGGACCACATCACCATGGACTTTGTTACAGGGCTGCCGAGAGCGCAGAGTGGAGCCGACGCGATTTGGGTTATTGTTGATAGACTCACCAAGTCAGCGCATTTCTTGCCTGTTCAGATGACTTGGTCACTGGAGCGTCTGGCACAGTTGTATTTGGACGAGATAGTGAGGCTACACGGGATACCTGCGTCGATTGTTTCAGATCGGGATCCGAGGTTTGTGTCACGATTCTGGGGGAGTTTACAGTCAGCTTTGGGGACCCAGCTCAGATTCAGCACTGCATTCCACCCACAGACGATGGCCAGTCTGAGCGCACTATACAGACCCTGAGGATATGCTGAGAGCGTGCGTTATGGATTTTGGAGGGGGGTGGTACCGACACTTATCTTTGGTTGAGTTTGCGTACAACAACAGCTATCAGGCGAGCATCAGATGGCTCCGTTTGAGGCGTTGTATGGACGCAAGTGTCCGGTCACCCTTGTATTGGAGTGACGTGGGTGAGAGGAAGACTTTGGGACCAGATCTTCTTTGGAGGCTGAGGAGAAAGTCAGAGTTGTTCGTCGACACCTTGAGGTAGCCCAGAGTCGTCAGAGGGTTATGCAGATACTCGACGGCGAGACCTGGAGTTTCAGATTGGTGACCAGTATTCTTAAAGGTCTCGCCTTCGAAAGGGGTCGGAGATTTGGAGTGCGTGGGAAGCTTAGTCCCCGTTTTGTTGGACCCTTTGAGGTACTTGAGAGGGTAGGCCCTGTGGCTTATAGAGTTGCTCTTCCTCCACGTTTGGCCGGTGTACACGATGTTTTTCATGTCTCAGCCCTGAGGAGATATGGTCTGATCGTCGCATGTGGTTGACTTCACTCCCTTGGAGATCGGTGAGGACCTGGTTTACGAGGAGCGGCCGTTGCGGATTCTTGCTCGTGAGGTGAGGGAATTGCGCACACCGGACCATTCCGTATGTGAAGATCTTATGGAGCAATCACGATGAGCGAGAGGCTACTGGGAGCTAGAGACAGAGATGAGGATCTGCTTACCCTTTTCTGTTCGAGACTACTGGTTGAGGTACGCTGTTCTACTTACTTCGTTTCGAGGACGAAACTTCTTTTAGTGGGGGAGGATGTAGTGGCCCAATTCCCATGCAGCGTTCTTCCGATGAATCCACTGTTAGAGCACCTAGCGTTGGTGTATCTGGCCATGGGTGCGTCAATGGGATGCCACAGATGGACCCGTGTGTTATTATTAGCTGTGTAGGCCTTCGGCTGAGTTTGCCGAAATTCGGAAAAGAATTAGGCCCAACAGAGTCGGAAAATGTTTATCAGCACGGAAAAACAAAAATGCTTGAAAACGGCTATTTGCTTGTTTATTTCTGAGTCCGGATGCCCAAAAACTGATCTACACGGACGTTCCGTGGAAAGAACTGGGCATGGGGGGGCGGTAGACGCCCGGGATGGCCACGTGGCGCTGTATTGGCCGGTCCGGTTCGATGGCGGGTCCACAGAGTGCGGGCGGGGGCACAGAACCGGGCAATGGACCGTGGCACGCCTGATGGCGGGCGCAAGTGCGCGCGGTCTAC
>CM055061.1:4511635-4630887 GCA_029204045.2 Tillandsia leiboldiana
AGCAGCAGCAGCGTCGACCACCTCGACAGCAGCAGTCTTCTCAGCAGCAGCAGCCTTCGCAGCAGCAGCAGACTTCGCGGCAGCCGCGCCCCGACCGTTGTATCATCTGTGGAGGACCGCACTCACCAGCCCAGTGCCCGCAGAGTCAGGGCCGCTGCTTCCGTTGCGGGCAGACCGGGTCACTTCGCGAGGGCGTGCCCCAGGGCAGGTTACCCAGCTCCTTCATCAGCTTCTGCATCCTTCGTTCCTCGTCAGTCAGCAGGACCTTCGGCGACCTCCGGTAGGCCAGATTTTGCTCCATCGTCCTCGCGACAGCCAGAGCGACATCCCCCGGCGCCGAGCGGTCGAGTCTATGCCGCTCAGGTAGAGGATGCTACAGCAGCAGAGCATGTCGTCGCAGGTATTATTTTGATTTCTGCAGTTCGTACTCGTACTCTCTTTGATACCGGTGCATCGCATTCTTTTATCAGTAGAGCATTTGCATCCCTTCATGGTATAGAGGTAGTTTCTTTATCGCATGCATTAGAGGTTCAGATACCAGATCATGTCTTGCATGTCGAGGAGTATTGTAGGGATTGCCCTGTGCAGTTGGGATCCTGGATTTTGCCGGCAGACTTGCTTGTCTTGCGGCAGCTCCAGGATTTCGACGTCGTGCTAGGTATGGATTGGTTGTCGAGGTACTATGCTGTTATAGACTGCAGAGAGAGGACGGTGACCCTCCGCGAGCCTGGACAGGAGGAGTTTGTCTTCAGAGCTGCCAGAGCACCTTCTTTGCGATGACTGTTTCTTCGGCGAGGGCTAGGCGGTTGATTAGTAGGGGCTGCACCGCTTTCTTAGCGACGATTGTGGAGGTGCCTACGGCGGCACTGGGACTCGAGGATATTCCTGTTGTCCGCGAGTTCCAGATGTGTTTCCCCCTGAGTTGACGACGATGCCGCCGGAGAGGGAGGTGGAGTTTGTGATTGATGTGGTACCGGGAACCGCACCAATCTCGAGGGCGCCTTATAGGATGGCACCTGCCGAGTTGAGGGAGTTGAAGGCCCAGCTTCAGGATCTTATGGATAGGGGCTTTGTCAGGCCTAGTGTTTCTCCGTGGGGAGCGCCAGTTTTATTTGTGAAGAAGAAGGATGGGTCGCTTCGTTTGTGTGTGGATTATCGGGAGTTGAATAAAGTGACCATCCGGAACAAGTACCCTCTTCCACGGATAGATGATTTATTTGATCAGTTGCAGGGAGCCACAGTGTTTTCGAAGATTGATCTTCAGTCAGGTTACCACCAGTTGAGGGTGAGGGCCGAGGACATCCCTAAGACGGCTTTTCGATCCCGGTATGGGCATTATGAGTTTACGGTTATGCCGTTTGGTTTGACTAATGCCCCAGCTGCTTTCATGGATTTGATGAACCGGGTATTTCAGCCGTACTTAGACTTGTTTGTGGTTGTGTTCATTGATGACATCTTGATCTACTCCCGGAGCGATGTGGATCATGAGGAGCACTTGAGGATAGTGCTGCAGCTTCTACGTGAGAAGAAGCTGTATGCCAAGCTTAAGAAGTGCGAGTTTTGGCTTCGGGAGGTTGCATTCTTGGGCCACTTGGTATCAGCCGCAGGAGTGGCAGTTGACCCGACGAAGATTGATACAGTTCGGGATTGGCCGAGACCGACGACGGTGACTGAGGTCCGGAGCTTTCTGGGCTTGGCAGGCTACTACCGTCGGTTGTAGAGGGCTTTGCGAAGCTCTCTACTCCCCTGACCTGTTTGACTAGGAAGGGGATGAGGTTCATTTGGACTGAGCAGTGTCAGCGGAGTTTTGAGGAGCTGAAGAAGAGACTGATTTCAGCACCAGTTCTTACACTGCCAGTGATGGGTGATGGCTACGTGATTTACAGTGACGCCTCGCACAGCGGTTTGGGTTGTGTCTTGATGCAGCATGGGAGGGTAATTGCTTATGCTTCACGGCAACTAAAGGATTATGAGAAGAATTACCCTACTCATGATTTAGAGCTGGCAGCTGTGGTGTTCGCATTGAAGTTGTGGCGGCATTACCTCTACGGTGAGCATTGTGAGATCTACACGGATCATAAGAGCTTAAAGTATCTGTTTACTCAAAAGGAGCTGAACCTGAGGCAACGCCGGTGGTTGGAGTTACTGAAGGATTACGATGTGAGTATCCTCTATCATCCCGGCAAGGCCAATGTGGTAGCAGATGCTTTGAGTCGGAGGTCAGTGCAGAGCTTGAGCATGTTGGTCACGCAGCAGGCCCCGTTGATTGAGCAGTTGAGGCGACTCCAGATTGAGGTTGTATCCCCTGGGGTCTCTGCTAGACTGATGTCTATGGTCTTGCAGCCCACTCTGTTGGACAGGATTAGGGAGACGCAGAGTGAGGACCCCCACTTGGAGAGGATTAGATCACAGATTCAGGCAGATCTTATAGGGGATTTTACAGTGGATAGCTCGGGAGTACTGCGGTACAGGGACCGAGTGTGTGTGCCTTCGGATTCAGAGATCAGAGACCTGATTTTGGGTGAGGCTCATTATACACCTTATACCATTCATCCTGGTGGTACTAAGATGTATAAGGACCTCAAGGCACATTTTTGGTGGTCCGGAATGAAGCGGGACGTTGGAAGATTCGTGGCTCACTGTTTAACTTGCCAGCAAGTGAAAGCAGAGCACCGGGTTCCTGCTGGCAAGTTGCAAAGTCTTCCAATTCTCGAGTGGAAATGGGACCACATCACCATGGACTTTGTTACAGGGCTGCCGAGAGCGCAGAGTGGAGCCGACGCGATTTGGGTTATTGTTGATAGACTCACCAAGTCAGCGCATTTCTTGCCTGTTCAGATGACTTGGTCACTGGAGCGTCTGGCACAGTTGTATTTGGACGAGATAGTGAGGCTACACGGGATACCTGCGTCGATTGTTCAGATCGGGATCCGAGGTTTGTGTCACGATTCTGGGGGAGTTTACAGTCAGCTTTGGGGACCCAGCTCAGATTCAGCACTGCATTCCACCCACAGACTGATGGCCAGTCTGAGCGCACTATACAGACCCTTGAGGATATGCTGAGAGCGTGCGTTATGGATTTTGGAGGGGGGTGGTACCGACACTTATCTTTGGTTGAGTTTGCGTACAACAACAGCTATCAGGCGAGCATCCAGATGGCTCCGTTTGAGGCGTTGTATGGACGCAAGTGTCGGTCACCCTTGTATTGGAGTGACGTGGGTGAGAGGAAGACTTTGGGACCTGATCTTCTTTTGGAGGCTGAGGAGAAGGTCAGAGTTGTTCGTCGACACCTTGAGGTAGCCCAGAGTCGTCAGAGGAGTTATGCAGATACTCGACGGCGAGACCTGGAGTTTCAGATTGGTGACCATGTATTCTTAAAGGTCTCGCCTTCGAAAGGGGTCCGGAGATTTGGAGTGCGTGGGAAGCTTAGTCCCCGTTTTGTTGGACCCTTTGAGGTACTTGAGAGGGTAGGCCCTGTGGCTTATAGAGTTGCTCTTCCTCCACGTTTGGCCGGTGTACACGATGTTTTTCATGTCTCAGCCCTGAGGAGATATGTCTTTGATCCGTCGCATGTGGTTGACTTCACTCCCTTGGAGATCGGTGAGGACCTGGTTTACGAGGAGCGGCCGTTGCGGATTCTTGCTCGTGAGGTGAGGGAATTGCGCAACCGGACCATTCCGTATGTGAAGATCTTATGGAGCAATCACGATGAGCGAGAGGCTACTTGGGAGCTAGAGACAGAGATGAGATCTGCTTACCCTTTTCTGTTCGAGACTACTGGTTGAGGTACGCCTGTTCTACCTTACTTCGTTTCGGGGACGAAACTTCCTTTTAGTGGGGGAGGATGTAGTGGCCCAAATTCCCATGCAGCGTTCTTCCGATGAATCCACTGTTAGAGCACCTAGCGTTGGTGTATCTGGCCCATGGTGCGTCAATGGGATGCCACAGATGGACCCTGTGTGTTATTATTAGCTGTGTAGGCCTTCGGCTGAGTTTGCCGAAATTTCGGAAAAGAATTAGGCCCAACAGAGGTCGGAAATGGATTCAGCACGGAAAAATGCTTGAAAACGGCTATTTGCTTGTTTATTTCTGAGTCCGGATGCCCAAAAACGGACTCCCGGAAGTTTTCAGTGGAAAATGGTGCATGGGAGGGGCCGTAGACCGCCGGGATGCCACGTGGCGGCCTGTCATTGGCCGGTTCAGGATGCGCGGTCCACAGAGCTGCGCGGCGGGGTGCACAGACCCGGCGCATGGACACGTGGCACCGCCTGATTGGCGGGCGCAAGGCGCGCGGTCTACCGGGTGAGCGCGGCGGTGCATGGACCAATGCGGGGCCACGTGGCAGCCTCCGGTTGGTCGGTGCATGCGGCGCGGTCCACTGAATTCCAGTTGAATGCGTGGACCGGGTGTAGGGGACACGTGTCGCCCTCTGGTTCGCGGGCGCACCGTGCGCGGCGCACGGAGTCGGGGTCGGTGCCTCGGGGCGCGTGCCCACGTCGGGGCCATGCCACGCGCCCGGCGCGGCCGCCGACCGGTCAGCGGGTCAACCGGGGTGGACACGTGTCGCCCGCTGATTGGCGGGCGCCAACCGCCTCACTGTGCGGGGGCGGGCCACGTGGCAGCCAGCGGGTGGGCCGAACAGCTGTTTGCTGTTCGGCGGGCCACGTGGCGGCTCCTGGTGGATTCGGGCGTGAACAGTGTTGGGCCCGGCCCAACACTGTAGCCGCCCGAATGTTCCGGGCGCCCGAAATTTTGGGCCCAAAGCCCATTGACTTGTTTTTCCGGGCTGTTTCGGGTGAGGCCTATAAAAAGGCCTCAAGGGGGCCTCGTTTTGAAGCTTTTCCCGAAAGCTTTTCGCTTGGAGCCCTTCACCAATTCTCTTCCTCTCCCTCTTGTGCATCTCTTGGCGGAAATTCAGAATTTTTGGAGGCCGCGACGACGGCGACTTCTGCATCGGGGTGCGGAGCGACGATCTACTGTTGGAGGCCCATTTCCGTCGCAGTTTAGTCCGGGAGGTCTACCGGGCTACCCCGACATTATTTTTGGACGATTTCTGCGGTGACGGTTTCGTAAGAGGTAAATCTACATTTTTCGTGTTGGACACTTTTTCTGGATCCGAGCTTTTCTTGGGGTTCTGGGTACATTTTTAACCCCCTTTGCGACTGTTGATTGATTTGGACAGCACCTACTTGTCGGATTTTTATCTCCTCATCCGGACATCGGAATTCGACGTTTCAGGACTCTATCGACATCTACTCTTCGCGAGGATCGCCGTCATATTTTTATTGGAATTTTTGGAGGAAGTTTTTCAGGTGAAAATTTCGTGTTAGTGGGACTGTTCACCACAGATTTTGGGGAATGTGGAATTTGTGTGAATTAAGTGTAATTTTGGTGTATGTTTGTACCCAGGAGTTTGTGAGCACTTCTACCGTGATGTTGGCTTGGTGGGATTTGTGATTTGACAGTTGTGGGCTTTCTCAGCTGTGCGATTTTGGACAGTTAGCACTTTCAGGTGGGTGACCTTGCTTCCAAGAACTCTGGACTGTGTACTAATTCTATGTGTGTAGGATCATGCATGTTAGAAATTGGAGTATTAGCATGTGTAAAACTGTATGTTGTATCTTGTATATCAGTTGTTGAATCTTTTGATTCCTGCACTATGTTAAGTAATGAAATCTTGGAATTTGACCTAGCACCCCTGTCATATGTATCATGTTCAGCCAGTCTGTAGAAAAACTCCAACTTGGGCTAGGTTTTTATTGCTCTAGACATTCCACATCACGATACTTCATTTCACTATGGACTTAGCTTTTCCTCGCCCGTGTTGTGGGCCGAGAGGTCGGTCGGTTGTGGGATGCTTTTGCACTCGTGTCTGGGGACCGAGTGGAGTTGATAGCAGTCTGTAGATTTGATTTCTTTGGGAGAGTGATAGTGATGGTAGATCTGGGTTCTTGGAAACTGTCAGAGTGACAGTGGGTTTCAGCTGCGTAGATTCCAGCTAGTGTGTGAGTCAGTGATTTGTTTGGTAGTCGATCTTATTGATCGAGGATTGGATCATAGCCTGCATGAGCCACATTTGAGCTTTACAGTGATACTATACAGTGATACTTATGGGTTACTTTGACTCGAGCGGGTCGCTCCCCTCGAGGGCCACTCCGGAGTAGGCGAGACCGGGTTGTGTACCGGTGTGAGTTTGAGATGTTCTTTAGCGACTTGTCGTCGTAGTGGTCCCTCTGGCTGTGCTTTCGTTGGCAGCCACGGACGCCCTACGTAAGTCCGCTCCTCCGGGACGTAACGGCGGTAGGTTGGCGCAGGTTTGACTGGACCCGTTGTGGCAGTCAGTTTTGATTGGGTGATCAGGGATGAGAGTTAGTTGTGGCATTATGTTCTTTCTGTTCCACTATTGAGCATCTAGATAGAGGCATAGTAGCTGTAGAGTTACCTTTCCTAGCTCTCCTTATAGCACTGCATATGTTACTTTTGCCTCTGGTAGACTTAGTGGGCAGACCGTCGGGCTTGTTGGCGGCACCCACTGAGAACTACTGTGGGATGTAGTTCTCACACCCGTCGTGGTGTTTTCTCCCCAGGGACTTCTGCTCCAGTTCCTGCAGCTCCTGTTGCTGATCCAGCTCCTTCTGACCGAGGTAAGGGCGTCGCGAGATAGATCCCCTCCTGTCGTCTTCTGTGTGTGAGTAGATGTACCCCAGTTCCATTTTGGTGTGTGTTATGTCGAGTGACTTTTGTAGTGAGGTTTTGAGTTGTACCTTCCTTTCCTGCTTTTATGAGAGACTCCTGTATTCTGGTGAGGATGGTCTGTATATTTAAAAGTTGTAGTCTTATTTTATGTATTTCTTTCCAGCTTTTCTCTTTCAGCTCTGATATCTGCTAGTGTAGATGTTTCTTTGCAGGTTAGTCGCTACGCCTATACGGGGCTTCCCGTACGGGCGGCGGATCTGTTGGCGAGCCGGGGCGCAGTATCGCCCCGGGGCGTGACAGAGGGGGGGTTAGAGTGGAAAAGTGAGCTACTATACTCACAAATTGTTTTCAATTATAAACTTTTAAATTGGAAATCCATATTGCTAAATATGATTTAGAATATTTTAAATTTTTAAAATTTAAATTTACTAACCGACGAGATCAAACAAGCAAAATCCTACTCTAATTACTCTCTTCACCCTCTAGAATCAAATGTTTGCTTATCCTAAATTTCTATTCTTTCTCTCTCATCCCGAACATTAGCTCTAAATTCTTACTCTCTCTCTCTCTCTTTCTTTCATGGAAATAGACATTCATTAGAAGATTACATATACTAACTTATAAATTATTTTTCTTAATATTATAATATTATATTTTATACATTTGTTTTATATTTTGAATTATTTGACATATTTTTATATCAAATTTTAAATAATACTTTATAAAAAATAAATTATAAATTATATAATGTTAAAAATTAAATTTGAGCTCCGTTTCCACCCATACTTAGTGCATGCTCAATTTTTATGATTTAATTATATATTTCTACTTAGACCCACTTCACCACGTCAGCGTAGACCGTCGATGCATCCACGTCCATTCCTTTGACCTTTTGGTCGGTCTACGGATGACGTGGTGAACCTGGTTCAGGAAAAAAAAATTCCTCTCAAGTTTGCGCAAATTGCAATGAGGCGCAACGCAACTCACGAAGGGTTTAGTAAGTAAATAAATAAAAATTAAAAGGCGAAAAAAAACAAAAAAAAAGGTCGGAGGGTTCTTCCTCCGAAGAGTAAAAAAAATGGGTGAGTTATCTGCTTCAATTCGACATTTTTTCCTTATTTAACCCTAATTATTTTAATTTTTACTCTGATCTCTGCTATTTTTTCGCCCTCTTTTTTTTTTTTTTGCTGATTTTTCCATGTTTAATTTAATTTATAGGGCTAAAATCTCATCAATTTCTCATTAGTTGGGTATTCTCAGAATTTGCTCCTTTTTTTTTTCTGGTTAATTTAATCAATTTGGGTGTGCGCCATCATCGTAGTTTATAAGGTAGTGCGAAGGGATTTGAATCGAATTATAGAGTAATTACTGTTAAATTTGTAGTGAGTAATTCGTTTTGGTCGAAGATACAACCTATTTCAGGTAATTTTTAGGCTACATTGTGCTTAGGGAAAAAAAAATCGACATAAGAGATTATATATTTGTAGTTATTATTATTATTATTTATTAATCTTATGAATTTTTTTATTTTTTTTTGGGGATGGGTGTGTTTTTTAGTTTCAGGATTCATTTGTGGAACAACCGATATTAGTAAATTTTAATTTTTTAATATATAATTTGCTTTATATAAAACACTCCTCAGTTGTAGCTCTTAGAAAATCAAATGAGTATAGGTTTTGTTTTTTTGTTTTTTTTTAAAAAATCGAAATAGAGGATGGACCTAGTAGGATTTGAACTCTAATGCCATGTGAAAATCACAACTTAATCTCGTAGAGAACAGTGTTTTGATATTTTATGGTAAATTTGAGGAAGAGAGTATGACTGGAAATAACAATTACCGAAAAACCCTTCTCTTGGACCAAATGATTTTCGTATTTACTGTAAAGCATGCAAAATGCTATGTACTGATGCAGGAGAGCTTTGAAATATTGCTTTTCAGTGGTAAATTTGTTCTCAGTGGTAAAATGGCTCAATGGCCAAGTTTAATTGGTCGAGATGTACCCCTCGCAACTGTGAAATCATAGACTAAAGAGTAAAGATATATTAAGCTATTTGACTTTCTTAGTTAAGGGCTCTAAAACTTAATCTGGACCGACTGTTGGTGCTGACGATTTAATTTCGTATATGGTCACAAGTTTAAGTGTAAAGTAGAGAAATATACTCGAGCTCCTTGTTAGATACAAATGTGTGGAATACCATGACTCGTATGTAGAATACAATCTGAAGGAGAAAAGGCGTTTTTGCAGCATCCTTCTATTTTTCTCGGTGTGTATATGTTCCTTTGGAAAGATAATAGATGTTAGATGACAGATATGGTTTGAGTGCTACATTGCAGTATTTTGGCATAAAGGAGGTTTTATTTTATTCAGTATAAGTATGATTTTAAGACATTTATCTTTCTTATGGTCTAAAGGTTAATGCAGGATCATTGATTTATCGATTGAATGGATTGAAATGTATCTTGAAAAATTAACTGTGCACTAAACTTTTTGCTTTTAACTTCATTGCACCGAGGACCCATAGAAGTTTTCTTGGTTCTTCGTTCTTACCTGAAACTTATGTTCAAGTCCTTGTAGTTTTAAGCTATGCTTCTATTCATTCTCTTCTGATCATTTTGATCTTCAGTAGCTATCTACATAACATTCCATGTGAATTTATATTTCGTTTAATGTTTTTCTTTGCATTGCCTTATGATGACTTGTTCAAGTAATCTCATATGCTTTTCTTGCAGATGTCTATATTGATAGACATAAAAGAATGAAAACCCAACACGAGGAAAAAGCCAGCACTTCCATGTCTAAGGTCACAGCTTTTAAATCTACTTTTGCGGGCAAAGAAGTAAATACTGGATCAGTCATAGATTACTCAAATCCTTTTGCCTTGCCCAATGTATTGGAAACTTTAGATGATGGGAAATATGGGAGTGTAACCAAAGAGTTCGAAGCTCTTCGTGCTCAAAGAATTCAGGTGATCAATTTCCTATCTGGATTACAACAATCTTGTGGGAATTCCTCCCACAATGGTTTAAATGGTTCGAAATTGGCCAATATCGTTGATCTTGACGATGACCATGATACCGATTCTGGTCCTAAGTTGCATGAGAGCTTATCAGATTCTAGAAATGGTCCTAAGGATTTTTGTGTTAAAAAGACACAAGAAAATGATATTGAATCGCCCATAATTATTGATTCAGATGAAGAGGATGGAAGCCATCAAGAAGAAAGCAAAAATCCTGTGCATCCTGAAAACCGGACCTTGGACTTTCGATCGTGGCTGGAAAGAAGTATATTTGAGCGTGTAAAACAAGTCAAGATGATGGGACAAGCAGCTAATGATTACAAGTTCGATCAGACAAATTTGAACTTTGGTGGGCAAACTGCTCCAGGAACAAGCTGTGAACCATCCATTCAATATCAAAAGGTTGTTCTACAGAAAGTGCCCGAAAACGATCGACTTCAGGATGTTGCGGTAGGAAATCAGTTCTTTTCTATTATAATTATCTTTATTCTTCTACCAGCCTATCCTTGCATTACATTTCATGGTTAATTAATCTAGTCCCTGAAATTTGACATTCATTTTGATATCATCTTCATAGTTTCAGTTGTAATCATTTTATCCTGAAATTTTTTTTCTGAATAATAATTCAGTCCTGTTAATCTATCATTTAAAAAAGGTTGCTGCAGCGGCATCAGAGTTTGGCTTTGCCTTGTTAAACTTGAAACTTAATGAACAAAATAGAGATTGGTGTCAAACTTGAAGTACTGCATTGTTAGACATGAAACTTTAAGAATGGAATTCAAATCAAATCAAATTTCAGTCTAAATTGTTTCAATAGAAACAGTGGACAGAAATGAAATCTGGATCAACTTCAGGGAGTAAATTTGTAATTGAACCCTGCATATTCCATGAAGCGTGAATCTTTGCTTATAACATCACAGTTTAGGATGATGCTTACTGACTCATTTCAATTGAAAGATAAGTAATTTTCTTATCAGATTATGGTTATTGTGCTTAAAATTGTCTAGAATGAAACTCATATGGAGAAGAGTGAAAAACAAGTTGGTGAAGCTCTTAATTATGAAAAGACTGCGCCGAGTTCTGATGCAAACTCGAATGATATATCATCGCTGGGTATGGAGGAGCACTCACCTACCACAAATGTCAGCCAAGTTGATGTAAAAGAAGCATTGGAAAATGATGGTTTAGAAGATCTCTGGAAAGACATGTCAGTGGCTATGGAATGTTCGAAGGTAATTACTATAAATATGTTATATGTGTCTTGTACGGCCTATGCATTTCTAGTTAGTTGTTAGCTTAGTGATTCTGATTCTGTATCTTATTCTCGTTGTAGTCAACATAGTGTACGGATTTTGACCATTGTATAATTGAGTGTTTTGAAACGAAATACTGTAATTTCCTGCTCTATTTCTTTTTGTCTTGTATTGGAGACATGAAAGGAGGCATTATTAGCCTTATCTTGCATTTATGGTTTTTGGAATACGGAAAAGGGAGTAAGGAAAAGTAATTATCTCGGGTAAGGTTTCACTGGGTGTATTGGTATGTCAAAATGTGTGATTGGTAGGGTATTTTGGACCCCTTAGAACTAATTTACCAAAGAAAATGACCTGCATAAACATTCCTGAGAGGTTTAGCATTATTTTGTGACCCATATCTTTGATTAAGTTCATGCTTAATAGGTAGTTCAAAATAGAGCAAATTTTGTATCAGAATCTTTTGATACTACAAGATGAAACTGGTGCAATGACAACTTGGTTTTAAGTTGATCACAAGGCATAACTTTATGCAGGCTATCTCTTTTATTTCAGTCATGTAGTGGGCTTAAGTGAGTTCTTCTCAAGATTTAGTATTTGAGAACATCATTCTTTATAGTTGAATTCTTCTGTCTCAAATAAGCCTGGTGAAGTGCAAGTCTTCTTGTTTAGGTGCTTTTACAGATGTATGTATCCCTACAAAATCATCTATTTATGTATATACCCTTGTAAAATTTGAATTCTTCTTGAATTGGTTGGTTCTTTTTCAGCTTAGTTGTAATGATTTAATGATCTTATGTTACAATACTAGATTGCTGCATCAGATGAGCCATGTTTTGTAGAACAAGAAGAAGAATGCAAGCATTCTTATGTGCTTGAGGATGATCTGGGCCTTGTTTGCCGTATTTGTGGAGTTATTGAGAAAAGCATAGAGACGATATTTGATTACCAATGGACAAAGGTATTGATTTGTGAGCCTGGTATCTCAAGTTATGTTTCTTTTCTCTCTCTTATAAGTCCGTACATATGTTCTCAAGTATGCTTTTCTGTAATCTTGTATACAAAATTGGTGGAATTGTTTCTATTGACAACAAATTTCTTGAAAATGATATTTCAGATTTTATTAAATTAACGATTTTCACTCAACAGAAACCAAATTTAACTCAAATGAATCTTCAATTGGATCGAAATCTTTTTAAATCATTGTTGTTCAAGTTTTTTATTCACCAAATGCTCTACAAAGAGGTAGATGCAATTCAAAGTAGAAGCAAAAGCGAGGCCAAGTGAGCATGCAGGGGAAGAAGAAAATTGTTGGGTGGAAGTATCAAGAAGGGCATGATAGTTAGGTTGACACTGTCCCAATTTTTTCATAACGACTACAATTTATACCCCAATTGTATATGCTTCCTTTTCATTCAATTAATAACATTATTTTTTTTCCTCATTGTCTGTCTTTCTTTTTATTCCCATAGAGGAATACAAGCATCGGCCCTGAAGTTACTTCACAAGTTCACATTGTTCTGCACTATCTTATGAATTTCCTCTTTCTCTGTTCATCATCATCTTAACTGGGTATTAGTCAGATTAATTATCAGTTGTTGATTTAAGAAATTTCAGAAGTGATATCATAACATATGCAACCATTTTAATTGTTGTTTCTTCTCTATTACCAGGGAACCCGTTCAGCAAGAGCTTATATCACTGCTCCTCGATTATCCAATGATGCAGATAACGATGCCAAACATAATGAACTAAAGCCCTCCGATGATAATATGATATTAGAAGACATTGCTCTTCATCCAAGACATTCGAAGCAAATAAAGCCGCATCAATTAGAAGGCTTCAATTTCTTGGTCAAAAACCTACTGGCCGATAAACCCGGCGGTTGCATTCTGGCTCACGCGCCTGGCTCAGGGAAAACCTTCATGCTCATTTCCTTTATCCAGAGCTTTCTCGCAAAATACCCATTCTCAAGACCTCTAATTATTCTTCCTAAAGGGATATTACCTACGTGGAAAAAGGAATTTCAGCGGTGGCAAGTGGAGGACATCCCTTTGTACGATTTGTACTCGGCTAATGCCAATAATCGATCGGAACAGTTGGAGGTGTTAAACCATTGGCAAGAAAGTAAAAGCATTTTACTACTGGGTTATAAGCAGTTTACGAATATTATATGCGGGGGTGCAAATAGCAAAGTTGCGGCTGCATGTAAAGAGAGGCTTCTTAAGGTCCCCAGCCTTTTGATTCTTGATGAAGGGCACACTCCAAGAAACGAGGACACCCACGTATTGGACTCGCTAGCAAAAGTCCAGACCCGTCGAAAAGTTGTTCTTTCAGGAACCCTATTTCAAAACCACGTGAAAGAAGTTTTTAATATACTAAACCTCGTTCGTCCCAAGTTTCTAAAAATGGAGTCTTCTCGATCTATCGTGAAGCGGGTCCTTAGTAGGGTTTCCATATCAGGTAATAGGAGGGTAAACAAAGGCACGGTGGATGCTATGTTCTATGATTTGGTGGAGGAAACCTTGCAAAATGATGTTGCCTTTAAAAGGAAAGTGACGGTGATACAAGACTTGAGAGAATTAACGAAAAATGTTCTTCATTACTATAAAGGCGACTTCTTGGACGAGCTCCCTGGGCTGGTTGACTTCACCGTTCTTTTGAATCTAAGTCCTGTTCAGAAAGAAAATGTTCGAATGTTACCAAAATATGAAAAATTCAAAAGAAACGCTGTTGGGACAGCTCTCTACATTCATCCTCGCCTATCTGAAATCTCGGCAGTAGCCGCTGGAGAAAGGGCTTGTACATTTAACGACGCAAAGATCGACAGTTTGATTGATTCGATGAATTTAAGAGATGGGGTGAAAACAAAATTTTTTCTTAACATTTTGTCTCTTTCTGTTTCTGCTGGAGAGAAGCTCCTTGCTTTTAGTCAATATATTCTGCCGCTAAAATTTTTGGAAAGGGTAGTGGTTAAAACAAAAGGGTGGCATGTCGGAACAGAAATTTTCATGATTTCTGGCGATTCAAGCTCTGATAGTAGGGAAAGATCCATGGACCAGTTCAACAATTCCCCTGATGCGAAAGTTCTTTTCGGTTCAATTAAGGCTTGTGGTGAGGGAATTTCCCTCGTTGGTGCTTCTAGGGTTTTGATTCTAGATGTCCATTTAAACCCCTCTGTTACTCGTCAAGCTATAGGGCGAGCTTTTCGACCAGGACAAGAGAAGAAAGTTTATGTTTATAGGTTGGTGGCTGCTGATTCACCAGAAGAGGATGATCATAAGACCTCTTTTAGGAAGGAGCTAATCGCGAAAATGTGGTTCGAGTGGAGCGAGTATTGTCGTAATCAGGAGTTTGAGTTGGGTGAGGTTGATATCGGAAGCTGTCAAGATATGTTCCTGGAAAGTTCTGTGTTAGGCCAAGATGTCAAGGCATTGTATAGAAGGTCAGTGACTTCCTATTCCTACAATGATTGGTGTACAAAATGACTTTGTTTATGCTGTATACGAATTAACCGTTATCTGATTGGTAATTCTTTTTTATTTTTTAACAGGTGATTTCGTGGCTTATGATCGCGAATCATCGAGCTAACTGAAGATACCTGATACATTTTAGTAAGAGACTCTCCCCGTAGAATATTTAGTTTGAATTCAAATATTATTCTCTGTATCTTTTCTTTTCATAGCCTAAAGGCATCTGTATTTCTTTTACAGGTGTTGCAGTATATATATATATATATATAGAGAGAGAGAGAGAGAGAGAGAGAGAGCAGAAAAGCTGGAGGCTTTTTTCTACATTCAAAACATACTAAAAAATGCTCGAGTTTTGACGTATTTGTAAATAGTCGAATTTGTCTCTTCGTATCAACTGAACAACCATTAGAAAGCCAAACTTCGGCACTAGTGTAGTATCCTGACAAAAATCAATAGATGTAATGACAAATAGTTGTTTTGTTGTTTTTGCCTCCAAACTCAAATCCATCTGTATAGAAAGCTTGTTACCAGGGAAAACCTCTTATGGATTTTTTTTTTTTTTTTTTCTCTGAATACCATAGAAATATCTTTTGTGATTGTTTTGGAAAGCCATCGAATCGAATAGATGGCACATCTGAATAAGAATCTGAATATGGATTCTCAGCCAACTTAACTCAGTAAGGAAGAATGGGAAAAAAAAAAAAAAAAGCAAAATGAAACAAAACCAGGTGGTGAGATGATGTCTTATTCCTCAAATAGTGCATTGTTTTAATTTTTTTTTTTCTTCTGTGTCCTTGTTTCAGTGTTGTAAGAGAAGTAAAAGGTTTTGAAGTAGCAAAAGTTTTGGATGGGCTGATTTGTGTATGATGGTGATGTGTGTCTCCTTGATTTTGGCTCACAAAGTTTTTGGATGGGTTGATTTGTGTGTGATGGTGATGTGTGTCTGCTTGATTTTTGTTGGATTTGTGTTGCTTCTCAGAATCAGACAGATAGGGACAATTTTGTTGGGTGTCATCTGTCACTCACAAGGCTTTATTTTTTTTTTATCTCTCTCATCTTGTTGTGTAAATTGTATGGATAAGTCCCTGTACCATCCTGATACTGCAAATTGGCCCCAGGACTGATTACTTAAGTTTGGCATTACCTACACTTATTAAACTTAAACACCTATTGCACTTTAATCTAATAAAATGATCCCTTTTTTTTTGTTGTAAAACGCCTTTCGTGTTTTAGTTTATTTTTGCGTGTTTTTACTGCCTCGTAAATGTAAAAATTGTTTGCTTTTTGTTCGTGCTTGAGAAGTTGTTTCATAAGACAAGTCTGGAATACGCTATGCATTCACACAATAAAAGACGCTCATAATTTCGAACACTTTGAGAATCACTACCCCAAAAACCAAGTGAAGCAACAATTAAAAGAAAATTTTAGAGCCTAATTAGAGAACATAGTTCATACAAAGTAATGCAACAAATCAACTACAATAATCAACTGTTGATGTCCAGGTAAAAATATGAAATCTAAAACAACTGGAAAGTCCCTACAAATGTCATTATCATGATATTCACATTGCCCCCCTTGAATGGCAAATTGTGATATTCAGACTCTTGAATAGGATTGCATTAGTACTTGGAAACAACCACTCATTGTATTCATATAAAGCATCATAATATAATACAAATTAAAATCTTAATGACAAGTGCCTCACAAGTCACAGGGTAAATAAATGCATGCAACATAAATAAAGAAGAGGTTATATTCTCACATCAGAAACTTCAACAACCCTATTTTTGTTATCAACATTCATAACCCTGTGAGCATAATGAACCCTTTCATGTAGAGAGAGAGTGAGGGGGGAGGATATATTACATAAACCCTTACCTTTACAAGAAGATTCTCAAATCATATACTTTTACATGTATATATATATATATATATATATATATATATATATATATATATATATATATATATATATAATCTTTACAACATGTTTGGCCTATTTTACCCCAATCATCTAACTTAATATATTACAATGTATTTATACTACCTTTCCTCTATCTATAGCAATTGGCAACTACAAACTTCATGCTCTTTAGGCATGTTATTCCCACATCCAAAATATCCAATTCTACCTTCTTTACCTTTATGGATACATATACTTAAATAGAGCTTTCAAGCCACAAAATCATGCAACAAAGGCGAGGGCTCGAACCTTTGCCTTTGATCCATCGGATTCATAGAATCGAATTCCGATGAATTAACTCCGATTTGAGGAGAAGTACCGTAGATATCTTCACCTCTAACCTCCGAGAAAGCCTGCTGAGTGTTCGGAACATGAAGTGCGCCATCGAAATGCTGCAACCCCAATGTGAGAGACACACTACCATTCCCATAATTTCCCAAACTAGCCAAGTTTCCCAAATTAGCCATTTGGTAGGCCATGAACCTCCCGCTTTCGTGGGGCTTCTGGCCCACCGCGTCATGAAGGAGCCCACTGTCCCTTTCGCTAAGCCTTTGATCCTTTAACATTAAATTCATGAAGGAATCGTCGGCACCCGCCTCGTTTGGAAACCCGATTGCCGCACCACCCATGTCTATTTCGGAATTGTTGGTTTTGGATTCGCTGAATTGGCTTGTTTGGCCTCTTTTGGTCGCAGAGCTCTTCAGGTCCTCTCTCTCTTCAGATGAGCCGATCTCGTCTTTACTTCTTGGTACATTGTCCGAGGAAGAGTTTGAATCCATCTCGGCGTCACCAGTTTCTTCTTTGTACATGTCCTCTATCATCGGTTTCCAAAGACGAACACGAGCATTTATAAACCAGTTTGAGATCTGGATGAATAGAGAGAAAGCAAGAAAGTGAGAAAAATGTCGAGATTAGTGCTATCAGACATGATTTACCTTCTTATTCCGCTCAAAATTGACCGACCGCATACGGGCGATCGAAGTAGCAGGTGCCGACTAAAGATAAAGTAGTTTACCGTCATTAAGTTTTAGGGCGTGTTTGGTAAACTCGAACTGGGAGATGAAAAGGTGGAGTTCAAGAAAGTGAGAAATTATTAAGTTCGGAAAAGTGGTGTGAAGCAGGAGTTTTAGAGGACCGCAGGTGGGACCAACCTTAACATCGTCACACGAGCTCTCAACTTCGCATAGAGACGTGAAGTGCCACTGCGCCCGATCCCCGGGCGATGTCGAGTTCGGAGAACTCGTGAGGATCGATGCAGCGCACTTCAATAATAACAAACAGCCCCAAAACTAACTCGTCAAAGTCGCTTCATTTTCAAAAAATAAGGAAACACCTATTACATACTCAATGTTGGACTATTCGATATTGTAACAACTATACAGAGGCCACACGAAATCATATTTCACCATGCAAAATTACACGCCATTCTTATTCGAATATTCTGATATCTTCTGACGAAAATGACATTTTTGTTTTCCGAAAATTCTATAATTTTTACTCTTGGCAAGATAGATTTGTCACAATAATAAAATTTTTTATGAAGACATTCTTCGTATGTCAAAGAAAAATTAGAGTACCTGACTCCGCGTCAAGCCAGTTTGTCTTGCTAGCATTAACTTCTCAGAATCTTTTGGATAACTGCAAAAAATATAAGAAAAAAAAAAATATATATATATATATAAGAGATTCGAATAAATATAAGAAATTAAGAAAAAATTATTCTTTTACCAATGTATCTTTGCAAAGTCAGCATTTTAACAGATTGCCATCAATAACTCACTTTCTTACATATATAGACAACAGATTGGTAAATATATATATTACCAAAAAAAAAAAAAAACAGTCAAATACAAATTTAACCTCCTAAAAATTGAATTAGTATCAATGCCCTTTCGAAAATTTAAGCTCCTTCGTTCCATCACTTCCCAAGTTAATACAAGGATGCTTTTGTAAAAAATTGTCCTTTCCTTTCAAGGAGTACATGTGAGAAAGTACCAAGTATGAATTTAAGTATTTTGTAGGGATGTATACATAAAAGTCCCTATAAAGTATATCACAAGAAAAGCGAAACTGGTTTGGAAGAAAGCAACATGCACGAAGAAAATGTTCAAAAACCAAACAGAGCTTCAATACAAAATCATTAATGGGAGATTCGTAGATTCCAGTAAGAAATGCTCATAAGGGACTTCTATGAAAGAAAAACAGAAGATGAAAGTTAGGGACCATTTGACAAATATCTGAGAAGTCAGGGGCCCAAAATTCAGAAAAGTATATATTGCTGAGAAGCTGCGATGTCAAGGGTTTTGCATGAAAATCGGGACTTTACAGCGCGCATATACTTAAATAGAAGGTTCAGAAGAAAGCAACGTACGGATGAAGGAAATGTTCGAAAAGCCATGCACGTAGAATTGAAACCGAGTTTTCCGGTAGCCCTCTCTGAGGCCTCCAAGCATTTTGGTGAATCATTCCGAATTGTTGGACCGCTCGCTGTTGCCTCAACTGCTGATCGATATAACGAAGGCGAGTCAATCCACCCCCTTTGCTAGCGGAACTCTCCTCTTCACCAAGGCCTTTTCGAATGGATCGAATTTGATCATTAATAGTATCTTTGAGACAGCGGAAGTGTCGCGAGATTGTTTGAAGAGCAACAGCTGTATACGGCTTAGCGGACCCAGAACCAGCTACTACATCGAACGATGAAACTACAATTTGCATTTGTTGGTAGTAGTGTTTGTATCTCCTATCAACCTGCAAAAATTGCAAAAAATGTGGTAAAAATGAAGTTTAAGTTGAAAACACACTTGAACTTCGTACAAATGAGTTGTAAACAGTTTCAAACTAACACTGCACTTAATCAACATATTCGCCAGTATAAAATTATGCATGTGCTTTTCATCTGAACATGAAGCCGTGGTTCTAAGGAGTCATAGGCTTATATAATTTGGTTGTCAAAAGGAGTGATGGAAAAGAAGTAATGACATGAGATGATTTGTTCTAAAAAGACTCTAGAAAGTGAATTCTACAAGAAATATCATCAGATTGGGTATATCATGATTTGATTTCATTTTCTTTTTTTTTTTTTGGTATTCTGAGATATTCTTATTAAATAAGTTTACTTAGAAACCTATAGCAACTTACAACTATTTGCTTACGAAAGTACTTTGTTTAGTGGATTTGTCTTTCAAAGAGTTTAATGTTCAGGTTTAATCGAACGGCGCATTTAGTCTGCCAGCAGACAGAATTCCTAGTTCATCGATACACATTAAAAGTGATAGAAAATTGATTTAATCTAGTTAAGAAGAAACAAGTACTAAAATTTGATTTGAGCAAGTGTTTAAAAAGCACGAACAGCTTATTCATCGGTAGCCTCCCCCCAGCAGCTTTGCACAGTAATAGAGAAAGAAGTTTCAAATTGGAGCTTCTTGTTTTGGGTTCAAAAAGCTCATTTCAGCTTCCCGCCGCAACAAAGTTATAGAGTTTTTGTTTGCCAAACATCTGGGCGTTACTTTTGGGGGTAGAGAAGCTATTTAAAAAGCCAAGCCAAACAGACTCTAAATCAGTCACAGATTGTGTTGACGGCAAAAAAATCATTTAGAAGAAAAGCATAGACAGTCCCCATCCCAATACCAAGACGTAGAATCTGACTTTTTTTAGTAACAAAAGGAAACAGCTTTCAAGTTCTCATCAGCAAATATCTATACGCAAAAAATACATTACCAAGGACCTTTTCTGCTTTGAAAATCATAAAAACGAATGCAGCATTAATCAACCACTCCAATATAGCATTTTGATAAGAGTTTTTACAACAAATATTGACTTACCATTTATCATTGCCCTTTTATCGTTATTGTCATTTGAGTCATCATTATGCGCTGATTTCCAGATACTCACCCATTAATTATTTTATCTCATGAAAACTCTCGAACTTCTTAGGTTTCATTTAAATAAACTGTTAAAGTAACCAATCATATTTCTGTCTCATGCAACAGCGAACTGGTTCTCTCTCTCTTTCCCCCTCATTCATTGTTCAAGAAAGATTTGATTAGCTCCTATGAGTCAGTAAGTTTTATTTTTCCATAATGGACTAGAACTCATGCTCTATCTCCGCAACTCTTCTTCTCTCCAGGTTTTAAGACCCACTGAAAACCCAAGCTATATTGAATTCGCTTCTTTCATTTAATAATAAATAATATCCCGCGGGCTGTATTCGTACATAAGGAAAAGAACTAAAAGAAGAGTTTTATATTCTCTTCACAGTACAGAAACCTCTCTGCTAACTTTTAAATTACATGAAAGGTTAAGTAGGGGTTCGCCAAACCATTCTTCTACTATCGATGGTTTTTTTAAAAAAAAAAAGAAAGAAGAAGTGAAAAGAGATACACGTAGACTTAATGAGTTTGCATGAACATCAGAATCTTTCAACCTCGTCATGTAAAGAAAAAACTGAAAAAAACTATCGACGCTAGTAAAATATAAAAGTCTCGACCGTTAATGGAAAACAAAGCAACGGATTTTCGTCAAAGGAAAATTATAGAGACTTTTTTTGCCTTTCCAGTTCGCACGCGACCTAAGGTAAGAATACCCAACTAAAGTCTCATGCAGTATATGACGCATAAAGCAATACTTCATTTAAATGTTGCGATCAAAATGATAGAAGAAATTATTCCCGGGACCTATTTCACAACATCAGCTGTCGACTACACAGCTGATCTGCCCTCCAAAATTTAAAATTATTATTTTCTAAAACAACTGGACGGTTCATGACTGACGTGGCGAACCACGTCCAGGCAATGGTTTCCTCTTTCACAGAGCTAAAATTAATAACTCTGCATTTAATGCTACGAAGATTAAGGTTGCCTTATTGAATAACTAAATATTGATCACAAAACTTGGACTTGAAGGGCATTAATGTGCACCTGATCTAGCATAGCCAAAAGCTTCACCAGCTTGTTCTGAAGCTCCTGTCTTTCAGAGGGAGACAACTCATTAGACTGTGCATTCGGCTCACGAGAATTCGAAGAAATTCCGTCGCTTTTCGATGTGCCGTCAGATTCTTTGCAATCCGCAACTCCAGCTGAATTGTTATTCGCGTTCTGGTTCTTATCCACCTTCTGTTTCAAGTCCTTTCGAACATTCACAACCTCATCGAGCAATTCTTGTGCCGCGTTGAGATACTTTGAATTAGTGATCGAGCGAGAGACTTCCGAATGCATGAATTTCGATCGAGCATCGTCATCTCCATGCGGCCCATAAATTCCACCGTTCAATTGTTGAGCATTAACCATAGCAGCATATTGGAAAGGAGGCGGCATAATATGCGTTCCGAGGCTAAGAGACAACCCCTGACCGTGAACTGGAGGGAAATTCGGCTGTTGCAAAGGTAAATTTTGACCGTTCAATATACCGAAGTTTAGCTGCATCCCCAAATGGGTTTCATCACCAATAGGGTTAGGGTTTTGAATGAGATCGCCGGCGCCGTTCTGCGACGCGCCGATCATCTGCATGAGTATCTCGTTCCTCCCGTCCTTCAAATCGCAGTAAGACGAATCTTGCGAAGTCACAGCGGGGGCAATTCCCGTAAACTCCGGAAATGGGCCTGAAGAAGGATGGTTAAGATAAAGCAGGTTTCCCATGATTGATTGTGAAGGGTAGGATTCACTTCCCGCATCCCGCGAACAAAGGGCCGGCATTTCCCTTTGGTTGGCGGCGCTCGAGAAGTAAGTCGCCATCCAATCCTCGATTAATTTCAGATGTTTCGAGATTGATGGCCCCCCGTATGCGAATCAAGCGGCCGCCTCGTTCCAGGAGTCGGTTCGGGCATCAACCAACTGAATTTCTTGAAATAAATGTAATACAGCTGCAAGAAGTCATGCGAACGGAATCGATGTTACATCAAGAATATAAGCAGGAGTTTGGAGAGAAAGATATGAAAATTTTCCCTCAAAAACACAAACTTGAACATGAAAATCGTATCGAGAAACTCGGATTACTACTAATACTTGGATTTCTCAGAGCTGCTTTCGAATTCGGGCTTACCTTTGATCAACCTCACCTCACCTGCAGCTTCTTCGGAAAACCGAAGCTTATTCTAACATTCTCCTGATCTTAGAACAAACACATCTCACCAGTAAGCACACCACCAATCTGGATAGCAAAGCAAATCAAATTCAAATCCTCTTAGCATAAAATAAGGTTGATAGTTCATCTCCAAAAGAAAAAAAACACCCAGAAATTCTGCAACTGATCCCTATCATCCTATTTTTTTAAAAAAAAATATAAAATAAAATTCATGTGGTCAAGAATTTTATATAATTCCAAAAACCCCATAACCCTAATCCACCAACTACCTAAATACCCCAACAAACCCAACAACCCAGAAAAAGAAAAACTTTGAAGCAATCCCAACAATTTCTTGTACAGAATCAATTGATTTTTCTTCTTCTTTTTGCTTTTTTAATTTCAAGAACTTATCATCATGCACACCAAATAAGAAGATGCTTCACATCACACACCTAATTTTTAGCTCCCAAAACCCTAAACTAACCCTCCCCCCCCAAAAAAAAAAAAAAAATTAGAAAATCAATCAATGATTGAGCTGATAACTACCTCAAGCAAAGGGTTGGAAAAAATTAAAATAACAAGAGAAGGAAAAAGTAGAGGTAGATGAAAGAGAATAAAAATGAGAATTAGGGGGGGAATAAATAGATGGGGAAGAGGAGGGGAGAGGGATAGAGATATCAACATCCCTCCAAAAAAACAATTATTTATGAACTATGTATGAACAGTGATAGATTGATGGGTACATAGAGATAGAGAGAGAGAGAGAGAGAGAGAGAGAGAGAGAGAGAGAGAGAGAGAGAGAGAGAGAAAGGGAGGGGGGAGGAGGGATAAAAAAAAAAAAAAAAATGGATACCTGGCAGGAGAGGGGAGAGGGGTGTGGGGGAAGGCTATGGTTATGCTTTCCTGATGGGGGGCAGGAAAGCAGGAATTTTTACAACAGCTGCTGATCTTCTGATAGCAGTCTTCCCTCCCTCCCTCTCCCTCTCTCCCAATATGGTGACAATCTGATCTTGAGATGTACAAAGAAAAACAAAAAGAAAATGAAAGAAAGCACTCCACTTTCTCTCTCTCTCTCTCTCTCTCTCTCTCTCTCTCTCTCTCTCCTTAGAATATAATAATATCCATAAAATAAAATATAATAATGATATTATAATAATAATAGTATACAATATCTCCCTTGTGTTGTGTGGAAAGTCACCACCATTTTGGTGGGGTTTTTTTAAAAAAAAAAAAATCATGTTTTTTAATTATTATTTTTTTTTTTTATTTGATTGTGCTTCCTTTTCCCTCCTCCTGGTGCTTTCACCATTACATTGGCAAATTTTCAGTTTTGTCCCTGTGAAGTTATTATTTACTTCATATTCAATCCATTGGACAAGTTAATGTAATAATAATATACAAAAGAGAGAGTAAATATTTTTAACCAAGAAAAATCTTTGAAAAATTTTCACTAAAAATATTGAGACTTATTCGAGTGGTTCTACTAAAATAATACGCTAACACTACCGCAGATATTTTCGTATTGTAACATATAGGGATGGTAATTCAGCTCGCTGTTCGCGAGCCAGCTCGTGTTCGGCTCGAAATGAGCTCGAGATCGAATCGCTCGTTTAGTAAACGAGCCGAACACGAGCAGAATTTTTCAGCTCGTTTAATAAACGAGCCGAATACGAGCTGAGGTCAGCTCGCTCGAGTTCGGTTCGATAACAGCTCGAATATATATATATATATATATATATATATATATATATATATATATATATATATATATATATATATATATATATATATATATTACTATTTAGATTATTATTTAGATTTTAGGCCATTAATTTTTTATGAATTTTAATTATTAGATTAAAATTTTAATTTTTTAATTTTCTTTCAATTTTATACCTAATAGTAGGAATGAAAATTAAACTCGTTGTTCGCGAGCCAGCTCGTGTTCGGTTCGTTAATAAGCAAGTCGAACACGAGTTGAATTTTTCAACTCGATATTTAAACGAGCCAGCTCATATTCAGCTCGTTTATTAAACGAGCCGAACACGAGCCGACCCCAGCTCGCTCGTGTTCGGCTCGTTGACACCCCCTAGTAACATATATTTACTTCTAAATAAAAAAAATTAAATTAGAGCTTTTTGAAAATTAAGCAAGAATTTTAAATTTTTTGATTAGCAAAACACTCTAACAAAATCCTTTTAAAGTTTAAAATTTCTACAATATCTACTGTGGCAGCTTATAAACAATGATTAGAAGATCATGAAGCTCACAAGAGATACAAAAATTTTGTTCTTTGGAGCCCATAAATTGTGCAAATCATAACTTCTAGGGTTGTTTCTGCAAAAACCATAACTCAACTTGTTAATATCTTCTAAATCTCTCGTTGTTTATAATCTCCCACTTTTCCCTTTCACCAATTTAACACCAATCCTCAAAAAACTAAATTTTATTATGCACGTGACACCACCACTCCCTGCTTAGTGCTTAATTAATAATAAGGGGCAATTTCTTATATACCCTTATAAATTTTTTTATTTTTAAATTTATTCCTTTTAGAAGGCTAATATTAAAACTATTATTCTTACGTTCCAATTTTTTTCTAAAATACTCATGAAGTTAAACTCTGTTAGTGTACCGTTTGGAGCTGCCATTATCTGTGTGAAATTACCATTTTGCCCTTTTAAATATACCTTTATACCATAACCAACTTTTTTTTTTTTTTTATGTATCCTTAAAATTTTCAATAGTTTTGATAGATAAGAACAAAATAGGTATATCTGATAGTTTTCAACTCCGATTATTATTTAACTCTAGTTTAACTCTAGTTAACTTAACAAAGAAAAACGGTAGGAGTATTTTTAATAACGGTGAAACATATGAAGAATATATTGAAAAGAAAAAAATAAGAGGAACAAATCAGATATTTCTTCAGATTTCAGAAATATACAGATAATTATCTCTAATAATAATCTCTAATAATAAAATCCTCTCTAGAGAAAGTTAATTACAGTTATTTTACAAGAAATTAATAGCAGTGTCACGTCCTATTTTTACGTAGGTCATCTATTATAATTTTAATATATTTAATTTTTTTTTTTTTTTTTCAGACGTAATCACCGTCCACGACATTATAACGGGATTAAAAACTTTAGTCTTTTTTATATATTGTATATAAAATTATTTCAAATTATTTAAGTATGCTTATAAGTATCAGATAATGTGAAACTCGTCTCGCTAGTTTTTAGTCAAATTTGCGAAGAGTTGCAATTCACTCTCAACAATCGTCAGTCAGAGTAGTCGTACTTTGCCCGTTGTATAATCATGTATGATCGGTCGAAACTCATCTCACATTTTCGACTCATGATTAACTTTGATACTAATTATGACATCCAATTTTTTATAGAGCCGTCCATTATAGAACTATTCTAGTAATAAATGCTTAACTCTTTTAACCTTTTAAATCTAAACATGGCCGAAAATATTATACTCGAATTAAAAAAATTTAATCATTCTATATGTTATATGTAAGACTATATCAAACAATGGAATGTCACATGCATCTAATGAATTACTTTCACATTGCAGCATAAGGTCATACAATAACCAAAAAAAAAAAAAAAAAAAAAAAAAAAAAAAAATCATTCACTATAAAATTAGCATTTTTTTTTTTTGGCTGATTAGATTCTTTACTATCCTTAATGAGAAAATACAATTGATTTAGGTCCGATTTAGATACAGTATAAATTTTTTTAATAAAATGATAAGTATGGAGTTTACGGTATAAATTTTTACTTTTTCAAAAATTTTACCATTTATAATTTAATAGTATGATATATTTTACTTACAAAATAATTTATCTTATTTAAAATAAAAAAAATTAAATAGTAAATACGGTATCTAAATCTAAATATCTAATTACACTCCACATATAAATTTATTAAATAAATTAATATATATATATATCTTAAAGGAATGTAACTTTTACAATACTATCGATAGCACTAAATTATTGGTGCTATTAAGTTTTTAGTTTTTGGATTAAAACATGCGTGGTTAAGATGATAGTGGTCCCCTAGGATTTACTAGGTGGTTGGTTGAATAGTAAATATTTTAGGGGATCACTATAATCTCAACCGCACATCTTTTCATCTAAGGGCTAAAAACTTGATAGCACCAATTACTTGGTGCTATCGATAGTATTCTAGCGGGACTCTATATCCCAGGTTAGTGCCCGAGAGTGCCGGAGTATGTCAGCCAGGTTGGTATCAGGTTCGGCGAGTTTTTCCTGAGATCTTATTGACCAATATGGTGGCTTTGATTGGGTACTTGCTTGTTCTTTCATTGATGCATAAATTGCCTAATCAGCTTTGCATCATACTCTTATGATTGCCAAGTGCTCGTTCAGTTTTGTTCAAAATCTATATCAGCATTTTTCATCATACACTTATGATTGCTTAGTGCGTAGTTTAGACTACTCTGGTATTGGCTATAAGTGCTTAGCCGTGTATGTATAGAAAAGGCTCAATCCAAAAGGATTAGAAATTTTCTATATATGTGACGGTCTGTAGTACCCTGACTTGCTTTTAAACTCTGATTGAAAAAAAAAAAAAAAAAAAAAAAAAAAATTAGACTCTATTTTCGAACTCGGTGCGTGACAGATTTTATGGTATCAGAGCACCATAAAATATTTAGCCCTTAGATGAAAAGATGTGCGGTTGAGATTATAGTGATCCCCTAAAATATTTACTATTCAACCAACTACCTAATAAATTTTAGGGGACCACTATCATCTTAACCACACATCTTTTAATCCAAAAACTAAAAATTTGATAGCACTAATGGCTTGATACTATCGATAGTATTTCAGTCTAATTCTATATATATATATATATATATATATATATATATATATATATATTTTAGAGGAATGTAACTGTTACAATATGGACTTTTTCTTCTCTCTACATCTCTCTCTCTCTCTCTCTTTGTGTGTGTGTTTTACCTCTCTTCAAATCCAAGTATGGGGGCTTCTTCAATGGACAAGTGTGTTTTGGAGCAGTGTGTGAATATGCCTTCATCTCCTAACAACCAGTTGGTGGACCTAAAACCTTTGTCTTAGACTGACTTTTATACCCAGTTGTACCTCCCCCCTCTCCAACCCCTCCTTCTCCTCCTCCTCCTCTCTCTTTCTCTCTCTCTCTCTCTCTCTCTCTCTCTCTCTCTTTTGTGTTTTTTTCTCTCCTCCCTCCCAATATATATATATATATATATATATATATATATATATATATATATATATATAAATTTAAATCACCTAATGAATCTTTTAAAAATTTTGATTTAATCATCCAACCTTTTAATTTATTTGATTTAAATTTAAGTTAACAGCACTTTAATTTTAAAATTTGAATGTCCGTTTATACCTATAAATTTAGTTAGTATATTTCATATAGTTCTAGCTAATAATTATATATTTATTAAAAAAAAAAAAAATTAAATTTTAAGTTGAAGTGTCGCTGACTGACTTAAATAAAAAAATTAAAAAATTAGATAATAAAATCAAAATTTTGAAAGATAGTATAGTAGATTTAAAATGATTCGTAATTCAGATAAGTTCTCATTAGCATAATAATAATAATAATAATAATAATAATGATAAACATATATAAAATATTTCTGAACATCTTGTATTTTGATTCAAATATTCATTTTAAAAAAAAACTTTAATTTTCAGTATTCCAGTTTATTTAATTTTAAACCATCCGAGGATTCTTTCAGTATAAAATTTATGCCTCTATTACGTTATTTAGTAAAATTGTAGTCACATAAATTATATAAAATATCCTAATCAAGTATGTAAAGTAAATGACACATTCAAATTTTAAATTATACCGGCGGTCACACAAATCAAATCAAATAATTTAAAGAATTAGATAGTCAAATAAAAAAAAAAGAAATTTCAAATAGTTGGATTAAATTGAGTTATAGTTGAGGTAAGTTCCATACAAATGTAACTAATTTTATTTTTCTATATTTTACACACAAATTTTTATTAAAAATAAATTATTTCCCTAGGAGTCTGACAGAATTTAAATTTAAAACTTTCTATTATAATACCATGTGAAATTATATAAAACAGCGGTTGAATTTCAAAAACTTAAACTACTAATAAGGGGTTGTTTGGAAATGGGTTAGAATAGAGAATAGGGAGATATCCCTCTTGTTCTTCCAAACGTACTTGGAATCAACCGGTAAAGCTTGTTCCAATACAACTAGAATAAGCTGGAATTACTATTCTCACTCTTCCCAACCACCCTCTTACTTTTTTCTTAAATACCCTCTTACGTCTACCGAGGCACTCTCTTTCACTTTATTATTACATAATAAAGTTGATAGCAAAAAAATAATTTACCCCAACTAATACTCTTTATTCATCTTATTCCTATCATACCAAACATAAAATCTCTTATTCCTGAAACTATCCCAAACGTTTTTTTACACTAGTTCCGTATTTTATACTTATCTCTGGATTAGCTAGTTCTTTCTTAACCTGTTACCAAACGGGCCCTTTTATAGAGAATTGTATTTATATATTTTATATTCAACAAATCATGTGCCTTTTATATCAAGGGAAATGCTTTTTGTACACCCCCAAGTGGGGTGTACATCTTACACCCCACCCATTCAAGGGTGGGGTAAATTTTATCTGTCACTTCGAAGTGATCGATAGGTTAGTCCCCACTCTTGAATGGGATGGAGTGTGTGATGTAGACCCTATATGGGGTGTACAAATAGCATTGCCCTTAATTATATCAATGTTACCTTATTAAAATAATGTGCATTATTACTTGATTAAAATAAATTAATTAAATAAATTAGTTATTCTTTGGCCACTTTGGTAAGCTCTCCTTGTTTTTGCACCAAATCCCATTTATAGTTGTGACGTGTGGTGATTAAACACCACACCTTTGTGTTGCTTTCACATCCCTTTGAAAAAATTAATGTGGCCTTTGGTTGCTTACTCACCCTTCTCACATATATTTATGCATTTTTTTTTATATTTATATTAAACAAAAAATATAAAAATTTTATAAAATTTAGTATTTCACCGAACAGACGTCTAAACTTTTAATTTTGAGAATTAAACTCTCTAATTTATGTCAGATAAATCGATGGGTCTCTATTCTAAAACAGAAGAGTTGCTTGTTAAACGATCGTTTTGATTGTATATCTAGCACTAAAGTTTACGAAATAATAAATTCATGAAAGAATCTATTGGTCTCTTCTAGTAGTTGTGATAATTAATAACAGATTAAATAATAAGATGAATTTAGTTTTGATTTTTATTGGTTTTCTTTTATTCCTTAGAATTGAAGAAGTAGTGTTTTTTTATGAAATTTAAAAAATTTAATTGTAAAAATTAAAAGTTTACGCTAGACCCCTCAAATTTGTTTTTTTTCCCTGATATCCTTTAACTTCTGACTTTTTTTTTTTTTTAATCAAGAAATTTTAGTCAATTAAATTAGAGAAATTTTCATTTTTACATATAAGTGATGTAATCAAATTTGTTAACCTTTTTCCCCATCTTTTACCAAATAAAATTAGACTAATTAATGACTAATTACTCATAGAATAATTAAATTCAAATTTAGAACAAGCAAAAAGCTGAGATATTCAATCAAAAGAAAAATTAATTGAGGGGTCCATTTCAAAAAGTGCTATAGTTGAGGGGGGTCTAAATGTATTTTAATCTTTTTCTTTTCAATTTTCCTTTTAAAAATGGTCCACTACAAGTGTTGTTATTATCTATATGACTTTATTATTTATTATTTAGGGTTTATTTACTTCATTAGTGTAAATCTGGAAGGTTCTCTTGGAATTAAGCCATTCAAATGCGCCACGTGGCGGTCGTCGATTGGACCAATCTCTGTGCTTAGGATATCAATGTAGAAAATAATGAGAAAAAAAAAAATTTATTGTATGTATTTAATTAATAGGGTATCTAGAAGAACAAAGGTTTATAAATATTAGACAAAATAAAGATCTTGACTTTCTCGACGAATCAGAAAAAAATAATTATTTTTCCACGCAAATTGTCTTTTTTATTTTTCACACCACTTTTTCTAAGTTGTTAATATTTTCAAAATATATTAAAAAAATATAGGTAATGCCGACACAATTTCGCCTACATTTTGAATCGATTGGAATCAAGTACATAGGCATTGAAATTTACAAAATATTTGCCCATGTTGTTAGAAGAGTTTGTTGTTGTTATTATTTTTCAATGTGTGGAGGGTAGGGGTGTCAACGAGCCGAACACGAGCGAGCTGGGGTCGGCTTGTGTTCGGTTCGTTTAATAAACGAGCCGAACACGAGCTGGCTCGTTTAAATATCGAGCTGAAAAATTCGGCTCGTGTTCGGCTCGTTTATTAACGAGCCGAACACGAGCTGGCTCGCGAACAATAAGTTTGATTTTCATTCTTACTATTAGGTATAAAGTTGAAAGAAAATTTAAAAATTAAAATTTTAATCTAATAATTAAAATTCATAAAAAATTGATGGCCTAAAATCTAAATAGTAAAATTTATATATATATTCGAGCTGTTATCGAACCGAACACGAGCGAGCTGACCCAGCTCGTGTTCGGCTCGTTTATTAAACGAGCAGAAAAATTCGGCTCGTGTTCGGCTTGTTTACTAAACGAGCGATTCGATCTCGAACTCATTTTGAGCCGAACATGAGCTGACTCGTGAACAGCGAGCTGGACTGCCACCCCTAGTGGAGGGTAAGTACAAATGTCTAGCATAATTTTCATCAAAGAATTAACTTCTAATTAAATTAAAAAAAAAAAAAAGGGTTGTGATAATTTTCAAATGTGCAAGCTCTAGCATTAGAGTTGTGATAATTCACCTTCGCATAGTCACTGCCTCTTATTTTTTCCCATTATCTCACCATCAAGGCTTAAATCTCGTGCTTAGTTTAGGAATTCAGAGTTTTGATATTGTCGGCTTAAAAAGACCAGCATTTTATCTTCTGACGGAAGATCATGTTAGGTCGAGTCACGCTCAGAGTTAATAGAAATATGCAACCGACTGATTGGGTCGAATCATAATTGAGATTCGTGAGCATTATTTTTTTACGCTTGAAATAAATCGGTTGTGTATTTCTATTAACTCGAACTTTTGAAATTAATGATTAATGCAAACGATTAGACTTAATCCTGATCAATTTCTCAATTTACAAATAAAAAACTACTTAATCGATCTGTGTGGCATCTCAAACTTAGTCCTCCTATTAAGTTGTCTAATTAAAATAAAGAAAAATTCGTAAATTGCCATGAAATCAACTTATGTACTTTCGTAATTACGCGACGAGATTAAAATTAACCGTTTAGATGGTAGCTACATAAATGTTTTCATCCAATTTAGCAGCGAATTCGAAATAATTAATTATGATTGCAATGAAATGAAGGGTAGAGATCTACTTATAAAAAACTCTAGTCCCCTAATTAAAGACCCTTGTGCACTTAATATTACATGCATGTGCAATGAATTTGTTGTTTAATTTATATATATATATATATATATATATGAGCAATGCTACATGTACACCCCGAAGGGGTGTACATCATACACCTCCACCATTTTAATGGTGCCGATATTTTTTACGGGTCACATCGAGTGACCCATCATCACACCCCCACCCTTAGATGGGTGGGGTGTATGATGTACACCCCGAAAGGGGTGTACACATAGCATTTTCCTATATATATATATATATATATATATATATATGGGGTAATTTTCTATATATCTCTAAAATTTTTTTTGTTTTTATATTTATTCCTCTTAGAAGGTTAATATTAAAACTATTCTTCTTACGTTCCAACTTCTTTCCAAAATACCCCTGAAGTTAAACCCTGTTAGTGCACCGTTTGGAGCTGCCGTTATCTATGTGAAATTATCATTTTGTCATTTCAAATATACCATAAACTCTAAACCCTAAACCCTAAAACCCTAAACACTAAAATCCTAAACCCGAGCAAAATAGGTATATCTGATAGTTTTCAACTCCGATTATTATTTAACTCTAGTTTAATCCTAGTTAACTTAACAAAGAAAAACGGTAGGGATATTTTTAATAACGGTGGAACGTATGAGGGATATATTGGAAAGAAAAAAATAAAAGGGATAAATCAGATATTTCTTCAGATTTCAGAAATACACAGATAATTATTCATATATATATATATATATATATATATATATATATATATATATATATATATATATATATATATATATATATATATATATAGCACATTAAACTAATAATATTAATAATCTAGGACTTATACTAGATTGCCTCTCTCTCTCTTTATCAATATATATCTCTTTGAAAAAAACAATTCCAAACTAGTTTGAGATGTACTAGAAGATTCATCTTCAATTATAATGCATGCATGTGTAGTTGTCAACATATATATATAGATAGATTAGTAACAATAACTCATGGCCAAACTCTTTACCTCACTCAAAAAAGTCACATGAGCAAGAGCCAGCATTAATAAAAGAACCTTCTTAAGGCCATTAATGTACAACAAAGTTCACACACCACATGGTGGAGCTAACACTGTGTCCTATGTATAGTACCTAGAAATCATAGGATGTTATTTTCCTAAAGTTTAGGTCAAAAGCTCCTTTTGTATCTTCCTTTTGTCCTTTTTTTTCCCACTACAAAAGAAAGTGCATACATGAGTTGGCTTGATTAGTGATCTCCTCTTTGCTTCCCCCACACAACAATTAATCATTATTTCTGTGGATATTTTTGTGAACTAGATAGCTTATTAGAATAGAACTAGTTAAGTTTGAACTTGAAAAAAACCACATACATGCATGTCTAGAGTGAAAAATTAAGATGAGCTTTTACTACTATGACATTTTCGAAATTTGAATTAGTTATATATATAAGGCTAAATTACAAAAAAAATTTCTGTAATATCCCGCTTTTTCACTTTGCCCTCCTGTCTTTTAAAAGCCTATATATTATCATTTCGTAATTACCGAAATATGCATTTACCCTCCCGCCGTCACGATTCCGTGAGTGAGCCGTCAGTTTTTTTTAAAATATTATTGGATATACCCAAAATACCCTTCAAAAATGACGAGAAATAAGTCTAAACCCCTTTCTCTTTCCTCCATTATCTTTTTCCTCCAATATAAGATAAGGGTATTTTCGTCAATTTACTTTCTCCGTTAACGCCGTTGCCCCCTAAAGATAATTCGGTAATTACGAGGTGGCAAAATATAGGCTTTTAAAAGACATAGGGACAAAATGAAAAAACGGAATATTACAAGAGGGTTTTCTGTAATTTAGCCTATATATAAATAATATAATAGGACTAAGTCTCTTAACCCGGGTATAGTATTTTGGATAGTAACAATACCTAAAATATTAAGAGAGTTAAGCGTACTAGAGCTAGAGTAGTTCGTCACAACTGCCATCGATTAATGCTTTATTTTGAAGAATATATATCAAGTAAAAAGAAAAACCCATTAAGATGCATTAATTCCAAAACTTAGCAACATTAATATATAGCTTATTTTTTATTATTACGTGCAATTTTGTGTTTCAAAGTCCCGTAGTTAATGCACCGTGGGATCGATCGATCATCCTCGTATGCATGCATGCATGCATGGACTACTCCTGGGCACGAAAATGAAGAAATATCACACCCTAACCGTCTCAATCGATCTCGATCCTAAGTTCTCACAAATCTATAGTGCTATATATATATATATATATATATATATATATATATATATATATATATATATATATATATATATATATATATATATATATATAAAGAATTAAATACTCTAAAATATATTAATCGATCTTCTTAACCATTTGATATCTATTAGATTAATATTATTGTTAGATAAAAAAAACACTTGTGCAAAAACTTCAGTTGGACCTGCATACACGCGCTATTTAACCCAACAGAGATTAAATTATGATAAATAGCTTTCTATATATATATACATATATACTTAACAATGAAAAAATGATCGTGACAAACATGCGAAAAGATTTGATAGGTGTACATGCATCAAAAGTTATACATGATCCATATAATAGTGTGGTCCTACATGGTCTTCCTCTATAAAATTGTTCTCATTTATTCTTCATTATATATATATATAGTTGTTCTCTCTCTCTCTCTCTCTCTCTCTCTCTCTCTCTCTCTATATATATATATATATATATATATGCTACCCATCTTTGATTAATTAAGCTAATCTCTTTTTTTCTCTCTCTCTCTTATACTTTAACCTAATCTATAAGCCCACATGATTCCAAATCTTGTATAGGATATTAAATGCTGCCAAAAAGGCTGACGAATTCAAATGCTATTAAATTAAATTATTAAATTGGAAATGTAATATCTCCTACATGACCACTTTGTCTTAATATATATATATATATATATATACATAACCACACAAACAAGAAATAGAATAGCTATTCTATATATATATATATATATTATTATATTAAATAGAGTGATGAGTTGGCCAAGTCTCAAGGAAAATACATGGAATAAAAAAAAAATGGCAACTACTACTTGGGGCCCATTTTCATGGCCGGCCTAATATATCTAACTAGTGGCAGGCCCGCGCTGCGCAACGAGAATTTTTTTTTTCTTTTAATATAAATTTAAGATAATATATTTATGTGATAAATAATTTATATGTTTTTTTTCGTGTAGGTGATGATTTCTCTTAAAAGAGAAATTCAGCTTTTGTCTATAAAAAAAATAAAAGCATAAGAAAGGAAGGCACGAAGGTAATAAAATACTGCGAATGATAAAAAAGAGAAAAAAGAAAAAAGTTAAGGCGGATAAGCACTAAGGTTATGTTTGGCCAGAAATGATTTCAACAGAATTAATTTTAATTTTGAGAATTGATTTTTTGGTTAATAGTTGTAGCGTGTTTGGTAGAGTTTATATGAAAAATAATTTTTATTAAATAATTTTATAAAACTGTTTGGCAGATTTTGTTTGTTGTTTGCAAATGTTAATTTATTTTTACAAAATTTTATTTTAAAATAATTTAAATTTTAAATTTTAGATTATATCTGAACAAAAATTTAAATTTTGATATTTTAATTTAAAATATAATTTTAAAATTTTAAAATTTTAAATTTCAAATTAAATAATCTAAATTTAAAATTGGGGCCAATTTGCATAAAAAAATCACTAGTTTTGCATTTTTGTAAAAATGAACAACTATTTTGAATTTTGTAGATTCGAGATCCGAATTTTCAGTAAACTGGTCAAAATACTTTTTATTTTTTTTCTCTTGTTCCTTTTTCTCCTCTCCAATTTCGTCTTTCTCATCCTCATTATTTTTTCCTTTTCGTCTTCTTTTCGTTTCGCTTTCTCCTTTCTCCTTCTTCTTCTCTTTTTCTCCACCACTACCTAATATCGATGTTGCGCTCTACTTTTTTACCTCGCACAAATCTTTGCTGACTTGGGCTCAGATATGATATAGATTGCAGAGATAAGCTTGCAGCGGAGCGCATGACCACGAATGGTGAAGATGACGAGAGTATCGAAAGATTTAAGGATGATAGTGCGAGAGAGCACGTCCGGCGGGGGTTGTGGCTGTGGAAGAACGCGAAGGAGAGAATGCGATAGTGAAAAAAAAATACAAATGGTGAATAAAAGAAGAAGAAGAAAGAATAAAAAGAGAAAAATAAAAAACTATCGCATGATGGCCAAAAAAATATGTAGAGAGTGAAAAAAAAAAAAAAAAAAAAAAAAAAAAGAAAGAATAAAAAAGGGTAACAAAATAAATTTTTTTTTTCTGGGAAGATTATTATGTGTTATCACTATTACAGGAAAGGAAAAGAATCAGAGAAGAAAGAAAAATGACGTAAAATTACACTATTAAGATGAAGTTGCACTCCTTGAGACGAAAGTTGTATTTTTTGAGCTAAAATTATAATGTTTTAGTGAAAGTTGCACTATTTAAAATAAAAATTATATTGTTTGAGACGAAACTTATACTTTTTGAACAAAAGTTTTACTATTTGAGACAAAAATTATACTACTTGAACGAAAGTTGTATTGTTTGATATAAAAATTACACTCTTTGAACGAAAAGTAGAATTGTGTGCAACAAAAATTGCACTCTTTGAACGAAAGTAGCATTGTTTGTGTCATACCCCGCGTTAGGCTGATATCCGGACTCGTCAACAAATTCGCTACCTGTATCAAAAATTCACGCAAACAAAACGTCTAATCTACAAAAGTAAGTATCTACAGCTACTGCACAGATATATCATAGCTGAAATAACTACTAAACATAAACCAAAATGTAGTCTACTGTACATACAACTCAAACTATACATATGACCACTTCAAACAGCGAAAAAAAAGAAAAAACAAGTATGTACAATGCTACTATCCCAAAATCAGCATCTACAAGATGCTCCTATCTTGGATAGTACAAGAGGGTAAGAAACTAGCTCGCGATTCTTTTACCTCGCTTAGATGCAGCAACAGAAGTGAAGATCTCTACAAAAAGGTTAACAACAAATTGTGTGAGAACTACTAAAAAAAAGTAGTCCTTAGTGAATATCGTCACTAACGCCGACAATCTATCCACTAGATCCACTAGAGGCAAGAGTATAAAATATTGTAATAACAGGAAAATAAAGTGATTGGAAACAATTTGTATAGCTACTATGCCTCTAAACAAATCGTGCAAGAGACAATGCAGCGGGAATATGTACATGCATTAACTTCCAAACGGATATCCAAAACCAACCCAATCTCAATGACGACAGACACAAAATTCAATCTCGCTCCTACTTACCACCACACACAACTCTCGAGATGGTCGGCCCAAACACCACGATACCACCCTCGAAATGGCTGGCCTAATGTTGGTTGCCCACCTAAGCTGCAATGCACATCAACACAATACAGGTCAAGCTCCAAAGCAGCATTCGAAGGGCGCGACCCCACTGAGTAAACGACGTATCTCTGTCAAGTTCAAAGATGACTCATACATGTTATAGTCAATGTGAATGATCAACTATATTAATTAATTTACAATTTACGTGCCCATGACATAATTCGGAGTAAAACTCAACGTTCTAAAACCACTGTTAGCTCGGACGACACCCAACACTATAACTCAGCCTACTAACTGCTTTAAAGATCAGCTCGGTTCCTCAGCACGAGCGTAAATCCATCCTACACTAATCCGAATGCTCACAACTCTCAAGCCAAGACCAATAACATGTAAAAATAGATGTTGTCTCTAAATAGTCATGACGGCAAAGTATATATTTAATCATGCAATTATTCAGGTTTTATTGTCAACAATCATCTATTGTATGCTAGTACTCAAATGAAACTCTAGCTACATCAGTAAAATCAATTTCCACATGAAGTTTTAGATTTTAACAATTAATTAATCATATTACACATGTAGATTATGCTAAGCATAGTTGGAAATTCATCGGATTCGATAAATATTAACCTATCTTGAAAACTATCTAGCCACGATAAAGAAAATCCTAACAGGAAGAGCTCTCTCCTCTTAATTAGTTTGGGATCAACTAAAATACATTCTTAAGTGATAAAAATAAGCGGCCAAAGGAAGAAGAAGAAGAAAAAAAAAATAACTCAAAAAACGTCGGGCGAGAAGTAAAGAGAGATAATAGATAAAAAATAAAAAAATAAATAAAAAAATTGAAAAAATCTACGTCACGTCATCTATAAATTATTGCAAATTAATAGAAAGTAATAAATTTGAAAATGCATGATTCGCTTCTTCTATTATGTACTAATATATTTGATGTCACGAAACTTTTAAAAACATCTCATGTAGTTCACATAAATTTGAAAATGCAAGATTCGCTTCTTCTATTATGTACTAATATATTTGATGTCACGAAACTTTTAAGGAAATCTCATGTAGTTCACCAAACTCTATTGCCATTTTTTCTTAATTGATTTCAACTTATGATATTTTGGACGGTTCAAGTTTCGATCGAATGCGAAGTTAAGACGAATCAAACAACAAAAAACTCAAAATGAATACACCATAATTTAATATTTAATTAAAAAATTTACTAAATCTTACACTTTTTAAAAAATAATAACTAATTTAATTATTATATTATATTCTAGAGATGACATAACTAAATTTATTGGTTGGAGATGATCTAATTAACTGTTGTTTAAATTTGTACATTATCATGGTGTGATGATGTAATAGTTATTAAATAGTAACACTTTTAATGCAACATAGTAGTTTGGATGGCTAGTAATTAATTAAGTGCTTTCATTTATATTTTTTTAATATCTACATTAATTATTAAATCCCTCAACATTATCCCATCAAAAATAAAATAAAAATATATAAAATTTATATATTCCATTTTGATTCGAATACTTATATAGTCTTCTAAAATTTCAATTTTACTATCTAATCATTCAGTTTGTTTGATTTTAATAATTCGATAGCTCTTCAAATACAAAATTTAAACTAATTTTTACTTTGATAAATTTATTGTTACTTTGATTACGTACATAAAATATACTAACTATACCCAAAAAAATAAACGATGCAATTTTCAAGTTAAATTAAAAATTTTAAAGATTATATAGTTAAATCTAAATGGGTGATAATTGAGATAAGTTTTATGTATTTTTACTAATAAAAGTTAAAATTTGAGCGGTAACCTATTGAAATAGAAATTAAAGTTCATTGCTTTGATCGAAAGAAATTAAAGTTCAGTAAATGAAAAAAAAGTTTCACAAAATAAGTTAATTAATTTGGTCAATAATGTAATTTAATTTTAGGTATATGAGTGGTAGTGCCATGTTTGGTGGATTGTTTAGTAATTTTCATGGAATATTATTTTATTGCAAAACACTTTTAACAAAATCTATTAATCCTAATGGAACCTATCACTAAACACCAAATAGTACTGTAACTGTAACCGAGGAATTCAAATCCAAAAAGAAAAAGTAAAGGAACTTTTTTTTTTTTTTCAGAATGGGTATGTCACGTTTATTCCAAGAAAAGTGAGATGGATTTGAGTTGTATGTAGCTATAAAAATGTCTTTGTTCATTGAATGGTTTGCGTGGAGTAAATTTGTTCCTAATTTTATTTTTTTTTAAATAGTAGAATTTATTTGAGTAAATTGCATACGGCTTTCTATAAACATATCAAATAGCAAATATATTCCTACAAAGTTTAATTTTTTATATTTATCCCTTCAAAATTCCTTAGTTATTAATATATTGTTGGCATACAAAAAAATTATAATAAAAAAATAGGGAGAAAGATTATGGCCCAAAATTTTTAAGATATTAATAATTTGGGTCCAACAAATTTTACTATAAATTCAAGCCACATTAATAGGCCATTTGTTAACACAACCATATAGTTCTCATCAAAGTCCGTCGATTTTTTTTAGTCACCAAATCAGTCGGATTATATTTTTTTCTGCCACGCGGGCCTTACATTATAGTCAACTTCTTGTTTAAAGATTCAATTTCAAAAATTATGTTCAAATTGAATTTTGAATTTTAAATTTTGAATTTTGAATTTCAAATTTTTAACGAAATTTCAAAATATCTCTCAAATGCCACCTGTACTCAAATTTGAATTTATCTCTCAAACGTCAACTGTACTCAAATTTGAATTTTGAATTCAGCCGAAATCCTTCATCCATCAATTATCTCAAAATATCATTCAGCCGATTTATTCAAATTCATATTCGAAATCCAAATCCCCAACCAAATTCCAATCAAATTTTGAATTCAAGCAAATTCCCTCGTTCGAATCCTCCAACATATTCAATTTTGAAATCTGAACATTCCCATAACATATTCAATTTTAAAATTTGAAATTTAAAATTTGAAATTTAAAATTTGAAACTTAAAATTTGAAATATGAAATTTAATACAACCATACTTCCTCAAATTTGAACATAACCGTTCAATTTTGAAATTTGAAATTTGAAATTTAAATACAGCCATACTTTCTCAAATTTGAACATAACCGTTCAATTTTGAAATTTAAAATTTGAAATTTAAATACAAGCATACTTTCTCAAATTTGAACATAACTGTTCAATTTTGAAATTTAAAATTTGAAATTTAAATACAACCATACTTCCTCAAATTTGAACATAACCGTTCAATTTTGAAATTTAAAATTTAAAATTTAAATACAACCACACTTCCTCAAATTTGAACATAACCGTTCAATTTTGAAATTTAAAATTTAAAATTTAAATACAACCATACTTCTTCAAATTTGAACATAACCTTTCAATTTTAAAATTCGAACATATTCAATTTTGAATTTTGAAATTTGAAATTTAAAATTTGGGTATAACCATACCCCCTCAACATATTGAAATTTGAACATAATCGTTCAGTTTTGAAATTTGAAATTTAAAATTTGAATATAACCATATTCCCGCAATATTGAAATTTGAACATAACCTTTTAATTTTAAAATTCAAAATTTGAAATTTGAATATAACAATTTTCCCAATGCATTCAAATTTGAACCACATATTTTTCTCAACAAACGCACATTCCCACGCACATCGTTTCTTAACAAACCCGCATTTTCTCGCCATCTCCTCCCAGATTACACCACATATCCCTCATCGCTACTTCCTCAACTCCTCCGATCGACTTCCTCAGCAACTCCGATCGACTTCCATCGACTTCCTCAACCCCTCCGATCGACTTCCTCAACAACTCCGATCGACTTCCTCAACACCTCCGATCGACTTCTTCAACACCTCCGATCGACTTCTTCAACACCTCCGATCGACTTCCTCGGCATCTTTTCAGACGTATTTCTCAGGTAAGAAATAAAAAAAAAGAAAATTTAATAAAGCCGGTTCGGACCTCTTCGGACGCCCTAACTTTAGACAAAAAAAAAAAAAAAGAGAGAGGAAATTTAATAAAGCCGGTTCGGACCTCTTCGGACGCCCTGACTCTAGGCTCAAAAAAAAAGAAGGAAATTTAATAAAGCCGGTTCGGATCCTCTTCGGACGCCCTAACTTTAGGCTCAAAAGAAAAAGGAGATTTAATAAAGCCGGTTCGGATTCTCTTCGGACACCCTAACTTTAGGCTCAAAAGAAAAAGGAGATTTAATAAAGCCGGTTCGGGTCCTCTTCGGACGCCCTAACTTTAGGCTCAAAAAAAAAAAAAGGAAATTTAATAAAGCCCGTTCGGGTCCTCTTGAGACGTTCTAACTTTAGGCTCAAAAGAAAAAGGAAATTTAATAAAGCCGGTTCGGGTCCTCTTCAGGAGATTTAATAAAGCCGGTTCGGTTCCTCTTCAGACGACCTAACTTAAGACTCAAAAAAAAAAAAAAAAAAATAATAAATCCGGTTCGGGTCCTCTTCGGACGCCCTAACTTTAGGCTCATCCCAAAACCGGTTCGGATGATTTCTTCGGACATCCGAGGGATTGCTTCTGATCCTAAATCAAATTACAAGATAAAAGGGATTGAACCCCAAGATAAGATTAGTGGATTTCCTTCGGATCCATCCTAAATCAAATTACAAGATAAAAGGGATTGAACCCCAACATAAGATTAGTGGATTTCCTTCGGATCCCAAATCAAATTACAAGATAAGAGGGATTGAACCCCAAGATAAGATTAGTGGATTTCCTTCGGATCCCAAATCAAATTACAAGATAAAAGGGATTGAACCCCAAGATAAGATTACGGGATTTTCTTCGGACCCCAAATAAAATAAAATAAAAGGTGATATCGAAACAAACAGAAATTTCTTTGAATCCAGAGTTGATTTCAGACAAGATTCAAATAGGGTCTAATCAACTTGGAGCTTAAGTCCAAGAGGCCAATAAATAATGCGCCCAGTCCATATATGGGCACTGAATCCAATCTACATATGACATAGGCTCAGTCCATATATTGCCCCAAATCCACTCCACATACGGGTCACAAATCCAATCCATATGGGCTCAGTCCATATACTGCCCCAAATTCAGTCCATATATAATATAAGCTGAGTCCACAAATAAAAAAAAAAAAAACCCAAAACTCATTTGATCCACAAATAAAACTGATAACCCATTCCAACCCGCAAATAAAACCCAAAACACATTCGATCCACAAATAAAACCCAAAGCTCAATCCAATCCATAAATAAAACCCAAAACACATTCAATCCCATCGCCTTAACCCATATAATTAAGGCAAAAACTATATCTAAACCGACTAGATTCTAAATCATATACTTAGAATTTAGTCAAATCAAATTCAATCGAGCTCTCATATATAGAGTTCCTTCAAATCAACCCAACTAACCCTAATACATATATTTAGGGTCTAGTCAACCTTTTACTCTAGCACATATATTTAGAGTGGAAACCAAATCAACTCAACTGATCCTAATACATATACTTAGGGTTAGTCAACCTCTCACTCTAGCACATATAACTAGAGTGAAAAAATATATCAAGCTCGGCCAATCCTAGTACATATAGGATTTAGCCATCTCCTACTTTAGAGTAGCATCAAATCCGACCCACCTCAATACATATCTTTGGGGTTTGGTCATGTTTCCACTTTGGAACATACGCCAAATATGGAATCAAATATAATTGAACTCTAATACATATATTTAGAGCCAATTAAACCCAATTAAACTCTAACACATATAATCGGGATCAAGTCAATTTCAAATCCAGCTAAATCCTAATACATATACTTAGGATTTGGTTAATCATTAGGATACGGTTTATTCTATTCTCCTCACAAAGGTCTCTTAATGGAAGGTGGCCCAATCTCACAGGGGTAATTAACAATAGATGCTTGCATCTATTGGAAGTCATGGATCCACAATATCTGATACCCACATACACCCATCCACACACATAAATATTCATCTGAATCGTGAATACCATCCAACGGGAATTCCGAAAAAGAGATGAACCGCGCGAGATGAGTAATTCGAGATCGCAGACATATATATCCTTTCGGTTTATCATCGTTAGTTCACTGTTTATTTTTTAACAGATTATATGTGAAATGACAGTTTTGCCTTTTAAAAAATGTCCCTCCAAAAAATAATACAGAATTATCTGGAAGGATAAAAAGATAAATTTAACTCACTAACTAACCAAGATTAAGTATTTAACTTATGGTTAACTAGATTTTTCTATTAGAGATAGACGGTAGGAATATATATATGAATAACGTTGGATTTTTGAAAGGATAAATATGAAAAGTCAAACTTTGTAGGAATATATCTGCTATTCGATATGTTTACAGGGAGCCGTATGTAATTAACCCAACTTATTTTGTGTTGGGTAGCTGGTATTCAAAATTTCGAGCTCGAAGTTTGGTTGCTTTACATTTTCAGCTAAATTTATTATTATTATTTTTTAAAAATTGTGCTGGGTAGTGACAAAGTCAATTACAGAAGAGAAAAATAATTTTTTTTAAAAAAATGTTATCATTTTTTTCACCTTTTTTGTTTTTCGATGTAATAAATTTAAGTAAAAAAAAAAAACAAAGAAATCAGATAACTACAATTATAAAGGACGTGTTCGGTTCATAGTGGGAATACTCGAATAAAAATGAAAAATGAAATTCGATTGTATTGAAATCAGAAATAAAACGATCGAATCATCTAAATTTTTTTGATTCATTATTGAAATGAAAATCAGAATAAACAATTAAAACATTAAGAATTTTAAATGAGAGTTTTGCATGGTTACAAAAAGGAAAGCCTTTGCTCGATTTTGTAAATCATTTTCATTTTAAAGTGGAATCGAAATTGAAATTTGATTTTTGTATCGAAATCAGTAAAACTTATTTCGAATCCAAAATTTAAAATAGGAGAACCAAACTTGAATCTAATTTGAAAATCATTTCCGGAAAAGCAATTCCTTATTGTTTCTTTGTTTTGGTAATTTGATGTTACAATTTATTAAATCTTTTTTTATTTGGCTTATCCGTACACTTCTAAATCCAAAATTTTCATTTGTCTTTAGCCCTAAAATCAAATCTCTCACCTCTTAGTTGGCATCTTTGGATATAACCATTAGGCTAATAGTGATGGGTTGATTTAAGATTACGAACCATTTGGTACTACTAAATTTTTGTCATTAAATTATCCATTTAATTATTTTCACCTCTTAAATTATATTATTTTATCAATCACCTACTAAACCCCAAAAAATTATTACTATCCTAATTATACATACTTTCATTCAAGACCTAAAAATTTAATAACACAAATGACTTATTTCTGTTAATAATATTCTAACCTAGTTCCAGAGCTAATAACCATTAGAGCTTAGATAATTCGCTCGATATTTAAATTCATCTAAGGTTAATAGATAAAATAGAACTAAGATAAAAGTATTTAGGAATATACTTCTTTGTGTTTCATTGGGACAATAAAAAATATATTGTAACCGCATTATTCATACGGTAACAAACAGAATAATTTTTTCATCGTAATTTCTGATTGCAAGTAAGGTAATTTATCTGTAAATCCAAACGGAGCCGAAGTCATGTGGTATACTTAGGGGTGGCAATCCAGCTCGCTGTTCGCGAGCCAGCTCGTGTTCGGCTCGAAATGAGCTCGAGATCGAATCGCTCGTTTAGTAAACGAGTCGAATTTTTTAGTTCGTTTAATAAACGAGCCGAACACGATATATATATATATATATATATATAAACTTTACTATTTAGATTCTAGGCTATCAATTTTTTGTGAATTTTAATTATTAGATTAAAATTTTAATTTTTTAATTTTCTTTCAACTTTACATCTAATAGTAGGAATAAAAATCAAACTTGTTGTTCGCGAGCCAGCTCATGTTCGGCTCGTTAATAAATGAGCCAGACACGAGCCGAATTTTTCAGCTCGATATTTAAATGAGCCAGCTCGTGTTCGGCTCGTTTATTAAACGAGCCGAACACGAGCCGACTCCAGCTCACTCGTGTTTGGCTCGTTGACACCCCTAGGTGTACTACTATTAGGTTGCAATTTTGAGTAAAGAAAACTATATTAAAATTATTGGATTATTGAAAATTGATAGCAACAACAAAACCAGAAGGATAAGATATTGAATTTGAATGCCATAATTACATACAATTTCTCTACATGGGCCTCCATGGGCCCAAATGAAGCACTTGCCCATTAGAAGTGTCGAACTCGTTTATCGGGCCGCAGTATTTAGGGTATGTTTGGATGGACAGTAAAAAAAAAAAATGTCATGGAGTTTACAAATTGTGATTTTTGTCTAAGTGAAATAGAAAATTTTGTAACTCTAAAAAATTTTATAGTTTCAAATTTTTAATTGGATGCATATTATACAAATTACATAAAATTTCTCTCAATTTAAAATTTTAAAAATTTTAAAAAATATTAATTTTATATTTTGAAAATTTTAAAATTAATATTTTCATAATTTTCAATTAAAAGTTAAAATTTTTAAATTTTAAATTTTAAATTGAAAATTTGAAAAATAAAAAAATAAAATCTAAATTTAAATTTTAAATTTAAAATTTAAAATTATAAAATTAAAATTTATTATTTTAAAATAATAAATTTTAATGTTTAAAAATTTAAAAACAATATTATAAAATTTAAAAATGTAATTTAAAATTTAAAAGTTAAAATTTGAAATTTAAAAATTTAAAATTTAAAATTTAAAATTTGAAATTTAAAATTTGAAATTTTAAATTTTAAATTTTAATACTTTCAAATTTTAAAATTTTAAAATTCAAAATTTTAAATTGTAAATTTAAATCCTAATTTAAAAATTTAAAATTTTAACATTAAAAATTTTGAATTTATATTTTTAAATTAAAATTTTTATGTTGAAATTTAAAATTTAAAATTTTGAAATATAAAGTATAAAATTTGCCACATGAGGGAGTCCAAGAATTGTGAAAATTTTTTTTTTTATAGCTAAAGTGGATTATTATTTTACTTTATTTTTCGGAGTATAGTTTAACTATACTTTAAAAAATAATTTTTTTTTAGTTTGTCAAATACTTTATAATAACTTACGAGTATAGTATAGTTTAACTATGTTATACTTTACTTAGGAATATTCAAACGTGAATTTAAAGTGTATTTGATCCAAGAAAGGAAGCTTTTCTAAAAGTGTTATTTGAGTAAGGTTATTTGAAAAAAGCCTAATTATCTTTTCTGGTTAAAGATCAACTAGAAGTGGAATTTCCGTTATTTCAATGGGAGACATAAATTAAGTAATTAGTAATTTATGGTCAGCTAGCTAGGTATGTCAGCGGGTCGGATTCAGGACAGATTTTTAAAAATCCGAATCCAAATCCAAACCCGAACCCGACTTCCAAACCGGAATTCGAACCCAAATCCGACATTAGTAATTTATGGTCAGCTAGCTAGGGATGTCAACGGATCGAATTCAGGATAGATTTTTAAAAATCCAAATCCAAATCCAACTCCGAACTCGAACCCGACTTCCAAACTGGAATTCGAACCCAAATCCGACATTAGTAATTTATGGTCAGCTAGCTAGGAATGTCAACGGGTCGGATTCAGGATAGATTTTTAAAAATCCGAATCCAAATCCGAACCCGAACTCGACTTCCAAACCGGAATTCGAATCCGAATCCGACGGATTTTAAAAATTCATATCCAAATCCGAACCCGATCAAAAATTCAAAACCCGAACCCGAAAATCCAAATCCGAAATAATTATTTTTCTTTTTTTCTTTACAATATTTCAAAATATATTATATTAAATTTAAATTTTTAAAATATAAATTTAAATATAATATCAAATATTTATATACATATATATTATATAGCATAAAATCAATTTGGATTCGGGTCGGGTTTGGGTTCGGATCAGGTACAATCAAAATTCATATCCAAATTCAAATCTGTCGAATTTTTATTTTTTATATCCATATCTGAATTTATATTCGTTTAACATCGGATAAATTCATTCTGTTCGGATAAATTTTTGAGTATGGGTACCTATTTACATCCCTTCCGCTAACTTCTATCACTTCTCAACTTGGAAAAGCAGCAGAAAACAATTAGTTAATAAATTGTTCATTAAATAAGCAGCAAAAAAAGAAAACAAAAAGTATAATAAATTGCTGAGAATGCTAATCTTAAATATAAACAATTTTTTTTTTTTACAACAACTTAAGTTTTTAAAGTAATAAGGTGTTTTTACATGTGTTTATAACAAAAGGTTCTAAATTCAAATCCCCATGTGCACTATATTTTAAAAGGAAAATGCTATGTGTACATCCCTTTCGGGGTGTACATCATACACCCCACCCATCTAAGGGTGGGGGTGTGATGATGGGTCACTCGATGTGACCCGTAAAAAATATCGGCACCATTAAAATGGTGGAGGTGTATGATGTACACCCCTTCGGGGTGTACATGTAGCATTGCTCATTTTAAAAACTTATAATATTTCACATATAGGTTCTTTAAATATTATAGTTGAATTTTAATTTGAAAATAAAATATTGGTCATCAAAAGCTGGCACGGTGCACGAGGCCTGCTGGTGCACACGGTGCAGGCAATAATTTCTCTATAAAAGGGCTTTCCAGATTTGCCCGGTTTACTAGACCGGGTCTACGCAATAAGACCCACCTGGTGGACTGTTCTTTGTTTTTGGTCTTCTACAATTCCACTCTTTCTACTCGCCGATGCGTCGGGATCGACCCGACGATTTAGTAAAAAATTATAAATTTCAGGGCGAAATGTCTAAAAACCCCTGTCCTATCCAAATATTGTAACTTCGTATCTGTGCTTAAAAACACTTCAGTCCTTAAACATTTAACGTATCTAACAACATATTTTTTAATCTAAATATTAAAAAATTAATTGTATTACTTAATCTAAATATTTAAAAATTAGTTACATTAATGATTTAATAATACCGATAGTATTCTAGCATAATATATATATATATATATATATATATATATATATATATATATATATATATATATAATTAAGCGGTTAAGATAATAGTGGACTATTTAGATTTAATAAATAAATGGTAAAATAATATAATTTAAAAGTTGAAATTAATTAAAAAAATAAATTTAAAAATAAAAAAATTTATCAAATTATTTGATACATTTACAAATATAATAATAAAACTCTCTATCTCTCTCTATATATAAATGTAGAGCAATGCTACATGTACACCCCGAAGGGGTGTACATCATACACCTCCACCATTTTAATAATGGCGATATTTTTTACAGGTCACATCGAGTGACCCATCATCACACCCCCACCCTTAAATGGGTGGGATGTATGATGTACACCCCGAAAAGGATGTACACATAGCATTTTCTATAAAAGTAATGCAATCTACGAGCCGGATTAGCGGGTCAAAAGGGAATAAAATATCTTCAGTTAAGACAGGACACTAATATGTAATAAAAAGAAATTACAGGGACTACACGTACATTTTTAGCCCCCAAAATTCCCATCTCTTTTATAAGCAGGAAACAGTCGAAGCTGTAACTTCAGAGCGACAGCGAACTCCTTCCTCTCTCTTTCTCTCTCTCTCTCTCTCTCGTTCTCCATCGCCCTCTTCGCCGACGATTCCTCTCTCCGATGCGTCTCCGCGCGATCTAGGGTTTCCGATCCGAAGCCATGGGCTTGATCCACAGAGGGGATCCGATCCCCGACCCTTCCGCGGCTTCTCCGTAGCCGGATTCGCCCCTCCTTCCCCTGTGAGCGATGGCGTCGTCGCCGGTTAAGTTCTTCTCGGTTTTCCTCGTCGTCTCCGTGGTCGGATGGGTCGTTTTCACGTAAGATCTCGAGGAGCCCCCCACCGATTCCATCCTGTTTGTGCTTTTTCTCGCTAAATTTGGTCGGGATTTGTGTCTTTTAGTTGATTTGAGTGTAAAGTTTAGTACTTAAGCTTTTTAGCTTGAATAATGCGGCGAATCTGAGTGCGGAGTGTTCTGTAGCGCATGAATTTTGAAGTTGCACTTTGGATTAAGTTGTGAGTGGGTGATTTGAGTGGGAAAAGGGGGAACTTTGAGATGAATGTGTTAGGTTGCTTACTCGCTTGTCGCGGAATTGATCTGTTTCGGTGAAGGAGAGGGGAGTGTTGGTAGGATACTAGCTGTAGAAAGTATTTTGAACAAATTAAAAATCTGTATCAAATTGCACTACGCCAATTCTGGAGCTATTGTGTCTGAAATGCAGATCAATTTTTTCTTCATCTACCAATGAAATTAATCAAGTACTTAGTTTGCCTTTAAGTTAATCTTTTTGTGCATGATACAAGAGAGAATTGAGGGTGCGATGAGAATTACATATATAGTACTCTGAAATTTTGAACTGTTAAAAGCTTCTCTTTAGTTTTTATCACCCTCACATGATAGTTATCTGATATTCACTTTGTATTTGTTTGGTCTAGATTCTTCTCCCACTTTCAACCGAAGTAATTTATAGGAAAGTGGAAATGAAATTATGAGACCTAAATGAAGAAGCTCCACTTTGGAGATTCTGCTGTTGTACTGTTGTAGGAATTTTGATATAGTGATTTTCCTAATAGTAGTACGTGAACTTGTCACGGGGTTAGAATCGCTTGACGAAACCTGTGCGACGCTTGTCCGTCACCTGCATGAACGAGCCAGCCAAAACCGTCTCGAGGTACAACTCCGCTAATTGTAGCGAGCGAGAATCGAGAGAAAGGCACACAATGGTCCTGCAAATAGGCACAAACAACCAATATTTTATTGATAGTGAAAAGTGGATTACAACGAAAGAAGGACACGACTCAACTTGGTCGGGCACAGGCCGTTGAGGCAAAATGAACACTAAAGGCACCTCGTTTTTCAAGCGGAGCTGGCTCACTTAATACACATCAATTAAACCTTCCCGTACTACCCTATATTGGCATCCCCCTCTTTGGCACCCCGAGGGTACGAAGGTGCTCACCGAGGGGTACGTTTTTCTCGCCCGCACATCCATGGAAAAATAGGCTGCCGACCCATGTCCGACACGTGTCCGGCTCAATCCGTCGCATAAGCGGGCATCGTTAACGAAGTGTCTATGTCCCCTTGGATGCGTAGCACAAGCGAACCCACGGGTGCCAACCGGATGCCATTTACAAGCAAATGCCCAATCCAAAAAGGGAAAATCCTATGTCGATGACGTGTTCGACAATATTTACAGACTCGATGCATTATTGACGAAGTTAGGCCCGTTGATGGTTGGAAAAGGGGCCTAACAGACTCCCCCACTTGATTCCTCGACTCCCTCGTCGAGGTCTTCAGTTGGTACCCCCTGCGTGCTTGGATCATCCCGACATTTTCGCCAGGGTCTTCTGCTGGTACTCCTGGATCTTGTTGTCTTCATGCCGAAGGGTGCTCTCTGGTTCCCAACTGGTTTCAACTCTTGGCAGGTTCTTCCACTTGACGAGGAATTCCTTCTCCACTGCTCCATTGGGAAGCTTCCACACTCTGTCCGCTAGAATTTCTTCGACTCGCCTCTCGACAGAGGAGATTGTGGGGGGGGAGGCGAGTTGAGATATTTCTTGAGGTGTCCTCGCGGTCGGCATGGGAGGGCTTGAGCCAGCTTGTATGGAAGACCGGGTGGATTTTAAGCCACGCCGGGAGCTGCACGCGGTAGGAGACTTTTCCCACCTTGCTCGTGATGAGGAAGGGGCCTTCATATTTTCGGACAAGTCCTTTGTGGACCTTCCGGAATACCTTCAGGGATGCTGGTTGGAGCTTGATCAGCACCTTGTCGCCTACGCAGTAGTCTTGGGGCCGCCTGTCCTTATCGGCCCACTTCTTCATGGTTCTCGCTGCTTTCTCCAAATAGGCCGGAGCAATCTCAGTATTACGATGCCATTGCTTGGCAACGTGGTATGCTGAGGGGCTGCTGCCGGTATACCCGATGACCAGCGTGTGGGGTGTCGACGGCTGTTGACCGGTGATGATCTCGAAGGGGCTCTTGTTCGTTGCAGATCTCTACTGCAAGTTGTATGAAAACTGGGCTACATTCAGTAGCTTCACTCAGTTCCGTTGATTGGCACTTAAAAAGTGCCGAAGATATTGCTCGAGTAGAGCATTTATTCTTTCAGTCTGGCCGTCCATATAGGGGTGCATACTTGTGGAGAAGTATAGTTTGGAACCCAACAGCTTAAAGAGCTCCGTCCATAAGCGTCCAAGGAAGCGAGAATCTCTGTTGTTGACGATGTTCTGTGGGACTTCCCAATACTTCACCACATGCTTCAGGAATAGCTGGGTCGCCTCCTCGACAGTACAATGCAAGGCTGCGGGGATGAAAGTAACATACTTCGAAAACTGGTCCACCACCACTAGTACAGAACCGATCTCCCCCACCTTTGGTAGGCTGGCGATGAAGTTGAGAGAAACACTCTCCCATGGCCGCTCTGGCACAGGTAGCAGTTCCAACAATCCGCATGGCTTTTCGCGCTCCACCTTATCCTGCTGGCATGTGAGGCAAGTGTGCACATAATCCTCAACATCCTCCCCCATTTTCGGCCAATAATAAAGCCCTTTCCATAAGGGTTAAGGTTCGATGTACGCCCGGGTGGCCTACCCACAGAGTGTCATGGCACTCACGGAGCAGCTCTCTCCTTAGATTGTCCGCCCGAGGGACGTACACCCGACCTACCTTGGTCTTGATGAGGCCATCCTGGACCCAGAATCTCCGTGCCTTTTCTTCGTCTATCAGTTGCTTTAGGGTTACCGCCATGGGATCTTTCTTCAATCCTTCGCGGATCCGCTCTTGCAACGTCGCCTGTACTTGGCTTGCTCTCTCGTTCGAAATCGCCTTGAGAGTACACTTGATTGGACAGAACTGCATTTTAGAGCAAGTTCAAACAAGCCCTTAATTATGTTGTAGATATTAAGTTCCCCTGCCTAGCTTCTGAGGATGGTAACAATGAAGAAAAGATGCATTGATATGGCACTGGACTTGCATCAAATTGATCTGAGCTTCGTAGCCTCTCCTAGAGTTCCTAAGCATGTTATATGAGAGTAGTATGATTGGATTGTACATCCATAATCAATACAAGACAGCTGGAGGAGTGATTCTCAACAGTCACAAGTTGCTGGGTCACATGTTATTGTCAGTAAAACTGCTCTTTGAAAAGTCCAATCAGAATAAACCCTTCAGATCACATATCAGGACACAAAGTATTTGTACTCTATTAGTGTTATGCTTCTACAAATTGTTGCGTATTCCAATTAATTTATGATATAAAAGCCTGATATTCTGTTAAGTCAGTATTAGTTTTGATGATCTGTTTAATATCCTAAGTTTCTGTGAATTATGGTGTAATGTTAATAGAATATTTGGAGAAGTGCTCTTTTTGTCTGAACATATATTTATCTCTTGTTGGCAGATTTGCTTCCAGGTTGTTGGCTTGGTTTCTAAGCCGTATATTAAAGGCTTCTGTTGGGTTTCGTGTTGCTGGATGTAATTGTTTGAGGGATGTTAATTTAAAATTCAGAAAGGTTTGTATTTCTCATTTCTCTGTAGTCAGCCAAGTTCGTAGAATTTTCGTCTTCTAATCTTTATATCTCTTTGAGTAAGAATGATTTTGGTTAGATTCGTGTTAATTTCTTTCATATTTCTCAATATCTTTTGATCTTTGAAATTTTGTTGAACATTTTTGACAATTTGCCATTGTGCAGATTGCAGAAGGAATTTTAAGTTTTGGTGTTAGGTTCTCATCAAAGCAGTAGAATTAGAAATGCTGATCGGTAGTGGATATTAGCTAGAGATACAAGGAAATATCTTCTACTTTCTTTTTATTGCAAATTGTGCAAACAATCGTGTATACATACCAATTTGTAGGTTTCTGCATCCAGTTTAATTATCATTTAACATTTTATTTAGCTTTTCGTAAAACTTTAAAAAGTCTACTGATGATAAGTTCTCAATTTCCCGTAATTATACACACCTTAAACACTAACAACAGTCCATAGCAAAATCAACTGAAAATTCTAGTGGTAGATCACTGTTTTGAAACCAAATTAGGAGAAACAGCTCGAACAATATTCATGAGTCCTAGGTTTTAATAGATCTAATGAGTAGTTTTTGAAGTCCTAATATTGTCTTTAAGGCGTATGATGCAGGATCTTAGGCTACTTGTTCAGAGAACATGAAGGAATGACCTTACTGCCATATTGGTTGAAGAAAATAGCATAACAGTATTTTTTTTTTATTGCTATATTTGTCTCTAAACATGCTTGAAATCACTTGTTTTCTGAAGGTTTTCTTTGGGTTTATAGAGTACATGGCTTTTCTTATGGGAATCAAACCATCACATGAGGCTAAAGAAGTGTGAGGTTGGAATAATTCAAGTGTCTCTCCACTTAGTGACCGTTTGGTTGCACATTTTTATAACTGCACTGCAGTTATAAATGCATTCAACCTCATTTCCTGTGTTTGATTTAATGCAGTTGAGTCCAACTACTGCAGTTGCAACTGCACAAGAAAGCCCAAATGCTGTAATTGGAACTACATCCAAATTGGCTGCAGTTCCAACTGCAGCAGTTGGTGAGAGATAGGATCACCCACTAATTAACAATAATAAATAGATAAATAAATAGCTAAATAAATAATTAATATATATTTACTTGTATATAGATAAATAAAAGTACTTGTAGATAAATAAATACTAATAAAAGTTTTCAGGCAATACAAGCTTTGTGTAAAAAAATTAAGATTTTTTTTAAAATTAGTTTTATTTAAAATATAAAAAATAGTTTTATTCCTAAATTTCCATAGAATGTGATTCTGTATGTTAACTTAATAAGTTTTAATTAATTATAATTATTAAATTTGATAAAAAATGAGAGAATCATAATAAATTTTTTAAGTTTGATTTATATATTAAAATTAAATAGATTGAAAATTTTAAATTGTGCCGATTGATAAGTTGAAAAATTATTGAAAAATATAAAAGCATTATATATATCCACTTATTTATTTATAGATAGCAAGTTTAAATGATTAATAAAATTATATAATTATTTTATATATAATGGAGGTAATCTCACCACTCTATCTGAAGAGATGACAAGATTCACAAATACAACTATCAGCTTCACATTACCAAATAGAAGAAATGCAGTTGCAACAGTTGCATCTACACAGAACCAAACAAACTATGTGTAATTACAACTACTGTATTTCTAACTACATTCATTTTTAACTACATTGCATTTACAACTACATTCAACCAAACGGCCTCTTATAGTAAGCATTATACTCATGCAATTCTAATCTGCCATGTCAATTTAGCATTTGTTTCACATAAATTTATAATTTGGATTGGAACTATCTGAGCTTTATATAATAAATAATCGAACCATTTAAGTGATTATCAGTGTAGTGGTAAGCCGCTCGTCCTCTATGTATCACGACGTAGTTATGAGCCTTGCGTGTTTGTGTCGGACACATGCGTCTGTGTCGGACTCGTGTCCGACGCGGACATGCCATGGACGCGCGTTCGACGTGCATCCATGGCTCATCCCATTAGAAAAGAATATATAATTTTTTATTTTACTTTTTGTTTATGCATATATAATGTAAGATGATAAATATTTTGGCTTTTTGATGAATGCATACGAATTCTTTTAGACGATATAAATAAATCATGTATAGTGGAGAATTTCTTTCCTAAAAATATATGAACTATCAATGAGAATTTTATTAACTTTTATTCGTATGAGAAATATAACAATATTTTAACAAAATTAATATTTTATATATATTAAATATATTAATAATATTATAGTTTATTAGTGGTGTCCATGCCATGTATGTGTCCTAATTTTTTTGAAGCTGTTGAGTCTCTGTATCCGAGTTGTGTGTCTATGTGTGTGACGCCTAGCTTGTCCCACAATCCTGCAAATCCTTGTTCAAGCCTTAGCTCAAACAATTGTCTTATTTTTATGGAATGAGGGAATAGGGAGCCAAGGTAGCACTGTTGGATGTTGTTACTAAATTCAGTGGAGTTCAGGCATTTAGGTAACTATAGGCAATTGGAACTCCTAGTTCCTCATGGACCTTGTTGAATCAGGGAGGGCCTAGGTTTCCCCCTCTACCACCCTTGATTTAGTGGTATCAAGTTAACCTTCATCTTGATCTAGACTAAGGTTTATGTGTGTCTTTTCCAGTAATGTGTCACTTCATAATGTTTGCCAACAATAACCTGGACAAGAAAGAATTCTGGAAAAAATCTGGCTCGGAAGGGAGGCTAGACTAATTGAGTGGGCGAGACTTCATCCTCAAATAGTCTCAACCTTCTATCTTATACACTTTGAATTCTGCTTCAGTGGTCTCATGGCTTTCCGTCGCTGCAGTTGCCTTAAGTCTTTTTTTCATTCTTTCTATGTTATTTTTTTGCTGTTTCTTGACAAGCCTTATATAATACAAATTTGTAATGAACCTTTTGTTGTTTTTCAGGGTGCTGTCGAATCGGTATCAATTGGTGAAATAAAACTCAGCTTTCGTAAGTCACTAGTCAAGCTGGGGTTCAGCTTTATCTCAAAGGATCCGAAATTACAGTTGTTAATTTGTGATATTGAAGTCGTAATGAGGTCTTCTGAGCAGAGCAAAAGGACTAGTAAACATCAGAAGTCTCGTTCAACTGGAAAAGGGAAATGGCTGGTCATTACAAGCATGGCTAGATTTTTGTCAGTTTCGGTAACAGATTTAGTTGTCAAGGTACCTATATACTGATTGAATAATATCTAGCTTTGCAGTTGATTCTTATTCAGAATTTGATTGCCTGTGCAGAAGCTATAATTTAGAGTGTTCATTGCTTTATTATATGAATGGTAGGGTCAGTTTTATTGAATTCCCATGTTAAGGAGTAATTGAAACATTCTGTTAGGACTGATAGTAATTTAACCATCTGATGCTCATATTCTTTTTGGGTAATACAGACTACTTGCGTATGTCATCATAAATATTTGGTTGGCTGCATAGTAGTCATTGCGTGAATGTTAAGTAACTGGCAGATATGGGTGGTAAAATCAGATTTACAGTGTGAGAGGTAAATAAAGCAGTGTATAGGAATTGGAAGTCTTGTTACTTTCTTGTTCTGTTAGTGTTCTTTACATGCGTACGTAATAAAAAAATGATTCTTATGCTTGTGGCATTTAAAATATCTGGATTTGTTAGTGAGTCATAAAATTTTACTTCTTTCTAATTCATTTAAAGTTCTTGTCATCACAGAACCTGAAAGTTAATGGCGCTTTCAATTAGTTTCCTTCCTTGGTTTCTATTTATTCTGTTTCTCTCAATGTAAATGTCAATGGCGTAACAGTTCTGATATTCAATCAATATATATCCGCCGAAGTTCTATTGTGGTGGTCTGTATTTAGCAACTACAATTGCCAAAGTTTACTGCAAGTATGAGAGACATAAGCTGATTTTCTATCCGACATTATAGCTTCCATTTCCAATCCCTCTTGCTAAAGCTAGGAGTGTGGCACCAATTTTTTTTTTTTTTTTGAGAAAAAAAAAAATTATTGAAGATTTGTGTCAGTTTATCAGCCTTCTGTAGAAATTGCTCAATTCTTCTATTCAGCCTTTCAACATGAAATTTGCTCTAGCTGATCCCTTGTTACAAGGGAAGCTTTCCATGGCAATCATTATGATAGATGGCATTACAATAAAGTTGGTTTATGTGAAAAATATATTCGCAGAAGTTGCCAGCCTGAAAAGCAAAGCTAGTTTAAATTTGGTTCTTTAGTTATTTGAAATGTTGATGATTGGATTTCTTTCGACAAATTACATGATATATTACACTTCTGAATCAGTTTGGGCTGGGTTAGAAAAAATTTGCTGCTTTGATTTCTAGTTCATACGTATGCTCTTTTTCAGTATGAAATATAAAATTATCAATTTCCTACTGAAGATATAAGGGAAATGTTGAAACTCCTATTCAACATGTAATGTGCATCTAACAAGAAAGTTATCTGTGATACTTCTTTGTTGAATTGCTGTTTGTTATAACGCAACTGCATCATGTCTAATCATGAACTTTAAGATTATCGATTGTGTTGAATGATAAGTGCATTCAACATATTTAACTTGTTCTGTTCTTTGCAATCTAACTTTATAGTTTTAGGCTTTTAGCTTTGTGACATAACTAGAAGATTTATAAGCACGAATTCTATGTAAAAACTTGTCCATGTTTATTTGTGTATATCATTCTCTTACCATGTAGTTAACATTAAAAATGATTTCATTTGTTGAAAACACATTATTTTTAGTGTCGAACAACTAATATTTGTTCTTCTATCAATATCTAAAGATTTTTTCTAATGAAGCATTCCAAAGCCTTTTATAGATGTTGCATCTGTTGTGCTGAGCTCTCTAGGTGCAAGTATGGCTAGTAACATTTAGTTATTGATTCGACTTCTAAATAGTATGAACATGGTACATGACTCTCTTATCTCTAAACCACAGGTCAGTAAAGTGTGAAGATTTCTAAACAATGTTAGGTTGCTGAAAAACATTGATTGTTAGACAAAAGGGTAATTCTGTTACCCATTCGAAACAACTAAATGTCTACCTCCAGGAGCTGTTTGTTTCTAAGTAGGATCTGATGTTTTGTTATTTTCATATTCGCTATCTTGTGAAACTGCATTAGTTAGCAAATTTGTTTGAACAATTAGGGAAGCACCAAAGCTAAAAGTGCCCATGCTCTTGTGGATAGATATTATATTAGCTTTCGTAAGTTAATAACATTTGGATCTTTTGTGCACAGTGCCGAATCTTGGTTAATGCTCTATGAATTTGCTTCTTCAAAATCATGCAGATGCCAAAAGCTGTTTTTGAAATCAAAGATTTGAAGGTGGACATATCTAAAATTGCTGGACCAAATCAGATTCTTGGAGTCAAGTTGCACATTGTACCTTTTACTGTACAGTTTGGGGATTCACAGTTTAATCTTGACCAGTCATTCAGTTATAGTCAGAGGGATTGTCCACAGCCTGAAGAATCATTTCCGGCTGTTATGGAAAGGAATCCTGTTCCCTTCGTTTGTGAGGACTTATTGGTTTGTTGTGGCTTTGGTCATGAGAAGTGAGTTTTCTTTCTTGGCAAGCGGTTTTACTGATTGGCAATTTTTATTTTATTTTAAATTTTTCAGTAGGATGATAACAAGACAATACTTCCTGTTCAGTACGATTATACTTCAAAATACATTCCAAAAGATTGATAAATTATCACCTGCGCCTGGTTCACCACATCAGCTTGCTCACCTCCCAGCTCATACTTCCATCCAGCCATTAGGAAGAGAAGAATTTTGAAATCAAGAAAAGGCTGCAACTCACTGGGAAGTTGGGGTTGAAGTATGACATGGGTTGGGATCACTATGTGGTTCTGGACCTTGGCTGACGTTGTGCATTAGTTCCTCCAAAAGAACTCTGGTTGCAAATATTGGTAAATAAAACCCACCAGATAACACCCCTATTTCTTATAGGGGAGCTTTTATCTAATCAGCTACCTATTAATTAAAGGACTCATTAAGCTTCTCCACTATGATGCTTTGTGGGCACTAACTTTTGTTACTGTGGATGTGTTTTCTATCCTAATAACTTATGAATCTAGGACCATTTGTTCATGTTTTCTCCAGGGAAAAAGGTGTCAAGATTATTAATCTCGATTTGACATGTGGAGATATTATTGTCAGCCTTGATGAAAGCCTCTTTTCCAAGACTAGTAAAAAATTGGAGATCTCTAGTGATTCAGACATTATTAGAGGTGCTACTTTGGATGCTATGTCGACTAAAAAGTCTTCAAAGAGTAAAACTTTCCTCTCATCAATAAAGAAGCAAATGTTTGTATTCCCCGAAAAGGTTTGTTTTTCTCAAAGGCTTACTTGTCGCTAGACTTGTGCATGATAAACTTATGTTGAATTTTCTAAATGCTTCACACTCTTTTATCTGTTCTCTTTTTCTTGGAATAACCTTTATAAATATGAATCTTAAGATTCATATTTATTTATTCTAGCTCTGTATCTCTTCAGTGTTGCTATTAAATTATGTCAAATTATTACTAACAAAATATATTTGTTCTTTGGAAGGTTAGCTTCAGTGTGCCGAAACTTGATGTGAAGTTCATGCATCTGGGCGAAGGACTTAGCGTTGAAAATAATGTTACTGGTATCCATCTCAGTAGTACTAAATCCAAATCACATGATGATTCAGAGGAGACTGCATTTCATTTTGATATTCAGATGGATTTGAATGAGATTCATGTAATTATTTTTGCCTCTCCATTTTTGCTTCTTTAGATCATTTATCTTTGATCAGTTTGCTTATGTGTTTGTCCTTTCAGTTGCTCAGAGAAGGTTCAACTTCTATCTTGGAAATTCTAAAAGTTGCTGTTATCACTTCGGTAGACATTCCAATGGAAGTAAGATGCTGATCTTTCATTTCATAATTCTTTTGCCGTATTAGTTCTGATTTCTTAGTAATCTGATATCAATTGTTATTGGTTAATCCATTTATTTACTTAAAGTTAGCAACTATAAATTCAACTATATTGCAATCTACTTACAGATAATGCTACATACAAGCATTTAATGTACTTCTTGGTGCCTTCAGCCGGGTCTTTTGTTATTGGTTAATGTACATACAAGCATCAATTATTATTGGTTAATCCATTTATTTACTTTAAGTTGGCAACTATAAATTCAACTATATTGCAATCTACTTACAGAGAATGCTACATACAAGCATTTAATGTACTTCTTAGTGCCTTCAGTGGGGTCTTTTGTTTCAGTATTTTTCATTTTAGGGTGTGCTTGGTTGGCCGTAAAATGTACTGAAAATTACTTTTCAGCTTGAAAAATTATTTTGTGTGTTTTTTTAGCTGTAATTTTTTTTTTCGGAAAACTATTTTTTAAGATTTGAGGAAGAATAGAGTGTTTTCGCTTTCCGCTGATTTTTGGCTGAAATGAAAACTCGAGCTACGTAAAACTTTTTTCATTTATTTTTTTCCACCGAACCAATCAAATGTGGATTTTTTTCTTTCAACCAAACAAATGTTGATGGAAAACTACTTTTTTTTCCTACAAACCAAACACTACAAAATGTAAAACTTTTTTTCCACCGAATTTTTTTTTCCACAGAAAACTATTTTTCACGATTTTATGTACAACCAAACACCCCCTTAGCTGAAATTTAACTAGGCATATCTTTGTTTCTTTCATTCTTCGAATGCATTCTTGGTAAGTTACCAATCTGTAATGCTTGATCTATATAGTATGTTAGTTCTTTCGATGATTGCTTTAGGTTTAACTGTGCTTCATCTACGCGCATGGTTAATAAAACTTGGGGTCCGATATATATATATATATATATATATATATATATATATATAAAGCAACTTATAGATAGAAAAGCATGTGGGTAACTGTTATGATTTTGTCAGAAGAGGTATATTGGTCTGTATTATTAGAAGCTGTGCTTTTACAACAATATTGTTCATAGACTTGGTCTCGACTCTCAAGTGTGCTTTCTATAGTTGCTCATTGTGGACAAATATATACATTATCGTATATACACTATAAATGTGATCGGTTTAATTATTCCTGATAAATTCTGTATGTACAGTATAAATGGGAAAAACATGCATTCACTTAAAAGCACGCATACGAGACGAATCTATTAAGCATGAAAATGTTGCCTTTTCTTTGGGCTATTTATTTAAAATTTATTAATTTTTTTTCAGCCACTTAAACCTATTAGAGCTGAGGTTGACGCAAAACTTGGTGGTACACAATGCAACCTTATTGTTAGCAGACTGATGCCATGGATGCGTCTGCGCTTATCAAATAAGAAGAGAGTGACTCTTGCCAAGGAAAACCCTCACCTAGAAAAGTCTCAGACAAGAGATATTAAACCCATCATGTGGACATGTACTGTCTCAGCCCCAGAGATGACTGTTGTTCTATACAGCCCTAATGGATCTGCGTTATACCATGTGAGTTCTCATTGTTGTGAAGAAGTATTTGAACTTTAAGTTGTTGAATTCCCTTTTCCTCTTTGTGCGAGATTGAGGATCTTATGCTGATAGCGTAGTAGAGAATTAATGTTTTAAAATCCTTTGCTGATGTAGCTTGATTATTGTCATTTGTTGTACTCCGCTTGGTAATACTATTCCTGCTTACTATATAATAGTATTATCAAGTTGACCTACAGAGTGGATTATATGCTATGTTATTTGAAATACAGTGCAGTAGCATCTTTTGAATTATATATAAAGTAATTTGGCAATGACTTGCTTCATTGCTTGTAATTTGGATGGTCGGCCAATCACACTACTATCACATTGTTACCTCCTCGTGGGCACTGCTGACCCAGCCGTCTAATCTTCCCTCCCCCTCTCTTTTGAAGCTGAAGTGTTTAACCAGAAGAATGCTTTAAATTGCATGAAACCACTTATAGTTAATTTAGGAAACATAAGAAAACCTTTTAAAATTCTGTTGGTTTGTTTTTGTGTTTTATAGTCCTTACCTATTAAATCCTGTCTTTTGAGTGTGTTCTTATTGACATTTAATAGATGTAATTCTGCCTTTTGACACACACAACAGAAATTTCTTTTAAATTGGATCAAATATTCCAATTTCATTCATATTTAGTCTTATACATTTAGAAACCTATAATCGCCTACGAGGGGCTTTGACATTGTACCTTAAGAGTTCTCTTCTAGCAGTTTCCTATAGTCTAGAATAAGAATACTGATTAATACATAGCTGTAATTTGTCAATTTGTTGATTTTGTTCCTTCTTGAGCACAGTGATTGTTCTATGCTTCAATTGCATTTTTTTCCCCGATGGAAATGGTATTATGGTAGATAATTGTGAAGGGAGGAATTCTTTTTTTTTTTTTTGTCCACTCTCAATGCTCATATCCTTGTTGAGAATGTAACGAAGTAAGAAATAGGAAGCATTGATATCATCATATTTAACTTGCTCTTTAACTTAAAGGTATAGATGTTGGCGAATGCAATGTTCTCCAATTCTGCACTTAGTTGTCCTCACTCTGATATCTTGTCTTTTTATTTCAGGTTTGTTCTCAGGCTTCTCATTTATTTGCAAATAACATAGCAAGCAAGGGGATTCAAGTACATACAGAACTTGGTGAACTGCATTTGCACATGGAAGATGAATATCAAGAATTTTTGAAAGAAAATGTATTTGGTGTTGAAACTTATTCGGGTTCCCTTATCCACATCGCTCGCGTGAGCCTAGATTGGGGACACACAGAAATCGAACCACAAGAAAAGCCTGAATTAGTTCAATTGGCCCTGGTTTTTTCTGTTGATATTAGTGGTATGGGAGTTCAATTCGGTTTCAAGCATGTTGAATATCTAGTGTCCAACTTGGTGTCCTTTAAAACTCTATTTAAAGGTCTATCTACTAAAAGAGCTACAGAAAAGATGGGACATTCAAGTAAGAAGTCCTCAAAAAGGACTAATTTACTGAAATTAAACCTGGAAAAGTGTTCTATAACTTACTGTGGTGAGACAAGTATTGAAGATGCAACTGTAGTAGATCCAAAACGTGTCAATTTTGGTTCTCAAGGTGGCGAAGTTGTAATTAGTGTTTCTGCTGATGGCATGCCCCGCAATGCAAGCATTACTTCAACCCTCCCTGGTAATTGCAAGAAGTTGAAATTTTCCACATCTCTAATTATCTCTCATTTACGAATGTGCGTGAACAAGGAAAAGAAGTCGACCCAAATAGAAGTTGAAAGAGCAAAATCAATCTATGAAGAATATCCTGAAGAGCATCAACCTGGCGTTAAAGTGACTCTGATTGATTTGCAAAATGCTAAAATTGTTCGCCGATCTGGTGGGCCCGCAGATATTGCTGTGTGTTTTCTTTTCAGCACCACTGATATAACTCTCAGGTGGGAACCTGATGTACATTTGGCACTATATGAGTCCTTTACCCGTTTGAAGTGTTTATTACACAAAACCAAGTTTAAGGTGCCTGACAGCAAATCGAATTCTGAATCAGCTGAACTTTTGGATCAAGTGGGACATGATAAGAATAATGGTAAAAGGGAGTCAATTTTTGTTGTTGATGTGGAGATGTTAAGAATATCTGCTGAAGTTGCGGATGGGGTCGAAGCAATGATTCAAGTGCAGTCTATATTCTCTGAGAATGCCAAAATAGGTGTACTTCTTGAAGGGCTAATGCTCAGTTTTAATGGAGCTAGGGTTTTTAAAAGTAGCCGCATGCAGATTTCCTGTATCCCAGTTTCGCCTAGCAGCATTATTGATGCAGAGTCGACGACAAAAAGGGATTTGGTTATTCAAGGACCTGATGTTCATATTTGCATGCCCTTTAGGTTGCCTTTACGTGCCATCGAAGATGCTGTCGAAGATATGCTACGAGGCCTAAAGCTTGTCACCGCTGCTAAAACTGATCAAGTATTTGCCATTAAAAAGGAAAATCTAAAAAAACCAAAGACCAAATCACCAAAGTTTGGGTCGGTAAAGTTTGTCATACGTAAGCTTACTGCTGATATTGAAGAAGAGCCTATACAAGGTTGGCTTGATGAGCATTACCACTTGATAAAGAAAGAAGTTTGTGAGTTAGATGTTCGACTAAAGCTCCTTGATGAAGCTATCTCAACTGGAAATAAAGTTTCAGGAAGTGTGGATCCAAATGATGTGGGTTCAGAAAGAAATAAGTTATTTTATGACGGGGTTAACATTGATGTGCATGATGCAGCTGCTGTTCAAAAGCTACGAGAAGAAATCTATAAGCAATCTTTTCACTCATATTATCAGGCGTGCCAGAGAATAAGGTTTGCGGAAGGATCCGGTGCTTGTTCAAGAGGCTTTCAATCTAGCTTCAGACCAAGTACTCGTAAAGCTTCTCTTCTCTCACTTCGTGCAACTGAGCTGGATGTATGTTTGACTAAAATTGAAGGTGGTGATTCTGGAATGGTTGAATTTATAAAGAACCTTGACTCTGTTTGCCGAGAAAATAACATACCATTCTCCCGATTATATGGAAGAGATATTTGTGTAAATGCCCGGTCCTTAGTTATCCAACTAAGAAATTATACTTTTCCACTATTTTCTGGTACTTCTGGTAAATGTCAAGGTCGTATTGTCCTTGCTCAACAGGTCAGTTAAATAAGCAATATTTGCTCTTTGTTGCACTTTCTTTTAGGCTGTATCTTATTTACCAAACAAGAAAGCACAATATGAGCTAAATCATGATAATCTAAGTGCAATGTTAGGTAATGACAAACAAATTATGATTGGGTGAATTGCTTTTTGCAGGCAACATGTTTTCAGCCTCAAATACTTCAAGATGTATTCATCGGAAGATGTCGTAAAGTGCGCATGCTACGCTCCGCTAGTGGAACCACTCCACCTATGAAACTGTACTCAAACTTGCCTATACATTTCCTCAAAGGCGAAGTGTCTTTCGGAGTAGGCTATGAACCTGCTTTTGCAGATTTAAGTTACGCATTTGCAGTAGCCTTACGCAGAGCTAACCTTAGTATAAGGAATTCCAATTCCTCTTCTTCAAAGGACCAAATTGCAAATTTGGTTTCATCAAACCAACCGCCTAAAAAGGAACGCAGTTTACCATGGTGGGATGACATGAGGTACTACATCCACGGTAAGATTGTTTTGTTTTTCAACGAAACTTCATGGAGCTTTCTTGCGACAACAAATCCGTATGAGAATCTTGACAGACTTCAAATCATTTCTGAATATATGGAAATCCAGCAAACCGATGGGCATGTAGATGTTTCCGCAAAGGATTTCAAGATGTACGTTAGCAGTATAGAGAGCCTGACAAAGAATTGTAGCTTAAAAGTCCCATCGTATGACAGGAGACCTTTTATTTATTCACCTTCTTTCTCCCTCGAAGTGGCCATTGACTGGGAATGTGAATCTGGCAATCCTCTCAACCATTATTTACATGCCCTTCCTATTGAAGGGGAACCTAGAAAGAAAGTTCTTGATCTGTTTCGTTCTACTTCTCTCTCTCTGAGATGGAACTTCTCTCTCAGACCCTCTCTGCTGCCCTGTGAAAATAATTCTGCTTCTTGTTTTGGAAACAATTTGATAGTAGAGAACACTGAATTCCCAACCATGACTCTTGGGGCCCACGACCTCGCCTGGGTCTTCAAATGGTGGAGCTTGAATTACAGCCCTCCTCATAAGTTACGTTCTTTCTCTCGGTGGCCCCGTTTTAGGATTCCAAGAGCTGTGCGATCAGGCAACTTGTCGCTTGACAAAGTTATGACCGAGTTTTTCCTTCGGATTGACGCCACACCTTCTTGCATTAAACACATGCCTCTAGGCGATGATGATCCAGCAAGTGGTCTAACCTTCAAAATGTCAAAATTGAAGTACGAACTTTGCTATAGTCGTGGTAAGCAGAAGTATACTTTTGAGTCTAAGCGTGGATCTCTCGATCTTGTTTATCGGGGCCTTGACCTCCATCTGCTGAAGGTGTATTTATATCAAGATAGTAACTCAGCTGCAGTTCGGGATACTCAAACAATAAAGGGTGGCATAATTAATTTCACAGAAAAACAAAGAGATGATGGATTTCTCTTGACTTCTGATTATTTCACAATACGGAGGCAGTCGCCTAAAGCCGATACTGCAAGGCTGTTGTCATGGCAAGAAGCTGGAAGGAAGAATCGTGAGATGACTTATGTGAGGTTTGAATTTGAAAATGGAAGTGGGAGTGACCGTACACCGTCAGATCCTAGTGATGATGATGGATTTAATGTTGTGATTGCTGACAATTGTCAGCGTGTGTTTGTCTATGGCCTCAAGCTCCTATGGAATATCGAAAACAGAGATGCCGTATGGTCCTGGGTTGGTGGGATATCCAAAGCATTTGATCCTCCAAAACCTTCTCCTTCTAGGCAGTATGCTCAAAGGAAGATGATTGAGGAAAAACAGAAGCTTGATGAGTCAAAAGTTCCTCTAGATGATAACTCTGTGTCTTCTCCTTCTATGTCCCATGTTGTTAGTTCCCCTGTAGCTCAACCAGTTGAGATTTCAGGGCCAGTTTCATCTCAATCTCCTTCAACTAAACTAAACAGCTCTTCCTGTGATTGGGCTGGTGAGTTATTTCTTACCTCTCCTGAATATGGATCTACTTCTAGTATTTCTACTGGTGCAAATAGCTAATTTTTGTAAGAAGTTGCTCGTTTTATTTGATGGGTTTTGTTTCTTCATGTCTCAATCTGAGTGTGGCATTTTTCATTTTCGTTCTCCAGTGAAGCATGGCTATATTGATGACTCAGAGGAGGAGGGGACAAGAGACTTCATGGTGAATGTTATTCAACCTCAATTTAATCTACATTCGGAAGAAGCTAATGTAAGTGATGCACTATATGTACAATTAAGGAAACGGGCATCAATGCATTTTCTTTTTGTATATCTTATTTAATATGCATGGGAGACGGATTTCAAATGTTATACTACTTTTATAAAGGATACTGACTTTGTATTTTCTTTGTATGGTCGAAATTTGGTATCTTCTAGAGCTTTTAGTTTATGCATGACTCAGAAGCTTGTGCAGTATAGAAACATATAGTGTATTATAATTTCTATCTTATTTCTTGCCTGCTAGCTTGCAAGATTATTAATAACATGGTTTGTTCCGTGTGTGACAGTTAGGATATCTTCTGCTATAAACATTTTAAACATCTTATTTTTGAAGAAAATATGATTTTGAACAAGCTAAACAACTTATATTTGCATCAGAGTGCATGTGACACCTACCAAGAGGGTTGCGTTTACATTTTACCCTCACTAGTGGGTCCCATGCACTGGGAATTTTTTTTGTTGATTAATAACACATTTTTGCATTACATTCTGCTAACACTAGAGGGAAATGACTTTGCCTTTAATATGCTTCTTTTGTTAGACTTACGCTAGAAGAGATTAAATTTGTGAAAATCTTTTGGGGGACAATTCAGAATTCCACAACTTCACAGGGATATGTAGACAATTTTCCCTGCTAATGACTTGATATGAATACCAGGGTAGATTTCTTCTCGCAGCAGCCAGCGGCCGTGTCTTAGCTCGATCATTTCATTCAGTTCTCCATGTTGGATATGAGATGATAGAGCAGGCTCTAGGTACCAGCAGTTTGAAGATTCCAGAATCACAGCCTGAAATGACAGGTACCAGCAGTTTGAAGATTCCAGAATCACAGCCTGAAATGACGTGGAAAAGAGTGGAATATTCTGTGATGCTAGAACATGTTCAAGCTCATGTCGCACCAACTGATGTTGACCCTGGTGCCGGACTTCAATGGCTACCTAAGATTCCAAGGACTTCACAAAAAGTAAAGCGCACTGGTGCCTTGCTTGAAAGAGTGTTTATGCCTTGTGAGATGTACTTCAGATACACGAGGCACAAAAGTGGTACAGCAGATTTGAAGGTAAATTCAACAAATGCAGTTTATAAAATATTTGTATATCCCCAAAATACTTTCCATGTAATTATGCATCTCTACAAAATTTGAAATTTTATATTGATCTTCAAAATTTAAGTTTCTTTCATTACCCTTATTCGTGCAAAAGACCCCTTTAAAAAAACTTTTTCTGATTTAGAATCATCTTTCTCCCATGAATTGGATGATTCCCTAACTTGTGGATATTTGGTAAGAAACTGCACTTTTTAGGGGTATATATGACAATTTGGATTTTACAGGGTTATATAAATAAATAGATGATTTTATAAGTGTATATATGTAGTAGTGCATAGAAGTTATGTACCATAAAAAATTTTATTTTTATCAGTTCTAGTTCTAAAGTCTGGTGAATTCTTTTTCTTTTTTTTTTTTCTTTTCTTTTTTCTTTTTGGCATTCAGGTGAAACCACTAAAAGCGCTTTCTTTCAACTCTTCTAATATTACTGCAACAATGACTTCACGCCAGTTTCAAGTTATGTTTGATGTGCTAAGCAATCTTCTGTTTGCAAGACTTCCCAAGTAAGACCCCATACATTTGATTTTCATGCAAACTCGTTATATTTTGTATTATGGATCTTTTTGCTTGTCCTAAATGTATTCTTTGTCCAAAATTTATCTGGTGGTTTCATGTTCTAAGTTGATTGGTGGTATACATTCTTATCCAACTGGGAAAATGGGCTTTCTTTAGGAATTGGTATTTATTATTGAATCTTGGATCATATCAACATTTGGAAGTTTTGCTTATTAGTATTGTTTTTTTTTTCTAGAACCTTGCCATTATTGATTTGTGTGTTTGCTGATCCCATATGCTTAGGTGATAAGCAAAGATGTGTTGCATAAAACTGTTAAAGCTGTCTCTTATAAAATATTGCATCAAGTACATATCTTTTGTGGTTTTTCTGTTCGTAGCACATTTTAACTTTGTGCTGAATAATGTAGGCTAAAGGTTTAAGGGAAGTGGACGCAGTTTTTTTCATTTTTTGATATGGAGGTGATAGTTTTCAATATCAACTCAAATATCTTTTAGTCAGAAGTTAGTTTGATCTGACTGCATATTTTCTGTGTGTTTCATGAAATTGTATGTGTTGCTCTAAATAGTTGAGCTGTCTCAACATAGAAAGGAATCTTGGGTGGTTGCATACTCTATATTGATATCAGATTAGTGTTCCTAACTTCCTATACGGAGTAATCTTTTAATTAATTAATATAGAAGATATTAAAAGATTAGTTAATATTGGTATATATTTACATAAGCCCATGCAATATTATTTATTTAAATGCTTATTCCTATTTAAATATTTATATAATTGCCGACCTTCAAAAAACTTAATTTCCTTCATATGTACCACTTTAACTAAAAAAAATTAATGTCATTATTATGCTACTTTCATTTTATCAGACCTCGTAAAAGCAGTCTTTCATATCCATCTGAAGATGACGAAGATGTTGAAGAAGAAGCTTACGAGGTGGTTCCTGATGGAGTTGAAGAGGTAGAACTTGCAAAGGTCAACCTCGAACAGAAGGAAAGAGAGAGAAAACTTCTACTTGATGACATAAGGATCATATCAGAAACTGGTGATATTCAAGTTGATGTTTCTCCATCTTCAGACAAGGATGGTGATCTGTGGATGGTCGGTAGTGCAAAACCAGCACTGGTAGGCTTTCAACTTTAGAAGACATTGGAGTATAAAATCCAAAATTCCTAATATTATCAGGCCGCTTTTTTTTTTCCCAGTAATAGTACTGAAAATGCTGTTGTACAATCTTATGGTACTTTATATGCGTGCATGGCCTAGCTTGTGGAGCAACTTCTCTACTCCACTAAGCAAAAGCTTCCAGACACAATGTTTGGCACAAAAAAAACTTCTGGAGGTTTTGCTTTGGCACGAAGATATAATGAGCTTTTGGGTCTGCTAAACAGAAAGTATGATTTGAAACTTCTACTTTTGCTGCAGCAGGAAGCTGCTGAGATGATTTTGATGAAAAAATATTAGTGCTTCTGTCAACAGCTCATTAGTAAATAGCAGCTTTACAAAAGCTCCAATAACCCAAAAAAGCCCTAAATATCTATCTTATATCATCACTAGTTACTTCTTTTATGATTGTTTACAGTTTAAACTTGTTTCATGGTTAGGTGCATGTGCTGAAAAAGGCGATTGTAAATATCCAGAAGTCCAGAAAAGTTGCATCTTCTGCATTAAGAACAGCGTTGCAAAAAGCTGCACAGTTACGCCTGATGGAGAAGGAGAAAAACAAAAGCCCTTCCTGTGCCATGCGGATTTCAATGAGAATCAACAAGGTTGTATGGAGCATGCTTGCAGATGGCAAATCTTTTGCAGAAGCTGAGATTAATGATATGGTCGGTACCAACAAATTCTTCTGATTGTATATAATGGATTTTCATATTCGTTTCTATGACGTTTTCTTTTCACTGAAAGGGGAATAAGCAGTGAATATTAGAGTTTTTGAATAATATACGTTAGAAGGAGAGATGGTAAGTTACCAATGATGCCGAGTTGTTGAGTTTATTATAGAATTTTAATTTAATCATCAACTATCTAGATAAGAACTAGAGGTATCTTTGGTTCTTTATTCTATATTCACATAATACTGGGAAGCATCTAAAGCTATAATGGTTCTAAATTATTCACACACAATATATAAAATCAATAAATATCAGCCATTCTTGAGTTCTCTTTCTTTTATGTTTTAATACTATCTGTTTCTAACCTTTCCTTTCATAGTCAAGTGTATGATTTCCTTCTTGAATTAACAAATTATTGGGGTATTTTCCAAAAAAGAAAAAAGAAAAAAAAAATCTGTTCTGCGTCTCACAAAATGTGAATCGCTTTACGATCTGTAGGAATTAGGAAGTCAACTATTTTAACCTTAAAGCACTTCTTAATATCTATTTACTGAAGATAGCATAGTTATGTGACAATTTTTTAGCTGCATTTAGTTCATTCAGTGGCCTTGCAGATTGTTTGATAAAATGCAAATTTGTTGATATATGCTCAAAATTGTCTTTGACAGATCTGCGATCTTGATCGTGACTACAAAGATATTGGTGTTGCTCAGTTCACCGCCAAGTCCTTTGTGGTGCGAAATTGTTTGCCTAATGCGAAGTCTGATATGCTATTATCAGCCTGGAATGCGCCTCCTGAATGGGGAAAGTGAGTCGTTCTTTTTTCCTGCCTGTTACTATAACTGGCATTCTTAACTTGCTCTTTTCACTCTGCACATTTCCATATGCATTACTCTCAACTAGGCAAATTTCTTATTTGTTACCTTTTTGTACAGAAATGTAATGCTTCGCGTGGATGGTAAGCAAGGTGCCCCAAAGGATGGAAGTTCACCTCTTGAACTTTTCCAGGTCAGTTTAGTCCACATCTCTTCTCTCTCTCTCTCTCTCTCTCTCTCTCTTGTTCTCTAATTTGCTTAATTTCGGAGCTCATCATGCTTAAACTGGATTAGCATTATCAAATTGGATGAATATATATGTAACCAATCATAACGTAATAGTTTTGCTAAATTCCAGATGCTGGTTAAACTTGTGCACAAAAACAAAAAATTATGTCGGATTCAAGTGAATGCTTTTTTTTTTTTTTTTTTTTTTTGAGAAAAAGGTAGCACGCTACCCGCTTCATTCATAACGAAAGTGAATTAAGCTAACATGAGTGAGACAACAACGTCTCAGAAAGAACAAATCAAGAAATAAAATAAGACTACTAGAACTAGTACTAAAACAATAAAAAGGACAACAACCAAACAAAACAACGATTTCACAAGTCCAACCAAACAAAACAACGATTTCACAGGTCCGCCCACAGTGCAAGCTCGCTTCTGACCCACGTAACAGCGTAGAGGGGGTCAGAATTAGACTGCCGGAAGATCACCTTATTTCGTATTTTCCAAAGCACCCACAAGTTTGCCGACAGGTAGGTTAGTACCTTAGCCGCCTCCACCGGACTTTCCTTTCCCGACCACCCCTCCCACGCCCCTCTAACGTTGTCCCCTAACACCTGGAAACCCACGTCCCCATCGCCCATCCCAATCATGAAACGTGAGAACACGCATCTCGTGAACAGATAGTCGGCCGTCTCAGCTAGGGACCTGCAGAGCATACAAAGATTGTTACCGGTCCATCCCTTTTTTCGAGATTATCAGCCGTGAGGAACCGGTTCTTCAAAGCGAGTCAGATAAAAATCTTTACTTTAGTTGGTATGCGCAGCCTCCACAGGCTTGAGGCAGAGGAGTCCAACAGTCCCCCGCAGTTTAGGAGCGAGTAGGTCGACTTGATAGTAAAGATACCTTTTTCATGCCACCTCCAAACAACTCCATCGCTTCTGTTCCCCGGCTTTGTAGCGCTCACAAGTCCCTTCAGTTTTAGCACTAGATCCCTGCCCCTCTGATCCCTCATGCTAGCCCCTCTTAAGAATTTTCGCCACCTCCATTTGTTGCGATCAAAGCATTCACTAACTCTGATTCCCTTCCTTACAACCAATCCATACAGCTTGGGGCAAAGGGATTGCAGTGTCATTTTTCCGCACCATCTGTCAGTCCAGAAATTAATAGTGCTTCCATCCCCTAACAGGTAGGAAACTCCTAAAAAGACCTCCCTGATACAGAGGACATTCCTCCACCATTGAGAGGCTGGTCTAAAGGAGCTTCCCTCCCCCAGTGGTTTTCTGTTCACATAATACATACCGCGAATCAATTTATTCCACTGAAGATCAGGAGCCGTACAAAACCTCCACCACCATTTGCAGAGCAAAGCCTCGTTCATGACACGCAGATCCAGAATACCCAAACCACCTTCTGACCTATTCCTGCACACGTTAGCCCAAGCAACAAGCCGTCCCCATCAGCGAGATTTAGAGGAGCCAGCCCAGAAAAAATCCCTTCTAATGGCCTCGATGCGGCTAATGACCCATTTAGGGGCTTTAAAAATGGAGAGGTAATAGAGGGGCAAGTTGGAGAGAACGGCATTAACTAAGATGAGCCTACCACCTCTAGAGAGCATCTTAGCCTGCCACCCCTCGATTCTGCTTTGAATCTTCTCGATAACTCTTCTCCACACCTCCTTCCTGAGGCTCTTGTTGGACAATGGATTCATCGGGAACACGCCCTCCTTACAGTCCAAAATGTTTGCAAGTCTACTCCCCTTGTTCTGATGCCTGCCGGTATAGAACAACTCCGTTTTCTCCTTGTTCACTTTGAGCCCAGAAGCCCATTCGAACAGAAGCCAAATGAATTTCAAATTTCGTAGCTGATACTTCCGGGCTTTCACAAAAGAAAAGCGTATCATCCGCGTATTGATTAAGAGAAACTCTACAATCCTCAGACGGTCCAAGTCCCCGTAGGAGATTGTTTCTAACCGCCTCCTCAATCATACGCGTAAGGGCCTCCGCCACCATTAAGAACAGATAAGGTGAAAGGAGGTCTCCTTGTCTCACCCAGCGCCTAGTCTTGATCCAATTAGTGGCCTCACTGTTTACAAGCACCGCCACCTTAGCATTCCGGATAATTTGCTGTATCCACTTACACCAAATAGTGTCAAAACCCCACCACTCCATAATTTTCAGTAGGAACGACCAATTAAGCCTGTCAAAAGCTTTTTCAAAGTCTACTTTCACTCCAACCCCCTCAACCTTAGACCTGCTGTTGGCCAGGACATTAAAGTGAATGATTTTTCAAAGTGAATGCTTTGATCTATAAAAGTTTGTAGGACAAAGAAAAGAAATAATGAAGGTTTGCCGACTAAATTGCTGCATTGCTGCTAAACAAGGCTTTCGTTTGTGGTATTTTCTTAAACAAGCATAGTTTACAATTTTACATTTTGCATGTAATATGGGCTTTCAGACAATTAATTCATCCTATATTTTTCTATTGTACTTAAATGTCTTAATTAAACTTATTATGCCCCTAATAGAGTGTTGGAAAAATATCAATCAGCCTTCTCTTACCGCTCTAGTTTTGGAGAACCCACTCTGTTGACATTGGTATAGTAAATATTTATGTTTCAGCACATTATTAGTTAATGTGATGAGGTCTATTTAGGATTTATTTTATTTGTGCTAGTGATCATCCTAGGCAATTCTATTGTTGATCTCTTTTATGGTTTCTTTCATGATTTCCATTTGACTTTAACCAACTAACCATTGTAGGTGGAGATCTTTCCATTGAAGATACACTTGACTGAAACTATGTACAGGATGATGTGGGAATATTTTTTCCCCGAGGAAGAACAGGATTCACAAAGGCGGCAGGTTAGCTCAATTTTTAGTTTGGAAAGGACATACAGATGTTTACCTGAACTGTAGTGCATTTTGAAATGGTTACCTGTAGCTTAAAGATTATAACTTTCACTATGTAGTCTCCCATTTATTTTAATATTGAAAATCTGTCAAGTTCTATTAGAACTTAATGGTTTCAGTAAGAAAAGTTGTACATCGTTTCCCTAACAAAATTAAAGATATCATTAAATTCTAATGCAGAGGCACGCACATCAACATAGCTATAAGATTAGGTGGTAAAATAAAATTTTCTACATTTCTGCTATCCATTTTAAAGTTTTCCTTAGTTCAAGTTCTGTACGTTTTCACTGTAAAGTTTTGCAGTTCTTTTCTTTAACCATTTTAAACTTTACAGTTAAAAGTTTACATTTGTAGGACAAAGAAAAGAAATAAAGACTTAATGTTACTGTTGAAGTTAGCTTTTCTAATATGTCTTATTTTGTGCATTAGTTTACTTGTTTTTTGTTTCTCTTTTCTTATGAAAATACAGGAAGTTTGGAGAGTTTCAACCTCTTCTGGATCAAGAAAGCTAAGAAAAAGCTTTGGCAGCACCGAAACAGCTGCTTCAAACAGTCATTCTACAAAAGAATCTGATGCTCCTGGTGGATTAAGTGCAGCTACAGCGTCCTCATCTAATGGTGTCAATCAAGCTGCTTCTACTCATGGTGATACTTCCCAAGTATGTATCCTCAAATTGGCAGTGTTTTAAATATTACTAGTAAACCCTGATTTTCTTCTCTTTAATCTTGAAATGCTCATCATAGAGCCTTTTCTGTTGCATTAATTGTAAGGCTCAAAGTCTCTGATGTTATAACAATACTTGCAGAGACCTTTTTTTTTTTTTTTTTTTTTTGCATCAACAGTATTTCAAGCATCATATAATGTGCCTTTTATAACAGCTCCTCTACTCTGAGCAGTAGCTAGGTGTGCGTGGCAAACAAAGAATCTGGAGCTCTTACTGTAGTGGGAAGCTAACATGAGCTTTTAGCACCCAGTAGCACAAGCATTAACTTGAAGCTTTTGCTTCTGCTTGATTGAGAGTAGTTAAGAGTTATTTTTGTTATAAAAAATTGTCAGTGCTTCTTCCAACAACTGTACTTAAAAACCACTTACAAAGAAGCTTGCTAGGACAAAAAAGCCCTTTATAGCTTTAACCTCAAATGATCTAGCTTTTTGAAGGTGCGTCGGATAAAAATCATAATATTTGTCAAAACTTGATGTGGAATGCAGGTTTCCAAGTTGCAAAGCCTAAAGGCGAATATGGTGTGTGGCTCAAATAGCGAGTTGCGGCGATCATCTTCATTTGAGAGAACGGGGGAAGAAAATGGCATTGATTCTGCAGCGAATGATTTTATACCACAAGCGAACTCTTTAAATCTACCTTCAAAAAGTGGGACCCTTAATCCAACAGCAGAGAACAAGCATGTGACAAATGATACATCAAGAAATAAAGCTAAAGATTCCAAGTCAGCCCGAGCTGGTCGCTTGTCTCACGAGCAAAAGAAAGTTGCAAAATCTCAGGATGAAAAAAGAACTAGGACTCGGAAATTGACGGAATTTCATAATATCAAGATTAGCCAGGTTGTTATATTTCCCACCATTTAGTTAGTGTTTAGTTGTGGGATTTCGTATACTGAGGATAATGGTAATAATCCTTGAATGAGAACTAGCCCTGAGCAAAATGACCTGACCTTACCTTACTGGCCTAGTTCACTAGGTTGACTGGATCTCGAAAATTGAGTCTTGAAAAAAGGTTTTCTCGAGTTGATTGCTTTTAATTTTCTCTACCTAGTATCTGACCATTTTGGATCTCACTTGAGATCAAAATATCTAGGTAAATCTTGGGCTTGGTAGGGGTCTCAGGTTGGGCAATTTTCTTCTGGCATGCAATCTTAACCTGGCCTGGTCGAAAATGTTCTCAGGTCTAGTTCTAGGTAATACTCTCACACTGGTTGGAAACAGTTGAGGATTACTTGGAATGTATGCCCGACGATGGGGATATCGCAATTCCAGCCGGTATATTGATTACTATCCTCAGGCAAAGGACTACTGTGAGGATGTTTTGTTTAGTTAGAGTGATAGTGGATATATTGGCCACTGTTTCCACTCCATCTCCCAACCAAACACTTTCTTAATATACTCACATTATTTGTGTTTATTTGCAGATTAACCTCCTTTATTACTTTCTTATGTGGTAGGTTGAACTGCTCGTTACTTATGAGGGGTCAAGGTTCGCAGTTAATGATCTAAGGTTGCTGATGGATACATTTCATCGCGTTGATTATACTGGCACATGGAGGAGACTATTTTCACGAGTCAAGAAGCATATTATATGGGGGGTCTTGAAGTCGGTAACCGGCATGCAGGCAAGCATTTATCAATATTATAGTATGGTAGTTTTTACTTGAATTTCATATCAATGCTGCAAGACTCCGTATATTTTTGCAGATGAACCACAGACATATACCCTCGCTATTGTTATTGTTATTGTTGTTGTTATTGTCATTGTGCGTTCTTTTGAGAAATTGCCTATAATTAGTATTACTACTATTTTCCTATTATTACTTTTATTCCTACTACTACTACTATGTGTGTGTGTGGTAGATATGTTTGCTTATTGGATGTTACAAAGATAATTCATCACTCTGTAATACCAACACTTTTTGGGATAGTGGTTTTTAACATATTATCATCGCGGGAATGGGATTTGTAATAATCAATAGATAGATTCTCTGTTTTTTCTTTTTGTTAATCACTATATGCTCAAGAAATCATTTTCATCTATAGATGAATAAGAATCTTGGTCGTGAAACTGAAAATGAAAATTCTTATGTAAACTTCCACTCTCGTCTCTACAGGGTAAAAAGTTCAAGGACAAAGCTCAAAACCAGAAGGAGCCACATGGTAGTGCAGTTCCAGAAAGTGAACTCAACTTTAGCGACAGCGACGGAGGCCTACCAGGGAAGTCCGACCAATTCCCTGTGTCCTGGCTTAAGCGACCAAGTGATGGGGCCGGTGATGGATTTGTCACCTCAATCAAAGGACTCTTCAATTCCCAGCGCCGAAAAGCGAAGGCCTTCATATTGCTGACTGTGAGAGGCGACGGAGATAATGAATCACATGGTGAATGGAGTGAGAGTGATGTCGAATCCTCTCCTCCCTTTGCAAGACAACCAACAATAACAAAAGCTAAGAAGCTTATAAAAAGACACACGAAGAAGTTCCGTTCAAGGGGACAAAAGAGTTTAGGTGATCTAGTTTCGCCACATACTTCACTAAATGTTTCCATTATACAAGCAACTTACAGAATAGAATATTACGTATAGTATCCATGCAAAATTATTTATCGGGAAAACTTCAAATACCCTACTTGTGTTATACCACATTTTTACTTTAGTATTATGTGGTTTTAACTATATCACTTTAGTACCTTGTGGTTTCTGTTTTTGTTTTCTGTTAGATCCCTCGGTTATTTTCTTCGTTAAAGTGTCATGTGCTGCGCACGTGAGCATAAACAATGTCTCACAAAGATTGGTAAAAACGGCATGAGACCCTCGAAGAATAATCAATATTAAGCCCTAAGAGGTCTCATGCTGTTTTTATTGACCTTTGTGGGACATTTGTGACGGTCGTGAGTGCAGCACACACAAAAGATAACAGAAGGTTTAGTGGAAAATAAAAATAGAAACTACAGGATACTTAAGTGATACAGTTGAAATCAAAGAATACTAAAATGAAAAAGCAGTAAACCACGGGGGTGTATATGGAGTTTTCCTATTCTATATTCATCTGATCACTATGTAGTATGTAGGAAAATGCTACTTGTACATCCCAAATAGGGTGTACATCTTACACCCCACCCATCCTCGGGTGGAGTGAATTCCACTAGTCACTTCAATGTGACTAGTGGAGGTGCCCCCACCTAGGATGGGTGCGGTGTACATCATACACCCCAAATGGGGTATATGAGTAGCATTGCTCGTAGTATGTAATATGAATTCTTATATATGCCCTTCAAAAACTTGATTTCTCACATATATCCCCTTATAGGTAGAGAAGTGGCAGTCTTAGACTATCTTTATCAATAGGAAACCAACTTCCGCTGAATTGGATGACTCCCTAAGTTAAGATAGGGGTATTATTATAAGAAACTACTCTTGCAATGGGTATATAATTATATATGAAAATTCACATTGCACAGGGTTATATATGTTATAGATGATTTTGCGGGGATATAATTTTAGAAGCCTCTAAAAGTTGATATTTATTTACGAGATATCTGCATTAGGAAACCACTGTATTCAATATTTATGTGCCTTCTTCTTCATACGAAATACGTTTCTGATTTATACCTTTAAAGTAAGGATTCAAGCCTTTTCTTTTCAGAAGATGATTTCCTCTATTTCTATCCAGTTTCTCACAACTATGTGAATTGCAGTATCTTCATCATTCGTTGACAATGTAGTGAAATGATCGACTCAAATAACTAATCCTGGTTCCTTAGTGCTTCTAGTTAAAGTTGTGAATGTGCTTGAATTGCTCGGTCTTGGAAAATTTCGCCTGCTAATCTGCTACAATTATTCTCATTAGACCTCTTAAGGATCGCATCCTCCTGTTTATCAAACTGTTCAAACTTTCAACATGTATTTTGATTGTTTCTTTTTCAACTTAGGTATCACAATCCAAAGGGACTCCCTCCCATCAACTCCAAGAGAGACGACTCCATTCCAAAGCGATTCTTCCGGTGCTTCATCTTACGAGGATTTCTACGACTAGACATGTGCCGTAAAGCCAACTGGGACTTTTATTATATCTAAAATGGAGACACCAATCAAACGCGAGGTGTTGTGTGGATTCGTATTCATCGGCCATTAAATATGTAAGTGCTTTAAAGCTGAAGAGATCTTTTAGCGGCTAAGGTATGGAGATGGCCTCTTTTTGCTTCGCCAGTTTGTTAATGATTTCTAGTTGTCTTCCTTACCACGTGTATCTATCTATCTATCTATCTATCTATCTATCTATCTATCTATCTATATATATATATATATACAACTATTTGCTGGGTGCCTTAGCCCTGTACTTATATATATATCTACAACTATTTGCTGGGTGCCTTAGCCCTGTACTTATATATGCTGTATTGCTGTGTATATAACTAAACCCCTTCATATGACATTGCAGAATTCAATGATTTTTAGAGCCTAACTATTATCAGAAAATAGATATAGAATCTCAATTTGTACTTATTTCGAATAGAATCACTACATTTGTACTGTACTGTTTTCAGTACCTTTTAATATTCATCTAATGTGCAATTAATCTAGCTTTATTTCTCGAGATCTGTGAGCACTTTTAAGAAATGGCTTCTAAGAAGCAAATTTGGAGGTGTATATGGTTGGAAAGCCACCAAATGGATAAGTACATGGGTGGAATTAGCACTTACATTTCATCCTTCTAATTTTTATTTAGTCCCCCCTTTTTTCTTTTCGGGACACTCAGAAAGCATGTTTAAAAGACTAATCAGTGAGCAGGTTGGTTTTTTTTTTATTATTATTATTATTGAACCTGTTTTGACAGTTTATATTGAAACTTACATATAGTAAGACCATAATTATATTCTTTGAGAATTTACTTGTATTTATTAAATAAATATATCAAATAAGCAAGCAATATTAAGTTTAGCTGTTTGCCATTATGATAGCATGTTTTTCTTGGGGAGGAATGATGTCTACATATCAAACATTTTGGTTTGGTTTTTGAATGTTTTCTTTTAACTTTTCCTGAGTGCTAAAATCGTATGATAAAGGCAGCGTGTTACCCGCTTTATTCATTTTTTTTTAAGAAATAAACTTAGTTAAAAATATAAAGCAATTAGGCTTCAAATTTGGAATTGCGGATACTAACCATCAAGTTTTTTTTGTCATTTGCGTTAGCGATAGTCGGTAATCAGATGATGAATGAAGTTAAAGTTAATTTTCATAGCTGAACAGTTGAATCAGGTTTTAGGGAATTCAAATTCTAAGTTGGACTGGTCAAGTTTACCATTTCTCATAACTCAAAAAGGGCTTGAGCCCTTTTATGTGGATTCCATTGATAGGGAAGTAAAAAAAATGGATTCTTGGTGATCATTTGAGTTGTATGATCATGATCTACTTGCTCAAGGTTTCTATAATTTAAATGAACACTAGCCAGTTGTAAATAAGGCTACATTAATTTAGAATATACGCAGTTTTCTAAAATTTAGTGGGTGATTTGTAGAATAATACAATCTGAAGGTTAAGAGGTAAAAATAGTTAAAAGTGGTAGATCTATGGACTTTAATAATAAATATAAAACTGGAGTAGTTTGAGTGATTTCATAAATACACATCATCACACTTGCAGAAAATTCTTTTAAACATTTTTAATTAGCCCAACTTTAAATCTATGAGGTAGAAATAATTGTAGTATTTAATTTAAATTATACTAGATAAGGTTAGCCTATATTTTGGTCCTATTTTGATCTTAAATAAAAATTAAATTAGATTAAATAAGATTATAGAGATATGCTTAGATGAGATTAAAGTGCCTTTTAAATTAGATTAAATAAGTTTCTTAACAAATTTTCTCCAGTAATTATCAACTCTCTTTTAACATAATGCTTTTTTGTTCAGTGCATAATTTTTATTTGTTTATCTTTGATTATTTTTTGTTTCTTCAATCAATTTTGTTTCAGCTACATATTTATGTACATCATATATTTTTCTATATTTGTTACTTTTTTAAAATCATTATTAATTGGTAAAGAGTAATTAATTTATTAATTTCTTAATTGCATGTCATATACTATAAAGTATAAATTAAATTATTATTATAAATACATTCATAAATTGGACAGGTACAAATCTAATGTGAGCAATATTTAAATTATTTTAACTTTACAAACAATAAATTTTCTGAATTTTGAATCTAATATTAAGTGGTTCAAAATAAACAAGATTTTTAAATCTCTTAATCATTAAATAAATAAATAATATTGTAAATTTTCAAAGTATCCTAACCCACTGTAGGAGCGACAACAAAAATAATTTAATTAAGTAAAATTCTTCCCATTAACCAAAATTTCTAGTAAGTGAAAATCACGATATCAAGGTGAAAAGTAAAATATTACTAATTAACTACCAATTTTTATTACAAAATAAAATAAAATTTTAGAATCCCATTCATCTACTAAACACACCATGAAATACTTTTGGATTCTCACATTAGATCGTTTTCTCTATAACAATTAGAAGATCCAATAAAACCAAGCGTTCCAGCTTCTTGTCACACTTTGTCGTCGTGGAACCACCATCTTGTCTCCTTCGGCGATCGGCCGTTGCTGCAGTTCATCACGTAGCGGTCGTTGTCCGTCGGTCGTTGCTGCCGAAAAAGACAAAAAAATGAGAAAAAAAAAAGGGGGTTGGGGATGAGGGGGAGAGGGTTTAAATGGTCAGATTGTGATAAAGGATGGATGGGTTATCAATTGAGGTCGCGGAGAGCGCGACGATACCTTTGCGGGCGAGCTCGACAGCATCGAAAGAATGCTGATACAAATAGAACTCACCGTCATCGCGGGCGACCACGAATCGTACAATATGTCTGTGCGAGCCAGCAGCAGAGAAATTCAAAAATGTGTCAGATGAGTTAGAACAGTAAGAGCTTCCCTGGACTGTATTACAATTTTGAAATTTCAAAACGATCCTATCGAATTTTGTCAGCAGCAGTCGACAGTTTACGTCAGAAAAGGAATAAGATGTATTCATTCAAGCAAGTAACAAAATATTTCGTTAGGTCCTAGAACACTACTCCAAACAAAGATGTGTTAAAAATTGTACTTTAACTCAGAATTTAAGTTAAGTGTCATCGATTCAATACAATTACATATTACGGAACTTCCGACAGATGTAGTGAAAATAAAAAAAAACTGCACAAAATATTTAATAAACAAAAACCAGTACAAAATAACTCAACACAATATACTGATCAAGCCCAAAAGATTTTAATCCTCTTAATTTCGTCGTACCAGCTAAGTTGTTACTAACAAGGCATGCAAAACTATTATATATATATATATATATATATATATATATATATATATATAGAGAGAGAGAGAGAGAGAGAGAGAGAGTTGTGCTGGAATGCTATTGATAGCACCAGCCCAACTTTACCACCCATTTTGTAGCCCTTGGATCGCATTGAGATTCGTGCAGGTTCTTTAATTAAAAAGAAGAGTTTTTTATTTTTTACTTTTTCTTTTTACTTTTTCTTTTCTCTTTTTTTTATTAAAGAGCTTCCACGAATCTCGATGCGATCTAAGGACTACAAAATGGGTGGCAAAGTTGGGCTGGTGCTATCAATAGCATTCCAGCACAACTCTCTCTCTCTCTATATATATATATATATATTCACATGAAAGTTCCGACTTAGTTTCACTACAAGGATTCATGTAAGCTGATCGTCGAAGAAGATGACAAAGAGTGATTATATTCTACTTTGCCAACAGCTGCCAGCCGAACTCATATTAATGGTCTTCTGTTTCGATACTTTCAGAGAGAATAAGAACTAATGAGCAGCGTAAAGTAAGAAAAGAAGAGCGACACGTGAATCATAAATTGCCTCATATTCACGCGAAATGCATCTTATATCTAATCTAACAATCAACAACTAAACAAAGATGTCAAAAGCAAGGATCCTAGCAACATATCAAACTACTCAAGCTAGTGCAAAAAGAAGAAGAAGACACTACACTTGATGCATATATTCTTAAACTCACAGTAGAAGCATATATAGCTTTTGGTGGATCGAATAAGAAAACTCCTAATTCAAGTAAAGAAGAACTTCCGACATCAAATAAAACCGAACTTACAACTCGATCAAAGTCCGAAATCAGCAATTTATTTATAAGAATGAAGCAATTACTAGAATTACCTAAACAAATATGCCCATTGCTGTATATATGGGGATGGGGAGGCGCCGGGTGAAGAAAAATAACCTGATCGAAAACACAACCACATCAGAATCTCGTCTCAGCAACTCAAAATCAAAGATTTAAATTCTCGATAAAAGAACAAGTGCTCGGCGATCCCCCCCCGCTCACCTGAGGAGCTTCCATCGGGTAATGCTCCGGAAAATCCACCTGAAGCTGGTACGTCTCACTCTCATAAAGCGTGCCCTGCGCCCCGACCACTTCGATGACCCATCTTAAGATCAAAGAACCTAACTCAAAATCAACCTATGGTGGAAAGAACATATTCGAAACATACTACGAATTTCATTTTCTTTCTTTCTTTCTTTCTTTTGCTTCGCAATTCCTAAACTTTTGATTGTTTTTCCTAGCTAAAAAATTATTTAGCAAATTTTATTGTTATTGTTAGGTAGTGTTTTTGTTCTCCGAAATTTTGATCCGGAAAACAAAATCTGTGGAAAAGGGTGTTTTCCATTCCTGAAAAATAGTTTTTCACACTTTTTTGAGGAACCAAACATTAGCAGTTCCATTATATGCTGCTAATTTTGTTAAAATCCCCAATTCAACCAAAGGAAACAACTAAAATCAAAATGAACACAGCATTTGGGATGTTTCAAAAATCAAAAATTTAGCAGCTACATGATCTTGTTTACATATCTTTCCACAACAATAACAACAACAACAAGAGTGGATGTGTAACTAATTTCAAACAAAATCCCCAATTCAATCAAACGAAACAACCAAAACCAAAATCAAAATCAAAATCAAAATCAAAAATCAAAATAAACAACAGTTTCAGAAGTTATCAACCACTAAAAAAACAGAGATTAGGGCTCCTTTTTTCCGAATGGCCTACACACTCCAAGGGCCATTAATCAACTCAACCCTAACAAAGCAACATAACCCGCATCATCACACGAGATCATAAAAATTAGGGGAAATTAGACCAAAGAACAAAAAAAGAAAAAAGAAAAGGGTGAGATCGATCGATCGATAACGATCGATTCATCGTAAAACCTTTGGAGATTATCAGTGAGGCAGTGCTTGAATCCGGAGGGGGGGTTGACCTGCCACTCCACCAGCTCCTTTTGCAGGCGATTGCACGCGATCTTGCTCAGCGCCTACGACAACGACGACGAAGACGACGACGACGAAGACGACGACGACGATGCGAATTAGGAATAGTTTCAGGGGTTAAAGTGCAAAAAAGTTAGAGAGAGAAAGAGAGAGAGAGAGAGAGAGGGACCGGACCTTGCGAGAAGGGGCGGAGGAGGTGGTCATAGTTCTCGGCGACGAAGAGAGAGAGAGAGAGAGAGAGAGAGAGAGAGAGAGATTTTGGATTTTGGATTTTGGAGTTTGGGTTTTGGGATTCTCCATGATGGAGATTAATAAGTAGTTGTTTTATAGTTAGATTTTAGATTTTGGGTTTTGGGTTTTGAATTCAAAAATAATTTTTTAACTTGATAAAATATTAGGCAGATTTAATTTAAAATTTTGATTTTAATTTTTATAATTATTTTTTTTAATTTTTTAGGCTGAAAATTAGAATTAGTTAATTTTGTTTTTTTTTTAAAAAAATCTGACTTTTATTTTAGACTCGAATTTTAAATTTTTATTTTTATTTTAGATTTAGATTTAAAATTAAAATTTTATATTTTATATTTGAATTTTTAAAATTTGAATTTTAACTTTTAAAATTTTAAAAATTAAATTTTAAATTTCAAATTTTAAATTTTAAATTTCAATTTTTTAATTACAAATTTTAAATGTTCAAATTTTAAAATTTAAATCTTAAATTTTAAATTAATTTATAGCTTTCTAACAAATAATAAATTTACAAGTCATACTTTCATAATTCCAACCGTACATACTTTTATATAAGAGCTAAAAACTTAATAGTACTATATAGAGTCTGCCGAGTTATTATACTATTAATAGTACCAAGTTATTGGTACTATTAAGTTTTTTACCCTTAGATCAATTCTTTTGATCATTTTTATTCATTAGATTTTACTATTTTTCCAACCACATATTAAACTTAAGAGGCTCACTATCATCTCAACCACATATCTTTTAATCTAAGGATTATTTTTTAATCTAAGGGTTAAAAACTTAATAGCACAAATGACTTGATACTATTAATAGTATTCCAGCCTAACTCACACATACACTCTCTCTCTATTAAAATTTGTGTTATTATAAAATCAACTAACAAGAAAAAAAGAAAAAGTACAATTGTACAAATCTCAATACAAATCTAATTATAAAAAATTTACAAATATAATTTGACTTGTGCTTTTGAAAGTATATAAGCTCTACTCTCTCTCTCTCTATATATAATGATGAATTTACCTTCACTATTTATTTGCAGCAGCTGAATTCGAACGCATCAATTCGAATGTTGAATTTAAATTTGTATTTAGTTACAAATGAAGTGCAGTTATAACTATGTATAACCAAACAGTCTCAATTTATGAGTTAACTTGGTTTCTCAAAAAAAAGTATATAAAGAATAATTTTTAATAGAAAAGTTTTATATATATATATATATTTTTTATATATGTTTGGTTTGAAAGAAAATTAGTTTTTTTTTAAAAAATTAATAATAAAAATAAGACTTCTTTATAAAATAATTTGGAGAGCTGTTTTTTTTTTTTTTTTTTTTTTTTTTTAACTAAACAAGTGGAAAATTTTAAAAAAATTAATAAAAATTTGTTTCTTAAAATTTTATTTTTTATATTTAGTTAAAAATATATATGAATTATATTTGAAACCCAAATACTTACTATCAAATGTGTAACACACTGTATAAAAACAGTCAGCATTAAATTGAGAAGATATAATTGCATTTTTTTTATCCTTATCCTAAGCACTGCTGTCTCTCACTCACTCTATAAATTTTACATTCTATTTTGAATATGTAGATAGTATTATTCATAAATATTTTCTTCACAAAACTAAATAAATATAATTTTTTATTTTTCTGTAAAATTTTCCTGTGTACTGTTTAGTTTTTCTTTTTTCTTTTAATTTCTTTTCTTCAATATTATTTTATTTTAGTATTTGATTCTGAGCTATACAATGGTACCCGATTCGTTCATTTAGTATATGTGTAAGTAATATTTCCAACAATTAGAGTATGTTTGGATATACAGTAAAAAATTATCATGAAATTTATAAACTGTAGTTTAAATACACAGTATAAAAATTATATAGTGTCTGAATAGAAACCTAGTTAGATTGATAATTTTTAAAAAGTATTTAATTTAAAATTCAAATTAAATTAAACTAATTAAAATTACAAAATAATTTAACTAATATAATTTACTTTTACCATTTAAACTATTATTATGAAAGAGGGTGGTTTACGAGGTTTATCCAAATTTTGAAGTTCGGATCCGACCCGAATTCCAATCCAAATTTTGAAAAGAGGGCTGGCTCGGTCCACGAAATTTCTCGTCTCATTCTTTAATAATAAAAAGTAAAATATTCTCTTTTTTTTTTTTTTTTTTTTTTTTATAAACCACTAAGTTTGTGGAGAATTTACTTGTTCATAAAATTTATTTAATTAATAATATAATTATTCTATTAATTGTTCGTCGTGCAAAAATGATAAAAAGTACAAAAAAATTATAAAAATTAATAATGTAATTAGAGTAATGCTACATGTACACCCCGAAGGGGTGTACATCCTACACCTCCACCTTTTTAATGGTATCGATATTTTTTACGGGTCACATCAAATGACCTCTCATCACACCCCCACCCTTAGATGGGTGGGGGTGTGAGATGTACACCCCTTACGGGTGTACAAGTAGCATTTTCCATGTAATTATTCTACAAACTGTTCATAGGCAGGAATGTTAACTCATCGGATTTGAAATGAATTTTTTAAAATTCAAATTCGAACTCGACTGCCAAATCCGAATACGAATTTTAAAAATTCATATTCAAATTTGATTTCGAGTGAAAAAATTCAAATCGAAAATAATTATTTCTTCTATTTTTTAAAAAATATTTCAAAATATATTACTTTAAATTTAAATTTTAAAAATATAAATTTAAATATAATATTAAATATTTATATACATATATATTATATAATGTAAAATTAATTCGGGTTTGAGTTCGAATCGAGTACAATCAAAATTTATATCTAAATCTAAATTTATGAAAATTTTGTTTTTTATATTCATATTCTTATCCGAATCCGTTTAATATCGAATAAATTCATTTCGTTCGGATCCGAATCCAGATATCCGTACTCATTGACATCCTTATTCATAGCACAAAATAATAAAAAGTAAAAAAAAAAAAAATTAATAAAAAAAACGAAGTAGTCAACATGATATCATTAATAGATAAAAATTTGCAAAATTTGCAATCACTCTAATGACTCAATTATTCAGTTTTAAATATAAGGATCAAAATAAAACTAGATTTTTTTTTAATATATATATATATATATATATATATATATATATATATATATATATATATATATATATATATATATATATATATATATTTGGAATTTTAATTTGCATAGAGTGTTCATATTTAATTTCACTACAACAAAATTAGGTTATAGGGACACATGTTTGTGATACTTTTGTATAAGTGTCCTATCTATATTACATCTATATCCAAAATTAGGTTATAGGGATATATTTTTGGGACACATTACAAAAATATGTCGCTGGGACACATTACAAAAATGTGTCGTTATACACACTAGCGACAGCACATATAGCAACACTTATAATAAGTGTCGGTATTTTTGTCAGCGATATTTTTTTTAGATTTTAAAAACACTTAAAAGTATTGCTATAGCCTAATTTTATTGTATAACTTTTTTTTTTTTTCTTTCTTTTTATTCAACAATTAATGAGTAATTAAAGGCTACTGGTCTCATGTGATCATCACAACAATTTGTTGTTATTTCAAAATGTTCTTGTTTTAAATTTTTAAGTACAAATGATTTTTTTTAAAAAAAAGAACAAAAAAAAAAGAAATATAGGTACAAGATTCTCATGTACTTTTATTAATGTGTGATGTGTTCTATTCCAACCACCAAATCCAAATTTATTTGCAAAAAAATAAGCTACTGATCATGAATATATATAAACATTTTTTAAAAACAAATTCAAAAAAAAAAATTTAACTACCAAACATAGATATTGTATTCTAATTACTTGATTATAGCTTTGACCTAATAAATGCAATATAACAATAAAAATGATAGATAGATGCATGAATTAAAGCATACTATTTGCGCATGCTAATCGTTTGGTGTAGTTATTATAATCATATTTTAAAAGTCGGTTTCAATCAGTTAGATCGTGACCTAATTTTTAAACCGATTTGATTTGATTTATTCATCAAATTAAAATATTTAAAAATTCGTGTGAATCCGTGATTTAACTAGTAAATCAGTGAGCCGGTCAGATTTTAATTATACCATTTATCATAAATTATTAGTTGGTTCGGTTTAAAAGCATTTTGAAAACTTTATAAAATATATGTATTTATTTTTTTTATTGTCATTATTTTATATTTAAAAATTAATAATTTATTATTTATAATATCATACTGATCTCACATATTCGACCGATTGAACCTTGATTGGACGCTTTTGCTCATTTGTAATATATTTCTAGTTTTAAAGTATGAATTAATTATAACAACAATTGCTATTTGCTTGTTTTGATCTATCTTTGGAACTTCTCTAATGTGAGAAATAGCTAGTAGTGATCTCTTAATCATATTATTTTAATATTTAAAATTGTTTTAAAAGTGATTGGAATGATTTTATTAAATATTTTAATTACAAGTTCGAATGATCAGATCAAAAGGTCCAAACAGTATAATGATCTAACATCTAGAGTCTAACTACTATACTTGTAAAAGGATTCAGCAATTTGTGCTTGTAAATTTTCTACCGTTAAATTTATTTTTTTAACTAATTCCACCGTTTGGATCATACTATTTCACCAACCACCCACTAAATTCAGAGGTCCACTATTATTCTAACCGCATATCTCTTAATCCAAAAGCTAAAAACCTATAATTCTCGCCATGAGAGGCCCTTCTCGCCCTCCTCGCCCGAGCCATCCCCATCCTCCACTAGAATCCTCTCGTCCTCGCTTCAGATCCATACTCCCTCTCCCTCCCACCTCCTCTGGTGTCCCCGTTCAGGGCGTGCCCCCTCCTCCCATCGGCGGGGCCCGGTACCCCCTGCAACCCTCCAACTCTGCTGCATCCGCCCAGGGCGCTCCTCCGACTAGGGCTGCCTCCGCCCAGGGCGTCCCGCCGACCAGGGCTGCCTCCGCCCAGGACGTTCCTCCGCCCCTCCCTCCGACCTCCTTCTGTGGGACCTCGACCTCATCTCCACCCTTACCGCGGGGAGCACGGGTACGCCCTATGTTTACTTTCAAGGATGCGATCCTCTCACCCCCTTCGAGTCCACCTTCTTCACACCCCCCCCCCCCCCCCCCCCCCCCTAGGGGTTTGAAGACTCCCCGGCAGCCACATCTGCCCGCTGCCCCTCCTCGTTTTCTCCTCAGCCCCTCGCTCCGCGGTCGTTGTTTCCGGTGCTTCGAAAGGGGGCACCGAGCAGCACGCTGTAGGAAGCCTCGTCGTTGCCTTCTCTGCATGCAAACTGGGCATCCCGCCTCCCGGTGCAAGGCCCCCCTCGTCGCTGCACCTATGGAGCCGCCCGCCCCTGCTAGATGCCCGCGAGGCTTGCCCGCTTTTCTCCCCTGCTCGACCCCCACTCCTGGGCAGATAGCTCCGTCGAGCCGGGTGGCGAGGGTAGCGGTTTCGGGTTCTCTCTCCCAGTCGGAATCGGAGGTACTCTCTAGAGGGTTGACGGGACTGTTTGGAGGCTCCCCTGCCGACTATAAGGTGGCCGATTTCCGGACTTCTTCGTCTGCTATTTTCTTCCCGAGCTGGGCGACAAGGGAATCTGCAATTGGGCGTAGTCCCCTCCGGTTCGATGGTATTACCTTTTCTTTCTCTGATTGGGTCGAAGCGGGAGAGGATGCTAGGGGTCGCCTCTTCCATAAGGCTTGGATCCGGCTAATTAACTGGCCCATCCTTTGCTGGAACGCGGAGGACGTGAAGGCCGCTATTAGTGGCTTCGGAGAGTTGTGGGAGTGTGACACGCGTAGTTCCGACTTGAAGGACGTCTCTTCGTATAGGATCTGCATTCGCTGTTCCGATGTAGGCGCTATACCTGAGGCTCTCAGCTTGACGGTGGAGGATAGACGCTTCCGCATTCCCATTGTTATCGACTCGTGGGAGGAAACTAATCCTATTCTACTCGGGGAATCATTGGATCATCATCTTGATCTTGTCACTTCAGAGGCACAGGAAGATTTTATCATGAGCTCGGGGTTCTCTTCTATCCCTGCGGCGGGCTCGGTTCGGCCCACATCCGACCCCCAGCAGGGCCCCCCTTCTGGAGGGCAAGGTGGGTCGGACATCGGGCGTATTAGATCGTGCTCCTTGGCCATTACGGATTCAAACTTCCCTCCTCTTAAGACCATGGCTAACCCGACTTCGACTTCCCCCTCGTGTTTGCTGCTTGGCTGTAAGAACTTGAATTTTTGTAATCTAATAAAAAGGAAAGTAATAAAAGCCAAGTTGAATTCGGATCATAAATGGCTTAGATAGCGACAGTGCCCCTTTTCTGCAGTGTAAATTGCACAGTTAATGGGCCAGAAATATCACCTTTCAATCCGAGCCTGATCTCGAAGATCCGAGACTGAGTGAAAACCATATTAAGCTTGTTCAGATCTGACGGTCGGATCTTCCAGAAATCAGCGATCAAGCGGGCGGGACCCGCGACTTAAGTCGCAAGTACATGAACAGTAAACCCCAATTTTAAATACCCCTAAGTGCGAATGTTGGCCAAATCGCCGTCTGGAAACCGATTATAGCACTTCAGGTAGTCGATTTGAACGGTTTCGTCGTTTTGGACGCAATGGCGCTGACGGAATTTCCGTTTGACGACCCTGGAGTCTCGAAAAGCACAAAAACTGTATTTTGACACAGTATTTATGGACCGAGTTTTTATCCGGGCAGTTTCTCGAAAAATGGAAATCGCTACCTGATAGGTCTCGTCGAGCCGGACGTCATGGCGCAGTCCATTTTTCGTTTCGATGAGCGGATCACCTCGAAAGGCAAAAAAAAAATACAGCAAAAAATGCGATTTTTGCACATAAACCCTAATATTTTATGCCTTGAAAAGCGTGCCATTGCATTGGAGAGGGACCTAGATGTGGGTGGATGTTACTGTGAAGGACTGGGATGTAAATGATGGACTTGGAGGGACCAAGTTGCAAATGTGCAACCATGCACATTCAAATTTGGAATCTCAAAACCGATTTCATCCTCATTAAAACCCTTCGAGCCTCAGCCTTTTTCGTAGCTCTCTAACAGAACCCCCCCTCTCCGCGCACTCCTCGCAAGCCCCGCACCGGCCGCCACCACGTCGCCGGAAAAGATAAGATCAAGATCTTACCTTGATCTCGGATTCTTGGGGAGGAAGATACTTTGGAGGGACTCAAGTGATCAGGTCCTTCTCTAAGGTATCCTCTGTGAGGCTGCAGCCGAGCCCGGGGTGCACCGCCGCCTGGCTCCGCCCTGCGCCGCCGCGGCCGTCGTCTCCATCCTCCAATTTTTCCGGCGAAGGTAAGCTTGGAACTTTTCTCTTTAAATTGGCCCATGGACCCATGTAGTATGTTCCTGACATTGAGTAAATCAATTCTGTGGAGTTTGAGCCGCCGCCGCCGTCCCGGTCGCCGGCGGGAGCTTCTTGTTGCCGGAAGTCAATAATCGGCCGAGCTCAATCGTGGGCTTCATCCGACCTTTGAACTCAAGATCAGAGACGATAGGATCGTTCCTCTCGTCGACTGCAGCCTACTTCCGAAGTTTGAGGATCATCGGGAAAGGATCCAAGCCGAACGGGGATGCCCTAGAACCGGGCTATCTTGAACTTTCGCCGGAATTCCTCGACCGGCGCCGCCGCTCGTCCCTGTCGCCGGCTACCACTGCAGGAAGGTCCTAGGTGACCAACAGAGCCTTTTGGTCCAAGTTGCAGAGGCCCGAATGCTGCCGGCCGGTTTCCGCCATTAAAGCTCATCTTCTTCATCGAGCTTGGGTTGAACTTGAGTTCCGGCGATCGCCGCCGCGCCCGACCGTAGCGGTTGTGACTCAGGTGAGTTATTTGGGGTGTCTAGGGAGTTAATATGCATTTGCATGAAGGTTTTTACGTTGGGTTTCCATCCTCTGCAGTTGCACCCTAGTTGCAGCCGAGTCTCACCTCCGGCCGCCGCCGACGGCTCCGGACTCCGGCCAACTACCAGGAAGCTTCCTGGGACTTCCTAGAAGCCTTCCATCTATGTTAGAAAGTTTCAAAAGGCCTCTTTTAAAATCTGCCATTAGAGGTGGAGGAGCTCCAAACCGAGCTCACTCCAGCCGCCGTCGCCGCCGCACCCCGACGCCTGGCACTTGTCCAAAAAGTTTTATTTTGAATTTTGGCGAAGCTCTGTGCATTTAGTTTGAACCCAGAACCCTTTGTTTAATGGTCACGAATTTCAAAGCTATCTTCACCTTCTTCTTCTTTGAGCTCCGGCCAACCTGGAGGTTGTTGCTTGCTCTAAGATGAGGGGAAGTGTTCCAGGGGCTTGCTAGATTGGTTTGATCCAAGTGAGGGTGGCTCGGATGCAGTATAGGCAAAGAACATATGAAGGGAAATGCTTGTGTGTGGGTGTGCGAAGTGTGCATGCTAGATGTTTGTGAAAATGCCACACAGAAGAAAACTACAGAATTAGACTTGGGTGTAAATATGAAAGTTGTTCAAAATAATCCCCTGAGCTTGATGCTCGCTTCAGACCAAGATGGTTCTGTGTGGATTAAAATTTGGAGCAATGAAAACTTGTATGTTTGCAAGGATCTGGTTCTGGTTGAACCAGCAGGTCTGGGCTGCAAAGGAGGTGAGCCCTGGGGTCCTCGCACTGTCCAGAGACACTTTCATATACAAAGTTTTTCGTTTTGGTGATCGGATTAAAAGTTGTAGTGTAAACAACCTTAAAATGTAATGTTTGAACAAAACAATGTTCCGGGCTGTTTGCGAAGTTGCGACAGTGTGCCCTAGGCTAATTTGGGGCCACTGGATGCGATGCTCGCGTTAGATTTTGGGTTTGATGAGCCGAAGAACTAAAAATGCGATTAAGCCTATGTTAGTAAGGAACTTTATGGCCCGAACTTTTCCTCGGGTTCCGTGCTGCCGCAAATCGGTGAGCACGGTGTTCAGCAAGATAAATGTCACCTGCTGGAAGTGACGGTTCGTCAAAATTAATTTCCAGTTGAAAGAACGAGCGAAAACAGCGCTCAAATGACGCTAAAAATGTGAATTCTAGAAACCCTAGGGGTCTAAATGCAATTTTGGCACTGCATACTGTTTCGAACAATGTATAAATGTTTCCTAAACTTTTCTTTAGGATTCCAACGGTTCTCGCTGACCGGGAATCGGATTTCGATCGATAAATCGGCGATATTCTCCCGTTTAAGCGTCACGTTGCTGTCGTGTCGTCGGGATAGGTTGTGTGAGTCTATTACTGATTATAGCTTCTTATTCAGGGCCCAGTTATTCAGCACCAGCCTCCCAGTAGCTGTGCGGGAGTTCGTGGATCGGCCTACACTCAGGTGGGTTAGCTTCGGTCCGGGTTCGATCTATTCGGCCCTCTGGTTGCTTTAGTCCAGTCGGACACCTATTTTTGATTGCCCTGCTGATTACATATATGACCTATCTTGACATATGCTGACCTCTTGACATATTATGATTCTCCTGTTTGACATTGGCTCGATTAGACCTACGCTTGAGACTACTTGTATACGATCAGCCGGATTACTGTATACATACTCCGTGATTATTCCTGATAGATTTGATCTACTCTAGACTCATCATATATACCTGCGGATTTTATCTAGATTAGCCTTGATGATTGTATTGACATGCCCTATGATTAGTCCTGATAGATCTTGATCTACGTGAGACATATCTTACGTACCTGTTTATCAGTTTTTATATTTCTGATAGACCTTGATCTTCATGAGACATACCCTATACATATCTGTTCATCAGCTTTTTCAGTATATAGATCTACATGATTTGATGGCACTTGTTGATTCCTGTCAGCCGATTTATTGTTGATATTCCGATATGCATGATTGATTGATCCTGATTGATAGATACTACTTGATATTCCGATATGCATGATTGATTGATCCTGATCGATATGATAGATGATTTCCCTGTTGGGATCTCGGCATGTTGCCGACTACCCGGTCACTAGACCGTGAGATTGATCATTATGATTTGCCCGCACTGCTGTACTTCACGAACATCAGCGGAGTCATGACCCGTGTAGATGTTCTTTACCGGTAAAGTGGTCTAGTGTACGACCCGTGACTCCCAGGTTAGTGCCCAAGGGTGCCGGAGTGATGACTCCCAGGTTAGTGCCCGAGGGTGCCGGAGTATGTCAGCCAGGTTGGTGCCAGGTTTGGCGAGATGTCCCTGAGGTCTTGTTGACCAATATGGTGGCTTTTGATTGGATGTTGATAGTTTCCTTATTGACGCATTTCTTTTACCTTATACTGTTGCTCAGTTTATTTCCAGTATTAGTATCGGTAGACATGCTTTTATCATTTGCAGTTTCTTATGCATGATTATTGTGGATACCTTTGATTTCCAACATACATGATCTACCGCTCTTATGACTGATTATCACTGACATATCCTGATTTACAGTATTTCTTATCTGTAGTCCTGATGATTGATTACCTGCCTAGTTAGCTTATCTGTGGATTCCGTTGATTAGCAGTAGATCTGCCTTATTTGTTCAGCTTTACCCTATGATTTTTACTATCCGCAGATTATAGTACCCAGTAGGTACGATTAGCTACTTCTCGGCTCGTCGTGCCCACTGGGATACACTCCGGTGTGTCTCACACCCTCGGGTGACTGTTGCAGGTCTGTCGGGTGGTGAGATGTCGGGACGATCCAGTGAGCCTGTCGCGATAGAGCTGTCCCCCTGATGACATAGATCGATGATTGAGATCCCCGATTATCTGTAGTTGACTTTTATTTATGTTATTTCAGTTTGATGATAGTATGATGTTTGGATTATCCCTGATGATTAGTATTGTAGCAGTTGAGATGTTTATTGCTCTCTGATTGAGGATTGGATTAGCCTAGCCGTGCATGTATAGGAGAGACCCTATCCCTTCGGATAGGGGATTTCCTATATGTGTGGCGGTCTGTTACGCCCGTTTTGCAAACTCTGATTTATTCAAAAAAAAAAAAAAAAATTTTCAGACCTGATTTTAAAACTCGGGGCGTGACATTGGCCCTCCTCCGGGGGAGGCTGATTGCTCGAGCCAGCTGAAGTGCTTGGACCAGGTGCCTTCCAGCGCCAGAGCGGGGGGCGGGTTGGTGGACTGCAACCGCGAAAAAGCTAACGATCGATTGAAGGGTTTGCTCTCGGCCCCTTGCTTGGACCTCCCCGCAACCGGTAGGCTACTGCCCCATAGGCGAAGTCCTCTGTTGGCGGACAAACTTAAAGGGACAAGAAAATCCTCTCTTCTAAGGGCTCAAGACCTCATGTGCAGAAAACTTAAGATGGTTCGCTTCTCTTCGAAGATCGGGTGCCCGATTTCTTCAGCCTCGACTTCGGGTAGACCCGTTTCGTCATCGCCACCTACCTTCGCCCCTCCGGTTCTCGTGAGGGGGGGATCGACTTCTGTTCCACTGGCGTCTGATACGCCCGATGTTCCAAATATCGGGACAGCGCCCTCTTCAAGAGTGGACCTCCTCAACCCTCTTTCGTTGGCGGAAGTTCAACAGATCAAGAAAGCTTGTGGTATTCTCCCTTCGGACTCCCCTACCTTCCCGTCGCCGGGTCTTGTTTCTGTTGGAGGTGATTCATTTGGGCAGGGTTGTTTGGCATGAGGCCGGCTATTTGTACCTACTCTACTGTCGGGATGCCTTTCTTTTTTTCCATGGCTAGAAATAGACTTTATAGATTCTTATCTTGGAATATCCGGGGTCTTAACGACTCCGCCAAATGTGCTTTGGTCAAGTCCTTCATTAAGAAGGCAAATTGCTGTGTAGTCTGCCTGCAAGAGACGAAGCTTTCTTCCACTACCGTTTCCAAGTTTCTTACCTTCTGCGGCTTTCATCTTCGGGACTTTCGCACCCTCGACGCTGTCGGCACGAGGGGGGGCCTTCTGAGCGCCTGGAACCCCGCCCTCTTCGGCCTTCTGAGCGCCTGGAACCCCGCCCTCTTCGATTGTGTGAACGACTGGACGGGTGCTTTTTTGGTTAATCTAGTCTTGAGAAGAAGGGTGGATGGCTTGCTCTTCACGGTCTCCAACATCTATGGTCCCACCTCGACTGCTTTGAAACAGGGTTTCTTTCAAGAGCTCCGTTCCATTGGCGCCTAGACGGCGGGGCTTTGGACGATTTTAGGCGACTTTAATGTGCTCCTATCTCTTCGAGACAAGAATGGTCCACCCTCGAATCTGAATGACATCCTCAACTTCAGAAATGTGGTGTCGGATATCGGACTCATTGACCTTCCGATTGTGAACAAGTCCTTCACGTGGTCTAACTGCAGGCGTCTTCCTACGCTCGAACGGCTTGATCGTGTACTTGTATCTAAAGACTGGCACGCCTTCTTCCCGAGATCTACTCTTCGCGCCTTACCTAGGCCCAGGTCTGATCACACCCCCTTACTGCTTACGGCGTTCTCCTTTGTGCCTTCGCCCTATCTTTTTAGATTCGAATCCTTCTGGCTCCGCTACCCGACGATCCCTGAGGTGATTTCTAAGGCGTGGAATGCTATTCCTAGCGGGGGCGATACCGTAAGCAGAATTTCGTCGAAGCTGAAGAGCGTTCAATATGCACTCCAAATGTGGAGTATTGGGCTTTCGTCAGTTATCTCTAAACAGGAGGATCTTTGCCTCAGGTGGCTTGAGTGGCTTGATTTAGCTGAAGAGGCTAGACCGCTCACGGAATTGGAATGTACGCTCCGACCTCTACTCAAAATGAGATATGAAGAATTGTGCCTGCAAGAGGAGATCAAGTGGAGGCAGAGATCAAGGGTGCAATGGCTTAGGGCGGGGGATGCTAACACCAAATTCTTCCATCTTAAAGCTAGTAGTAGACAGAATAAAAATTTAATTACCCATCTTGCAGAGGGTGATTTCATTCGGTTCTCTCAGGACTCCATCGCCGCCCTCTTGTTCGATTTCTTTGTGAAGCAACTTGGGGTGGCACCCGTAAGAAGGTCTACCCTCAATTTCGCCTCGTTGTATCTATCTGTCGATTCGGAGATCGACTTTCTCAGCTTGCAGGCTTCCTTTGCGGAGGATGAGATCAGAAGTTCTATCTTCTCTTGTGCGCCGGATAAAACTCCTGGGCCCGACGGATTTCCGCTGAAGTTCTTTCATCGCTTTTGGCCCGTTCTTAAAACTGATATTTTGGAGATTTTTACCAACTTTTATGATGGCTGCCTCGACCTCCGTGAGATCAATTCTAGCTGGCTCTGCCTCATCCCAAAAAAAGACGACGCCTTCTGTGCTAGCGACTTTAGGCCCATTTGCCTTGAGAACAGCCTGATCAAAATTATTTCCAAAGCACTGGCTAGTAGACTGCAACGCCTTTTAGACAAGCTCATCAACCCGTTCCAGACGGCTTTCATAAAAGGAAGATCGCTCCTTGACAACTTCTTCTGTGCCCATATTTTGCTGCACCACCTTCACTCTACCAACCAACAGGCTGCGATTCTTAAGATCGATTTCGAGAGAGCCTTCGACCACGTGGATTGGGACTTCTTGCATGATCTTCTACTGGCCAGGGGTTTTGGCACCAAGTGGATTGGTTGGATTAGGGACCTCCTACTTTCTTCCAGCACGGCAGTCTTGCTTAACGGCATACCGGGCAACTCCTTCCCTTGTAAGCGCGGGCTCCGTCAGGGCGACCCACTGTCTCCTCTCTTTTTCCTTCTTTGCATCGATGTTCTATTCAGAATAATGCAGGCGGCCTCTTTTACCCAGGATTTCGCTTCGGTGGGTATTGGAAACGAAAGAGTCCACACTCTCCAATTTGCCGACGACCTTCTCATTTTTTTCGATGGTTCTGTTAGAGCGGCGAGGGTCATCAAACTCATTCTTGACGCCTTCACGGATGCTTCTGGCCTTAAAATCAATTATGGCAAAAGCTCCGTTTCATCGATCAATCTGTCGAGTTCTGACACCGACACCCTTGCTTCCTTATTCGGCTGCACTTCTCAAGATTTCCCTCTAAAATATCTGGGACTACCTTTATCTCCAATGGCGCTTCGCAAAGCTGATTATTTTCCCATCATCGAGAAATTGGACAGGCGCCTTGCGGGGTGGAAGGGCCTCCTACTCTCTAGGGGGGACGTTTGGTGCTTGTAAATCCGGTACTTTCCTCCATTCCGTCGTTCTTTTGTTCAGCCTTCGCGCTACCCGCTTGGGTAGTTAAAGCGATCGATAAGTTTCGTCGGGATTTTTTCTGGAAGGGCAAAAGTTTATCCAACGGCTTCCATTGCTTGGTAAAATGGGAGCATCTTTGTCGCCCTATCAAATCCGGGGGCCTGGGTATCCGCAACCTCCGCTATTCAAACTCCGCCCTCCTGTTGAAAGGCTTATGGGCTTTTCACTCATCCAAGACGCTTCCTTGGGTGCGTTTGCTGACCTCGAAACACTACTCCCACCGGCCGATTTTCTCCACCAAGGCGTTACCAACAGGATGTTGCCCCATTTGGAAGGGTATGCTTTCTATCGCTCCTTTCTTCATTTCGTCTACCTCCTTTGCAATCGGAGATGGTAAATCGACGTCTTTTTGGCATGCGCGATGGAACGGTGACTCACTACTGAGAAACCGTTTTCCTACTCTATTCGCTGCGGCTCCAGTTAAGCACCTCTCGATTTATAACTGGGTTCGTCACTTTGGGTCCCAGACCAATTTGGGCTTTCAAAGCAACCAGGGCCCGGAGGAAAGTCGAGAGCTACAATTACTGAAGGCAATGATCAATAGCTTCATTTTCTCATACTCTAACGACATAATCTCTTGGAGATGGAGCAATAATGGGACTTTCTCATCCAAGAATGCCTACAATTCCATTTCTTTTGATGGGGTGAATGACAGCAAAATCTTGCATTTGTGGGGTATTCGGATTCCGCTAAAGATTAAAATTTTTCTGTGGATTGCGGCTAGATATAGGCTGCTCACTGCGGAGCTGCTCACAAAAAAAGGTTGGATTGGACCTTCAATCTGCTTGTGCTGCCATCAAGGAGGCGAAAATCTGGATCACCTACTATTTTACTGCACTTTTGCGACGTCGATTTGGGCGGAGGTACTTCATCTTTGGCCTCTCACTTGCCACAGGCTACTAACCTACTCGGGGGATCTTGCGAATAGATGGAGGAGAGCTAGGGCGACCTTGACGGGTCGAAGTAAAGAGCTCTTTGATATCATTTGTGCAGCTACGTGTTGGGAACTTTGGAACGAACGCAACAGGCGCATTTTCAACAACAGCGTGTTCCCGAGCTCCACCTGTGTTCTACGAATTCATAATACTTGCAACCTCTGGGTCTTTGCTCTAAGATTATGAAGTGGCTGAGATGGGGCTTCCAAATCTGCTTGGTTGGGGTTTTTGCAGCTTTGTATTCCTATTGGGGTTAGCGATTGGATTGCTTGGATCAGGTTGGGCAGTCGCTGATTTTGCAAGCAACCAATCAGCAGGAGGTGCAGTTTTCTAAAGCTACTATGGGATTTTGAACTAGCCTTACTTTGGATACGGCCTTCTTTGTTAAGTTGCTCGAGTTTGCTGGATATTGCCATTAGCTGTTGGAAAAGGACCATCTTTACAAAAGGGTTTATTATTATTGGGACGACCATGCATACGGACTTTATTTTCTCACTGGTTTCTACTGGTTGCTGGCATTACACTAGGCGGAAGCTGACATGCAGCGGGCCTTAAGGCGTACATGTTTTGGCTAAGATGGAGGTTTCAAATCTGTTTGGGCGTCGATTCAGGAGATCTTGTATTTCCAATCCAATGGGTTTTGTGATTGGATAACTTGGAGCTGTTATTGGATAACCACCGATACTTTGGACACTTCTACCTCGCCCTTCTGTCTATTCAACTCTCATGAGTTTACTTATCGAACTTTGTTACGAAGACACTAACGGGCAACATGGGCCACCTTATTTAGATTTCAATATAACGTTTGGCTCACGAAGGTTATATTGCAGCGCTTTTGCTCCTCTTGGTGTGGTTTCGGCATGGTTCCGAGTGGACATCCTTTGTTTCTTCCGCAGTTTACATCTATTAATGAGGTGCTAAACTCCGGCGTTTCCTAAGCTGCACCGAGGGATTATGGCGCTCCAAAGGCCACCAAGCTACCAATCTCTATTTCATCGTCTGTATGCGTACCGGGCTTTAACATTACTCTTCTGATGCTTTTTATCGACTGGAGTTTCTCTGTCTCATTTACCAGTTTACAAATATGGAGTTTCTTGACATTCTGCTTCTACTTGAGGAAGATTGCTTTGTGAAGCCAGGGGAGAAGCCGGCGGTTGGGGGCAGTGCTACAATCACTCTTGTCTATGTTCTTAATCAGCTAGAAGATGGCCTCAGAGCTATTATTACAAGTTCAGCTCAACTAATAGCTTTTGGAGTACGCTCTGAAGAACGGTTGATGGGATTAATGCCCATTGTATTCGGACGTATCCTGGATGGTCATATCTTCATATTTACTTTAACTCTACTGGGGGGGATGAAGTCAAGGGGAATCCACTTTGCAAACCTCAGTTCTATCCTTCAGCGTTGGCTTTCTTGAAGGTTGTGACCAATGTGGGGGAATTCTCAGATTTCTCTAGCTCATTGTTAAAGCTGATTGCGATCCTGCTTTGCTGATTATGATTGCGAAACTCATGGGTCTGGAAGAGATCATCAGCTAAAGGCCTTGCTGCATCTGCTTCTGTTCAGATATCTCAACTATGCCATTCAACGTTGGTTTTCTTGAAGGTTGTATCCGTTGCTGCATCTGCTCGTAATATCTTCAACCTTTGGTCCAGTGCTCTAAGGGAATTTTCGCCTCTTCATTTCGGTGATTATTCTCACTCATCGCTGTATACGGTGCGACACCGACGGTTTATCGTGCATCAGGGTTCTTTCTTTCAGCGTTGGTTTTCTTGATGGGTGTGGACTCTCAGTTTTTCTCAGTTGTTCTCTTGCTTTTTGGTAATGATGATTGCTACCCTGCTTTGCTGATAATGATTGCGAAACCCATGGGTCTGGAAGAAACCGGCAGCTAGCCTTGCTGCAGCTGCATCTGCTTTTGTTCAGACCACTCGATCTCAGAGAAATCATTGCTATCTTTATTTAGTTGGGGACATCAACTAGGCGCAATTGGAGTAGCTTCGTGGCTAACAAAGCTTGGTCATCGCGGGGCTTAAAAACTGCGTATTAGGAGCAGGCGAACTATATCCACATTTGTATGATTAGTTGTTCGATCAGCTTTGGGCTTTATTCGATACTTGGCTCTGCCGACACTATGGATTATATGGATGGATTATATGCTGTGTTTTTTTTTCCAAGAATTCTGACATGATGGAGTTGATTTTAATCTTGGATTAGGAACATCCTTTTCTTACTAAATCTGGATTGGAAGAGTGATACACCTCGAGCACTATGGACATCCTGGTTGCGATTGGAAGTTCTTGATTTCGCACTGTGCTGTTACTTTATATCATTCATCTGCGCTTTCCTACCTGCCTGCGGCATTTCGCATTTGAAAACAAACCTGGGATTACATTTACTCGCCGGTGTCTACTAGCAACAATGAGCGTCAATCGCGCAGCAAGGGCCCTCCCGACCTTGTTAAGGTTTGGGTGCTTGCTTTCCGAATTGGAGGAGATATCGCTACTTCGCCTTCCGCCACCTCTATCTCTCTCACTCGGTTTTATTTCATGCTGTGTCCGATGTTCGGGGTGAAGCTAAATGGCGTTATTAGCTTTTCTCTGTTTTCTGGGTATATGTCAATTTTCCCTACTGCATGTTGTAAACGCCACGGATGCTGCGTTGTCCACTTTCTTTTTTGCTGCCGTTGTCGTTGTCGTTTTTGTAGTTGGCTCTTTACTGTTGGTGCCGCCCCATTGCAGTGTTTGGGGTTAAGTGACTCACCATTTTGGGCTGACCAAATCGCTGTATCCTCTTTGTACTCAAATAGGGTTTTACCCTATTTAATCAAAAAAAAAAACCTATAATTAGTTGATACTTTTAAAAACACAGAAACTCAATTCCTAACATATATATATATATATATATATATATATATATATATATATATATATATATATATATATATATATATATATATATATATATATATATATATATAATTAGGCTAGAATACTATCGATAGCATTAAGTATTGGTGCTATCAAGTTTTTAGCCTTTGGATTAAAAAATATGTGGTTAAGATGATAGTGGTCCCCTAGGGTTTACTAGGTGGTTGGTTGAATAGTAAAAATTTTAGGGGACCACTATAATCCCAACCGCATATCTTTTCATCCAATGGCAGAAAACTTGATAGCACCAATTACTTGGTGCTATCGATTATATATAATACTATCGATAGCACTAAGCCATTGGTACTATCAAGTTTTAGCCGTTGGATGAAAAAATATGCGGTTGGGATTATAGTGGTCCCCTAGGATTTACTAGGTGATTGGTTGAATAGTAAAAATCTTAGGGGACCACTATAATCCCAACCGCATATCTTTTCATCCAACGGTTGAAATTTTGATAGCACCAATTGTTTAGTGCTATCGATAGTATTCTAGCCGGATTATATATATATATATATATATATATATATATATATATATATATATGGAGATCAAGTAAGAAAAAAGTAAGTTGAAAAATATCAACATAAAATACTACAAAAGGAATATATGCCAATGGAGAGAGATTAGAAATGTTGTATGTTTTAGCATTTTATTAGTCCATGATAATCACAACTAGAAAAGTTAATTAACTAGAAGAATTTCTATTATAAAACCAACTAAAAACAACACACTATTTTCTCTTGATAATTGATATTAACAGCATTGGTTAATTTTGACAAAGACAAAAATTAATTTTTTTGTTGACTATTTTACTAAGTACCAAATGATCGATAATGGCCATTACCAATTATTTTCTAAGGATAAAATTGGAAATTTCAAACATTTATTATTTATTTATTTATTTTTATTATTAATTTTAATTAATTCTTATTTATTATTATTTATGTAATTATCTTATGTCTGTTTCCATACGGATCATGCGGTGAAAAATGAGCTCCTAAAAAACACCTCCACCCTTAGATGGGTGGGGGTGTAGGATATACACACTTTTGAAGTGTACATACAGTATTTTTTATAAAAAAATTTGTTTAATATATATATATATATATATATATATATATATATATATATATATATATATATATATATATATATATATATGGGGCAATTTCTTACATATTCCTAAAAATTTCTTTGTTTTCAGATTTATCCCTCTTAGAAGGCTAATATTAAAACTACCCTTCTTACGTTCCAACTTCTTTCCAAAATACCCATGAAGTTAAACTCTGTTAGTATACCGTTTGGAACTGCCGTTATCTGTGTGTAATTACTATTTTTCCCTTTCAAATATACCCTAAACCCTAAAATCCTAAACTCCTAAACCCTAAAACCCTAAACCCTAAACCCTAAAACCCTAAAAAACCCTAAACCCTAAACCCTAAAACCCTAAACCCTAAACCCTAAACCCTAGAACCCTAAAAAACCCTAAACCCTAAACCCTAAAACCCTAAACCCTAAAAAATCCTAAACCCTAAATCCTAAACCCAGGCAAAATAGGTATATCTGATAGTTTTCAACTCCGATTATTATTTAACTCTAGTTTAACCCTAGTTAACTTAACAAAGGGAAACAGTAGGGGTATTTTTAATAACGGTGGGACGTATGAAGGGTATATTGGAAAGAAAAAAATAAGAGGGGTAAATCAGATATTTCTTCATATTTCAGGGGTACACAGGCAATTATCCCTATATATATTTTCTACTTGTGTAATTTTTTTTATCGTCTAGTTTTGAAGAAAGCTCCATCAAGTATCTCAATCATGATTGTAGAAAGAGGAGTTTCAATCGTATCTTGGACGGTCTTTTCGATTAATCAGCAAGAATGACGAAAATATAAAAAGAGGTGCTTTCGATTAATCTGCACGAAAAACGAAAATATATCTTAGGACAGTGTCTCGCACGTTTCCAGACCGATTATTTAAAATAATAGAAAATATTTCTATAAATGATTAAATCTACTAATTTTAAAATTGTCCAAAAGATTGATAAACATGGTTCAATCTTTAAATAATACCTATTAGGTTACTTGCCTACTAGATAAATTATCTCCTTCCTGATCCAAATTTATCCAAGAGCTTAGAAAAACTTAGGAAACTCTTTAATTTAGGCTGATAATCCAAGCCATTATAATAGAAGACCAATACCAACTTAGAAAGATTAAAGCGACCCACAACCAATTAAATATAAACCAGACCGAGATTTAAAATCAAAACCATGAGTCTAAACCCAAAAGTAAAAATTTTAAATTTAAGGATAAAAACTTTAAGGGTAGGAGCTCTAATCGAAATATGAATTGTACCCGAAAATCTAATACCAACCAATCTAGTGGGAATAAGAAGAATGATGGTTTTTGTTATGTATGCAGTAGGGACAATCATTTTGCTTCAATGTTTTTTTTTTTTTTTGGAAAGAATAGAAGGTTGTCTATAAGAAGGGCCAAAACAATAAGATATCTATCCTAAACCTCATGTCAACATAATTAAGAATGAACCTTCAAATTCGACTTTTAAATCGGTCTTATATATATCTAATGTTAAGCTTACCTATTATGATTCAAATTGGTATTTAGATTCAGAAGACAATGCCCATATCTGCACTAATAAGTTCCTATTCTTCTCTTATAAAGACTCAGGTGGAGGACATGTGACCGTTGGAGACGGAAAAACTATCAATGTGCAAGAGATCGAAACAGTCAAATTGAAGTTAACTTCCGGAAAAACTTTGATCCTTCATAATGTGCAGCATGTTCCCGAGATCCGACGGAACCTGATTATTGAATTTTTATTAGTACAATTAAGATATAATATTGTACTTGAATTCAATAAAGCTGTAATTTTTAAGGGAGAGATGTTTATTGAAAAACATTTGTATCTGAGGGTTTATTTAAAATAAATATACTTTCTTTTGCTGATAAAAATTCTTCTTCTACTTCTTCTACTATTATTTTGAATACTGAATCTTGTAATGTATGGCATGTCAGATTAGGGCATGTAAATATAAGATCTATTATGAAATTGACCAATTTAACATTATACCCAAACTTAAGATTGATCCCAAATCAAAATGTGAGATTTGTAATAGCTAAGCAGCCGAAAAAACCTTTTAAATATGTTCCTTACAGGGATACCCATATTCTTAAACTGATTCATAGTAATGTTTGCGATTCTAATAGAAGACCTACCTGTGGAGGAAATCGTTATGTTGTGACCTTTATAGACGACTACTTCAAGTATTATTTCACCTATGTCTTGAAAACTAAGAATGAAATTTTCAATAAGTCTAAAGCCTTTAAAGTAGAGACTGAAAACCAATTAGAGAAAATAATTAAAATTGTAACGTCTGATAGAGGAGGCGAGTATATTTCAAATGAGTTAAATATGATCTGCGAGGAACATGAAATAATTCATGAAGTTACTGCTCCATACTCACCTCAATCAAATGGTGTAATTGAAAGAAAAAATCGAACCCTTTTAGACATGGTTAATGCCATGATTTTAAGTTCTAGTGTACCTAAAAATTTATGGGTGAGTCGTTTTTATCAGCTTGTAATATCCTCAATAGGATTTCTCCTAAGGATAGAATCCTGACATCTTATAAATTTTGGAAGAGAATAACACTTAGGTTGAGTTATTTACGAGTATGGGGGTGCTGAGTATGGGGGTGCTTCGCTAAAATATCAATTCGAGAACCCAAAAGAAATAAGATTGGACGTAAAACTGTAGATGTTGTTTCCATTGATTATTCCTTAGATAGCAATATTTATAAATTCCTAGCTACCAACTCTAAATTTTTTGAAATTTTCAACCGCGCTTTAACTGAATTTAGAGATGCAATTTTTTTGTGAAAATATTTTTCCTTTCAGAACCCGCATCTTCAGATCAACCTATGATTATCTGTCTATCTTTGATCATGCATTTATTCTGATCATATATCTGCATTTGATTTACCATATAGTCTAGATTTTGTAGAACCTAACCTACCAACTAAATTAAGGAGAAGTAACAGAACTCGTTTTGAAAAGAACTTTTGTGAAGATTTTTTTACTTTTTTAGTTGAAAGTACATTTTTATTATAAAAGAAAGCTATGAGTTTGTCTGAAACTTCTTTTTGGAAGGAGATTATAAAAAGTGAGATCGAGCCGATTATTAATAATAACACTTGGGTTTTAACTAATTTACTTCTTGGTAACAAACCTCTAGAATATAAGTGGATCTTTAGAAAAAAACTTAGGACTGATGGATCTGTAGAGAAATAGAAGGCATGTCTTATTGCTCAAGGTTTTCGACAAAAAGCTGATATTGACTTCTTTGATACATATGCGTCTATTGCTCGCATAGCTACTATTCGAGTTCTTCTTGCATTAACATTCATTCATAAGCTTTTAATTCACCAGATGGATATCAAGGCCGCTTTTCTTCATGGCGATCTTGAAGAATAAATTTATATAACTCAATCTGAAGGTTTCTCTGTACTTGATTAAGAAAATAAGGTATGTAAATTAGTTCGCTCTGTATACGGATTAAAACAAACACCTAAATAGTGGCATGAAAAATTCGATAGTGTTATAGCATCATATGAATATCTGACCAATGATTTTGACAACTGTCTTTATTTTGAGAGATTTGATATTCGTTGTGTCTTTTTTTGCCTCTATGCTGATAACAACCTGATCTTGATCTGATTAACTAAGTTAAATCTTTCTTATCTGACCATTTTGATATGAAGGATTTTGGTGAAACATATATGATTTTAGAAATGAAAATTCCTAGATCATCATATTCTATTATTCTGATCCAATCTCATTATACCCAAATGATTCTTAATACATTTGGGTATTCTAATTGCACTACTGTTTCTACTTCATTTATTCAACTTGTGAAGAACACTGCTAATGCTGTGAATCAGGAGAGAAATGTCCACTCATTGGATTGCTCTAAAGAAAATATTTTGTTATTTTGAAGGTACTCTCTCATGTTCTCTCAGTTTTGTTATCTATCCTGTTGTAATTAAAAAATACAGCGATACTAATAGGATTTCTGATTTCTTAGATATCAAATCCACTTCTGCTTATATCTTTATTCTTGGTAGGAGTGTAATTTTTTAGCAATTCACCAAACAGTTTATAATAGTCAAACGCACTATTGAGGCTAAGCTGATTGCTCTTGACACCGCTTCTCTTGAAGCCCAATGGCTCAAGAATTTATTGTCATCGACTTTTTTGGTTTCATTTCCTATTCCGTCTATTTCTATTCGGTGCAATTTTCGAGTTGCAATTGATATTTGTATAAAACAATTGGTGAATTTTAAGGCTAATCAACCTATTAAATTGAAAGAGAAGTCTGTTAGATTATTAACTTCTCATAATATTTTTTCTTTGAGTTTGATCATATGTGAATAGAATCTCACAGATTGTTAGACAAAAGACCTAAATAGGACTAAGGTTCTCCGATCATCATCGAGGGAGAACAGACTTTGCCCATAAAGAGCTTTCCTGTATGAGAAATTCAACCTTTGTGATAAAAAATCTTTTGAAGAAGATTCAATATGATAAAAAGTTAGCCAAAAAATATTTTTTACAATTTAAATAAAGGAGATGTAACTCAATTTCCATCCCTACGATGAATAATGCTCTATATAATGGATGAGATAGAGCCTATATATAGCTCTTAATGAAATCCGAGGTATAATTTTTGCGGCTCTAGGCACATCTTGGAAGGAGACCATCTATATGATAGTATTCTTATACGACCACAACTATGAGATGTGGATTGTTTATAAAATTTTTTATGAAAAATCAAGATACTGTGTATGACCATTAACGCATAGATTTACTGTTAGAAAAATAATCGCACTAAATCTGTTTGTTATTAAATTATCTAACTAGTTTATGTTTAAATTTGAATAACAGAACTTATCTTTAATCGCTATGAAAATTCTAGAAATTGTAGATAAAATAAACCAAAATAAAATTGATCCGGAAGCGTGCGAGGCACTGCCCTAAGGCGTATTTCCGTCCTTTGTGCGGATTAATCGGAGACACCACCCCAAGGTACGACCGGAATTCCTCTTCCTACGAGCACGACCGTGGAAGAAGTTGACGGAGACTCTTTCAACACCCGACGATAAATAATCAAACAATAAAAATTGGATCAAAACAAAATATTTCATGTCTCTTATTCAAAGACACTGTATACCTATATATATACATGGAGTTAGGAATCCTAACGTTGGGATCCTTAAATGGATTTGGGAATCCTAACATTGGATCCTTAATTGGATCCTAACGTTGTATCCCTAATTGGCATTTCAAGTATGAGAAACGTCCACACTTAATTAGCCAAGGTGCCGGCTCCGAGAAACATTAAATAAGAATAAATTAGTAAATTAATTAAAAGAGAGTAAATTAATTATTAAATAAAAATTAATAATAACATAAAATTATTATTGAGGGTTTTAGAAATTTTAATTTTTATTCCAACAATCCCCCACAAATTTCAAAATTTCGAAATAAGAATTAAACTCAATAATTAAAATAAAATAAGATTATCGGGTGTTTATACTATGTAATAGGTAAGGTGTCTTTAAAAGACTTAACCTCACTTAGTGTAAGCAATTTTCATCAGAAGGAATCGGGGTGAACCAGGTCTTGAACTACGTTTCTTTGACCCTGACTTCAACTGCCACACACACAGTACAGAATTCTCCGTCGCGAGTCTATGTGTTAAAGGCCATACACAGTACCTTGATTTTTTTCATAAGAAATTCTATGGACAGCCCACATCTCATAGTCGCGGCCTTATACGAATATTCTTATATAGGTGGTCTCCTCCAGGGATGTGTGTAGAGTCACATCTCGCAAAAATTATTGCCTCGGATTCCATTAAGAGTCATAAGCTCAACCTCAACCACTACACAGAGCACTACTCATCATAGGGATGGAATTGGAACTAAAGTTCCTCTTAATAAACTGTAGAAAGTGCTCTTTGGCCAACTTGACAGCTTATTTTTACCACATTGAACCTTCTTCAAGGGATCTCCTATCACAAAGGTTGGGTTCCCACTGCAGGAAAGTCCTTTATGGGCAAAGTCCCATCCCCCTCGATGACTTTAGAACCTTAGTCCTATTCAGGTCTTTCGTCGAGCAATCTGCAAAATTCTGTTCAGATCTGATAAAACTCAAAGAAACAATATCATAAGAAGTTAGCCATCTAACAAATTTTTATTTCAATTTAATATGTCGACTAGTCTTCGAATTTATTAATTTCTTTTTATAAAAATTAATTGCAGTTCGAAAATATCGACTAGTCTTCGAATTTATTAATTTCTTTTTATAAAAATTAATTACAGTTCGAAAATAATAGGGGATGCAACAAAAGGACTTCCCAAAAGTCACCCATCTTAGTAATACTCTCGCCCAAGCACACTTAACTACGGAGTTTTAATAGAATCCGTTGCTTTAGTGCTGGTATGATCACATCCATAATTAAAATAATATTCTTTTACTATCGAATAATAATAATTAAAACAGTATTTTTTTTTTACTGTAGCAAACAGTAATATATTTTTGTAAAAAAAAATACTGTAGCAAAATAATTAAAACAGTAATTTTATTTATTTATTTTTTTTATTACTGTAGCAATTATATTAATTAAAACAGTAAATCATTTTTTTTTAAAAAAAATAAGATTACAGTAGCAAAATAAATATACTGTAGCAATAAAAAAAACAGTATTTATTTATTTTATAAAATTTTCTTTTATTCTACTGTAGCAAAATAGTATATATATATATTTTTTTTCTCTATATATTTTTACTGTAGCTAAAACAGCAAATAAAATTTATTTTATATATGTTTTTACTATAGCTAAAAACAGTAAATAAAATTTATTTTATATATATATATTTTTTAAAGTCAAGAAAAGAGAGCAAACAAATTACAATAATCTATATGCAATTAAAATTTTAAAATGCTAATTTCAATATGTTTAAATTTGAATGTTAAACATACTAATAAGTTGACAAAAAAATTATATGTAATATGCAATATTTTTTCGGATTAGCACTCGTTAGATTTAATCACAAACAAATCGGATTTACGCCTTAGACTGTTAGAAAAATAATCGCACTAAATCTGTTTGTGATTAAATTATCTAACTAGTTTATGTTTAAATTTGAATAACAGAACTTACCTTTAATCGCTATGAAAATTCCAGAAATTATAGATAAAATAAACCGAAATAAAATTGATCCGGAAGCGTGCGAGGCACTGCCCTAAGGCGTATTTCCGTCCTTCGTGCGGATTAATCGGAGACACCACCCCAAGGTACGACTGGAATTTCTCTTCCTACGATCACGACCGTGGAAGAAGTTTACGGACACTCTTTCAACACCCGACGATAAATAATCAAATAATAAAAATTGGATCAAAACAAAATATTTCATGTCTCTTATTCAAATACACTGTATACCTATATATATACACGGAGTTAGGAATTCTAACGTTGGGATCCTTAAATGGATTTGGGAATCCTAACATTGGATCTTTAATTGGATCCTAACGTTGTATCCCTAATTGGCATTTCAAGTATGAGAAACGTCCACACTTAATTAGCCAAGGTGCCGGCTACGAGAAATATTAAATAAGAATAAATTAGTAAATTAATTAAAAGAGAGTAAATTAATTATTAAATAAAAATTAATAATAATATAAAATTATTATTGAGGGTTTTAGAAATTTTAATTTTTATTCCAACACTTACGACAGAAAATTCTATACTGTGTGTGTTAGATGAAATTAGGGTCAAAATAACGTAGTTCAAAATCTGATTCATTTTGATTCATTCCGATGAAAATTGCTTACACTAAGCGCGATTAAATCTATTAAAACACCTTACCTATTAGTCTATTACATAGTATAAACATACAGAGAGTTCAATTATTTATTTATTTATTTAATTTAGTTTTTATTTTAAAATTTTAAATTTTGTAAAAAAAAATTTAAAAAAAAATCCCAAAATTTCAAATATTTATTATTTATCTTTTTCTATTTACTTATTTATTCTGTCATTATTATTAATTTTAATTAATTCTTGTTTATTTATTATTATTTATGATTTATTTTATGTTCGTTTTCATGCCGACGTTACAAACGCGCTAATTAAAAAAAGAGTCTATCAAGGGAATCTGAGTTCTAATGTTCAAATTTTCTTTTCCCCCTATGAATTTATATTTGTGATGGAGATGGTAGACAAAGTCAAGTGAAAAATTTTGTTTGAGATTTATTTTTATTTTTTCTTTCTATTTGTTTATTTATTTATTTATTTATTTTTTATCGTCTGGTGTTGAAAGAAATTTTGTCAATTTTATTTATCTTTTAATAATTTTTAAAATTTTTCATAACGTTTACCTGTGAATTTTATTATTTTATTTAATTATAAAATAATTAAATAATTAATCATAATCGAATTTTAGTTTATTATTTTCTAACAATTCACAAGTTAACATGAAAATCCAATTAGATATGTGGACCTCGCATTTTAGATTAGATTGCTTAATCTATTCTTAGAACCAAGGTGCTAAAACAATTAAACAGAAACAAAAACGAAAAAACGGAGAAGACACAAAGAACTTAATATTTAATATTCAAAGTGTTGGGTCGTATATAATACGGATCTAAATAGGGGAAGAAACACCTAGAGGGGGGTGAATAGGTGTAAACGTATAAACACTCAAAAATCGTTGCGATAAAAAACCCAATGCGGAAATGAAAATAACTCGCAAGATTTTTACGTGGAAAACTCCATCACCGGAGTAAAAAACCACGGGACCGATAACACGGCAGAAATCCACTAGAATTAAAACACGTACAAGGTGATTTACCGTACACACTTACGACTCAACCTTTTCCATACGCTCCTAGAGGATCTTCTCCGCTCGCTCCAGACGCTTCTCGAATCCACGATCTGCGCCCAACGCCGAATCCACGGCGTCCAACGTCGAATCCACGACGTCCGACCGAATCCACGGTCTTCACCCAATAGCACCCTTCGAATCCACGAACGTGCCTCGCTCCGAATCCACGAGAGCGAATGAACCTTGAATCCACAAGGACACGCGAATCCACGCGCCGATTTTGGGGTAATCGTTGTTTTTTGGGTGGTGATGATCCGCCGAATACTTAGATCAAAGATAGATCGGAAATACCATCTAAGTATTCATTAGTTTGATTCAACTCAAGATGTGAGTATGAAAACCTAGAATCAAACTAATCAATATAGATGAAGAAACATAGAGTATTCTCTAATGATTTCCTTTCTTCTCTATATGTGGATCTATAGCCGTATAAGATGATATATGAAAATGACGGCTATGTGGATTGACCCTAGAAAGAAAGACATAGGGTCTATTTATAGGTTAGAAACCCTAGGAAGGAGATAAGAATCAAAAACCTGCCATTTCTGGAATTTTACGGACGGCGATCCGGATCGTGATAACTGAGATCTGGATCGTCATAACGAAACAGCCAATTCCAGAAAAACGAAGGTTCGGGATCCGGATCATGTAACTACGATCCGGATCGTTCATACAGTTCACCAAACATCAACGTTCGGGATCCGGATTGCGAAGCAAGATCCGGATCGTTCAAGGTAGATGGTAAACTCAACGTTCGGGATCCGGATCAAGAGACTACGATCCGGATTGCGACGATGTATGAACGAACCACCTTCGGGATCCGGATCGAACAGCCTGATCCGGATCCTGAACATGTCCCAAGTCCAGTTTTTGATTTTTATGCAATGAAAGATTCTTCCAAGTGTTTCTACACTACAAGAAGTATTCGGATCACACAAATTCTTTAGTTAAACATACCTGATCCTTTTGAATTCTTCTTTCTTGAGATTGAGTTAAATGATTCAACTTTCTTCACCTTCAATCTTCAGGACTTGAAACTTTCACGAAACTACGCCAACTCAAATTCCGTAACAATCTCCCCCTTTGGCGGTTTCGTGACAAAACACAGATCCACTAAAGAAAATTCAAAAAGATATTTTTGTTGCTATCACCATACAACAAAAATTTACAATGGAGATCCAAAATACAATACATGAGTTAAACTCCTAAAACAGACTCTAGACTTAGACATCTGTACTCTCTGCAAAAAGAAATCATTCTTGACAAAAGAAATCGTTAGATACCTCAAGAATTTTGTATCATTCAAAAACCACAAACAGAGATGAAGTTTAAACTCATTTATACTTACCATGACATTTATATTCAGATATGTAAACTGATCATAGTTAAAAAAAAAAAACACCAATATATCTTCTTTGCACGTAAAAACCAAATGTCATGAACATGTTTGTGACAAACTAATATATATATAGATATGTAATTGATCAGAGTTAAGAACCAACATATCTTCTATGCAATCAAAAACCAAGTGTCACAAACTTGTTAGTGAACATCAACTTGTTAGTTATATTACATGCCCAAATAGTTAGCAAATAGTTAGTCGAGGCATGCATTCATACAGCTGAAAAACCTCAAGTTGAGAATGGAAGTTGGAGTAATACTTACCTTGATATTCATCCAGTTTTCATATCAAACATTGTTCACTTACCTTGATGTTTCATGCAGTCAACATTGTTCAAAGTTCTCTCTAACTCTCTCCCCCTTTTTGTCACAAAACAAAGCCAAAATGTAGTTAAGACTACGAAATGTGAGGAGAGTAAAAAGTTCCAATAAAATGTAAAACCTGAGAACTAAGCTAACGTAAGTATAAAACTAAATCCTAAAATCGTAATCCTGCACAAAAGGAAAGGAAGGTGCAGTTCAGTCGGAGGAGTCTGAGCTGGTACAACTCAGCTTGCTCAAAATCCCTTTAAGCAATGTCGAAATAGTTGAACACTTCTTCTTGATCTTCTTGTGATCAGAGGAAATCTGCTGAAGTTCTTTCGATGTCCTCTCTTGTGCAGCCGAGAGTCTTTGTTGTTCCTGGCGAAGCGATTCCAATACAGCAGTGTCTGTATCCTGTCTTTTCGAGTGTGATGGATGCTGTCTAGAAGCAGATGGTGCATCCAATCCCGTAACCCATGGAGATTCAGTTTGTAGAACCCCAGAGAGTGAGCGAGCTCTAGTAAGAGGCCTACTATGAAAACTTTCACTTCTTAGGACATTCTTTCGTCTTCTATATTGCTTAGTTGTTGATGCAGATTTCATAAGCCTTTTGCCTTTGACAAATTTCCTGTTTTGCTCATCAATCTTCTGTTGAACATCTTTGAAGAATTCATCCCATTCTTCAGTATCGTACTCTGAGCTGTCATCCCTGCCTTCGGTTGTCTTATCTCCTGTTGAAATATCTGGTTCCTCTTTTTCAGATGTACTCTTGTGCACCATTGTGACTAGTAACAGGATTAACCAAGAGAGTGACAATGATCAAAGTGCTTGAGTTAAGAAGGTGTCCTGTGAAAACCAACTCAAGAACACAAAAATTCTTAGTTTTCAAAAATTGAAAAAATTGTACCCAAACAATCATAATCATGTAGAGAGACTAAGAATCAAATTAGTTTTGCAAAAGGACTTTTAAAAATAGATCAATTGCATGAATTTCGAAAATCCTTATTATATGCCCTAAAACCGAAATTTTAGAAATCGAAGCCTAAAAATCCGTTAATCAGGAGAAAACCTAGCATATAATCAAAACTAAACAACCCAGAGTTCTTATTTCAAAAGAAATTTGATCAAAAACCATCCACAAACAAAATCGATCCAAGAATTTCGTACGTTTGAGGAGGAAAAGAGAAAAACGGTGAAAAACCGAGATTTTGATCAATAAAACTTACTTGGAACTGAAGAACTTGAGTTAGAAAGCTTCCAAGGAGGATGAAATCTAGAGAGAAGCGCTCTGGAAACTTTTGAACAAAAGATTGGAGTAAAAGAAATCAAAACCCTTTTGTTCTTTATAAAAACTTAGCCGCGATCCGGATCCTCCCGAGCTTGCGATCCGGATCGGCTACCCGCAGTGAAAAAACTGCGTTCGGGATCCGGATCGGCAGGTCCAATCCGGATCGTCAGCCCGCAGGAGAAAACCTGCGTTCGGGATCCGGATCACCTTGCCCGATCCGGATCGGCCCCAACTTTTTCTTTAAAAAAATTTCAGAGAAATTCAAGAAAAACCAGAAAAAGATTGTAAGCACAAAGGTGTATCAACTTTAAACAAAAAGCATCGTTTCACACAACAAGAATTAGATTATGCCAAATCTATCAGTAATATCCAAAAATGAAACGAAAATTTACAAGAATTAAATCCCTTAAAGTTGAACACCTTCAATTACATCTAACTTGATCTTATGAGTAATGCCTTTATCAAATAATCAATTCGGTAAAGAAAATGAAATACAAAGATCAATAGATGTTTGAAATCCCAAATATGGTAGATAATATTTCTAGACAATCTGTTGAAGAGAGTGGCTCTTTGAGCATCTTTCTTTAAAATCCCACCTTATACCAACCTTGAAATTTGACAGAGTCAAGTATTTCAACATGCATTTTACTTAATCAAAAATTTGAACAACCATGCTTGGTATACATGTGGTAGCTGCACACAATACTCGGACGACCGAGGTGGTAACTCTTTCCTCCATGTGGTGGTAGTTTTCACACTCCTCATTGGGATGTAACTCTTTCCACATCTTTTGAGCATTTTACATTATCTTTGACTCCCCCTCAATTGGCTATCAATTATTTAAGATATAAAGTATTCAACCAAAAATTGATCTCGATTTCATACTCGACTAAACAGTCAAATAAGATAATGACTATACCAAGAGATCATTGAGAGAGAAATTGACTTTGATCACTTTAGAAGATGATTTAATTAACATAAACGATCATTGCAACAATGAAATATTATGATGGCAAAAGCATAATGAATTTCTAAATGTGTGAACAGATGCAATTAAAGTCAATTAAGATCTATGCTCAATTACTATCCTATGTATAAACATAGATATTGAATAGAACAAAACAAATACAAAACCTATTTTAAGCAAAGGTTTCAAAAAGAAGTTTATTTCAAAGAAAGCATACCAATTGCTTTTCGCAAATGAATAAAACGTTTTTGATCCAAAGGTTTTGTTAAAAAGTCAGCTAATTGATCTTCAGTTGAAACATATGAAAGTTGAAGAGTATTTGATTCAACTAGCTCTCTAAGAAAATGATATCTAAGTTCAATATGTTTTGTTCTAGAGTGCAACACAGGGTTTTTAGAAATGTTAATTGCACTTGTGTTGTCACAAAGAATTGTTACCGAAGATGCTGAAATGCGGAAGTCACTCAATACGCTTTTCATCCAAATGAGTTGAGTTGAGCAACTTCCAGCTGAAATGTATTCCGCTTCGGCAGTCGAGAGTGCTATGCAATTCTGCTTTTTACTGTGCCATGCAACAAGGCAATGGCCAAGATAGAAGCATGCACCACTCGTGCTTTTCCGATCATCCACTGATCCTGCCCAATCGGCATCTGAGTATCCAACAATGTCCAGACTTGTTCCCATAGGATACCAAATTCCGAAATTAATTGATCCTTTGATGTACCGGATGATCCGTTTCACCGCTTTCAGGTGAACCTCCTTTGGTGCTGATTGATATCTCGCGCAAATCCCAACACTAAAGGATATATCCGGGCGACTAGCCGTGAGGTAAAGTAGACTTCCAATCATACTTCTATACAGTTTCTCGTCTACATTCTCACTATGTGATTCACTTCCAAGTCCCTTGTGGCTAGTTCCCATTGGAGTTGGAAAATCTTTACAATTTTCTAGATCAAACTTTTTGACCAACTCCAGTGCATACTTGGATTGACTCAAGTGAATACCTTCATCATTTTGTTTAATTTGCAATCCAAGAAAATAAGACAGTTCGCCCATCATGGACATCTCAAATTCGCTTTCCATGGTCTCCGCGAATTTAGAAGCATCATTATCTTTTGTTGCACCAAATACAATGTCATCGACATAGATTTGTGCTACAATGAAATTATTTTGATAATGCTTCACAAAGAGAGTCCTGTCAGCTCCCCCTCGAGTATAGCCCTTCTCCAAAAGGTGCTTGTTAACCTTTCGTACCATGCTCGCGGTGCTTGTTTCAGACCGTAAAGAGCCTTTTTCAAACGAAAAACATGGTTAGGGTTGTTTATGATCTACAAAACCTTTCGGTTGAGCTACATAAACTTCCTCATTTAAAAACCCATTTAGAAATGCGCTCTTGACGTCCATTTGAAATAATTTGATTTTAAAATGACAAGCAATAGCAAACAATATACGAATGGACTCGAGTCTAGCTACAGGGGCGAAAGTTTCGTCAAAGTCTATACCTTCTACGTGAGAGTAGCCTTGAGCAACTAGTCGTGCCTTGTTCCTGATGATAGTACCTCTTCATCTTTCTTGTTCTTGAAGATCCATTTGGTACCTATCACATTATGTTGCTTGGAGGCTTCGTTAATTCCCAGACTTTGTTTCGCTCAAATTGATGGAGCTCTTCCTGCATTGCTTTAATCCAGTAGTCATCCTGAAGAGCTTCATCTATTGTCTTTGGTTCGATTAAAGATACGTAGCAAGCAAATCCGCAAACCAACTGCCTTCGAGTTCTAACTCCTTCTTGTGGATCTCCAATGATGTTCGATTCCGGATGACCTTGGAGATTCGTAGCGTTTGTTGAAACGGAGTACTCGGAGGTACACGAGATGATTCCTGCACATCAGATAAACTAGAAGAACCATAGATGCATCATTAATATTGGAAGTATTATTATGAGAAGATGCACTAGCAGGAGAATCATCATCTAGAGAGATATCGAGGGTAGATTTTTCAGATTCAAATGAGAAGCTTCATCTACTTTAACATTTATAGATTCTACGATCGTCTTAGATTCAATGTTAAATACTCGATATGCTCTGCTATTCGTAGAATAACCCAAAAAGATCCCTTCATCACTTCGAGAGTCGAACTTTCCAAGATTTTCACGGTCACGTAAGATGTAACATCGACTCCCGAAGATACGAAAGTACTTGATATCCGGTTTTCTACTAAACCACAGCTCATATGGTGTATTCAAGGTTCCTGGGCGCAAATACACTCTGTTAATGACATAGACAGCGGTGTTCACAGCTTCAGCCCAAAATGTAGCGGTAATTTCCGGCTATGAAGCATCACACGCGCCATCTCTTGAACAACCCTGTTTTTGCGCTCAACAACACCATTCTGCTGAGGTGTATAGGGTGCCGAGAATTCATGTTTAATGCCATTTGAAGTACAAAAGTCAATGAATTTTGAATTTATGAATTCTCCACCCTATCACTTCTAACACGAATGATCTTTTCATTCTTTTCAATCATAATACGAGGCAAATCTCATGAAAA